>CM076570.1:1439194432-1439864775 GCA_034641835.2 Pinus albicaulis | reverse complement strand
GCAAAATTTGGTAGATGAAGAAGATGAACCTGAAATTTCTGAAGAATCCATCCATTGTCTTGATGAAGAGATGTCGGGAATTTTCTTAACTAAGGAAGAGCATGATGAGTCAGATTTGGCTAACCAATAGGGAGAATCGTCAGATTATTTCAAGGGATATCAACATGCCATTTTTGAGATGCAAAAGCAATATAATCTTAGAAACATAAATGTACCTATCACTGCAAACAAAACACAGCCTACGAAGATGCTCCGAAGTTTGTTGAAGCTAGAAATGATATTTCAAAGGTGGCTGAAGGTAAAAAGGACACTCCACTTGGTAAGAAAGACACTCAACTTCCTCCTCCTATCAAAGAAGCTGAAAAATCTGTTTATGTTTTCAACCTTGAGAATGAAATTTCAAAAATTAAAATATCAGTCTCGTTTAGCGAAATTCTCAAGGTAAATGAATATATAAGCAAGATTGTTAAATTTTTAAATTCACAACCACGAGCTACTGATATTTTGAATGTTCAAGAAGATAATCCTACTATATATTTGGGTCCTAGGATAGAAGATGAAAAAAATGAAGAGTTTCCTCCTTTTTATGTAAGCATTAGTATTCATGATATGACTTTACATAATGCTATGCTAGATTCTGGGGCTTCACATAACCTTATGCCCAAATTAATCATGGAAAGAATGGGATTACAAATCACAAGACCATATAAGGATTTGTTTTCTTTGATTAAAAGAGGGTTCAATGTATTGGTCTAATCAAGGATGTTGTTGTTGGTCTAACACAAATCCCAGCAAATATAGTTTTTATGGACATTTTTGTGGCTGATGTTCCTCCAAAGTTTGGTATGCTATTATCAAGGTCATGGGCAGCGAAAATCAAAGGTACAACGCAGATGGACCTTACCTATGCCACTATTCCAGTTTTTTGTGAACAAAGGAGATTGTATCGTGATACTAGAATGGCTTACATGGTAAGCAGCAAAGATAAGCCTCAAAATTTTCCTATTTATGCCTTTGATACTGAGCTTGAATCTGCCATTATTTTTAATGAGTCAGCTGATAGTGTTGATGAAGAAATAAGAACAGAAAATCAGCAAGAAAATGACAAATAGTTGGAAGAATCGTGGTCATTGTACTTTGATGGATCAGAAGGAAAAGAAGGGGCAGGAGAAAGGATTTGGATTACAAATCCAACTAATGAGAGTCAGTTCTACTCTTACAAACTGAATTGTGATTGCACAAACAACATGGCTAAATACGAGTCTTTGATTTTGGGTCTAGATCTTCTTAAAAAAAGAAGGCCCGAAATATTTTTGTTTTTGGAGATTCAGAATTGGTTATTAAACAAGTGGAAGGTGTTTATATAACAAAGGATGTAAGAATGAGGGCTTATAGAAATTTGGTTTTAGACATGTTGGCGAATTTTAAATCTTTCTCTTTCATAGTCAAATCTAGAGATCAAAATTCCATTTTTGATTCTCTTGCTGACTCTACAAGTCTCTTCATCATTCTTATGCATTCAACTGAAAAATATGAGATTGAAGTTCGTCATAGACCAGCCATACCGGACAATATCACAAACTGGAAAGTTTTTGAAGATGATCAACAGGTAAAGAATTTTATTGAGCTGAAAGAAGAATTTGAAAATACACATATAGATCAGCAAAATCTGTTTTTTGAGTCTAAAGGAAATTCTAAAGTTTTGCAATTAAAAAATAATGCAATACCAAAGGGTCTTATTCCTCTTGAGAAGCTTTTTCATCATAATGATGTTTTTAAAGCACCAAAATTACAAGTCGATGAAGAGTAAGTAGAGAGCTATAATCTTGGTACATTAGCCTTGCCTAAAATGATAAAAATTTCAAAGTTTCTTTTAGTTGATATGAAATTCAAATATATTGAGATGATGAGGAGGTTTATGTACGTTTTTTCTTGGAGTTATGCTGATTTAAAGCAATATTATCCTTCCATTATTCAGCATACTATTCCAATTAAAGGCAATGAGAAACCATTCAAATAGAAGTTGTGGAGAATTAACCCCCTTCTCATGCCATTGATTTAAAGGGAGATCAAGAAACTCTTTGATGCAAAAATCATTGTCCCAATCAGATTCTCCAATTGGCTTACAAATTTGGTACCAGTTAGAAAGAAGAATGGAGAAATTAGAATCTGTATTGACTTCAGAAATTTGAACAAAGCATCATTAAAGGACAACTATCCTCTTCCCAAGATGGATACAATTATGAAAAATATTGTTGGTTCTCAAAGAATGTTAATGCTTGATGGTTTTTCAGGTTACAACCATATTCTTGTACATTCGGATGATCAGGAGAAAACAGCTTTCATAACACCATGGGGTACATTCATGTATGCCAAGATGCCTTTTGGTCTCATGAATGCAAGGGCCACTTTCCAAAGAGCAATGGATATTGATTTTTCTAAAGAAAAGGATAGATCAGTGGTTGTTTATCTTGATGATATAACAGTCTTTTCAAAGATAGAAGAAGATAATTTGAAACACTTAGAAAAGGTTCTGCTGAAATGTAGAAGGTTTAGTATTTCCCTTAATCCTACTAAAAGAATTTTTGCTTTAACTTCAGGAAAATTACTTGGTCACACCATTTCTGAAGATGGAATTAGGATTGATCCTAATAGAGTCAATGCAATTCAAAAAGTAGATTTGCCAAGAAGTAGGAAAGAGATTCAATCATTTCTTGGAAAAGTGAATTTTGTTAGACGCTTCATTCCTAACTTTGCTGAGATTTTCAAAGATATTACAAGGATTTTAAAGAAAGGAGTTAATATCAAATGGATAGCTGAAGCTAGAAGATATTTTGAGCAAATCAAGCAGGCACTCACACAAGCACTGGTACTCATCAGCCCAGATTTTTCCAAAGAATTTCTGGTTTTTACATTTGCTTCCGAAAACACAATTGCTGGAGTTTTGATACCAAAACGAAAACAAGGTACTAAGCAGCCTATTTCTTTCTTTAGTAAAACATTAGCAAATGCTGAGCTGAAGTATAATATTATAGAAGAACAAGCCTATGCTTTGGTGAAAGCTATAAAAGATTTCAGAATTTATATTCTGCATTCTCATATCGTGGCATATGTTTCGAGTGCTGTGGTAAAAGACATTCTAACTCAGGTAGATCCCGATGGTAAGAGGGGAAAATGGATCGCCAAAATTTTAGAATATGATATAGACATCAAACCAACCAAGTTGGTGAAGGGACAAGGATTGGCGAAACTAATGACTCAGTCAAATCTGGACTGTCTTGACATAAATCTGAATGCAAAGATATCATAAATTTCTGATGATGAAGAGGAAATGGTTGAAATTGAAGAGAAATACATCATTTCTGAGTGGTATAAACATGTGGTTTTTGTTCTACAACATCACAAAGCTCCCGCTGATCTAACAAAGTCCAAAGAAAAGTTTGTAAAGTTGAAATATTTAAGATATTTTGTATATGACAGAAATCTGTTTTGGAAATATACAGGAGGAATTTTGTTGAATTGTTTAACTGAAGAAGAGGCTGATAAAGTCATTGAAGAATTTCATAAAGGTGATTGCAAAGGACACCATTATTGGAAGGCTACAGCCAATAAGATTCTCAGAGCAGGATATTTTTGGCCAACAATGTTTAAAGACATTTATAAAATAATTGTTGCATGCCACGAATGTCATATTTTTGAAGGAAGAAGAAAAATTGTACCTCTACCTTTGGTTCCTATATATGTAGAAGCCCCTTTTCAACAATGGGGGTTAGAATTTATTGGAGAGATACATCCACCATCATCAGGGCAGCATCGCTGAATTCTCATAGCAACGGACAACTTCACCAAATGGATAGAGGCGATACCAAAAAGGAAAGCTAATGATTCTGTAATTATTTATTTTCTAGAGAATAATATATTGTATATATTCGAATGTCCCATAAAGATTATAATAGATAATGCTAAAGCATTTAAGTCCAATAAAATGATAAATTTCTGCCATCAATACCACATCACTCTTGGAAATTCTACTGCATACTATCCGCAAGGGAATGGTATAGCTGAATCATCAAATAAGAGCATTGTAAGGATCATCAAAAAGATATTGTAGGAAAACAAAAAAACTTGGCACTTAAAGCTGAAGTATGCCTTATGGGTGGATAGGTTTTGTACAAAGAGGCCAATTGTGACTTTTCCATATGAACTTGTCTATGGTGCTGAAGTTGTTTTTCCGACATCACTTGGGCTACCAGTCATGAAGTTAATTCAAGGATTTGAAGAGGAACCAAATTCCATTCAGAGGAGAATCAACCAGCTGATAGCCTTACAGGAAAAGAGAAATGAAGACTATGACTACCATCAGCAGGTTCAAAATAGAATCAAGAAAGCATTTGATAAGAATATCAAAGAAGATAGTTTCCAGCTACAAGATAAAGTGTTGAAGTGGGAGGCCAAAATTGAAGAAAAGGGCAAGCATGATAAGTTTGAGAATTTATGGAATGATCTTTTAAGATTGCTGGTTTTCATGGGAAAAACACTTATATATTGCAGGATATTGATGGAGGACCATATGCTAGAGGGCCTATTAATGGCAGGTTCCTAAAGCATTATGCTTCTTGAAGTTTTATCAGTCACTCATGACATTGTATATATTCCATATTTTTCAAATTTATTGCTAATAATGACAAGCTGAAACGGAAATCTTAAGCCCGAAGCGAAGGCCCAAATAGTTTGAAGAAGATGCTTGTCAATATAATTTTTTTTTTTTTATCAAAAATGGATATCACTAGAGTTGCGGGTTCTTAGTGTACCACAGGGGCACACTATCCCAAGTGGAGCCACTGTTATCACTATAAAAAATTTTCCAAACTTGGAAAGTTTATGTTTGTTCCTAAGCCATGGTCTTAGAATAGAGGTTAAGGCATTTTTATGTTTTTAGAGTCTAAATCATAAGGTTAGAGTCTCATCTCTATCATAAAATAAGGTCCAACAATTTTGTTTCACACTTTAAAGGTCCCATGTCATGTTTCGGAAACCATCTCTCTAATCACTTTAAAAAAAAAATCGAATAAGCCACGAAACCACGTTTTCATAGCACAGACAGTATAAAAAACTGCTTTTGCACTACGAAAACGCTAGTCATTTTGTAGCACAAAACCCTGAAAATACATTGCACGCGCTAAGAAAAAGGGGATTCGTAACCAATCCTATCCAACTGTCAAATCCATCAAATTCCGTTAAATTTTCATGAGTAGGTGTCAGTCCACAAATCCTTTCTCCCACTTGCAACCATCGTGAGATTTGTTAGGGGTCATTTATCATCTGTCATTTTAAAATTTGAAATGGGATGGTTGTCCTTGGTTATATTTTCTCATGAAAAAACATTTGTTGCATGTCTTTCTTCAAATAACAAGCTCATGGTAAGCATAAACCAAAGTTTTTGAACCAGTTATCAAGCGAGGCTGAAACATTTATCAAGCGAGGCTGAACTCTTAATCAAGTGAGCCAATTTCTCTTAAATCAAGCAAGCCAGTTTATTACAGGTTTTCTGAAGCCACAAGAATTCCAAGTGAAAGATGACAGAGGAAAAAAGAAACCATAGATCAAGCCATTGCTTGAGAACGGAACCCAAAGGCATAGAAGCTCTCACTAGGGATAAATCAGTTGAAGAAGCTTTCAATAAAGTAGGATGCTGGAGATTTTGAGAAAAGCTATAGGGAGGTCATAATCAAGTCACAAAAGAATTTTCCATCAATTTTACAGGTTCAAATACAAAATTTGGATGTTTAAACTTACCAATTTCTCCTAAAGTTATATCTTTAGTGACAGAGATTCCAAGAGGGGAAGAAAGGTGGTTCAATAACTTCAGGTTTGAAATGGAACCTTGTAAAATATTTTGAAGCTAGAGTTTGTGGACACAGATTTAACCAAAGCAGCGCCAAGAGGTTATGTCAAAGATACATATGCTAACCTGCTCTCCAACATTCAAAGGTACTTCACTTGCGAAGGAAGATACCATAAGGTGTATTCTTACCATTTCAAACTCTTATTGCATTTCACTGGAATAATTTCTCTGGATTTACCTTTATTTCTATTTCAGAGTTTGGCCAAGATGGAAGATAAGGTGCAGATGAAAAATCAGGCATGTGAAACTTCATTATTTCATCATGGTCTTGCCAAATTAATAGTTTTGCATGAGCTTCAAAGGGTGAATAGAGAATGGTCACCGTTTTTGTTTCTGTGTGGATTTGGGGTGGAAACATATGGAACAACTGTTAGCCCTAGGGCCAAAGAAAAATCACCATCTGAAATCACTGACCCTGCAAAAACAATATTGAAGAGGTTTGTCAAGTTAAAGCCTAGAACACAAGTGAAAGGGCCAGAGATTAAAACACCAGTAATTGTTCAATAAACCCCTCAACCTACCCAAAGGAGGATAACCAAAGATAAGAAAGCAGTGCGGGAATAGTCAACCAGTAAATCAGCTCAGAAAAGGTTGACTAGAAGTCAAATAGCAAGGGAAAAAGGAAAAATAGTGGTTTCAGAAGAAGATCCAGGTTTAAAGGGTAGCTTGAATGATATTTTACAAGCTATTGATATTGAGTAATCTCCTTTAGTGCAGGCATATTTTATAAATTTGGATGAAGGGAAATCTAAGAATATCAAGTCTTCCAAAAAACTAGATTTTAATGATGAAATTTCAAAGTTTGTGTTCAAGCCCAGAAGGCCTCTAACTAGGAATTAAAAAAAGTTGCAAGGATTGGATGTGGAATTAGAAAAATCTGGAAAAGTTTCAAATGATTATGAGGAACCCATAGACCTTTCATCACCTATGCTTGAGGATGACAGAAACAGAGTTTTCCATAATCAAAGAGAAAACAACAGTTGTGAAGGAATGAAAGAAAAACTAAGACTAGCTAATCTTCAAATTGCTAGGCTTGAGAAGAAAGTAAGAGAAAATGTGGTGGAGAAGATAAATTTTGATAGAATTAAAGCTCTATGGGAACTTGAAAGAGTTTCAAATCCTTAAACAATCAGGAGTGAAGCTAGGTTTTTCACCTTGACCCCGCCTGCAATCAAAGAGGCCAAGTTTGTGAGAAGGGTAAATGTAAATTTAAGGGCTACTAACAGGAGGTTAAAGAGGCACATTGAGGATATTGAAATCCAATTTGCAAACTCTGAAGAAATTTAGCTATAGCAAAAGTAAGACAGTAAGTGACAAATCCCTGATATATTTTTGTTTTGGGAAGGTCATCACTTTTGGAAACCATGGCAAAGTTGAACTATATTGATTTCAAGGTCCATTAGCATCAAATTCATCATTAAATACTCTAGATATTCTCAAGATTTAAATATGATGAAGAAACTGTGTAAATATGGAGACACACAGCAGTTTCGTAGTGCGTTACGAAATTGCTGTAGGTGAGATACATAGCAGTTTCGTAGCGCGCTACGAAACTGCTATAGGTGCAGTTTTAAACATTTTGATAAGCTTCCAAGAGGTAAACACCAGGTTTTTTAAGTTTTGATGTTGTTAGAAGATGGAAATCAGTCAGAAATTAAGTTCTAGCTGTTGAAACAAAGGAGATTAGATGTTGAGAGATATTTTACAAAGACATAGCTACTGCGCTACGAAAACAACTGATATTTTCGTAGCACAAACATATCATATCTCTTCACACTCTTTTAGGAACTTAATTTTTCATAGGTGGAAGGACACGATTTTATAGAAGTGATAACACATATCACTTGTCTAAATAGGTCTATTTTGTCAACAAAAGGATTCAAGGAGCATAAATGAAGGTCACAGCTATATTGCAGGAGACATGTTCCTAGTTTTGAGGATAGATGAGGGATAAGATAACAGAATATGACAACAAGGTTATGGACATCATCAAGGTCGAAGATTAGGAGGAGCAGTTTTCAAACATTATATTTAATTTTTAGATAAGGTTTTTTTAGTCATAAGAAGGATTTTTACTCCTAATTATATTAGGACTCTAGAATAGACAATTAACTGTCACATGTAATTAATATGCAGTTTTAGAGTAAATAGGTGTCAATTTAAGATAGAATTCGAATTTCTTTGAAGATGGATCATAGAATCCAATGTTTTAATGAATCTATAAGAGAGATGAGGTCGAATTCCTCAATGTTGGAAATTTTCATGAACAAGCAGACTATGTTATTGTAGCAAACTGTGTGTTTTTATCATAATACATATATTGGCTTACTACTCAGGATTCAGAAAGAGATTTTAATGTGTGATCTTCCTTTGGTTTTTTGTATCTATGATTTTGCAGTGGTATAAACATATGTGACTTATAATTCATTGGAAAATTCTCTAACTTCCTGCATATGTTTGTAAAATGTGTTTTGTTCACTCTGTTTTTGTTTCACTAATACACCTAAAAACTCTGAAATGCCCTGACTTCCATGATGAGATGATGTTGATATTTTGTGGGAAAATACCTAGAATCCATAGCCCAATAGATGTTTTTTGATCATTATTTCAACCATTCATACACTTCTACACTATTTATTCCTAGAGTTAGCCATCTAATCCTTAATTCAAAATCTTAAACCTAGTGAAAGAGCCCTCTCGGGTTGAGGAGGCTAAGCCTCAACTAAAAGTATGGTTTGAAATAGTTACACTGAGGTAGACTGACCAGTAGCCTATCAAGTCCTATTTTGGTGATAACATGCGTCAAATGGAGATAGTATGCCAAAGTTACGACCCCCGGAAGTTGAAACACTAATTTACCCAAACGAGATCCATAGTTTTGGCACTTCATCTCATAGGGTTATGTTTTTGGATCTTTAGGGTTTTTCAATGTTTCTCTATAATAAATAGGCCCTCGAGCCTCATTGTAACACAATTCAAAGGCCTCTAGGCTCCACATATCTTCTCGGAGATAAGCTACTAGCGCCCTTGCTAGTTTATTTCCATTCTGTCTGTAAGCAAATTTCAGTTCTTTAATATTGATGAAATTAAGTGTTATTTCCACTGCATCTTTGTATTTATGGTTATATGTGTATTCTGTGGCATTCCTACATAAATATGGATCAGTGGTATCAGAGAGATCTATTTTTTCTTGATCGTTCTTTGCATGTCCCCAACGAGGTCAAGGTATAAGGAGTTATGGCTCGATCTGGTTGAACCTTTGCAAGATCAACCTCACAAACCCCAACGGCCGCCCATGGGGGAAAAAAATAAAGATGAGGGATCAGGAGATCTTATCAAAATATTTCTCCAAGAGGCCCTTGAAAAATAGAGGAATGTGATGATGGATAACTTTTCCCATATCCTTCAACGACTGCCCACCGGCAGCGCATCTACATCCAACAACCACTCTGGAAGCGCGAATCCCTTTAAGGTACAAGTAAACTTTGACATTCCCATATTTGAGGGTCACATAGATGCGGGTGTCGTAGATAGATGGTTGAATATATTTTAAGGATATTTCTCTGTTCATGACTTTTCCGACTGGGAGAAGATTATTTGTGCACTCCTCAAAGCTACCCCCATGTCAAGGACTGGTGGGAAACCTATTGTGAGAAAAAGGAAGAGACAGATGTAGGTTTTAACCTTGTACAAAAATTATCTGCAAACGAATCTTAAAAAAAAAAAAAAAAATAGCGAGAGCATAAACATAAAATAGATATACATATAGATTTTCCCCTGGATCCCAAATTGGGACGACCAGCTTGATTTTTCATTATATTCCTTTTAGTGTTACAACACATATATATACATGCCGAAGCATACATAAACCCCAATCCATTAACCTTGGATTAGAACATAATTGTAGTTCCCTTGACCAAATCTACAAAATACCAGGGCCCGAAAACCATCATGCCCCAAAACCATGTGCAAACCCATGCACAAAACCATGGGTGGGTCCACCCACCGAAAAATAGGGTCCAAAAAATTTTCCCAGGGCACTGCCCCGAACCTCGAACAGGGGGGGCTACCACCCCCCTATGACCCCCCCACGTATGAATAATCGTGGAAATAATATAACACATACCCAAAAACAGAACCCTCTCTATTCTCAGCCATACCCACTTGGAATTCTATCTAAGACACCATCAAGGAATAATACTATCCCATTGGGAGCTATGAGGACAAGTACATACAATGGACCACGCTACGACAACAAAGGGATCAAGATGTGCATGAGCCAACAAATATTTTCGATACCCTACGCGCAAATTTGGGTATCAAAGATTCGGAGAAACATTTGGTGCTAAAGTATCAAAGTTGCCTGCATAGATATATTCAGGAGGAAAAGGAGTTCCTCGACATCTCCTCGCTTGGTACGACATATTGTTATGCTAACAATATTGAGTATAAATTCAAACAGAAGAAGTGATACGTTGGATTTGTGAATCAAAAGCAAGGGAAATGTGCCCCCAAACCACAGAACAAAGGACAAATCCAAAGCATGGTGGCCCAAGACAAGCTGCCAAACCCACAAGCAAAGAACAACACCGCGAAACCAAAGAAGGACACGGGAAAGTGGTGTGAGTTCCATAATAGCTCCACTCACAACACAAGTGAGTGTAGGGCCAAGTAGTCATTGGTGGCCGAGATGACGGCTTCTGAATTAGATGCATGCTCCGACTCTGAATCAGAACCTGACAAGGTGAATAACAAAGGGAAAAAAATTATTGATGTGGATCCCAACACCAATGTTTCCACTGCAAATATCTAGAGGGAGGAACTGGAAGATCCAAAGGAGGAGGAGCATCTCTTCCACTCCCAGATGTGGGTAAAGGGTTGCTCGTTATAGTTCATTTTCGAAAATGGGATCCAAAAGAACATCATTTCAACAGACGTCGTGAAGCGGTCGGGCTTGCCGAAATATTTTTCCCCTTTGAGTTTTTCCAGAAGGTCATCAATCCGTGGGATTGGGTACCCATTCCGGGCAGTGATATTTTTTAGTGCCTAATAGTCAATACAAAGTCTCCAAGTCCCATCCTTCTTCTGTACCAACACGATCGGGCTCCCATCCCCAAACTGATGGCTAGAAAAAGGTCGTCAATAGGATGATTGTACACATTATACACATGTACAATTTAAGTCATCCACGCACATGGGATGAGAGCATCCCCTATGTATAACAAAATTATAATCGGGCTCTCCAAAACTCAACCGACCATAGACCCTTTGAAGTGGGCTTGGGATTCCAGCCATTATGTCCCATTGACGTAGCCATTCCATTTATGGCTAAGAAGGTTGATTCGACTCATGTCCAGTATAAAGCTGAAAAAGCGACCATATTCATCGAGCACATTCAGTACATCCACCAACAGTTTCCTAAAATATTGGACGGAGCCAATGCTAAATACAAGCAACGACATGATCAACATCGGGTGCCACACAAATTCCTAGTGGGCGACAAATTTTGGCTACATTTGCAAAAGGAGTGCTTCATTGGACCCCACTGCAAGCTTCGCCCACTCCAATATGGGTCGTAAACCATCACAAAGGCTGTAGGGAACAATGCCTTCGAGCTAAATATTCCACCATTCCTTGGTCTGCACCTAGTATTCAATGTGGACCGCCTTCATCCCTACTTCCCACCTCTAACATTGCAGAACAGCTCACACCAACAGAGTTAAACCCAAACTACATGGAACAACCCACCACAGATTAAATCATGAACATGCAAATCAAGAGAACTCACCAACATAAGATCCAATTGTATCGGGTTTTCAAAGCTAGCCAACTCCTACACCAAGGCAAGTGGTTTACCAGGGACCAAGTTTAGTAGAAGTTTTTCCTCATATCATGGAGGAACTCAATGCAATGGGGACCATTGCTTACTAAGGGGGGAGGAATGAAACAGGTGGATATTGGTGGCCACCGACCTATTCCACTTGGGGCCCCACCATTGTCTCTTTCATTTTTTCAGTTTCGGCACAACTTACTATTTTTAGCAATTTTTTGGGTCTTGAACTTCCAGAGCCGTTTTGAGGCCCTAAACAGCATTTTTTTGGAATCATTTCTCTGGTGAATATGATTCCAATCTAGAATTGAAATTTTTTATTATAATTTGTAGTTCTCAAATAGATATTTCTAACGAGGTATCATTTGCATCAAACGGAGATAATATGCCAAAGTTACGACCCCTGGAAGTTGAAACACCAATTTTCCCAAACGGGACCCATAGTTTTGGCACTTCATCTCCTAGGGTTAGATTTTTGGGTGTTTATGGTTTTTCATTGTTTCTCTATAATAAATAGGCCCTCGAGCCTCATTGTAACATAGTTCAGAGGCCTGTAGCTGCCACATCTCTTCCTAGAGATAAGCTACCAGCGCCCTATTTATTTTATTTCCATTCTGTCTGTAAGAAAATTTCAGTTTTTTGATATTAATAAAATGAAGTGTTATTACCACTGCATCTTTGTATTTATGGTTATATGTGTATTATTTTGTGTTCCTGCATAAATTTGGATCAATGGTATAAGAGCAGTCTGATTTTTATCGATCCTTCTTTGCATGTCCCCAACGAGGTCAGGGTATAAGGAGTTATTGCTCGATTTGGTTGAACCTTTACAAGATCAGCCCGCAAACCCCAATGGCCGCCCATGGGGAACGAAAATAAAGATGAGGGAGCAGGAGATCCTATCAAAATATTTCTCGAGGAGGCCCTCGAAAAACAAAGGAATGCGATGATGGATAACTTTGCCCAGATGCTTCAACGACTGCCCATCTGCGGAGCATCTACATCCAACAGCCACTTTGGAGGCATGACTCCCTTTAAGGTACAAGTAAACTTTTACATTCCCATATTTGAGGGTCAAATAGATGTGGTTGTTGTAGATATATGGTTGAATCTATTATAAGGATATTTATCTGTTCATGACTTTTACGACTAGGAGAAGATTATTTTTGCACTCCTAAAAGCTACCCCCCATGTCAAGGACTGGTGGGAAACCTACTATGAGAAAAATGATGAGACAAAGCCCTCTTTGTTCTCAACCATACCCACTTGGAATTATTTCTGAGACTCCATCAAGGAACAATACTATCCCGTGGGGAGCTATGAGGGCAAGTACATACAATGGTCGCGGTGTGGCAACAAAGGGATCAAGATGTGCATGAGCTAACGAATATGTTCTATACCCTACGCATAAAGTTGGGTATCAAAGATTCAAAGAAAAATTTGGTGCTAAAGTATCGTATTTGTATGCATAAATACATTTAGGAGGAAATGGAGTTCCTCGACATATCCTCGCTTGGTACGGCATACCGGTATGCTGCCAAGATTGAGCAGAAATTCAAACAAAAGAAGCAAGACCTTGGATCTGTGAATCAAATGCAAGGGAAATGTTCCCCCAAACCACATAACAAAGGATAAATCCAAGGAATTGTGGCCCAAGACAACCTACCAAAGCTACAAGAAAATAACAACACTGCAAATCCAAAGAAGGACATGGGAAAGTGGTGTGAATTCCATAAGAGCTCCACTCACAATACAAGTGAGTGTTGGGCCAAGAAGTCACTGGTGGCCGAGATGAGGGCTTCTGAATCAAATGCATGCTCTGACTTGGAATTAGAACCAGACAAGGGGAATGACAAAGGGAAACAGATTATTGATGCAGATCCCAATGCCACCGTTTCCACTGCGAAGATCTAGAAGGAGGAACTGGAAGATCCAGAGGAGGAGGAGCGCATCTTCCACTCCCAGATGTGGGTAAAGGGTTGTCTGCTACAGTTCATTGTCGATAGTGGGAGCCAAAAGAACCTCATTTCAGTACACGTCGTGAAGCGGTTGGGCTTTCCAACTACAACACACCCCTAGCCATACACCACTGGGTGGCTTCACTTAGGACAAGATCTCCGCGTCAGCTAGTAGTTCCACCTTCCTTATAGCATAAAGCCCTTCACAGATGAGGTATTATGTGACATTTCTCCTCCTGACGTTTCTGATGTATTATTAAGCCAACCATACTTGTGGAAGTGACATGTTGTGTATGAGTCCTGGCCTCCGGTTGTTATTGTTACTTTGGGAAATAAGTTGTACAAGATACCAAAGGTACCATCGTCTGTCACTATCTCTTTAGTTACTACAAAACAATGCAATAAGCTCATTTCCCAAACCAGAAAAAAAAAAATCTTGATGATCCGCCCCCGGGACAAGAAGAAGACTATGGCCACGACCTCCAGACAAGGCTCCTCTAAATTACAACAACAAATGGAAAAGGTTGTGGAGGAGTACGAGATATCTTCACCTCACCCACATGTGTTCCTCTGCACTGTCAGGTCAAGCACCCCATTGATCTGACCCCAAGTGCGTCACTACCCAATGAACTGATCTATCGACACTTTGTTATGGAGAACGATGAAATCAAGAGGCATATTTAGGAGTTGCTGTAGAAAGGTCACATCCTGCCAAGTTCATCACCCTGTGGGAGCCCAATCGTGTTGGTACAGAAGAAGGATGGGACTTGGAGACTCTGTATTGACTATCGAGCGCTGAACAAGATCACTGTCTGGAATAGGTACCTGGTCCCATAGATTGATGACCTTCTGGACCAACTCAAAGGGGAGAAATTTTTTAGCAAGATCGACTTGAAGTTTTGGTATCACCAGGTACAAATCGAACCCTGCGATGTGTCGAAGACTGCCTTCAAAGCCCAGGAGGGCCTTTTCAAATAACTGGTCATGCCTTTCGGGTTGACAAATGCTTCCGCAACCTTCATGAGGTTTATGGAAGACATATTGCATCCATTCACCAACTCATTTGTATTGGTGTACTTGGATGAAATTCTGATATTTAGCCAGACTTGGGAAGAGAACCTCCACCACATCCAACAAGTCCTCCAAACATTGCAGCAACACAAATTGTGTGCCAATTTGGAGAAGTGCACTTTTTTCATGACCTAGGTTCAATATCTGGGATGCAATATTGATGAAAGGGGGGTTCATGTGGATCTAACTAAGATCCAAGTCATTTGGGATTGGCCAGCCCCAGCCACTCTAACAGAGCTTCACAGCTTTATGGGTCTTGCTAATTTCTACTGCAGGTTCATGTTGGGATTCTCTCATATCACTCGACCCTTGATTCAAGTCACCAAGGGAGGAGAAAAAGAAAAATTATTTTGGTCGCAACCTCAATAGAAGGTGTTCGTAGAATTGAAACATCACCTTTATTCTGCCCCAGTTCTCACATTACCAGACTTGCAATAACCATTTCAGATCAAGACATATGCCTCTGACTATGCTATTGGGGAATCTCTTACCCAATAGGGGCATCCACTGGAAGATCACAGTGAGACATTGTCTAACACGATTCGCAAGTATCCCACTTATGACAAAGAAATGTATTCCATTGTGCAGGCTTGTCGACAATGAAAGAATTACATTTTTGGGAAGGAAACAATCATCCACACAGATCATTGACCCCTGCAGTTCATACAGACACAAGGGAAGTTACAGAACGATCGCCATCAGAAGTGGTCCACATATCTACAACAGTTTCATTTGAACATCAAGTACAAGAAGGGTAGCACTAGTAATGTGTCAAATTGCCTCAGTCGACCACCTATCGTGGCGCTAACCATTGTTCTCAACTCTTGTGGGCATGAGACTTCTAATTGGCCACTTCTCTACAAGAGAGATCCATAATTTGACAACACATACAAGGCACTCTTGGGGGGTACACAAGTTCCAAATTTTCACCTCCAATATGCACTATTATGTCACCTGGGACACCTTTGTATTCCTTCAAGCGAGTGTGCCAAGATGATATGGGAAGCACACTACAGTCGATTTGTTGGGAATTTTGGGTCCAAGAAAACAATGGCAGTACTATAGAAGTATTTCTATTGGCTAAACCTTTGACAGGATGTCGAGAAGTACATTAGATCCTGCATTGTTTGTGCCATTTCCAAACTGACCATCAAGAAACAAGGCCTCTATATTCCGCTACCTACCCCTTTTCGACCTTGGAAATCCATCTCCATGGATTACATGTTGGGCCTTCCTTCTACTAAGCATGGAAATTACTGTGTTTTCATGGTCGTCGACAGATTCTCGAATATGGCCATTATGGAAGCCTACAAGAAGAATATCACAGTAGAAGCCACTACTAAACTCTTCTTTGAACGAGTGTGGGTGCACTTTGGGATCCCACACTCTATTATATCATATCAAGACAGCAGGTTCCTCAGCACATTTTGGTCCAACCTCTGGTCAATGCTGGACACCAAGCTCACCAAGTCCACAGCTTTCCATCCCCAAACTGATGCCCAGACAGAGGTCATCAACATGATGATTATACACATTCTACGCATGTACAATTCAAAGAATCCATGCACATGGGATGAGATCCTCCCTTATGTACAACACAGTTATAATCGAGCTATCCACAACTCAACTGACCACAACCCCTTTCAGGTGGGTTTGGGATTCTAGCTGCTATGTCCAATTGACGTAGCCATGCCATTTGCGGCTACACAAGCCAATTCAGCTCATGTCCAGTCTGAAGTTGAAAAATATACCATCTTCATCAAGTGCATTCAGCACATCCACCAACAGGTTCATGACATATTGGGCAGAGCCAATGCTAAGTAAAAGAAACGACATGATCAACATCGAGTACCACACAACTTTTAGGTGGGTGACAAAGTTTGGCTACATTTACAGAAGGAGCCCTCACTGGACCCCACCGCAAGTGTTTGAACAAGGTTCCCTAACCTCAGTTTTGTCCAGTTTTGTAATATTTAGTTGATTGCAGGGGGTTTGGGGTGGGTCAAAACCCCCAATGAATTGTAACAGGTCAAAAGGAGAGACAAAGGGTCCGCAAACCACGGTTTGCGGACCATAGGGTAGCACAAGCTATAATTATATAAAAAGAGGGATATGTCGAGTCTAGAAAAAAAAAGTAAGAATTAAGTAAATTAGATATGAGCTTGTGGATCTTTTGTGTTGATTTTTTGGGTAAGGGCTCCCACTGGATGTGTGCGCAGAGACCTTGAGTCCTGTTGTGTGCACGAGCTAGTAGATAGAGTCTGTAATTTGGATCTGACTGTTTATGGATAACAAGACCTTTCTTGAGTACTGAAGCATTGTATGTTATGATTATTGGCTGCGCACTGTGTTACTTATATCTATTCACTACATACTAATTATTGTTGAAGCGCACGTGGATGCAATACTGTATAAGATAATAAATGCATAGATCTCGTTAGATTTGGATGTCTTGATTCTGTCGATCTACTGTTGCATGATTTATAAACTCCGCTGGATATATTTTTATGATACACGGTTAAGGGTTTATGTATTGGGCACTGGACTGATCAATCTAGAAGGACCCCCTTCAATTAAATTTCTCTCTCTCAGGGTGCAGAAACCTAGTTCCAGCACCCTCCCATACTACTTCGGGTGAGACCTTGGGCTGTAGAAGTAGGCCATTGCTGAAAGGCCAGTAGTATAGGGGTTTGTTGGAAAACCTTAAAGCCGAACTTGGGTCAGGACCCTTCAAGCCAACAAATGGTTCTGTTGCCGATACCGGGAGCATTTTGAGAGAGGGATCAGGTAATTCCACAAGGTCATTTTCAGCCATTAAAACCTGAGTTAGAAGATTGGTTCAAAAAACAGATTCAGGAATTTTCCCTAAAAGAAAATAGGAGTGAAAAGTTGTCCATAGAAGAGTGGAAAAGTAGGTATATTTTTACGAAAGTGCACGAAATATTCTTTGTATCCTTCACACACAAGTTGCAAGAGTGGCTAGCTTGATTGACAGAATTTCAGACTTGTTGGAAGGATGATCAAGTCACAAAGTGGACCCCCAAGTTGGTCCAGCAATTGGAAAAAACTAATAATAAGATTACCAGAATTGTGCATCATTCAATTGACAGTATATTGGGAAGATTCATGACGAAATTTTTTTGTTGATCAGTTTGTGTCATATTCAGAAGCAAAAAAAGGTTCTTCAAATGATTTATAGGTAAGTTCCCAAAAACGTTGCCGTTGTTGATTAATATTCTATTGAGAAAAAAAGGTGTCTTGTGTGGCCACACCAAGTGAATGACCTCTGATCAAAGTGGGAGCACAATGCAAAGTGGTAAATACTACCCGGTTAATCAAGAAGGAGACATATCGGTATATAGTCCCTTTAGGGATTCATCTGATCATAACCAAGGAAGGGTTGCGCAAGGTGAACTAGCCCCCCAACCATGCCTACATTGAACCCCCACAAGGGTAAAAACTCCCCTATGCCTCCCTCGCCATCATCAAAGGATGACATGGCTACACACATGAAGCTGCCTACTTTTAAGGGCATAGGGGATGAGGACATGGAACGATTCTGGTTTGTAGCTAAATCTGTATGGACCACACAAAACTTGAACAACGACGTTATCAAATGGGCACAAATCTCCAAAGAGTTCGAAGGAAGGGAATTGGATTTGTTCATGGGATACATTCATCAACATGTGAACACATCCATACAAGATATGAAGAATGCCCTAAAGCAACAATTTTGGAAGCCTGAGTCATACACTCAATGTGTAGTCAAACTAAAGGACTTTAAGCAAGGACCTATAGAGTCCATCTGGGAGGCTAACCAATGGTTAAAGAAGGTTATCAGTGATGGGGTATTTGTCTACGAATATAAGCAGCATAAAGAGTGGTGCATCGCTATGCTACTATCACACTTGTGTGGGCCCATGGGATAAAAAAAGATTGGCTCCCAAGAGGAAGCATTGGAAATATCCGTGAAGTTAGAAGTTGCGCTAAGGGATGATACGCAGTTCGCAGCTCTCCAAATCCAGAACCAACTGGAGGCAATGCACTTAGAAATTCAGAGCTTGTGAAACAACCATGGTAAGGAATCCAGCCCAGACGTCTGGTGCATACGCTATAAGGGACCGGGTCACACTAAGGATCAATGCCCACTATTATCAGACTACATGCAAGCTGGGGTACCAAGCCCTCTATGACCTAGGGAAATGGTTGGCCCTAGCAGTCCTAGATTATGGTGTGCTAACTGTCAGATGGTAGGAAGACACGATACAGATCACTGCCTGCGATTGGGTGCTTATGTGTCATAATTGAAACAAAAATGGTGCAGATTTTTCTTGTCTGTAGGTCATGACGAGAAAAACTGACAAACCCTTGACATTATGGTATATAGGGGTAACTTATATAGAGTGAAAGTAGACCCCTCATCACCACTGTCCCCTTCGGGACGGGGGGATCCCCTGTAAGAGGAAGGGGAGGATGGAGAGAGGGGAGTGCTAGTCGAGGGCGTGGATAGATGATATGTTACAACTATGGGGATATAGGACATTTCACATGGGATTTTTCAAACCTAGCACGCCAATCTTGCAGCTATTTCCGGTAGTTCGACCATGTCATTGAAGACAACCCAGTGCTAATAGTGAAAATGCAAGAGAAGTAGCAAACACCTACACAAAATGTGCAAAGAGTTGAGGCAGAACCATAGGACGATGGGCCATGTATCAATGTGATCACACGTAATGGAATTTCCACCAGAGGAGCTGAGGAAGAGGTGGAAACTGAATCATTAATCTAGAAGGCTAAGGAAAAAGTAGAAGGCTTAGACCTAAAAAAGGAAAAAGGAACCTTCATCGAAGAACGAAGGGGGATGGCCAAAAACGAAACACCTACCCCGAAGGATATGGTAGATCTACAAGCAAACGAAGCATTTAAACCATTCCTTTAGGCATGTATGAAGTTTTTGCACAACTAGAAGGCCATAGAAAATCTCCAAGCCCTAATAGACAACTGCGCAGAAAGGATTTCTCCAGAACCCGAGGTTAAAAATTTGAACAAAATATACAAAAAAAAGAAAAGGAAGGGACGAGAAATGCACATGACTGCTCAGATTGGGGAATACAAAATGGACCAAGTCATCCTTGACTTACGTTTAGATGATAACTTCCTATTCAAGTAGACCTGGTAATGAATGGGAGAACCTAAATTGGAATGGTCGATTATTCAACTATGAATGGCTAATCAACAGAAGATTGTCCCACTAGGAAAACTAACGAAGGTAGTGGTAGATATTGCAGGTGTTAAGGTCCACATAGCTTTTGAGGTAATCCAGATAGTAGATGACAGGTATCCTTATCCTGCGCTTTTGGGTCTGTATTGGGCTATTCACATGGGAGGTATCATTAATGTAAAGAGTAGAAGCATGATCTTTGAGAATGAAGGCACAAATGTAATAGTCCTGTTGGACCCAACGAAAGGAGAATGGTATACTGAATCGATACGGGAAGAAGAAGATGTCGATCACATATAAAAACTGACCGCCCGATATGACAACTGGATCAACCCCACGGCTGATGCATGCTATGTTGGGAAAGAGATAGTGAGTGCTTATCCGACTCAGGTGAACAGATTGAAAACTGGAAAAGTCGACTACATGACATGTCTGTGCTAAGATGTCTTAAAATCAGGAAGAGCTTCCGATGTATTTCTTCAGAGGTAAGAGAAATACCCCACTTTAATGGCTCTGGTAATGTTGAAAATTTCCTTGTAGCAATTGAGGCAAGCGTTCTTGAGGAACAATGATTTTGGGCCCTAGACTTGGCCATCTGCGCAACCCTTGTGTGCTGGTGGGAAAATCATAAAGAAACTTTTCGGGACTAGGAGAAATGCTAAAGGATGTTGACCTATGATTTTGTATACCAGCTAACCCACCAATATAACTCTTCTTGGGGCAAGGAGATCCATGTAGGCACATAACTTGTTCGCTATAAGTATGGAATGCAGACACAAGGAATGAATGGGTCCACATATTTTTTCACACATTAGGACCAATCCCCACCTCCTAGTATTTGGACGCAGAACTACATCAATGCACCAGGCATTAGAGTATGATGGTTGAAGACTTTGTAAGGACGTTTGGACTAACGGGAGGTACTGAGCAACTTGATGAAGCCCTGCAAGATATAAATTCTCTGGTCTTCGGTGAGGCCCACCCTGAGCAAGAACATGTTGCGCCAGCTTCGGATGCACAACTACAGGATATCATAAACTCTAGAAATATGTCAATGGAAGCACACGATGAATATCCCCAAAATATTATGATCGAAGAGTCAGAAGGGGAACGAGTTGTTGCAGGTTCGTTACTGTGAACATTCGATGTCACAAAGCCTCTTAAACTAAAATAAATCAATATTGGCTCTGCAGAACAACCTAATATGGTCAAGATTGGGGATTAGTGGGATGATGGCACGGTGGGAAAATTCGATGAGCTACTAACTGAATATCAGGACCTATTACCGACCAAGTTATCTGAACTTAAGGGAATCATAGGAGACATGGGAGTTATGACGATTTCGTTGAAACCAAATGCGCGGCCAGTCAAACAACGGCCCTATTGCCTAAAATCAAAATACAAGCAAAAGGTTAAGGAGGAAATCAAGAAAATGGTGGCCGCAGGAATCATTGAACCAGTAGAGTAGTCAGATTGTGTAAGCCCCATGGTAGTCTAGGAGAAGAAGACTAAAGGAGAGATAAGGATCTGCGTCCACCTACGAAAGTTAAACGACGCATGTGTCCACGATCCATTCCCCACACCATTCTCCGATGAAATCCTAGATAACATGCAGGGTTAGGAAGCTTATTCATTTACTGATGGGTTCTCAGGGTACCATCAAATATGTATTGCACCTGAGGATCGCAGCAAGACAAGTTCGTGACAAATTGGGGTTCATTTCAGTATACTGTCATGCCCTTTGGACTAAATAATGCCTCTGCCATATTTTCATGTGTTGTTGTAGCCGTATTCAAGGAGTTTATGCACAAATTCCTAGAATTATATTTTAATGACTAGACGGTGTTCGGATTAGTAAATAACCATGTATCGAATCTGCGCATGATGATGGACGCCTACAGGAAACACAAAATCTCACTAAACATCAAGAAATGCATATTCTGTGTCCCATTCAGAATTCTTTTAGGACATGTGTTATGTCAACAGGGGCTGATGGTCGACCCTGAGAAGGTTATGATTATCATCAACTTGGCGGTTCCAACCACTGAAAAACAGTTGCGCTCCATCCTCAGCCACACAGGTTACTGCAAAAAATTCATATAGGGATACGCTTTGATCACCACTCCGATGGAAAAACTGTTGAAAAAGGACATGTCGTTCTTCTAGAATGATAAATTCCATAGGACCTTCGAGTTGCTAAAATAAAATATGGTGACTGTGCCTATCCTGATATCCCTGATTGGGAAAAAATATTCCATGTCCACGTAGATGCATCAGTGATCACCTTAGGAGCTATCTTGGCACATCCTGGATAAGGGGATATAGATCACCTGGTGGCCTTCGCTAGCAAGAAGTGTCAAGCACGGAGCGTAACTATTCTACCACAAAGAGGGAGGGGCTGGAAATGGTATATTCCCTACAAAAGTACAGGAACTATTTACTCAGAGGGCACTTCAACATGTTCACGGATCATTCGGCCTTAAAATACCTAGTTAAAAATCCTGTGTTGGGGGGGGGGGGATATGTCAGTGGTTTTTAATCTTTCAAGAATATGATTTTTAAATTATTTTGAAGCCCAGAAGGTTGAACACTAGGCCGAATCATTTTTCCAGAATCGAGAATGGGGAAGATCCGACTAACTTGGATTATGGATTGCCTAATGCGCAATTGTTTGCTATAAAGGTAATTGATGAGCACTTTGTCGATATCGTCCACTTCTTGACCACAGGTAAAGCCCCTGATGACTATTCAGTACCACAGAAAAAGGAGTTGGTCACCCACGCAACCAACTTCACTATCATTGCAAGACAACTCTACAAGCTGGGGGTGGATGAGGTAATGCGAAGGTATGTCCTTGAACATGAAAGACCAGCTATATTAGCCGAAGCCCCTGGAGGAGTTTCGAGGGCGACATTACGCGGGTAAATATACTGCGCAGAAGATATTACGGGCTAGGCTCTAGTGGCCCACACTACACATGGATTCTCATACTTATTTTCAGGCATGCGACATATGCCAATGAACTGGGAAACCCTCACACCAGGATGAGATGGCCCTGCAGGAATTTGACAAATGGGTGATCGACTTTGTAGGCCCCATTAACCCCCCAGGTAAGAAGATCGGTGCTCGGTATATCATTACGGCCACGGATTATGTTACCAGGTGGGTAGAAGCCAAAGTTGTCAAGGATTGCACTGTGGACAGAGTGACACACTTCATTTTTGAAAATATCTTGACCTAGTTTGGGTGCCCAAAGATCCTGCTAAGTGATCGAGGTACACATTTCATTAACAAAACTATTAAGTCTTTGACTAGTGAATTCCAGATCCACCATGCAAAGAGTACCCCATTTCATCCACAAGAAAATGGAACCGTAGAAGAATTCAACAAAATTTTGGAACATCCACTCACCAAGGTTTGTAATGCACAACGAAGTGATTGGGACGTGTGCATCCACTTTGTACTCTGGGCAGACTACGTGTAAGGAGCTCACAGGAAAGACACCCTTCCGAATGGTCTACGAGAAGGAAGCTGTTATTCCTATGGAATACATCATTCTCATCTTGCGCATCTTGGCCCTCACAAATATGACAGACCTTGACATCATGGAGGAATTCTTGGCACAGCTAGTAGCTTTGGAAGAAGACTGGTTCATAGCCCGATTCCACCAACAATTTCAGAAGGCGTGGGAGAAAGCTTGGCATGATCGACATATTCGGCAGAAGGTCTTTTCAGAGGGAGAATTGGTCCTACTATATGATAGCTAGTTCACGAAACACTCAGGGAAGTTCCGACAACACTGGTTAGGTCTGTATGTGGTAAAGGAATGTAATATTCCTAAAATTTATCTTTTAGCTAAATGGAATATTATAGATCATTTTGTCACTAGGTAGGTGAATAAATGGGTGGGGAGGCCCATAAATCTCCTTAGCAGCAATAAAAACACTTCAAGTGTGGAAGGAGACCTTCTAAGTAGCTAAATAAAGCATCTTTGAGTATGAACAGGGGTTGGATCATGTTGAACAGGTTTACTTTGACCAAGTCAACAACGTTGTTATGAAGGAGTGGACATTAAATGAGGAATAACGCAGTTTGGGAGGGAGATGGATTGCATGGAGGAAATGACCTAATTGAGTGGGGCCAAAGGAAAGGAAGCTCATAATCTATATAAGGAAGAGGATGGCAGTCATATGGGGATGTTTTTGGATTATTATTTTGTATGTGGTCTGTTTAGACTTCTTGCATTCTTCAATTGTTTAGTTGAGATTGTTGTGTTGTTTAGCACCGGGTGTTCCCGAGTGGGAATCCCAACTCTTTCCTTGAGAGGCCTCTTGGAAGAGAATTTCATTTCATTTCCACATTCAGGTTTTTAGACCAAGCTATACCTTTCTTCATCAGTGCAGTTTCTGCAGAATATTGTGTTGTGTTGCAGGGTGCAGCGGTGGAGAATTAGATCGGGTGTCTTCAAAGATAGTTTTCCAGTGGAGGAAGGTTTCCATCCATTGGGAGGCCTGTAAAGAATCCCCTTGATATTTATTGACACATTTAGCAGCAGGATAAGGAGCATTTATCACCTACAGTGCAGTTCCAATCCAGATCTACATTATTTTATGGAGGAGTTGCAGGGGTAGTTGCAGTGGTTGTTTTGGGAGGTGATTTCTTCAGTGGAGGAGCCATTTTTCCATTCGGAGGATCTATGGGAGAAGAGTTGTATGTTTCTACATCAGCTTCAGCCATATCTTCTCATCTCATTTTCTGCAGCATATCTTCAGCCCTAGGGTTGTAGCTTACATTGACATATTGTGTGCATTTTCCGGAAACCCTCTTAGGTTTTCTTGGAAAGTTGATCTAGTGCCTGGATCTGTATGTTTAGATTCTATTGGGGCCTATATCAATATTTTTACATCATTGTATCATCTCCAACTATATTTATACCCAATATGACTGCACTATAGCAGTTCTCCCGCATTTTGTATAGCAGCAACATCTCACTTTTGAGAGTGTTTATGTATTGGAGGCTTATGTGATCACATTCTATGATTGGTGCCTCATTTTTTTGTACTTATTTGCTACATATATGATCAATAATATGGCTTTATATTGGTCTCATGATTTTATGTGTTAAATAATTGTTTTTTCTTTCATTTTATGAGCTATATTGTTGCTATTTCCATTTTGGAATATTACAGTGGTATTAGAGCATAATCTTGGCTCAGCCTATGCATTCACCCAATATGTCACCATAAGGAGAATTTTCTCACAAGAAGAGGAGATGTAAAAAAAAACAAAGAAAAGACTCCATTATTTGGAGGAAGAGAGGAAGAGGAGCTCCCAAAGCTTCTTTTTCAAACTATGTAGAGCATCAAGGGAGATATCAAGAAGATGAGGAGGGAGATGTGTAGGGAATATCCAAGGGGGTTTGAATATGAGGCAAGCCCTAGATTTTTGTAGGATGGGTGTGACCATGCAGCCACACACTATGATTCATAGCGTAGTCTTATGCCCAGATTTACTATAAGAGAGAGGGAGGAAGAAGATGTGCCAAAGAGGGAGACTCTTGGTGATTATTTGCAAGAGTATGAATCTCAATCTAAGAGGTTCAAAGATCACCTTAACTTCCAAGGGTTTTTCAAGATCAAGGAGGGAAGAAGAAAAAGGAGCAAGCAACATGATGTGGGTATATTATTTCTATCTACTTTTGATGGTTCACCTAAATGTCTAGCTAGAGCTTGGGTGGAGGAGTTAGACACCTATTTGCAGCAACACCAAGTTTTAGATAATGAAGCCCTCAAAGTTGATGCGCTGCATTTTGAAGGTAAGGCCTATGCTTGGTGGATGTTTGAATATTTTTCATTAAAAAATGAAAATGCATATACTTATGTAAAGTTCACTTGGAGAATAGTGGAAAGGTTTGATGAAAAAAATTCTAAAACACCTTTGGTGGAGCTAAACAAACCAAAATAAACAAAACCTTTGCATGGGTTGGAAGGATCTATAAACCAAAATCAACTTCAGAAAACTGTTGAAGAGGCTAACATCTTTCGTAATACCTTGCTAGAGGAAAGATCTGTATCTCATACTCCTGGAAAAGAGGGCATGGAGATCCCTTTTTCAAAAGAGGATCCTCTTAATGAAAAGTTGCCCATTCATATTGAAGAGGAAGAGAAGGCTGGAGGAAAAAGCGTCGTCATACCTAGAGCATATCTAGCACCTCATGCAAAGGAAGATGGAGCACTTTCTCCAAAAAGAGGAATCCTTGTATGTTCACAAGGAGTTCCAAAGGATATCATATGTGGAGATTAATGCATAATCCATGAACAACATGTGCCATTATTGATAGATTGTGAAACATTGCATTTGAAAGGAGAAGGTAGGGAGGATGACTAGCATCATATGATAAGGAGCACACACCCATGTCTATTTCATAGGGATGATGCACAAAAGAGGCAGACTGATTTGCATAGTAAGGGAAAGGACAAATTTGTCCATTCATATATGCAGTCTACTCTTGATATTGATGTCTCATTGCATGGAGGCATTCCTGGGAGACCACCAGATCAGGAGATGATGAGAGATGCTTCACAATTTTTTGCACCACTCATTGATCCCAGAGGGGTGAGGACTTTGGGAGGACTTGACATGGCGATGAGAGTCTTGGGTAGACTCAAGGAGGAGGGAGACGTCCTCCCATTTCAGCACTACCCACTCTCACTACATATTCTGCGTTGACATAAGTTGCTACAGTGATGGAGGATGGCACCACCATGGTGCAAGGGGACCACTCCATGGATTTCGATAAACAGAGGGTACTTACCTTGAGGAAGGAATCCTCCGTATATTGGAGTAGATGGAGGCCACTCATGCTTACATGGGCCAAGATGAGGAGGTTATTTTTGGATGGTAGCTTCTCATGGGAGGCCAACTTCCAAAGGTCACCACTTCTACTTGAGCATGAGCAGCTGCATGATGGGCATGGTAGCACTTTGGAGGATAAATTTGGCAGGAGCGATGTCACAGGAAAATACAACAGCATGTGGGGAGCTTCACATTTCAGAGCTCCAGCTATGTCTCTTAGGAGGATTGATCCATATTGGAGGTCTCAACTTTTGGTAGAGTACTCCAAGGATCTTGGTGCTTGCATGATTCTTGATGACCCGGAGGGAGATGATGGATACATGGTAGATGATGGGTTCATCTATTCTTATGGCGGATTCTTCTTGACTAGAGATTCTAAGCTCAAGGAGAAGTTGTTACATGTAGCACATGTGGACTTTCTTTCCATGCACTTTTATGCATATCATTCCTTGATGGAGGAGTTCACTTGGGAGGGCATCCAGCAGGATGTATATCAGCATATGGAGAGATGCATAGCCTAGATGATGATGGAGAGGTTGTCACAACCACTTCCCTACTCACGAAGGGTGAGGGAGAACTTTTAGTTGAGCCATTTCAGCTCAATGACAAAAGTACATAGTAGAGAAGGTACATTTATGCATTATGAATTGTACTCCTTTACTTTTTGTGAGAAGCATATTGTACCAAGGAGGATCATTCCTTCTTGTATATTATATTGTGATCTACTTGAGGCCATTTGTAACATTTATGTTGGCCATTCTATTAATGGTTTGTGGGAGATTCCACATGACTCTTGGTGTGCCCCATTGGCACAAAATTGTACTTTTATAATCCCATCTTGTAGGATGATTGTGGCAGCAAACAAGTGGCTGAAAAAACACTTGTTATAATTTGTTTTGAGGTGGGCAGGGGATGCACTGTGTTGGTTCCACAAGTGGGACTATGATCCACCTTCCAGTTGTCATATGGAAACTTGTTTTTATTTTTTTTTGCTTCCATAAATTGATGATGTTCTTATTCTTATGGGGAGCTTTGTTGGGAGAATGGAATAATATTTGGAGGTTTCCATTGGGAGTATGATTCTCCATACTTCATATGTTGCATGTTTTAGGAGAAACAATGGGAAAGCCATTATTTCCACACTACATCTCTTATCTTCATGTGGGAGGAGCCATTTGGAGAACTTAAGTTCTTGGGAGAGGCACTTCATGGATTTTTTGATTGGTGGGGTAACTTGAGACATTCTCAGAGACCATAATATTTCAGCCCAATATCAGTATCAGCCCCATACATATCATAAATTGAGAGAGAAAAACATGGGTGGAAAAATATAATCTCTCCATACAACCCCAATACATTGCATGAACTGGGGGTTGAGGATTTCTTTGATGAGCTACCTAGAATGGCTTATTTCATTTGGATGATAGCATGGGTATGGGAGTCTCTCATTGGGAGTGAGATCCCCTATGTTTTTCATCACTCCTACCTTGAGGAGGCCATTGGAAAGCAAGAAGTTTTCCATAAATACCTTCCACTTTCTCATGATGTGTGTAATGTTCCCAAACTAGAATTGTTCATAAATCATGCATGAACAACACATTTCCAGAAAAAAATGCAATAAAACAGTAAAATGGAATCTTGGATCCCATATATTAGTCAATATACATTCTAAATCCAATATTAGAGCTGAAACAAAGAAAAATAGGTGGGTTAAACAGATCTCCCACACCTAGGATTGCCAAAAAGTGCTAAAACCCCAAGACTGCAGAATGCCGGAGCATCTGCTCAAGGGACTATGCAGTATAAGAGAGGGTTTAAACATAAAATCATAGGAGAATAATAGATCTACTCATTTAGGAGAATAATATATCTACTCATTTATTGATAAATAATGATGAAGAACAGAGATCTAGTCTCCTAATACAAAATACAAGATAACCCAGTAAGGGTTTCTTGTCAAACACTCTGCATACAAAATGGGAGATTCAGTAATTTACTGAATAACCACTACAAAACTAAAGTAAATAAGTGTAGAAGGCTATAATATGTCTGATCTGCTGTAGATCCCTCAAGGGATTCCTCCCATGAAAGGATGAACCTCTCAATCACAAGGAAACACTGCAATGGAGCCACCAAACCATGCAAAGAACACTGCCTCCAAAATAACGCATTCCCTAGAAAATACAGCATTGGGAATGTATGGGAAATGTGTATTATGATACCATAGACCTTAAATAAGCTTTGGATCTCTCCAACCAAATCTCTCAAGTGAAGGAAACCTTCCTCCAATGAGAAACTAGCTCAGAAGCCAGGATTCCAATCCCTTCCACTGTTGCACCCAGCGACACTACACAATATCCGAAAAAGTTATGCTGATGAAGATGGATGAAGCTTGGCCTGAAAACCTGATGTGCAATGATGAATGCAAACTCTCCCAATGAGGCTCCTCAAATGAAAGAGGTGGGATTCCTTCTCGGGAACACCCAGTGCTAAACAACACTGCAGCTTTGCTAAGCAGCAAAGCAACAACAATTCTTGGCAGACGAGAATAATAATATACAACATGAAGAATAATGTTGCCATCCTCTTCCTTATATAATACATGATTTTTCTTTCCCTGTTGGAAATGTTTTCATTGATGGCAAAGGAGGTAGCAACGACAGAGACAGGCAATGGAGGCAACAAAGAAGAAAACGAAGGAAGAAAAGGAGACAGGCAGAGGCAGAGGAAGAAAATATAGAGGCGGAACCATTATCAGAGGCAGAGGCAGAGGCATAACTGTTATCACAGCAGTAGAGGCAGAGACAGAGCGATAGAAGCAGCATAGGCAGAGACACAGCCGTTATTCCAAGAATCGCCTACCCCACTGGAAGAAACACTAAAGATTGGAGCGGCAATGTAATGCATATATAATATAAGTCTCGTTCTGGGAATCGTATACGCCAGCGGCAAAGTATATATTGCGCTTCATTTACAAAGGTCCAAAGCATATATATATACATACATGGAGTGGTTTATACACAAAGGACCAGGACTATAATACAAAGCATATGTATTATACCTTTTGTCATAAGATCAAAAGAACCAAAGGCTTTAACGCTTGTTATTAAACCAACAAATTTTTATATGGTGGGACCCCTTACCAAATCGCATCGGAGAAAAACAAATCAGCGGAACATCCATACAGGAACTTGCGAATGCGATGAGAGTTCGGACCCGATGGATCAATGAACCATAATTGATATAGGGTTGAAGTCCGGCTTAAAGATATGCCATTGCATTGGAAAAGGGCAGCGTAACATGGTAACAAAAGTTGCGATTGCGATTAAAGTTCCGGACCCGATATGGTTCAAACAAACAACTTTATATGTTTGAGTTCCGCGTCAAACATAAAACTTACATATATGCAGCGCTAAACATAAAACTTATATATATGCAGCGCTTTATATATGTATAGCGCCTTTTAAACAAATAACCAAATTAATATAAGGTGGGACCCTTCCCAATCGCATCAGAGATTATAAGGGCAACGGAACATGCAACCAAATAATTGTGATTGTGATTAAACTCCGAACCCGATGGGTCTATAAATCATGTTTAACAAGTGTTTGAAGTCTAGTTCCAATCGCATCGGCAAAGAGCAATGAATAGTGGTCAATCACATAGGAAAGAAACAGACCGTCGGAACATATAATAAAAGACTTGCGATTGTGATTGAAGCCCAGACCCGATGGGCTTATAAACTTTTATTAATAAGGATTTGAGTTCCAATCGCATCGGCAAAGAACAGTGAACAGTGATCAATCGCATCGGAGCAACGCAGCTTGCGATTGCGATCAATCGCAATCGGAAATCGCTGGAGGAATAGTATAGTGCATCGGAAAGCGTGGCAAGTGGGCCCGAAAGGGCATTAGTTATGTATTAAACATGATTCTTTAGGGTTAAAGTGGACATGCCAGTTTGTTTGTTAAAACGTTGTATAACTATGCCGAGAATTTAAATTACGTTATATATATATATATAAAAAGGCACTGGTATATATATATATATATATATATATATATATATATATATATAACGCATTGTTGTGATTGTATTAAAAGATGTCGCGTGGTCTGTGAACCCACGGGCCTCAGCTTAAGGTGGAGGGTGATTTGTAACATAAAACGATTGTGATGCATATATGTTCCGCTTGCGGAACTCCCACATCAACAAGACACTTTCTGCGTGTAAAGGGTTGGAATTTGCCCAGAATTACAGTCAGCAGCTACACATATTTACAAAATGCACTGGTATAAAAAGCTCAGTTACACGTATGCAGTAGTTACACCACAGCAGAGGACAGAAAGGCATACAGAGGAAAGAAAGGGACAAACACAGTCAAAGAAAAGACAAATGCGTAGCTAGCCAAGAGGCTGAATGAATTGAGCTGGAATTCTCATTGTAATTTGAATGTAAATGTTTTTTATTTTTTATTGTTTGTGATGAATTGGAAAGTCTCCAGAGGAAAAACAAAGCTCCCACTGTAATATTGAAATTAATGCATGTTGTTATATTTTCTGAATGAGCGAGTGAAAGAAATGAAAAGGAAGAAAGCGAAGAGACATGGATGTCCTTTCCAAATTCATTGAGGAATGCTAACAGTCACAAGAAAATCCTGATAAATAATATCATCCTGATATGCAAAAAGGGGTTAGAGAGAGTAAATATAGAGAAGGCAGAGTAGAGAAGTGTGAGGCAGAGAAGATTAAGAAAAGAAGAGCAGAAAGAGAAGCTACAGAACAGAGCTGATATCTGAGGTAAATCAGCAAACATTTAGTTTGACAAATTGAGGAAGTTGGAGCTTCCCTATCAAGTTATAGCTTGATAGCCGTCAGTTGTAGCTGACTGAGGTTGGAGCCTCCTGTAGGTTGGTGCCTGTAGAAAATTGAAGGGAGTTGGTGCTTCCTTGCAAGTTATAGCTTGCAGAATTGAGGTAGGAGCCTCCTGTAGGTTGGTGCCTACAGAAAAACAGTGGTGAGAGGGAGTTGGAGCTTGCCTTTGCATCACAACAATAATAAGATGTGGTTTTCTCCCTTTATGGGTTTCCACTTACATATGTTGTCTCTATGTGTGTTTCTTATGTGTTGATGTGATTCTTTCAATCTACTTAAATGTTTGCTGCTCTCAACATAAGTATGGTGTCACATTAATTTAATATTGGCTGCAATATTTTAAGACTGTTCACATATTAAGTTGTAAAGAAGTTTGGTGAAAATTTTAAAAGGCTCATGTATGCATTAAACTAATTCACCCCCCCTCTCAGTTTAATTAAAGATTCAACAATTGGTATCAGAGCAGGTTCCTTTGTACCAGTCTAACAACTGAAAGGAGATCCTAGGTTCCCAAGATGGCTAGTAAAGAAGGATGCTCAACCAATAAAGCCCCTTTCTTCACTGGTGAAAATTATGCTTTCTGGAAAATCAGAATGAGGACATAAATAATGTCTCTAGGAATAGAAGTCTGGGCTACTGTGGAATTAGGATATGCCCCAAAGGCAAATGACACAGAGAAAGAAACAAAACAAGACTTTGTGGCTAACGCAAAAGCCATGAATGCCATCCTGAATGGATTGTGTGAAACAGAGTTTATTAAATTAATGCACAAAGACATAGCCAAAGAAATATGGGATACTCTTGAGAACATACATGAGGGAGACAAGAAAGTAAAGACTGCCAAAATTCAAGTCTATAGAGCCCAGTTTGAGAACTTAAAAATGAATAATGATGAAGACATTGCCAGTTTCTTCCTAAAAGCTGCAGAAGTTATTAACAATATGAAAGCTCTTGGAGAAAAAATGTCAGAAATTATAATTGTGCAAAAGATTCTAAGATCACTTCCATCCAGGTTTAATCCAAAGGTGTCTGCAATAGAAGAAATAGCTGATTGGGAGACCTTGACCATGAACCAGCTACTTGGAAATGTAACAGCCTGTGAAATGAGGCTCCCACAAAAGAAGCCAAGTACGAGGGAAGAAGCCTTTAAAACATAAAAGAAGAAAGAAGAAGAGGGAGACATATGCTCTTGCTCGGATGAAGAAGAGGAAAATTTTGTCAAGAAATTGGATAGAGGCTCAGGTAAATACAAAGGTAAACTCCCCTTCAAATGGTTTAACTATGGAAGAGTGGGACACTATGCTGCTAAGTGTCCTCACAAGAAAGTAAGGAATCAGGCTCAAGAGTCAGAGAAAAATCAATCAAAGAACTGGAAGAAAGGAAAGAAGTTCAGCAGAAAATCCTTCTATGCTCAACAAGACAGCAGTACATCTGAAGATTCAGATGAATCCTCAAGTGAAGAAGGAACCTCTGAATTCTTATTGATGGCCATAGAAGAACTTGAAGATCTCCTGCTAGAATATGAAGAAGAAGAAGGTGAAGTCGACCTTGAGGGGGAGCTAAGAAGTGCTCTAGAAGAGAATGATAGACTCAAACTGAAATTCAGAAAAAACAAAAAATGACATTCTCCTCAAGTATGTACGAGAAGAACAGAATTTAGAAGTCCTTAAGCAGCTAAAGATAGAGCTTGAAGAAGCCAAGAATATAGAGGACATGTTACTTAAGAAAATCAAAGAAAAAACTCAAGAACAAGAAAATTTGGAAGAAGAAGTAGTATGTCTCAGGAAGAAATTAGAAAATTCTCAAAGGAAAGTGGTTATAAACTCTTCTCAAACAACAAGCTCTAGTAAGTTGAATGAAATTCTAGTTGCTCAAAGATCCCCTATGATAAAGAATGGAATAGGCTATGAAGGAGAGTCAAGTAAAGGAAAAGAAAAGGTTGACAGAGAGATTATTTTTGTAAAATCAAAGAAGAATGATGAATCAGCTCAAACAATTCCTACAAAAGAAGAAATCTGCAATAAGGAAGACAGAGATCAGAAGAAACCACTAGTAGCAAAGAATGTAATAAATACTAAGACCCCTGAATATGTAAAATTTGGAAACCATCAAAGGATATTCTTCCCTCCTATGAAGAATGCCACCTGTTATGCCTGTCACAAGCTGGGACACATTGCTGCATATTTTCATACAAGGAGGAGTAATTCAAACCTGCAAAAGATGCAAACAGTGAAGAGACTGCCTCAAGCAAACAAATGGAAAAGACAGCCTTACATCAGGTATGTAAACAGTTTCTATGGTTACTGTTTTTATTGTAAGGAATTTGGCCATAAAATCATTGAGTGTAGAAAGTATGGACAAAGATTGATGTTTAACACCTCATGGAGGTTTATGAATCAAAGAAATTTTGTTCATACTCATAACTCTGCAAAAATTATGATCAAATGTTTTGTATGCAATCAAATTGGACATATACCTTCCAAATGTCCTCTAAGAATATATAGTTCATCACCTCACAAAAGATACCAAACAAAAGGATGCCTCCAGTGGATAAAGAAGGTGAATAAATGTGACATGGCTCTAACTGCTCAAGACTTGAAAATCCAGTAGTATTTGGATAGTGGCTGCTCAAAACACATGACTGGAGACAGAAGCAAATTTATAACTCTTGATGAAAAGAAATCTGGCAATGTTACTTTTGGCAATGATAAATCAGGTAAGATCAAGGGAAAAGGCTCATTCAGCATAGATAATGGCAAAGGAAAAGCCCAAGATGTACTATTTGTAGATGGGCTGAAAGAAAATTTACTAAGTGTCAGTCAGATTTGTGACAAAGGCTGTGAAGTTCTTTTTAGAGCACAAGACTGTGAAGTCAGATCAAGCACCACAGGTAAGACTCTGCTCAAAGGTGTTCGAACAGAGAGCAATGTTTACATTGTGAAAGAGGAAGATGAAGCATGCCATCTTAGCAAACTTGAGGAGTCATGGTTATGGCATACAAGATTGGGACATCTCAGCTTCGATCACATCATCAGACTAAGCAAGAAGAAAGCTGTCAGAGACATGCCAGAAATAAAGAGGCCTTCTAATACCATATGCAAATCTTTTCAATTGGGTAAACAAACCCGCACATCCTTTAAGGCCAAAGAGGAGTTATCAACAAGAAGACCACTCCACTTGTGCACATGGATCTGTGTGGACCTACAAGAACTAAAACACCAAGTGGAGAATCCTACTTCATGTTGATAATAGATGATTTCTCCAGAATGACATGGGTTGCTTTTCTCAAGAATAAATCGGAAGCTCTAGAAAAATTCAAAATATTTAAGGCATTAGCAGAAAATCAGACAGGATGCAAGCTGAAATGCATCAGATCAGACAGAGGAGGTGAATTCACTGATTATGACTTTGCAGACCTATGCAATGAACATGGCATAAAAAAACAATTTACTATTGCAGGGACACCTCAGCAGAATGGAGTAGCAGAGAGACAAAACAGATCTGTTCAACAAATTGCCAGAGCCATGATGCAAGAGAATAATATTGCTCAAACCTTCTGGGCAGAAGCAGTGCACACAGCAGTACATATCCTTAATAAATCTCACTTAAGGCCAAGCAGTGACAAGACTCCCTATGAACTATGGCATGGAAAGCCAGCCTCAATCAAACATTTCAGAATCTTTGGTAGCAAGTGTTACATAAATAATAATGATGAAAACCTTGGGAAATTTGATGCAAGAGCAGATGAAGGGATTTTTCTAGGATATGCTTCCAAAAGTAAAGGGTACAGGTGCTACAACAAGACTCTTCGAAAAATAGTAGAAAGTATTGATGTGAGATTTGATGAAGAACTTCCAAACAATACAAGAGATACAGACTGCTGCAGTCCATCAGACAACCATGAAGAAGAAAACCAAGATGATGAGGAAACAAGCAAGACAACAGAAGATACAGAGCTGAGTTCTAAATCTCCCTCAAGATATACTTAGAAGAACCATCCTGAAGATCAGATCATTGGAGACAAGAGAGTAGGGGTCCAAACAAGAAGGCAGCTAACAGAACAAACTGAAGAGGTATACATAGCCATGTTGTCACAAATAGAGCCAAAGAAATTTGAAGAAGCCAACAAGGACAAGTCTTGGGTAAATGATATGAATGAAGAATTGGACCAAATTGAGAAAAACAATACATGGGAATTAGTTCCTAGACCCACTGAGAAAAATTTCATAGGCTCAAAATGGGTATTCAAAAACAAAATGAATGAGCAAGGACAAGTAATCAGGAATAAAGCCAGACTGGTCTGCAAAGGATATTCACAAATCGAAGGACTTGATTACGATGAAACATTTTCCCCTGTAGCCAGAATGGAAGCCATCAGAATGTTTCTGGCCTTCGCATGCTACCAAGACTTCAAGGTATATCAAATGGATGTAAAATCTGCTTTTCTGAATGGAGATCTAGAAGAAGAAGTCTACATGGAACAACCGGAAGGTTTCTCTTTAACAGACAAAGAAGACTATGTGTGCAGACTGAAGAAGGCTCTATATGGACTGAAACAGGCTCCTCGTGCTTGGTACTCAAGACTGGATAAATATTTGAAAAAACAAGGCTTTAAGAGAGGTGGTGTAGACAACAATCTATACATAAAAGCCCATGAAAATGAACTTCTGATTGTTGTAGTATATGTTGATGACATTATGTTTGGAAGCAACAGAGAAGAACTAGCAAAAGGGTTTGCTGATGAGATGAAAACAGAGTTTGAGATGTCTATGATTGGAGAGCTCAGTTTCTACTTAGGACTTCAAATTCAGCAAAAGAACACAGGTAAATTTATCTCACAGGAAAAATAATTGAAAGAAATGTTGAAAAAGTTCAAAATGGAGGACTGCAAACCTATGTCAACTCCCATGATCACAGGATGCAAGCTGTGTGTTGATGATGGATCTTCTGATATAGATCAAAAACTCTACATATCCATGATAGGAAGTCTATTGTATTTGACAGCATCAAGACTAGACATCATGCTAGCAGTAGGACTAGTGGCTAGATATCAAGCAGCACCTAAACAAAACCATCTTCTGGCAGTAAAAAGAATATTCAGATATCTACAAGGAACAATACAGTATGGACTTTGGTATCCTAAAGGCAAAAGCTTCACTTTGATAGCATACACAGATGCAGATTGGGCCAACTATGTGGATGACAGGAAAAGTACAAGTGGAGGTGCATTCTATCTAGGAGAAATTCTGGTGGCATGGTTAAGCAAGAAACAACCATCTATCTCTCTATCTACAACAGAAGCATAATATATAGCAGCAGCAGCATGTTGTACACAAGTCATGTGGATGAAGCAAACCCTACAAGACATGAAGGTAAGCATCGATGAACCTATCTCAATCAAATGCGATAATACAAGTGCTATAAGTATATATAAAAATCATGTGCTTCACTCAAAAACTAAACATATCCCAATCAAGTTTCATTTCCTCCGAGAACAAGTGGCTCAGAAGATAGTCAAACTGGAGTATGTACCAACAAAAGAACAGACAGCAGATATATTTACTAAACCACTTGCCAGAGAACCATTTGAATATTTGAGAGACAGACTAGGGGTAGTATCTGTAGATGCTACTCTCTAATATGAAGAGAAATCACAGCTTTAGGGGGAGAACAGAAACAAGAATATCATTCTTAGGGGAAGATCAACCAGCAAGGGAAGCATGAAAACAGGTCCTCAGGATCAAAAGGATTATGGAAAGAATACATTTAGCTTAAAAGAACCAATAAAAAGGCAAAAGGACCAGTGGAGAAGCGGAAGAGTGGTGAACCCGACGTGAACCGAACACGGAAGAGTAGTGAACCCGATGTAAATCTAATCCAACAGTTGAAGCAGCAGCGTACAAAATCAGAAAATTATAGAGAGAGAAAATGCACGAAACATTGAAAAAGGATAAAATCACAGGATCAAATAATAGAAGATACACTAAGAATTTGAACCCCTTTCCATTGATGTCAAAGGGGGAGGAAGAGCAAGCAACAGGAGGAAGAGAAGGCAAACAGAGAAAATGTATTGTCACAGAGAAAGTGTATTACCATCAATGCCAAAGGGGGAGACTATTGGAAATGTTGTCATTGATGGAAAAGGAGGCATCAAAGACAGAGACAGGCAATGGAGGCAGAAAAGAAGCAAATGAAGGAAGCAAAGGAGACAAGCAGAGGCAGAGGAAGCGAATATAGAGGCAGAACCGTTATCAAAGGTAGAGGCAGAGGCAGAACCGTTATCACAGCAGTAGAGGCCGAGACAGAGTGACAGAAGCAGCAGAGGCAGAGACACAGCCGTTATTCTGAGAATCACCTACCCCACTGGAAGAAACACTAAATATTGGAGCGGCAATGTAATGCATATATAATATAAGTCTCATTCCGGGAATCGTATACTCCAGTGGCAAAGTATATATTGTGCTTCATTTACAAAGGTCCAAAGCATATATATATATATATACATACATGGAGTGGTTTATACACAAAGGACTAGGACTATAATACAAAGCATATGTATTATACCTTTTTCCGTAAGATCAAAATAACCAAAGGCTTTAACGCTTGTTATTAAACCAAAAAAGTTTTATATGGTGGGACCCCTTACCAAATCGCATCGGAGAAAAACAAAGCAGCGGAACGTCCATACAGGAACTTGCGATTGCGATGAGAGTTCGGACCCGATGGATCAATGAACCATAATTGATATAGGGTTGAAGTCTGGCTTAAAGATATGCCATCGCATCGGAAAAGGGCAGTGGAACATGGTAACAAAAGTTGCGATTGTGATTAAAGTTCCAGACCCGATATGGTTCAAACAAAAAACTTTATATGTTTGAGTTCCGCGTCAAACATAAAACTTACATATATGTAGCACTAAACATAAAACTTATATATATGCAGCACTTTATATATGTATAGCGTCTTTTAAACAAATAACCAAAGTAATATAAGGTGGGACCCTTCCCAATCGCATCGGAGATTATAAGGGCAATGGAACATGCAACCAAAGAATTGCGATTGCGATTAAACTCCGGACCCGATGGGTCTATAAATCATGTTTAACAAGTGTTTGAAGTCTAGTTCCAATCGCATCGTCAAAGTGTAGTGAACAGTGGTCAAATGCATTGGAAAGAAACAGACCGTCGGAACATATAATAAAAGACTTGCGATTGCGATTGAAGCCCGGACCCGATGGGCTTATAGAATTTGATTAATAAGGATTTGAGTTCCAATCACATCGGCAAAGAACAATGAATAGTGATCAATCGCATCGGAGCAAGGCAGCTTGCGATTGCGATCAATCGCAATTGGAAATCGCTGGAGGAATAGCATAGTGCATCGGAAAGCGTGGCAAGTGGGCCCAAAAGGGAATTAGTTATGTATTAAACATGATTCTTCAGGGTTAAAGTGGACATGGAAGTTTGTTTGTTAAAACATTGTATAACTATGCCGAGAATAGAAATTACGTTATATATATATATATATATATATATAGGTGTTGGTGTATATATATAAAGCGTTGTTGTGATGGTATTAAAAGATGTCGCGTGGTCTGTGAACCCACGGGCCTTGGCTTAAGGTGGAGGGTGATTTGTAACATAAAACAATTGCGATGCATATATGTTCCCCTTGCGGAACTCCCACATCAACAAGACACTTGCTGCGTGTAAAGGGTTGGAATTTGCCCAGAATTACAGTCAGCAGTTACACATATTTACAAAATGCACTGGTATAAAAAGCTCAGTTACACATATGTAGCAGTTACACCACAGCAGAGGACAGAAAGGCATACAGAGGAAAGAAAGGGACATACATAGTCAAAGAAAAGACAAATGCGCAGCTAGCCAAGAGGCTGAATGAGTTGAGCTGGAATTCTCATTGTAATTTGAATGTAAATGTTTTTGATTTTTTATTGTTTGTGATGCATTGGCAAGTCTCCAGAGGAAAAACAAAGCTCCCACTGTAATATTGAAATTAATGCATGTTGTTATATTTTATGAATGAGCGAGTGAAAGAAATGAAAAGGCAGAAAGCGAAGAGACATGGCTGTCCATTCCAAATTCATTGAGGAATGCTAACAGTCACAAGAAAACCCTTATAAATAATATCATCCTGATATGCAAAAAGGGGTTAGAGAGAGTAAATATAGAGAAGGCAGAGTAGAGAAGTGTGAGGTAAAGAAGATTAAGAAAAGAAGAGCAGAAAGAGAAGCTACAGAACAGAGCTGATATCTAAGGTAAATCAACAAACATTCAGTTTGACAAATTGAGGAAGTTGGAGCTTCCCTATCAAGTTACAGCTTGATAGCTGTCAGTTGTAGCTGACTGAGGTTGGAGCCTCCTGTAGGTTGGTGCCTACAGAAAATTGAAGGGATTTGGTGCTTCCTTGCAAGTTATAGCTTGCAGAATTGAGGTAGGAGCCTCCTGTAGGTTGGTTCCTGCAGAAAAACAGTGGTGAGAGGGAGTTGGAGCTTGCCTTTGCATCACAACAATAATAAGATGTGGTTTTCTCCCTTTATGGGTTTCCACTTACATCTGTTGTCTCTATGTGTGTTTCTTATGTGTTGATGTGATTCTTTCAATCTGCTTAAATGTTTGCTACTCTCAACATAAGCATGGTGTCACATTAATTTAATATTGGCTGCAATATTTTAAGACTGTTCACATATTAAGCTGTAAAGAAGTTTGGTGAAAATTTTAAAAGGCTCATGTATGCATTAAACTAATTCACCCCCCCTCTCAGTTTAATTAAAGATTCAACATTCCCTTGGCCCCACTCAATTAGGTTACTTCTAACCCAAGTTACATCTCCCTCAAAAATTGTGTTATTCCTCTTTGGATTCTTCCTCCACTAAAACTGCGATGTTGACTTAGTCAAAGCAGCTTGAATTTAACCTTGTTCACACATGGAGGTGTCTTATTGAGATAGAAAGTGTGTCCCCTTTCACATTTGGGGTATTTTATTCCTCCTTAGTAGACTTATGGGCTTTTCTTCCCATTTATTCACTGATTAGAGCTGTTGCTAACTCTAATGTTCCATTTAGCTTGGAGGCTAAAATTTTGGAACATTACAATGTGAGCCATTTGGTTTTGCATACTTGGGAGGAACCATTGGGGAGCATATTTATTGTAGAATATCTGAAGCAATGGTGGAGACTATTTGATGAGGAGGCCACAAGAGGAGAGGAGAATTTTGCTCCACCTTTACAGTTGCTTGAGGACAAGCAACATTTTGGAGGGGAGGACTGTAATATTCTTAAAATTTAGCTTTAATCTAAATGGAATATTATAGATCATTTTGTCACTAGGTGGGTGAATAAATGGGTGGGGAGGCCCATAAATATCCCTAGCAGCAATAAAAACACTTCAAGTGTGGAAGGAGAACTTCTAAGCACATAAATAAAGAACCTTTGAGTATGAACAAGGGTTGGATCATGTTGAACTGGTCAACTTTGACCAAGTCAACAACATTGTTATGGAGGAGTGGACATTAAATGAGGAATAATGCAGTTTTGGAGGGAGATGGATTGCATGGAGGAAATGACCTAATTGAGTGGGGCCAAAGGCAAGGAAGCTCATAATCTATATAAGGAAGAGGATGGGATATGGGGATGTTTTTGGATTATTATTTTGTATGTTGCATGTTTAGACTTCTTGCATTCTTCAGCTGTTTAGTTGAGATTGTTGTGTTGTTTAGCACCGGGTGTTCCCAAGCAGAAATCCCACCTCTTTCCTTGAGAGGCCTCTTGGAATAGCATTGAATTTTATTTCCACATTCAATTTTTCAAACCAAGCTACAACTTTCTTCATCAGCGTAGTTTCTGCAGGATATTGTGTTGTGTTGCAGGGTGCAGCAGTGGAGAATTAGATCGGGTGTCTTCAGAGCTAGTTTTGCAATGGAGGAAGGTTTCATTCCATTGGGAGGCCTGTAAAGAAGCCCATTTAGCTTTATTGACACATTTAGCAGCAGGCTAAGGATAATTTATCCCCTACAGTGTAGTTCCAGTCCAGATCTATGTTATTTTAGGGAGGAGTTGGAGGGGTAGTTGTAGTGATTGTTTTGGGAGGTGGTTTCTTTAGTGGAGGAGCCATTCTTCCATCCTGAGGATCTATGGGAGAAGAGTTGTAGGTTTCTACATCAGCTTCAGCCATATCTTCTTATCTCAATTTTTGCAGAATATCTTCATCCCTAGGGCTGTAGCTTACATTGGCACATTGTGTGCATTTTCCAGAAACCCTCTTGGGTTGTCTTGGAAAGCTAATATAGTGCCTAGATCTGTATGTTTCGATTCTATTGGGTTCTATATCAGTATTTTTATATCATTGTATCATCTCCAACTGTATTTATACCTAATATGACTATGCTGTAGCAGTTCTCCGACATTTTTTATAGCAGCAACATCTCACTTTTGAGAGTGTTTATGTATTGGAGGCTTGTGTGATCACATTCTATGATTGGTGCCTCATTATTTTGTACTTATTTGATACATATATTATCAAAAATATGGCTTTATATTGGTCTCATGATTTTATGTGTTAAATACTTGCTGTTGCTTTCATTTTATGAGCTATATTGTCGCTATTTCCATTTTGGAATATTACAAGGAAATTACCAATGACGGTGTAGTCAGATTGGCTACACTTCGTGGCGATTCTCTATCGGGATATGTTAATGGGAGTCAACTGAAGCCCTATCGGGACTCCTCAATGCCTATCAAATGGCTATATGGTTGGTGTAGTTATATAATGAACATTGCGCATACATGGGCATGGATGCGCAAGGATGGTGCATAGACTGGAAGTACGGGTGGGTGCAATATAGGCGCAGGTGTTGTGCACAGTGGAAAAAACTAGCCATTGGAATAGAGCAGGAGCCTGGAAAACCATGCTTCTGATTCGATGAATTAGGTAATTGGCAATTAATGTGGCGACTTACAAGGAATTTTTACCGTTCCCGTAGTGATGAAAGGAAATTAAGGATACACCAGTCATTTTTCTCTCACGGAGGCTATAAGATGAGGACTGTTTGTTTTACAGGATTCAATTACTGCTTAAGATTCTCCCATCTCAGCCTCTATGTACTTTTCTTCCACATGACTAAGTGAGCTACACCATCTGACAGTAGCAATGTTGAGTTCATCTTCCAAGCAAGGATGATCGCTACCAACCTAAATGCACCTCCGCCTGAAACGATGTCCGAGGAAATAGGATCTTATGAGGTCAAAGAAGTAACCCCTGCAGGAGAAGAAATAGTCTCGACCCCAGCAAAGTGGAAGGGAAAAGAAAAGGTAAAATAGTAAAAATGGGTTGGAGGCCCAGCCTCACACTTCCCCTCAGATTCGGTGCTCCCCTAGGAAAGTTTCTAAGAAGCGATCGCCTGCTGCATCCCCAAACACAATGCCTCTCACAACAGAAGGCCTGCAAGTGACTCCGCTGACATGGTTACCACCTTATGTTTGGTTGTAAATAATAGCAGCACGCATGCCCAACATGGATATATTACACGCCTATCTTCAGATGCCTCTAGTCCCAGAAGAAGTGCCCCAACTGGGGGATATGTTCAGCCACCTCCCCCACATAAAGTTTGATGACCATGACCTGGGTAGCCTGGACGCTTTCCCTTCGTTAGCTCCTCACCTATACTTGGAACAGGTCATCGAAGATGGTGTGCTCAATATAGATCCAATGGTTTGGATGAAGGGATTAGTCGGCGCAGGCATCCTAAACTTACTGCACCTCCCCCTCTTTGGTCGCTACAACAAAAATTTCCTAGTTGTTCGCCAACTGCTGGCACTCATTCATGATGGATGCTTCTAGCTCCAAGGCCACATACCGATTGATTTTTCTCTCATTCACCGAATTACTGGCCTCCCTATGCACGGACCCAATCCTAGGGAAGGAACGGGCAAGAAATTCAAGCACCATATTGCTAAAGCTGTCTGAAAAAGGTATCATGTCACCCACAACAAGCGGGGCTTCAAGATTGATACAATCAATGATCCAGGATGCACATGGGTACTTTACTTCTTGCATGCAATTTGATGCAGAAACGCTAGGCATCAGTTGCCCCTGCTCGTGTAATTCAAATCACTGGCCAATTCGAAAAGGGAGTCTCTTATAATTGGTCCAAGTACCTAGTTGAAGAATTTCTCGACAATGTGTGCGAGGCTCATGATCAGGGAAAAGTTTTCTACTACTCTTGGTTGATCATGATAATCGTCTTAGTTGCCTAAGAGACCCTAGAAGAATCAATCTTCCCCCCTCTTGAGCCTGGCATGTGCAAGGGGGCACGGTTTTCCAACCTTTGGGACTCAAAGGACCCCAAGCGGGTTGAGGAGAACAAATCCTTTTGGGTCCTCTACAATGGGGCTATATTTGTGGCCATTGGTTCCCAACCACGCCTATCCCCAATAGCCTATGATAAGTATAAGCATATAGCAACATTTCAAGTGACCATGCACAATGTGAAAATCCAGGCCCGTAAGGATCACATCTGGCATAGCCTCCCATATATGACTACCGAGGCTGAAATTGAATGGATAATTGCCACTTGGCCACCAGATTGGAAGGTCGCAGCCCAGCCAATTGGCCTAGTTTCAGCAAGCACATCAGGCCACAAAGCAGTATCAAACTCTACCACCTCGCTTGGCCTAACAACAGAGTCGGTGATTCTGACCTCCATGCAGTATAGGACCCCCAAAATCACTACTGCACAACCAGAACCATACTCCCCTCCAGATCATAACATAAATGATATTAATGACACAGGTACGTCAATCTTGCATAGTCTCAAATTTCCCCGCGGGTTGTCTGAGGGGCCTAGAAAGAAGCGTAAGGCTATTAAGACTGGCGCCAATGTAGAGGTTACCCTAACAAAGGATGACCTTGACCAGATTATCGATGTTGTCACCACTGTGTCTACTGATCGATGGACAACTTGGTAAGAAAAACATAAGGCCATTGTAGAAGTCTTCTAAGCAGAACTACAAGCACTCCGGCTCAAAGCAGACATCCTTCAAGTGAGCGTAGATCAAGCGAGGCAGGATCAAGCGAGCGTGTATCAAGCGATGCAAACTCACGTTGGCCAACCAGTTCCCATTACAGTGTTGATGGCTATCGTAGATAGCCAAATATGCCCTCTCCCTAGTTTTTCTTTTACAATGGCCCCTGCCGAATTATGCACCCAAGTCCAGGCATGGTCGTCCATTGACCTTGTTATTAGTCATCTGGTAGGTGCGCAACTGCATGAATTATTTACTGCCATCACTAGCGAACTTCAGCATCGAGAAATCCGTGCATAGTAGCACCTTATTGAGGCCAAGAAGACTATTATGACTCAAGCTACTGAAGCCACCCAAATCTAGGTCATGCATGTCGCCACCATCGCGCAACACGCTGCCTTAGAATAGCTGATCAACTGGCTCTGTGAGAACATGCCAGAAGTCATTCCTGCCTCCACTGAATAGCAAGTCAAGGTCGAAGGATTGGTCGCTGCCCCGAAGGATTCTCGGACCGAGGTACAGGTTGTCAAAGATAATTTAGAACTTTAGATCGCATCGTTGCAGGCAAATATTCAGCCTGAGACCCCTCCAAAAGTGCGCGCCCAGCGATCCGCATTGGTTACCGAAGCCACGACCACTATCATGGCATAGATCAGTCAGTGCCTCACTATGTTTGAATATGCTATGGAACTCTGGTCTCGGGTGCAGCACGACCATATCCTTCGACAAATCGACCAAGGGTTTCATCAAAAGGAACTAGACTTTGAACAGATGGAAGCTATGATGACCACTCTTGTTCCAGCCCAGCACTTAGCCCGTCTTCAAACTAGCCACGCGCTTCGCAGTGAAATTATGGGGCTTCGATGTAAAAAGCAGATACTCAGTGACCATATGACACCTTGGTCAGAAAAATCCCTCAAGCTTTCATAGGACTTAGAAGGGGAAATGCAGCAGTTGAACCAGACTTTAAACAGTTTCATTGTTGCCACGGAAGGACCGACCACACAGAAACTAGTGGAAATTGCACAGACTTCCTCCGCGTAGAGCCTTCGTGTTCTAACTACGTTCATTGCCGTGATTGAGTAGCTCAAGGACAAGATGAAGACCCTGCCGACGCTGTGACTCAAGATGAGTCACAATATTGTGTTGGGGGATTGTTGGAACAGGGTTCCCTAACCTCAGTTTTGTCCATTTTTGTAATATTTAGTCTAGCGCATGGGGTTTGAGGTGGGTCAAAATCCCCAATGACTTGTAACAGGTCAAAAGGATAGAAAAAAGGTCTTCAACCCATGGTTTACGGACCATAGGGTAGCGTAGGCTAGCATGATATAAATAGATGGATATGTCGAGTCTAGAAAAAAAAGTAAGAAGTAAGTAAGCTAGATACGAGCTTGAGGATCTTTTGTGTCGATTGTTTGGGTAAGGGCTCCTGCTAGATGTGTGCGCAAAGACCCTAAGTCCTGATATGCGTGGACCCCACTGGTTGTGTGCACAGTCTAGTAGATAGATTATGTAATTTGGATCTGACTGTTAATGGATAACAAGACCTTTTCTTGAGTATTGAGGTGTTCTGTGTTATGATTATTGGTTGTGCACTATGTTACTTATATCTGTTCATTGCATACTGATGATTGTTGATGCGCACATGGATGCGATATTGTATAATAAAATAAATGCATAGATCCGGTTAGATTTGGATGTCTTGCTTCTGTTGATCTACTATTGCATGATTTATAAACTCCGTTAGAGATATTTTGTTGATACACAGTTAAGGGTTTATGTATTAGGCACTAGACCGATCAATCTGGAAGGACCCCCTTCAATTAAATCTCTCTCTCTCTAGGTGCAGAAACCTAGTTCCATCACCCTCCCATACTACTTCAGGTGTGACCTTATGTAGGCCATTGCCGAAAGGGCCAATAATATAGGGGTTTGTTGCCAAACCTTGAAGCCGAACCTGGGTCAGGACCCTTCAAGCCAACAGCAAGCTTCACCCGCTCTGACATGGGTCATACACCATAATCAAGGCTATAGGGAACAATTCCTTCGAGCTCAATATTCCACCATTCCTTGGTCTACACCCAGTATTCAATGTGGACCACCTTCGTCCCTACTTCGCACCTCTACTGGACATCTATGACATTGCCTAACAACTCACACCAATAGAGTTAAATCCAGACTGCATGGAATAGGCCACCACAGATTGTATCATGGACATGCAAATCAAGAACATTCACCAACAGAAGATCCAGCTGTATCAGGTTTTCAAATCTGGCCAACTCCTGCACCAAGGCAAGTGGTTCACCAGGGACCAAATTCAGCAAAAGTTTCCTCATCTCATGGAGGAACTCAACGCAATGGGGACCATTGCTTCCTAAGGTGGGAGGAATGATCAAGTGGATATTGGTGGTCACCCGCCTATTCCACTTGGGTCCCCACCATTTTCTATTTCAGTTTTTCAGTTTTGACACAACTTACTATTTTTAGCAATTTTTCGAGTCCTAAACTTCCGGATCCGTTTTGAGTCCCTAAATGAATTTTTTTTGGCATCGCTTATCTGGCTAATATGATTCCATTACATAATTGACATTCGCAATCAACAGTTGTAGTCCTAGGATATATCTTTCTAACGATGTGTCATGTGCATCAAACGGAGATAGTATGCTAAAGTTATGAACCCTGGAAATTGAAACACCAATTTACCCAAATGGGGCCCATAGTTTTAGCACTTCATGTTGAGATTAAACAAGATGATGAGCTTAGTGAAAATTAGTCACCTTCACTAAGTTGGCCCGCAGGCTATTTTTAGTTGTAATTCTATTTTTAGATCATGCCTATTTTAGACATGGTGATCATATTTCAGAAGTTGCAGGATGTTATTTGTGGATGGTTCGTCAAGTTAGAAAAATAGATGAAATTCTATTTTTAGAATATTGGGCGAAGTCTATTTATAGATCTTCGATCTAAAAATAGATGTGTCGATTATTATTAGCCCTTAATAATAATCAAACTCTAAATATCAACTTATTCTCTTGGAGCACTTTATTTGAGTATATAGATTTGGCAAATTAGTGGGCTAAATGAATTACGCAATTCCTAGGGTTTACTGGTGGTTCATGCATGGAGGACTCAGTTAGAACTGAAGTGGAAAAGTTATGACAGAGTTGGAAGAGTAGTTCATGGAGTTGTTATTAATGGAGTTAAACTCAGTTGAGCTAGTTGTATCTAGTCTAACCGAATGATACACTAGTGAGAGTGGAGTGAATTAATTAGTTAATTAATTCAAAAATAATAACTCATTAATCAACTGAACAAATACAACCATTAACTATAGTGCATGACAGTTCCAGTGGAGACCCAGTGGAGAGATAGGTGAAAGGGTGAGACAAGGAGTTGTTTAGTGACTTGGAGGAGAAGGACCATCAAATGCATATAGAGATGGGTGACGATGGTCAATACAGTGTGACCATCATTTAGACCATTACCTTTGAGAGGGAGTTAGTTAATCCATTTATGTTTAAATATTTTATGCATGTTCCAGGTCTGAAGAAGAACTTGGTCTCAGTCGCAATGTTGGAAGAAAGAGGTTATGACGTTGTTTTTAGCAATGTAAAAGCTTTCTTGCGACATAAAAAAATGGGTCAAACCAAGAGGATATGGATTCAAGTTAAGAATCTCTACAAGCTGGAGGTAGATGGCTACGCTGCAATAATGGGCAAAGTAGAAGAAGTAGTGAGCCGAGATGAGGGCAAATTATGGCACAGGAGATTGGACCATCTTCACCATGGCGCCTTGAAGATTTTGCAGCAAATTTCTACTGGACTTCCCAAGGGTACTCTTGCACAGTCAGATCAGTGCAAGGGATGTACTATGGGTAATTTTGTGAAGACCACCTTTCATGAGAAGGAGAACTGTGCTTCGTTGATCCTAGAGAGAATTCACACAGACGTGTGTGGACCTTTCTCAGTTGCTTCAACTTATGACTATTCTCGTAGATGTTGGATCTTCTTCATGCAAAATAAGAGCAAAACATTCTAAAAGTTATGTGATTTTAAAGCATTAGTGGAGAAGGAGTCGGGGAAGCAAGCGAAGGCTCTACAGAGCGATAATGGTGGTGAATATATCTCGAACGAATTCAAAGACTTCTGTAGCAAAGAAGGAATTCGAAGAGAACTCATAGTGCCTCATAACCCACAGTAGAATGAGGTCACGGAGAGGAATAATAGAACGATCGTGGGTGCTGCACGAGCTATGCTGCATGACCAGGGCCTACTAATGCACTTGTGGGTGGAAGCATGCAATACTGCGATTTATGTGCAAAACCATTTTCCTCATAGAGTACTTGGCATGAGTACACTTGAAGAAGCTTTTACTCGTAAGAAGCCTGATATTTCTCATTTGAAGATTTTTGGCTCATATGCTTACATTCATGTGACAAAGGATGCCAGGAAGAAGCTAGAGTTGACTATAGAAGTTGGGATATTTTTGGGGTACAAAGAAACACCCCATAATTATCATGTGTATTTTCTAGATAGTCGGATGACTGTGATGCGACGGGATATAAAATTCAATGAGGTGAAAGCCATGAAGTTGTCGCTTGAGAGGGAGCTACACTTGCATGCAGGGTAGGAACTTCTTGTCCCAAAGATGAGTCTCTAAATGTGGATCAACCACAGGGGAGATTCATGGAGTGGAGGAGTCCACTCACGCAAAGCCAAACATCATAACTAGCAGAAACCATACCACAGAAGGTTAAAGACTGAAGCTTGATGTGACACAAAATGTAGGAGTCCCTACATCATAGTGCAGATAGAGACAGTCACCTGACCGATTCACTAGATACATGGCTCTAATGAGCAAGTGTATTGTGACAGATCCATATTCTTTTGAAGAAGCAGTGCAGGAGCCCACATGGGTAGATGCCATGGTGGAGGAGAATGACTCCAATGTCAGAAATAGTGCTTGTGAGATTGTTCCAAGGCTGGTGGGTAAATCAGTTGTAGGATCAATATGTATCTACAAGGTAAATCAAGCTACTGATGGGAGCATCGAGAAGTATAAGGCAAGATTTGTTGCTCGGGGCTTCTCATAGATCGAGGGGATTGATTATGAAGAAACCTTTGCACCTGTCGCACAGTATTCTTCCATAAGGACCGTCCTTGCTCTCTCGGCGCAGATGGGTTTTCACATTCATCAGATGGATGTGAAGACTGCATTCCTTAATGGGATCATTGAGGAAGAGGTGTACATTGAGCAGCTTTAAGGATTTTAGATCTTCAACAGTGAGTCGCATGTGTGCGGACTCAAAATATTGTTGTATGGGTTGAAGCAAGCACCACATGCTTGGTACACATGGATCAAAAACTATTTCACTGGACTTGGCTTCACCAAGAGTGAGGTGGATGAAAACCTGTACCAAATTGTGGTGGAGGGTAAGCTTTTAATAATTGATCTTTATGTTGATGATTTAATACTAATGGGTGATGAGCAGTTGATACACTCATGCAAGGGAAATCTTGCAAAGGAGTTTGAGATGAAGGATTTGGACCTCCTTCATTATTTCCTTGGATTGGAAATATGGTAGCGGGAAGGTGAATTGTTTGTGTCTCAAGGCAAGTATGCTCGGGAGATACTTGAGAAGTTTCACATGCAAGGCAGCAAGCCTATTAATACTCCTCTTCCAGGAAATTGGAGGAAAGAGGATGCTACATCGACTGAAGTAGTGGATGCCACTTTTTATCGACATTTGGTGGGGTCGCTCATGTATTTAGTTAATACAAGACTGGACATATGCTATGCGGTGAACCAACTTTCACAAGCGATGTTTAAGCCTACCAAGCTCTTTTGGAAGGAAAACAAGAATGTCTTGAGGTATCTCAGGGGCACATCTGATTATGGCTTATGGTATAGACACACGGATGAGGTGAAGTTGAATGGATTCACGGATACAAATTGGGCAGGCAGCCCAACAGACAGAAAGAGCACATCAGGAGGGATTTTCAGTATCGGATCTACAACAGTTTCTTGGTACAGCATGAAACAAAGATCCGTGGCACTCAGTTCAGCAGAAGCAGAATACATGGCAGCAAGTCAAGCTACATGTGAGGCTATCTGGATGAGGAAGATCCTGGTTGGTTTGTTCGGTTCACATTTATATGCTACAGTGATACATTGTGATAATCAGAGTTGCATTAAACTCTCGATTACTCCTGTGTTTCATGATAGATCTAAACATATTGATATCTGGTATCATCATATCAGATATTGTGTGCAGTGGAAGATAATGTTGCTTCAATACATTCCTACAGAATATTAGGATGCAGACAATCTGACTAAGGCACTCACCAGGAGAAAATTCGAATACCATAGAGGCAGGATCAGGGTGAAGGATAATCCCTATCTTGTTGAGAAGGTGTTGAGATTCAACAATATGATGAGCTTAGTGAAAATCAGTCACCTTCACTAAGTGGGCCCGCAGGCTATTTTTAGGTGTAAGTCTATTTTTATACATGGTGATCATATTTCAGAAGTTGCAGGATTCTATTTGTGGATGGTTGGTCAAGTTGAAAAAATAGATGAAATTCTATTTTTAGAATATTGGGCGAAGTTTATTTATAGATCGTCGATCTAAAAATAGATGTGTCGATTATTATTAGCCCTTAATAATAATCAGACTCTAAATATCAACTTATTCTCTTGGAGCACTTTATTTCAGTGAACAGGTTTTGAAAATCAGTGGGCTGAAGGAATTATGCAATTCCTAGGGTTTACTGGTGGTTCATGCATGGAGGACTCAATTAGAACTAAAGTGGCAAAGTTATGATAGATTTGGAAGAGTAATTCATGGAGTTGTTATTCAGTTTAACTTAGTTAATGGAGTTAAACTCAATTGAGCTAGTTGTATCTAGTCTAACTGAATGATACACTAGTGAGAGTGGAGTGAATTAATTATGATTAATTAATTAAAATAATAGCTCACTATTAATTGAACAAATATAGTTAACTACGGTACATAATGGATTCGTGGAGACCGAGTGGAGAGATAGGTGAAAGGGTGAGATGGACTATACGGTGAGCTATGTGAAGAGAAAGTGATACATGGTTACATCACACACATTACCCGACTGAGCGAGGATTGCAGGTCAGCGAAGACATATTGAATTCATTCGGGGTCTTCTTCGGTAGGGATTATGCGGTGCTTAAGGTAGAATATCAGGTGGCAAGAAATCAGTGCATGGATTTGCAGATTTCTTCATGTTAGTGTGTGACGATTGATTGTACTGAGAGCTTGATGTACTAAGCTTTGTATGAGATTGTTACATGATCTCCATGATACATAATATATGATAGTTTGGGTTTTTAGCTTCAGGATTTCCCATTAAACAACTGTGTTATGTGTGATTTTTTTTATTGTTTCACGTGTTTTCAATTGATTTTTTAAATTTCTGCAAAATATTAACAGTGGAAGGATTATGTATTTAGAAAGAAGATAAATATTGTTAGATCAGGAGAATCTGGATATATACATGCATATGTTATATAATTTCTACACTTCATCTCCTAGGGTTAGGTTTTTGGATTTTTAGGTTTTTTCATTATTTCTCTATAATAAATAGGCCCTCGAGCCTCATTGGAACACAGTTCAGAGGCCTGTAGTCACCACATATCTTCTCAGAGATAAGCTACCAGCACCCTAGATAGTTTATTTCAGGTCTTGGAGTGCTTTATTATCTTCCACCTCATGTCCCCTTTCTATCCATTCAATGACCATATTTTTTGAACTCACCTGCAAAACATGTTCAATTGATATTTTAGGGACTTTCATCATAGTAGTTTTGGAAATAAACCATTAAAAATTAGAGAATTCTTTATTTTAATTTCTTCCCTGTGGTCAGCACGACTGTGAAATTTGAAACAGTGTTGGTGGCATGGTCACCTTTTGGGCTAAGAGTGACCATCATGAATCCGCAGCTTAGATCCATGTTGGTCACAGCGAAAATAAAATTTGAAATTCCCCCCCAAATCAAAGTGTTTCTAAGATAAACTACTTAAAAATAGGATTAACATGAAGAGGAGAGTTTTAGCTCTTACCTGTAGCTAGCGGATTTTTGAACGGTGTCGTGGATCGACCCCACCACTGATCTGAATTTCAAAGGGAAAGGGGGTAAAATGTTGTAATATTCCCAAATAGGGAATGTAGCAATACAAGATAGATATGTAGGAAAATAACGCAGTTCATCTAAAAGACATCAGGAGGCCAATAAAGAGACATTTCAAATGTATTTACAGCAACAAATAAGATATAAAAGATGGCCTATATGATGCATAATTGGAAATACAAGTCATCAATAGAAGAAAATCCTCAAAAAGAAGTGTTGCAACCATGTATATAGACTGGAAATGCATTTACAGCGTTATTTTATTGGGCTGCAACAGCTGAATATTACACTTTAGATATAGAGAATATAAGTGGATGAAAATTCAGATCTATAACATATCCATACACTATAAAGGCTCTTCTATCAATCCCCTTTGGGGTTTTGAGCAAAACACCATGTACATGAAGTGGATCAAAGATCTAAGTTTGCGAATATGTAAAAATACTCAGTGATTCAAAAATATTCAGAAGTATTCAGATCAGATCTGATATGAACATGAAATAGATCTCCTCTAATGGATCTCCAAAGTGAAGGGAATATCTCGAACACTTGAAAACGAGCTCTCCAAAAGGTGTGCCAAAACACCTTGCAACAGCACCTACAAGAATAACATAGATCTGGAAGTAAAATTGGGTTGTAGGGTTTAGAACATGGTTGGACACATGACAAGATCAGAAAATGATGCCCAAGCACTCCAATACTCTCCTCCCAATGGAGTAGAAGTCCCCTCCATTGAAAAAGGGCACTGAAATGACCTAGATCTGAGTGGATCTAGCCTCCACTTGCTGCAGCTTGAAAATACAACCAAACCCTCAACGGGATCTGTGTTGTAGTTGAAATAAGAAGCTTGGACTTCAGCCAGATAGTGGACAATACAATGCAAACTCTTCTAAGAGGCCTCTCAAGGAAAGAGGTGGGATTCTCGATCAGGAACACCCAATGCTAAAAAACACTATTCTTAGCTAAACAACAAGAGAATGATATATGTATAAATAGACAATATATTCAGAAATACATAATCATCAATAACCTTATCATGCTGCCATCCTCTTTCTTTTATAAGTTAAGAGCTTGAAAACCCTAAACCACCTTCAATGAAAACACTCCTTTCACACAAATCAGTGCCATCTAAAATTGCATAGTGCCTTATTGATGGCCACTCCTCCAAGACATATTTGTAGATCTGGTCAAGGTTAACCCAGTCAAAATATCCAACCCCCTTTCACACCTAAGGGTGCTTGATTAAACAGCCAATATTTAGCATTTTTACATTTGGCATGGATTTATTCATGGTTTAGGAGTATTATGGACCTCCTTTACGCTTTTATTCTTTAAACAAAGAAATAAAACAAAAATGAATATTCCAATTAGCCTAGGACTAATTGGGAGTATTATAGTCCTCCCCTCCCAAAGGTTTCTTGTCCTCAAGCAATTGATAAGGTGAGTGTTGCAGCTCTTATCCTCATCCATTGGTGACACCATCATCTAATAAGATTTCTCCATAAGCTAAGTGTTCACCAATCCAAACTCCATGAATTGTTCCTCCAAATTTCTTATGAGATGTAAATATTACATCCCATAAGGAGACAATAGCTCAAATGAAACAAACATTGCTTGCCCAATGTCCTCCTTGAAACATGTAGCATAAGATGCATGGAGAATATCCATCCCATAGGGCATATGCATACCTCCCATCCTCCCTCCATACATTCCCATAAAAAGTACAAGTACATCATCAATGTATGGGAGAAAAACTACATACGTACAAACAGAAATATGTGCATATGGAGGTGGGTCATAGTCCCACATGTGGAACCAGCGCAGTGCATCTCCTGCCTGCATCAAATCAAGATGTGGTGAGTGGTTTTCCCACCACTTTCTAGCTACCCATTTCATCTCACTATGGCTGAAAGTGTGAGATATATTTGGTCCCTTAGGGATGCACCCATCATGAAACAAGATCTCCCTTTTTCCACTAAGGGAGTGGCCAAGTTTAGAAATTTTTGTGGCCCAAGGTTGCCCATGAATTTTCCAAGATATAATACTCCTCCTTGGAGTCATGGCCTGAATAAACATGGTGAAATAATACATACAAACATAAAATAAATTATGATTTACATGAGTATGTTCTTCACCAACAATCCTCCTCATACAAATGGAGTGGTGCATAGATCTATCTCCTCTCTCAAAAGAAAGAAGAGATGGTTGAAATATCTCTTTCATAGAGTCATGTTGTTGTCCCAACTCCACATGGTTAATGCATTCTTGAAAATGCTGATGTAGTTCTCTTTTCAATCCTTCCTAATCAAAGCTCCTCATGATGATGTTGTATATCTTCATGGAGTATATGTGGATGAAACAGAACTCTCCATGGGCTCTTTGTAGAAACTTCTCCTTGAGCTTGGAAGCTCTAGACAATAAGATCCTACCATGATGATATAGGACTCCCTCTTGGACTAAATATCCCTCTTCATGCAGTTGGTCATCAAGTAGCTTACAAGTGTGAAGATCCTTGGAATAATCCACCAACAGTTGGGATTTCCAATATGGATCTAGACTCCCCAACAATGACAACACTGATGATCCATCAATTGAAATGTTTGTCATGTGGCTGAACTCCTCCTTGACATCTCCCATGCCAAAGGTGTAAGTTGCAAGGCCATTCCTTCCATTCTTCTCTTCCCATGGCGTAGAATCAGAAATGAGAGTGGGTAATGATGATGTTGGGAGAAGATCTCCCTCCTCCTTGAACCTACCCAAGACTCCCAGTGTTGTATCATTGTCTTCCAATGCTCCCATCCCTCCTAGATCTAAGCTTGGAGCATCATGTTGTGATATATCTCCCACAAAATCTGAATCAGGTGGCCCCCCAGGTGGTTTACCACTAGATAACAGTGTCCCATGCAACAATCTCATGAGCATGATAGATGGGACTGTAAGGTCCTTGCTTCCACTGCAAAAATCCATCTCTATTATTTGTGTGGAAGTGGTATGTGAGGGATATTTATGCATTCCTTTGATCATTTAAGTTTCACCACTCTTCTTTTCCACCCATTCCACTTGCAAAGCCTCCCAATGAGTGGTGACTTTTCCCAATGTAATCAACCATTAAACACCCAAAATCACATTGGTGTCAGGTATGTCAACCACAAAGAAGTGATCAACCAATGTATAAGTCCCCATGGTGACTAAAATTGTTGTGACATAATGCATGCATTTCATTGTTCTATCTCCTGGGACCAAAATAGATAATCCCTTAAAAGCATCAGTGGGTATTACCCTCCTTTGCACTAGTTGGGCATCAATGAAATTGTGGGTAGCCCCGCTATAAATCAACAGAGAAACCCTCTGATTCAAGATGGAACCTTGAAATCTTAAGGTCAAGTACTTAGGTACTCCTATAAAAGATGCAATATCCCCTCCAATAGGAGCAAATGATCCATTCCCATCTCCTGATGGTGTTGGCTCTCCTCCTACAGTTTCAATGTTGTGACCTCTTCTTGGTTCATCTTCTTCTTCCTCCTCATCATCTGAGAAGACCTCTATGTAATGTGATTTTCCAACAGCACATCTATGTCCAGGTTCCCATGATTCTTGGCAAGTGAAGCAAAGCTTCCTTATTCTCAGATTTCTTCGGACTTCATCATCAAGAGGCTTATTGTATGAGCTCTCCTTGGAAGAAGTAGCTTTTTCTTTCTTTCCCTTTGAAGGAAAAGAGGGCTTATGCTAAAAAGTTTTCTTTTATTTTGGCAAGGCATATTGAAGGTCTCTAGCCCTTTCAATACCATCATTCAAGGTAGTGGGTTTGGTAGATTTAACCAACCCATGAAGATGTTCACCTAAACCATCAATGAACATGTACACCCTTCTAGCTGCAGAAAAATCAGGAACCATAACAGATAATCTTAAAAATTTAGAAATGTAAGACTCTGTATTACCTAATTGTTTCAATTTTTCAAGGCTCATGAATGGTACCTCCTGATCTCTTCTATCAAATCTTTCCACCAGCCTTCTAGTGAACTCTGAATAAGTAGTCACATTGGAATGACCCAATGTAGACAAACCATGGAACCACCAATCATGTGCTTCACCTTCAAAGTGCAGTGCTGCAATCTTGATAGCCTCCATCTCTAGGACCTTGTTCAACTAAAAGTAGATGTCAAGTTTTTCTACCCAAGATTTGGCAGAACACTTGGATGACCCATCAAAGTTGGGTAAAAAGAATCAGACCCATAGAGTGATGTCGATCATGATTCTGAATGAATCCACCACCTCTATGATGATGCCCTGGTCTTCTTTTGTCCTTTATGTGACAAAACTCCTGAAAACTCAAGTTATCTTTGAATATCTAATTTTGAGACTCATATTCTTCAAAATAGTCTTCAAGGGATTCATGCTTTTGAAACCCTTCATTTCCCATAGCCAAAAAAGTAGGCATGGTAGAGCATTGGGAAACTTGTGGCTGATGCACTGGTTGATCATTCCAGTGGTGAGACATGCCAGAGCCTTATCCAAGATGAAATCCTTTAGGGGATTCTTTGATTCTTTCCAATCTCGTCTCTTTGATCTCTCTAGCAAGATCTTGCATGGCTCTAAGAAGGATCTTAGGAAAATCCTTTTCTTGTTCTTCACTTCCAAATACATGGGCTTTACCCTTGTCTTCATATTCATGTGTGTAATCAAATTTATTCTTTTGTCTTCTCTTTAGATACCTCTTCTCTCTGTCAATAAGAGTTTATTCTTATTTTGAAGACATATTGGCTTCTCAGAAAGCACAGGTTGTGTTAAGATGATGCTCTAATACCACTGTAATATTCCCAAATAGGGAATGCATCAATACAAGACAGATATGCAGGAAAATAATGTAGTTCATCTAAGAGACAACAGGAGGCCAATAAGGATACATTTCAAATGTATTTACAGCAACAAATCATATATAAAATATGGACCATATGATGCATAACTAGAAATACAAGTAATCAATAGAAGAAAATCCTCAAAAAGAGGTGATGCAACCATGTATATAGACTGGAAATACCTTTATAGTGTTATTTTATTGGGCAACAGATGAATATTAAACTTTAGATCTAGAGCATATAAGTGCATGAAAATTCATATCTATAACATATCCATACACTATAGAGGCTCTTCTATCAATCCCCTTTGGGGTTTTAAGCAAAACACCATGTACATGAAGTAGATCTAAGATCTAAGTTTACAGATCTGCAGAAATATTTAGTGATTCAGAAATATTTAGAAGTACGCAGATCAGATCTGATATGAACATGAAATAGATCTCCTCCAATGGATCTCCAAAGTGAAGGGCAGATCCCCAACACTTGAAAACCATCTCTCCAAATGGTGTGCCAAAACACCGTGCAACAACACCTACAGGAATAATGCAAATCTAGAAGTAAAATTCTGTTGTATGGTTTAGAACATGGTTGGTCACATGCCAAGATCATAAAATGATGCCCAAGCACTCCAATACTCTCCTCCCAATGGAGTAGAAGTCTCCTCCACTGAAAAAGGGCACTAAAATGACCTAGATCTGAGTAGATCTAGCCTTCACTTGCTGCAGCTTGCAAAGACAACCAAACCCTCAACTAGATATGTGTTGTAGTTGAAAGAATAATCCTGGCCTTTAGCCATATAGTGGACAATACAATGCAAACTCTTCCAAGAGGCCTCTCAAGGAAAGAGGTGGGATTCCCGATCAGGAACACCCAGTGCTAAACAACACTATTCTCAGCTAAACAAAAAGAGAATGATATATGTCTAAACAAACAATATATTCATAAATACATAATCATCAAAAACCTTCTCATGTTTCCATCCTCTGCCTTTTAGAAGTAAAGAGCTTGCAAACCCTAAACCACCTTCAATGAAAACACTCCTTTCACACAAAGCAGCTCCATCTAAAATTGCGTTGTGCCTTATTGATGGCCAATCCTCCAAGACAGCATTGTAGATCTGGTCAAGGTTGACCCAGTCAAAATATCCAACCCCCTTTCACACCTAAGGGTGCTTGTTTAAATAGCCAAGATTTAGTATTTTTACATTTGGCATTGATTTATTCATGGTTTAGGAGTATTATGGGCCTCATTTACACTTTTATTCTTTAAACAAAGAAATAAAAAAAATGAATATTCCAATCAGCCTAGGACTAATTGGGAATATTACAAATGCACTTTCATGATTTACTCAAAATATAATGGTAAAAATGAATTTACTTTTTGTCTATTTATAGATTTTTGAAGATATTTCGCCATTGTTTTATTATTTTTCCACGATATCGATGATGTTTGTCATTTTTTGTACAGTAACATGATATTTACACCAACAGTGATTATTTCTAATGCAAACGAGTTTTATTTATCTTTTTTTCGAACTCGATAAAAAAATAAATGAAAAAGGAACCCCCTAGAGTCATCTTTCAGATCTTTTCTGACTCTCAAAAAATGAAAATATTTTGGAGTATTTGTCATTTTTTAATCTTTAAAGTAAATGAATTGACATTGTCTTAGTATACATTTACCCCTTTTTCTGGTTGAGATTCACTATTTACGAAAAAGGAATACCTTGATCGAACATGGTCAAGAGGTTCTCTCGAATATTATTTTCTACCTTTTAAGATTTGAGGGACAATTTACCAAAACGAACATGATGGAGTTTTATTTTCAATTTCTTTTTCAAACTCATTAAACATGAAAAATACACCGAGTTACTCTTCTGTCAGACTCATTAAATTTTAAGCAGCGAAAGACTTGTCACCATGAAAAGACTAAGTTCCTCCTTCCTAGGGCTCGTTAAAGTTACTAGGATGGATACATTCAAAGAATGAACTTATATGCTCAACATATGCTATCTTGTTCATGTTGGATATCAAAAATAAATAGGTACTTCTTAGTGATGACGGGGGAAAATTTGAAAGTGAACATCCTATGTGATTTTGGGCAGCCTGTTGCTCTTGAACATGACACTTCTCTGCAGTTTGTGTCAGGTTGGGGATATCCTTCATTCATTATTTTTCCTATGTGGGTTTCGGAAATACATTTTCCTCCTATTTGGTCATAATTTTTTTCATCATGACCTTTGATCCCATTTGAGTCAAATGTTGCCACACTCTAGAGTCATCTTGTCGATTTTTTCAAGAGAATTCCTTTTTGTCAATGTCAAATATCCTCTACTTGTCTGAAATTCTCTGTTACATTCTTGAATCACTCGTATCATCTTGGGATATCAATTTTTTTGTGTCTATGATGAGGGAATCATTATGGACCTCCTTCAACAGATCATTTCTTGTTGACCTCAGCTCGTTATCCAGCAAGATGATTTAGAAACTCCTTTTCAGTACCTTGGAGCATGCATGCCTCAATGGAAATTTATTTGTGTTCAACGATAGGATCACATCATTGACCTTCGATCGAATGATTCTACAAGTGTTTTAATTTAGCTTATTTATTCACAATTATGGATCGTGATGTTCTACCTTAATGGCTATAACTATTATTGGTGGTTTCTCTCGTTCATGTTAATGGTTTTCATCGTTGACCAGTAATCAGGTGGTTTTGACCATGTTCGACATTAGATCATCTATTCACATGGCTAGATTCATACATTGGGTAGATTGAGATTGTGGCGAAGACCCTGGATCAACTTTGCCATTATCCAGGTTGCATGGGGTTATTGAGTATTTGTGATTGTGCATATGATCATGTTTATATGGATGGCTACGACCATATCATGGATCTGTTTCCATGATATCTATTAGATGGATGGTTGTGACCATGCCATGGGTTCATATGTTATTTTATGCCTAGTCCATAGATATTTTATTAGGCATATTCACATCGGAGATGTCATATATTGTATTGTGTTTGATTTGGTAGATTTCTTAGCAGTATTCTGAGTTATTTTGCCTTAGTCTATAAATCATTTCACCCATCACTCCTCATTCAACCTTCATGGTTTAGTGGGAATCTGTTACACAGTAATTTTTCACCCTGATCACTTCCCTTCCTTGATCCTGAAGTGCTCTGTGACAGGTCTAGTCCTTTGTAGGATATTCACCTGGTAAAAATAAACAAATATCCTCTAAAGAATCAAATAAAGTTGCCTTGAAATATCACTAGAGAGACTTGGTCAAAAACCTAAATTTTTGGGTCAGCGCACTTCTCTATTGGCTTGCCCGTACTGATAGCATGTTGATAGTTTTGGCCTAGCGCTGTCACCACCTTTTTTGTGGGAAACCGCGTTGATCCTTTTGTGGCAGTGTTTCCTCAAAATGGAGGATAAGCTTCGACCTCTAGGAGCTCCAGGGTGGCAAGTTGGTTGATATTCAATGGTGATAGGGTCAATCTCTCTTATTTTATAGATTTGATCTTATCAGTTGGGGTTTGTCCCTTAGAAAGTGGACCTTCCTCCTCCTTTAATGGGCTCCCAAACTCTTCTCCCTTCCTATAAATTGATCCTCGTCCCTCCACTACTCTTTATTCATTGTTGGGATGGTAAGATCATTCATTCCCTTCACACTCATGTATTGTGATAACTCCTAAGATATTTTGGCAAATGAATGCTTCAGATCTTCGGTGAAGGACTCAGAAATCACCAAAGGGAGGCCTCCAACATCAAGGTCTGGGTTGTAAGCTCTCTCTTCTATATTCATTAATAAACATCTGGTGTTTTCCTTCTATATTTTTCTAATCATTTGCGCAAGTAGTATAATTTTCCTTGATATTTAGATAGTTGATTTTCATGAATACTATGTATTGGATTACATTTGTTGTTGCCTCTTGATCTCCTACAGGTACTCCTATGCCACTAGTAATGAGGAACGAGCTTGAGGGATCGTAGATCAAGGCCACCATCAAAGTGTTCAAGCATAGCATTTGGAAAAGGTAATCATATCTCCTTTCTTGTATCATTTTGAATATTAGCTAAGGAATCTTTCATTAGAAAATTTCACAAGTTGCTAGACCCACTCTATGGATAGAGAGATTGCCTATGTCCATAGAGGGTATTTATCTTCACAACAATGGAGGAAAAGTTTTGTGTTGTCAATATGATGAACAAAAAGAAATTATAAAATTTCTTACACTCATTAAACTATATAGGATAAAAATGTTCCATTTTTTTGTAATATTCTGAAATTTTCACCTGATATTTGCAATATTAGAGTTCTTAATATTCTTAATAAATTAAGTAAATAAAATGGTGGAGGGACCCATAATCCTCAAGATGACAAATATCCACTTTTTTGTTTGTGAATGTGGATTAATTAAGCCTAGATCTACATAATGAGGTAGTTGAGAAACTACTAATGTGAATGGAATTAGAGTTCATGTCTCATTAATGAGATATATCATGGAGGTTGACACAGTCAAATAAGATCTTGGAAGGAATCAAACAGAAGATCATGGAGCATCCATGATGAGACGATGGAGGAAGTTGTGCAATTAATTCACACATGATGGAGAGGGTGTACATTGCACCTAGACATGATGGATGACTTGGAGAGACAGCACAGTCAAACATGGAGGATCTTGTCCACATACTCAGCACAGTTTAGATGAGGGCCAAGGCATGGGAAGGCTCATAAAATATATAAAAAACATGAAGATAACAATGAAGGGAGGCTATTTATTATTTATTTTGAGGTTTTCTTAGATCTGGAATTTTCATGTGACATTCCATTGCTTTCTTGGGTTGTTTAGCAAAGATTGGAAGTGTTGTTTAGCACAGGGTGTTCCTGGTCAGGAATCCCACCTCTTATTTTGAGTAGCTCTGGAAAGAGTATTTTACTTCATTCTACATCAGGCATTGGTGCCACTTATATTTTCATACTTTCTATAGAAAATTCATATTCAGAAACTATAGATTTTTGAAGATCAGTTGGAAGGTGGAGGTTGTCTTCAGTGTTTCAGCTGGAGAACCGGTGAAGAAATATTCATATCATCTTGGGCTTGAAGATCAACATTCCCATAGCTTCATTTCAGATCTGGTATCAGTCCAGATGTTATTGACCTCCTAGCAATAGTAATTCCATCTAGAATTATGTTGTCCCTTATTGCAAATCCAAAGGAGGAAGGAAGTTGTTAGCATTTCAGCTAGTAATATTGTGAGGGATCATCCCCTCACCTTTCCATCAATATTTCCATCATCTTGGAGTCTATTGAGACATATTTCAGCAGGCATAGAGCCTCTCTCTCCTTTACAGCACAATTTTTTTGAGCATTTGTGTAGCAGCAGTTGAAAGCATCATTGGAGGATTTAGAAGCTAGATATAGAGCTTCTAGCTTGTAGATATGAAGGAGGGATCAGCCCTTCAAGCTTAGATCTGATCTTGTGACATATTTCGGCCATCTATTTGTTAGGTCTAGCTTCAGGTCTATAATCCCAGCAGATAAAGGATCAAACCCTAGGAGGGTGATTTTCCAAAGTTGTAGATGTTGAATCTTTGATTAAACTGAGAGGGGGGGGGGGTGAATCAGTTTAATACATTCATTAGCCTTTTAACTTTTCACCAGAGTTATTTACAACTTAATATGTGAACAATATTATTTGCAGCCAATATTAATTTATTGTGACACCATACTTAATTTGAAAGCAGCAAGCAATTAAACAGACTAAAATAATCTCATCAACACATAAGAAGCACACATAGAGACAACAGATGTAAGTGGAAACCCATAAAGGGAGAAAACCACATCTTATTATTGTTTTGATGCAAAGGAAAGCTCCAACTCCCTCTCACCACTGTTTTCTGCAGGCACCAACCTACAGGAGGCTCTATCCTCAATTCTGCAAGCTACAACTTGCAAGGAAGCACCAACTCCCTTCAATTTTCTGCAAGCACCAACCTACAGGAGGCTCCAACCTCAGTCAGCTACAACTGACAGCTACCAAGCTTCAACTTGATAGGGAAGCTCCAACTTCCTCAATTTAACAAACTGAATGTTTGCTGATTTACCTCTGATATCAGATCTGTTCTGTAGCTTCTCTTTCTGCTCTTCTTTTCTTGATCTTCTCTGCTTCACTCTTCTGTATTCTGCCTTCTCTTTATTTACTCTCTCCTCTGCTCTCATTAAAACTCTCTGCATATCAAGATGATATTATTTATAGATTTCCTCACATGATTGTTTGTATTCTGCTTGGAATTCGAAATAGAAAGTCATGTCTCTTTGCCTTCTGCCTTCTCACTCCTTTTATCAGCTTACTCAGAAATTATAACTGTAGGTGTCAATTTTAACATTACAGTGGGAGTTTGTTTTCTCTCGGAGACTTGCCAATGCATCACAAACAATAAAAACAATTAAACCATTTACATTCGAATTACAATGTGAATTCCAGCTCACTCATTTTGTCTCTTGGCTTGCTGCGCATTTGTCTTTTCTCTAACTGTCTCTTTGTCCCTTTCTCTTCTCTGTATGCCTTTCTGTTTATGGCTGCTGCGTAACTCCTGAATTTATGAACTGCATTTTATTTTATTTTTATACCAGCGCTTTATATATAAATGAATCTGCTGACTGTAATTCAATCCTTTACACGCAGCAAGTGTCTTGTTGATGTGGCGAGTTCCGCAGGCCGGAACATACATATATTACAATTGTATTACATTAATAATCGCCTTCCCGTTAAGCTGAGCCCCGTGGGTCCACAGACCACGCGGCACTTTTCAATACAATCGCAACAACTTTTTATATTTATATATAACAGCGCCTTCACAAATTTCCGTTTGCGATTAGAACTGGAACTCAAACACTTGTTAATCATAGTTAATAAGCCCATCGGGTCCGGGCTTCAATCAAATGCAATCGGGGCGCATAATAGAAAAGTTCCGATTGCGATCGGAACACGGATGCGATTTGCATATATCAACTCCCGCTTATAACTGGATCGGGTCCGCCACTTCAATCGCAGCGTTTTACAAAGTCGTGCGATTGGAACTCGGATGCGATTAGCAATTAACTGTGGTACATAACTCGATCGGGTCCGCCACTTCAATCGCAGCATTTTACAAAGTCGTGCGATTGGAACTCGGATGCGATTAGCAATTAACTGTGGTACATAACTCGATCGGGTCCGGCATTTCAATCGCAATCGCAACTTTCTGTTGCGATGTTCCGCTGCCCTTGCGATCTCCAATTGCGATTGGGTGAGGGTCCCACTTTATATTACTTCCTTTCCATTGATCATAACACGCTCCACTTAAATATATATCAATGTATATGCCTTGGACCATTGCAGAATATGAAATGCGTGACATTTATATGTATTGTGATGGATATTATATATATATATGTGTCTGCCAGCGGGTTAGGCGATTCCCGGAATAATGTTTATGAATTATGTTAATTCTATACCGCCGGTTGGAGTGTGGGATTCCCGGAATTTGGTTTTGCATTATATGCGTAACGCCCGGCTTGGGGTATGATTCATGGAATTATATATCTGTCCTCCGGGTTGGGAGATTCTCGGAATTATAACAGCTCTCTACCTCTGTCTCTGCCTCTGCTCCGCCGGTTGGAGAGTGCGATTCCCAGAATTTTGTAACTGCTCTCTGCCTCTGTCTCTGCTTCTGTCACTCTGCCTCTGTCTCTATCTTCTGATAACGGTTCTTCACTGTGCTTCTATGACTGTTACATTTTGACTTTCTTCTTGCTACCTCTATTACTTTCGCTGTGCCTCTTTTGCCTTCCTTTGCTACAGCGCTGCCTCTTTTGCCTGAGTGCTGCCTCCTTTGCCATCAATGACAATATTTCCAACAGTAGATCTAGAAAGTACTTTCTAGGTTATCTTGGGTACCCATCACATTGGCCAAATCTTGAATCTTGGCATCATCAAAGCTCTTGAGCTCCCTAGATCTACATTTTCCTTTGCATCATTTATATGTATATTAGCAGCAGCAGGGACAGTGTATTTCTTATGTAAGCTCACCGGCTATGCAGTGCTAGTTGCAACACCATTGTAGGGTGATTCTAGGCCTTCTCTTGGGCTAGATTTACTCATTTGCTATACATTGTGTGACTAATTCATCTCCACATAATAAAATGGCTCAGCTTCTTTGTAAATTTTGATGTTGTCTTGAGATTTATTATTTACTTAGTTTCAGTTCATATATTATGTTTATGTACTACTGCATTCTCCCTTTTGGGATATTACAGTGGTATGAGAGCATGATATTTGGCTCAACTTGTGGGCATTTCATCTTTTGCATCAAAATAAAAAGCAGATAGATGAGATCTATCATGAAGGAGAATAGTTTTTCCACTCCTCTCTTTAGATCCAAGAAATATCTCTCTAAGGAGGTCTATCAAATGAAGAGGGAAAGGCCAAGGAAGAATCCAGGAAGAATATTTGAAGAGGAAAGTCCAAGCACTTCCTATCAGTATAAAAGAGAACCGGAGAATCATAGATCTCTTCATAGATCTAATATTCCTACTTTATTTGAAGAAGGTGAAAGGTGTAGAAAGGAAGAAATAAGAGAACCTGAGACTCATGAGACTCTCAGTTTGTATCTTGAAAAGTACAAGGAACAGTCTAGAGCTTTCAAAGAAATTCTAACTCTCCAACAATTATTTGAACTCAAAGAAGAAAGAATATCCTATAGAACCAATAGAAGGAAGAGGCACAATAGATTATGTTTGCCTACATTTGATGGGTCTTCCTCAGGCACTGTTAAGGCTTGGAGGAAAAATTTAGATACATTTTTCATGCTACATCATGTGGCTGAAAAAGAGGTTGTCCAAATTGCAGCATTTCATCTTCTAGGTGAAGCTAATGATTGGTGGTTTAGTCACATGGAGCATACAAAGGTGACTAAATATTTAGATTTCTTTCACAAGTTGAGGAAGAAGCTTGATGTGAAGAAGACAGATATGTGTCACAAAGAGACATTTCCTAAGGATATAAAGGAGGATGTCATTTTTGTCACTCTGGACTAAGGGTCGCTACATTCACCACCAGCTGCAGAAGTACTTACATCCAGAGAAGAGACACTTTTAACTTTTCAAATTAGTCTTGAGCTCTTGACATATAGAGTCCCATGCATGATTCAAGAGATGCATGAGTAAGAGGAGGAAGATTCCAGCACTGGTACATTGGTAGAAGAGCATCCATATCTCTCACAAGTAGTTGGAGACATCATTGTCTCGGTTGGAGGAACTCTTGTGTTCTGTCAAGAGGTTCCCACACATCATTTGATCCAAGGTATGCATACAAATTAATCACCCATTTTTTCAGTAGATCTTATTGTAACTTACGGGGACATGTCATCAGGGCCAATGTGTAGCCAAGGGTTATATCAAAATACTAATTTGAAGCAACAACATATCACAGCATAGATGAAAAGCTATCCTATTTTGTCATAGATGGACTACATTCAACCTTTTGATTTGAAGTGTAGAGTTTCAAAAGAAGGGATGAGCATGACCTATGTATAATGATTGGTTATGAGATCAGCATTGTGCCTTGCTTTGAGACAACATATGTGTTACCATGTAGATCTATAGCATTGTCACTTAGTAGCAGTGATAATGAATATGCCCCATTATTCTTGGAGCATTCTGAAGGTAGCTTTACTCATGAAGCAATGGAGGTTAAGAAGATGAATGGTAGACATCTTGGGATGAGAAATATTTTCTCTTTTCTTGATGACACTTTCTCAATGAGAATCTCACAGCTCAAAGAGAGACTTATACCTGCAGTAGATACAGAACCTCATTGGTTTTGGAAGGCCATGGATGAACAGAAGGTCTCATTAAGAGATCTTATTGGAGGTACACTTCAACATTTCATGGAGTGCGATATCATTCAACAGTTTGAGGAGGTTGGTGTCTTACAATGGGAGGATACCAAGTATTTTCAGAATGAGATCCATCATCCAAATTGGGATGAATGGTTGATAGTATGGAGCAAGGGGTTTCCAAACCACTTGCAAATATATGATACAGGCCAGCAAGAAGCATGGCTGCACTAGTTACTCTTGGGTGAGTATGGCTACCACTCAATGAGTCATAATTTTTTGGCTCATACCTTACACATCACTGGAAGAAGGCATGGTTACTTTGGTTATTGATGAAAGAGTTTGGACATCACATGTTATATCTTATGTCCAGTTTTGTTCTTGTTTGGGATATGTCTCATGTCTTTACATGTATTTTTGTTTGGGATGTATCTCATGTTCATGTATGAAATTGTGTTTGGAAGAAAGTATAACTCTCACATGATGTGTCATAAAGGAGCTTGTTTGTATTATGTTTATGAGACATCTTAGACGTCCATTACTTTATTGTTGCTCCATGACTTGCATCATGCTAATGCAAGAAGGCAGCAAGAATCCTTGTTGCTATGGTTACTATTGGGAGAGTATGGGCTGAATTCTCCCCATACATTATATGACATTGATGGAGGATGGAAAAAGAGGCCTTACAACGTTGGCTTCTGTTGGGTGATTATGGTCATTGTACATGGTATGATGATGATGTGATGGGGCAGAAAGATGCCTTGTTAAGGTGGCTTCTCTTTAGAGAATATGGCCACTACATTTGGTAAAATGATGATGTGGTATGGCAGCAAGATGCATTGCTGCGGTGGCTTCTATCAAGAGAGTATGGCTCTCATATTCTCATTGATGATTTGGCATGGAAATAAGAAGCATTGTTGAGGTCACTTCTTTTGAGAGAGTATGGCTCTCTTACTTGTTTTAATGATGATCTAGCATGGCAGCAGGAGGCTTTGCTACGTTTGTTGTTATTAGGAGAATATTGTTTGACATTGTTTATGTTTTACCATATGTCTCTACTTCTTGTTTTTTACTATGATGATGTGATGTTTGATTCCTACATGGCCAACATGGCTAATGATGAGGCCATTGATGTATGTAATCTACTCTATGTACCATGGGTTGGAGAGATAGTTCATGAGTTGGGACTTTCCACTTTGGGAATGAACCACTTCATCTTATGTATCTCATGTGTAGAGAAGAACTTTGGTCATCATTTGGTTGCCACTTGGAGATTCATTGATGAGGAAGGGTATCTAACTTTTTAGTTGGATGCCATTCTAGACATTCTAGAGAGGTAGCTTTGGAGCTGGACATGCATGACACATTGTGATAGATGGGAAGGCCTTCCGCATGAGGATGTCATTTGGAGGGAGGATGTTTTTTGTAGCATCCACTTTTGTAGTTGCTTGAGGTCAAGCAACATTTTTCCGAGGAGGACTGTAATATTCCAAATTTTCACCTGATATTTGGAATATTAGAGTTCTTAATTTTCTTAAGAAATTAAGTAAATAAAAGGGTGGAGGGGCCCATAATCCTCAAGATTAATAAATATCCACTTTTTTTTATGTGACTTTTGTAGAAATTTGCTGAACAATGATTAATTATCCACCGAGACTATCCTAGTCACATCCTATTTTAACTTCATACACAACACATAATCTCTTCCACTCAACCAACTCAGATCATCACACATGTGGAAATAAAATCAAGCGATAACACATCAATTCATCATACACATTAACACAGTATGTATGGGGAAAGCTTATAGCTGAAAACCCCACAGCTATTGTGTATATTATAATGGAGAAATCAAGTAACTAACTCAGTACAATACTCCTCACAAGTACTCAGTACTTTCTCATACAGTTACCCACAATCTAGCTCAGTTTTGAACAAGTTACTGGTTCAAAACTCACCGCCAATTGCCTTGCCTCTATTGCGTGTTTCAATGCTATGGGATGGCCTCTTTATATAGATAAACCACCAGCCTGAACTTCGCAATCCTCATGGGCTTACTCCACCTATCTGTGTGTTGCAAATAGCAACAGTATAGTCACAACTGATAGCTAACTCCACCCTTTCATCTACCTCTTTCACTGGTCTCCACTGAACTGATCATGCACTGTAGTGAACTGATGTGTTCTTGAGTTGAATAATGAGTTACTAATTAATGAATTAAATAATATTTAATTCACTCCACTCATAAATAATTGATTAGCTAGTTAAACTAATCTCAACTAGTTCAACTAAAATAAACAGAACACAACTCCACTAATTGTCTCATTAACTCCTCCAAACTTCTGCCACTGAAGTCCAACTGAAGTCAACCATGCATGATGCCATCAAACCCTTGGGAACCACGTGATTCCTCTGTCAGATGCATGAGCCACTTCTGTAGCTCGAACTGAAGTGCTCCAAGAGAGTAAACTGTTGTTTATAGTGTAAATATTATTAAGGGTAAATAATATTTGACTTCCCTGTTTTAAGGAGAGGCAGTCTAAAAATAGACTTCGACCTCTTTGACCTCAAAAATAGAGTCTCATCTACTTTTACCAACATGACACATACTTCAATAATCTCAAACTGGAATCCCCAAACCATGCTCCATATGTCTAAAAATAGACATAGTCTAAAAATAGATTTTGCGCCAGAATTTGCCTGCGGGCCCACTTAGTGAAGGAGACTTCATTTCACTAAGCTCCATCATCTTACTGCATTTTCAACACTCCCTCTCAGCAAGATATGGATTATATGCAACCCCTATCCTGCCTCTGTGGAATTCGAACTTGCTCCTAGTGAGCGCCTTCGTCAGGATGTCGGCATCCTGATCCTCCGTGGGAACATATGAAAGCATCATGATTCTCTGCTGAACACAATCTCTGATATGATGGTACCTGATGTCGATGTGTTTGGACCTATCATGAAATATTGGATTAGCCGAGAGTTTAATGCAACTCTGGTTATCACAGTAGATCACTGTAGGCTCCAAATGCAACCTGAACAAATCTGCGAGGATCTTCCTCATCCAAATAGCCTCGCATGCAGCCAAGCTAGCTGCCATGTACTCGGCCTCTGCTGAACTGAGTGCCACGGATCTCTGCTTCCTGCTGTACCAGGAAACTGCTGTCGACCCAATGCTGAAAACTCCTCCAAATGTGCTCTTCCGGTCCGTTGGGCTCCCTGCCCAATCTGCATCAGTGAAGCCAGAAAGCTTCGCTCCATCCTCCTGTCTGTACCATAGACCATATCCCGATGTGCCTCTGATATAGCGCAATACATGCTTGCACGCCTTCCAAAAGAGCTTGGTAGGCTTAACCATAGCTTGCGAAAGCTGGTTAACTGCATAGCATATATCGGGTCGTGTATTGACCAGATACATAAGCGACCCCACCAACTGTCGATAGACAGTGGCATCCACTACCTCTGCTGAAGTAGCATCCTCCTTCCTCCAACCACCAGGAAGAGGAGTGTCAACAGGCTTGCATCCTTGCATGTTGAACCTCTCCAGAATCTCCCGGGCATACTTGCCCTGAGAAACAAACAGTCTTTCGATGCGCTGCCAAATCTCCAATCCCAGGAAATAATGAAGGATGCCCAAGTCCTTCATCTCAAACTCTCGTGCAAGATCCTCCTTGCATGAAAGTATCAACTGCTCATCGCCAGTCAAAATCAGATCATCTACATACAGTACGATGATCAACGGCTTCCCCTCCACCACAATCTGGTACAGGTTTGGATCCGCCTCACTCTTGGAGAATCCAAGCCCGGTGAAGTAGCTGTCTATCCGAGTGTACCAAGCACGAGGTGCTTGCTTCAGCCCGTACAGTGCTCTCTTGAGTCGACACACATGCGACTCACTACTGAAGATCTCAAAACCTTCAGGCTGCTCTATGTACACCTCTTCCTCAATAACTCCATTGAGGAACACAGTCTTCACATCCATCTGATGAATGTGCCACCCCATCTGCGCTGAGAGAGCAAGGATCATCCGTATGGAAGAGTACCTTGCGACAGGTGCAAAGGTCTCCTCATAGTCAATCCCCTCGATCTGTGAAAAGCCATGGGCGACAAATCTCGCCTTGTACTTCTCCACACTCCCGTCAGCCGCCTACTTCACTTTGTAGATCCATCGCGAACCCACCACTGATTTCCCCACCGGTCTTGGGACAATCTCCCATGCACTGTTCCTGACGATCGAATCATATTCTTTGATCATGGCATCAACCCATGCGAGTTCCTCCACAGCTTCCTCAAAAGAGGATGGCTCCGTCACAACACATTGACTCACAAGAGCCATGTATCCAGTGTACCGATCCGGTGACTGTCTCTGTCTGCGCTGTGCTGTAGGTGGTCCTACAACCTTCTGTGCATCCCGAGCCAGTCGCTCAGCTTCTGTAGTGCGCATGCGCCCTCTGATGGTTGGCGCTGCCTGGGTGGTTTCTTCCACCTCCTGAACCTCCTCTTGTGGCTGATCCACATCAGGAAGCTCCTCCTTAGGAACTAACAGCTCCTCATCTGCATGCAAGTGTAGCTCCCTCTCAAGTGAACACTGCATGGCTTTCTCCTCCTGAAATTTTATATCCCGTCGCACAACAGTCTTGCGACTGTCTGAAAAATACACTCGGTAGTTGTGAGGTGTATCGGTGTACCCCACAAATATTCCAACCTCAGCAGTTGGATCCAGCTTCCTTCTCGCATCCTTCGTCACATGCATGTAGACAGGAGAACCAAAAATCCGCAAATGGGAAATATCAGGCCTCTTGCCAGAATAAGCCTCCTCTGGTGTACTCATGCCAAGAACCTTGTGAGGACAACGGTTATGCACATACACTGCTGTATTGCATGCCTCAGCCCACAAGTGAAGGGGTAGGCCCTGATCATGCAACATCGCCCGTGCAGCACCCACGATCGTTCTGTTCTTCCGCTCGGCCACCCCGTTCTGCTGTGGGTTATGGGGTGCGATGAGCTCTCTCCGAATCCCTTCTGCGCTGCAGAACTCCTTGAATTCAGCCGAGATGAATTCACCACCGTTATCACTCCTTAGAGCAATCACCTTCTTCCCCGACTCCTTCTCGACCAGTGCTTTAAACTCACAGAACTTTGTGAATGTATCGCTCTTCTTCTGCATGAAGAAGATCCAGCACTTTCGAGAGAAATCATCAACAAAGATCACATAATACTTGTGCTTTGCTGTCGAAGCAAGTGAGAAAGGACCACACACGTCTGTGTGAACTCTCTCAAGGATCGTCGTGGCGCGACTATCCTTCTCGTGAAAGGTGGCTTTCACATACTTCCCTAAAGTACACCCCTTGCACTGATCTGACTGCGCAAGAGTGCCCTTAGGAAGCCCAGTAGAAATCTGCTGCAAGATCTTCAAAGCTCCATGGTGAAGGTGGCCCAATCTCCTGTGCCACAGTTCGCCCTCATCATCCCGGCTCACCACTTCTCCCGCCTTGCATGCCATAGCTGCGTAGCCATCTACCTGCAACTGATAAAGGTTCTTAGTTCGAACCCCTATCTTCCGGGTCTCTCCAGTAGTCTTACTGCGCAGGAAGGCTTTTCCTTCGCTGAAGACCACATCATACCCCTTATCCTCCAACATCACTACTGAAATCAAGTTCTTCTTCAATCCAGGTACATGCATGACATCCTTCAATACAAAGGGCTTACCAGACTCCCTCTGAAAGGATATGGTACCGATACCAGTCGCACTGTATCTACCATCATTGTCCATCTCGATGTGCACACCCAAATCTTTGTCCTCCAGATCTGAGAACAACTCCCGATCTCCCGTCATATGAAATGACGCACCGCTGTCCAAGAACCATACCGATCCCAGCACACTTGAAACCAAGCATGCAATCAATGAAAATTCAAGCTCGAACTGTGAAGCCAAAGATTCTCCATCTGCAGATCTTCCTGCTTTCTTGTTCTTCTTCTTCTTTGGAAAATTGGTAGCATAATGTCCGTGATCATGGCAGTGAAAACACTTCACTTTCACCATATCCTGCTTCTTGCCCTTAGCGCCAGAATGAGAGGTTTTCTTACCCTTCCATTTCTTTTCTTTGGCCACCAAAGCACAGTTTTCTTCATCAGCTCCCTTTGATGAAGATCCATCTCGAGTAGTCCTCCTTATCTCCTCCTGCATGAGATCCGCCCAAAGGCGCTCCCATCCCGGCAGCTTCTCCCGACCATTTACACTATCTTCGACAAAGCTCAACCGCTCTAGATCATGAGAAAAAATTATTTCTAGCACAGAGATTGACTGCAAGGGGCATTTACCAGACCTTTCACTTTCCGAAGAAAGATGAATCCGGAGGCTACCTGGCCCGCATGCAGACTCTGTCTACCGAAATAAGTTTGTAATCACTGTGATGATCAATCTCTGATTCAATAGCTCCGATACCATGTAGAAATTTGATGAATAATAATTAATTATCCACCGAGACTATCCTGGTCACATACTATTTTAACTTCATACACAACACATAATCTCTTCCACTCAACCAACTCAGATCATCACACATGCGGAAATAAAATCAAGCGATAACACATCAATTCATCATACACATTAACACAGTATGTATGGGGAAAGATTATAGCTGAAAACCCCGCAGCTATTGTGTATATTATAATGGAGAAATCAAGTAACTAACTCAGTACAATACTCCTCACAAGTACTTAGTACTTTCTCATACATTTACTCACAATCTAGCTCAGTTTTGAACAGGTTACTAGTTCAAAACTCACCGCCAATTGCCTTGCCTCTATTGCGTATTTCAATGCTATGGGATGGCCTCTTTATATAGATAAACCACCAGCCTAAACTGCGCAATCCTCATGGGCTTACTCCACCTATTTGTGTGTTGCAAATAGCAACAGTATAGTCACAACTGATAGCTAACTCCACCCTTTCATCTACCTCTTTCACTGGTCTCCACTGAACTGATCATGCACTGTAGTGAACTGATGTGTTCTTGATTTGAATAATGAGTTACTAATTAATGAATTAAATAATATTTAATTCACTCCACTCATAACTAATTGATTAGCTAGTTAAACTAATCTCAATCAGTTCAACTAAAATAAACAGAACACAACTCCACTAACTGTCTCATTAACTCCTCCAAACTTCTGCAACTGAAGTCCAACTGAAGTCAACCATGCATGATGCCATCAAACCCTTGGGAACCACGTGATTCCTCTGTCAGATGCATGAGCCACTTCTGTAGCTCGAACTGAAGTGCTCCAAGAGAGTAAACTGTTGTTTATAGTCTAAATATTATTAAGGGTAAATAATCTTTGACTTCCCTGTTTTAAGGAGAGGCAGTCTAAAAATAGACTTCGACCTCTTTGACCTCAAAAATAGAGTCTCATCTATTTTTACCAACATGACACATACTTCAAGAATCTCAAACTAGAATCCCTGAACCATGCTCCATATGTCTAAAAATAGACATAGTCTAAAAATAGATTTTGCGCCAGAATTTGCCTGCGGGCCCACTTAGTGAAGGCGACTTCATTTCACTAAGCTCCATCATCTTGCTGCATTTTCAACAACTTTGGAAGAATTAAGCCTAGATCTACACAATGAGGTAGTTGAGAAACTACTAATGTGAATGGACTTAGAGATCATGTCTCATTAATGAGATAGATCATGGAGGTTGACATAGTCAACTAAGATCTTGGAAGGAATCAAACAGAAGATCATGGAGCATTCATGATGAGATGATGGAGGAAGTTGTGCAATTAATGCACACATGATGGAGAGGGTGTACATTTCACCTAGACATGATGGATGAGTTGGAGAGACAACGTAGTCAAACATGGAGGATCTTGTCCACATACACAGCGCAGTCAAACATGGAGGATCTTGTCCACATACACACCGCAGTTTAGATGAGGGCCAAGGCATGGGAAGGCTCATAAACTATATAAAGGAGATGAAAATAACAATGAAGGGAGGCTATTGATTATTGATTTTGAGGTCTGTTGAGATCTGGAAGTGTCATGTGACATTCCATTGCTTTCTTGGGTTTTTTAGCAAAGATTGAAAGTGTTGTTTAGCATAGGGTGTTCCTGGTCAGGATCCCACCTCTTTCTTTGTGTAGGTCTGGAAAGAGTATTGTACTTAATTCTACATCAGGCTTTGGTGCCACTTATATTTTCCTACTTTCTGTAGAACATTCATATTCATAAATTGCAAATTTCTGAAGATCAATTGGAAGGTGGAGGTTGTCTTCAGTATTTCAGCTGGAGAACCAGTGAAGGATTATTCCTATCATCTTGGGCTTGAAGATCATAATTCCCAGAGCTTCATTTCAGATCTGGCATCAGGCCAAATTTTATTGACCTCCTATCAGTAGTTATTCCATCCAGAATTACGTTATCCCTGTAATAGTCCACTTTTAGCATGCAGCTAAATGGAATATTAATTTTTTTTGTTTTCACTTTAGAGTTGAATAATTGGGTGAGGATGCCCATACATAATAAAAAAATCGATAAAATCCCTCTTATTATGAAGGGGGATCATCAATGGAATTTGATTTCACACCCTCATGTGTGAAAGGGGACATTTGCAAGAAGACAAGGTCAAGTTTGACCAAGTCAAATAGCGCAGAGGTAGGAGGTGGAGATCTTCTTGTGGGACAATGCAGTGAAAGAGGAGGGAATTTTCCTTGATGGAGGAAACCCTAAAGAGTGGGACCCATGGAGAGGGATCTTGCAATTTTTTAAAAGGAGGGCAAGGTAGCCATTGTTTCTCATGCATATGATTATAGATTTCTTGTCTTCTTAGACTATTTGCAGTCTCCGGCTATTTAGCTGAGGTGCAATGCTGTTTAGCATGAGAGATTATTTTTTATGATTCATTCTCCTTCTTGAGAGGACTCTTGAGGGATTTCACTTCATTTCTCCACATTCGGGCTCAAGGCCAAGCCATTCCTTCAGCTACAACATTATTTCTGCTTAAGTATAACATTGTATTGCAGGGTGTTGCAGTGGAGGTTCCACAACACCATTTCTTGGTTTGTTTTTCAGAGGAGGGAGCCTTCTTTCCTTTGGGGGATCAGTAAGGAAGGATTCAGAGCTCATTTCAGATCTTGGCACTTGGCCAACACTTTCTATTCCACCTATAGTGCAGTTTCCCTCAGTATCTGCATTATTTTCAGTGTACATCTGCAGTGGGGGTTTGCGGTGTTGATTGGAGGGTGAGATATTAAGTGATAGGATCAGCCTTCACTTAGAAGATCCATTGGATGAGTTCTACTTCATATTTTTCATCATCTTCAGCCTTCTCTATTCACTTCCAATTTTTAGTTGTAGCTGCTACCCAGCAACTCCGGCATTTTTCCAATTTTGTATATTTCAGCCAATCCTTCTAAGGATTGTTGTATTATTGTTTTCAGGGGTTGAGAGCTTTCTCCCCCTCATTTCTTGAGCCCTACATTGTCATATCCTTCTATTATGATGCAGTGTCTCTTATAAACTGCGTCCTCTTATCCTGCAGAAATACATGTGTAGCAGTGTTTCTCTATTTTGATGTACATGTTCCATTGAGACTATATTTCTTTGCTTAAGTGACTCTTTCCTCAAGGATTTGTATACCATTATTGCTATAATATACATTTTTTGGCTATCTACATCTTCATGTACCCAGGCTTATAAAAATAACTTTTTTGCTCCATTATATGTTCTTACAATTGTTGCAGTCCCTTCATCGGGCACTTTTTCAAGACAACTAGGTGTGGGAGAGTGTTTAACCCACCTAGAGGGATTTCTTTTGAGCCTCCTCTTGGATTTCGGTCTTAGATACATTGATATAAGGGATCCAAGTCTTGGTTTCAAATCCTGTAGCAACAATTCCTGGAAAATGTGTTTTCCAGTCATTCCTTGCTGGCAGATCCCATTTTGGGATATTACAGTCCCTTATTGCAGATCCAAAGGAGGAAGGAATTTGCTAGAATTTTAGCTAGTAATCACGTGAGGGATCATCCCCTCACCTTTCCATCAATATTTCCATCAACCTGGAGTCTATTGCAGCATATTTCAGCAGGCATAGAGCCTCTCTCTCCCTTACAGCGCAGTTTTTATGAGCAGTTGTGTAGCAACAGCTACACTCATCATTGGAGGATTGAGAAGCTAGATCTAGAGCTTCTAGCTTGTAGATATGAAGGAGGGATCAGCCCTTCAAGCTTATATCTGATCTTGTGACATATTTCAGCCATCTATTTGTCAGATCTAGCTTCAAATCTATAATCCCAGCAGATAAAAGATCAAATCCTAGGAGGGTTATTTTCCAAAGTTGTAGATCTGGAAAGTCCTTTATGGGTTATCTTGGGTACCCATCACATTGGCCAGACCTTGAATCTTGGCATCATCAGAGCTCTTGAGCACCCTAGATCTACATTTTCCTTTGCAAAATTTATATGTATATCAACAACAGTAGGGATATCGTAGTATTTCTTATGTAAGCTTACCAGTTACGCAGTGCTAGTTGTAGCACCATTCTAGGGTGATTCTAGGCCTTCTCTTGGGCTAGATCTACTCATTTTCTATACATTGTGTAATTGATTCATATCCACATAATAAAATGGCTCAGCTTCTCTATAAATTTTGATGTTGTCTTGAGATTTATTGTTTACTTAGTTGCAATTATTATATTGTGTTTAAGTATTACTGCATTCTCCCTTTTGGGATATTACATTTTTATACATTGATCTTATGTGGTTTTTAATGTCAAAGACTTGGCAAACACTTTTTGTACCATATCCATGAGTTATTCCAGAAGAAGTTTCCATATATCATATCATCAATCAATGATATTTTTTAATAATAAAAATCTTGGACTCGTAACAAAGAAATTCATATATTATTAATATACATAATGTATGGTGGAAATGTTTTATACAATACCCATACTATAAGTTCGAAGGATATGGTTTATATTATTGAATCAGTGCACTAATTTCAAGATCACAAAGTATATTGTAATGTGTGGCTTAAAGTAATGATAGGGATCGTGCTAAAACTACATAATATTGATCTTAGGATGTAATTTGGTATGGTTCTTAACTTGAATTATATCATATCTCTATTGATTATTGTTAAGATGAAAGGTTCATTGATTTTGTTTGTATGTTTTAATATTTCAAACAACAAGAAGATATGAGTCCATGGTCATGGAAAATTATTTATCCTGTCATTAATGAATATTACAAAGGTGGTGCACAAAATTATAACATATGAATCAAGATGGTGACTGAGCATGTCATGAACGATGAATTTTTTTTATATGTGACATAATTCAGAAAATATCGTAATCAGCTTGGCTAATTTGGAACTACCTGGAAATTAGTTGTGGGTGTCTTTGGGTGTTCATTCATGTGGCATATAAGCTCCATTATTTAGAGCATTCATAGCACCTGATCCTTCTGTTATTGCCTAAATCTACCTCAGGCTGAAGGAAGGCAGAGTCTAGGGTAACATCAAACCACGCTTAATCTGGTAGCTAGCCCTTAAAATGCAGAGATGAAAGGTACAATGAAGCTCCAAGAAATCCCAAGTGTCCAACCTATGCTAATGACTGAAAAATTACAAGATATAGACCAGGGTTTGCAGCACTCTTTGGGATCCATGTGGCTCTATGTTTTGATGGTGTGTTTTTCTCTGTGATTGTAAGTTTACTGATGTTTCATGTGTATCATCTTCCTTCTCATTTCTTCTTAAATTAAACAAACAAGTAATAAAGGTGGAATTCATTATATTTACAGTGCTCTGCCTTGAAGTTTTGTTTAATTTTCCATGTTTTCAACTGTCTGAATATGATTCTTGAAACCTCTTTCCCTCTTCAACTCCTCACCGGTCTAAGCTATCCATTTCATTCAAAATTGAAACATCAAAACAGTTTCCTACCTTGCCCCATTCAGATCCCTGCAAAACTGCTCATTTCCCATACCCAAAATCTGCCTTTCCCTTTGATCCAACAAAAACCCCCAAAATCAAATCAAAATCTTATACATATATACATAGCCTAAAATTAGCCTTTATTTCAAGTCATCTCAAGCCTCATTGATTATTTTTGCCGAGATTGACAAGGAGAGAGCCCTCTCCCGATCTGGTAGGGCTAGCTACCAGGTTAAGCGTGGTTTGATGTTATCCTAGATTTTGCCTTTTTTAGCCTGAGGTAGATTTAGGCCATAACACCTTCCATAACATCCATGTCATTTACTTCACCTTAACCCTCAGCTCAAGGGAATTACCACCCTATCACCTCTACATTTCAGGCATTCCTTACCTGGCACACTCATATTTTCCATCATGGCACTCAACCCCATTATGATCCTACTTGACATTTTAGTTTCAATTTTTTTGGAAAGTGTAGCAACCCTTGTTGGCGTTCATCAGTAATTTATAATTTACTCGCCACTATCTCTTCAACCACGATCATAACATGTCAACTTTTCACTTGTCCATGATCTTTCAATGGGGTATTTGTAATTCTTTGTTCTACATTTTTTAGATATTCTTTTTCCAATTCCAGGAAATTTCTACTAGAAGACGAGGAGGGAAGATGAGAATTGGGGTTGCAATGAAGTTGTTTTCCTAGCATGTTAAGTTAACAAGTATGTAGAGAACAAATAAGCTACTCTAGTTGTTATAACCCTATTTTCCACTCCATTATATTAAGAGAAACCCAATATCAACTTACCTAGTTGCAGGCTAGAATGCATCATGTTTCACCTTGGTTTTGTATAATAGGTTGAGGACCATGGTTGTAACTCATCCTAGCATATAGAGAATTTCAACCAGTGTGATTGGTGTAATGAGTTTATCCCCAAAGGTAAGTTCCCCTATAGAGCAAAGGACCACCAAGAGCATGAATTTTAGTGGGGTTGTACATGATAAGAAAAGAAGGACCGCCTTGCACAGCAACACCAACATAAGGAGGATAAATGACAAGAATCATAGTGCTAAAAAAAATATTTCCCCTAGGTAAACTAACCCTTCCAGGAAAAGTACCCAAGGAAAAAATCTCTCCAAACATTGAACTATACTAGGCTTGATAAACACTAGATGAAAGGTTTCCCCCAAACTGACTAGGAGTAATATATGACCCTCCCCACATATTTTTCGAGGTTACCATACCAATATGAGGAAAAGGAACAGTAAGCCAAGAAAAAATAGGAGTGAATATGCTCGATCCTATAGGTTGACTAGGGTTAACTCCCATAATCAACATAGATGAAGGAATGGGCATAAAGACTCTAGGAAAATTTGTATAAGTCATAGAAGAGATAGGTGGAATGCCCCAAGAGGACATGGGAGGTGTAGAAGGAGGTGTAGGCCTCACCATGTTCTCTCGGGGAATTCCACCTGTCTCTTCTATAAATTTTGTAAATTTTCCTAGTGTCACTATGCCCATTATTGTAAGTGGAACGAGATATTCAGTTGTAAGTGGGATTCCTCTGCATGAAACCCAATAGAATCCATCAATCTACAAGTATACCAGGTTTTAGCTTTCAATCTCCATCTTAACATGTGAAAGTGTTAAACGTATTTTTTATATAGCAAAGGATTGGGTTTTGACTCTTTGATATTGTTCACGATCACACACAAATCTAGGTAGATCATTCTTTGATCTTATAAGTTAAATATAGCTTGCTTTCTTAGGTAAATTTTCCCGTAACACCAGTTATTAATAAACTTGTGTTTACATTGAGTTCTTTATACCTTACACTAGTTTACCCTTGTGTTTGTTTATTAGTTGCTTGATATTTTTGTAAAGATTTTCTATAATCATATCTCCTCCTCATTGTATGAAAATGTTAATAAGTTCATCAGACTCGTTATTTTCTCTTTTATAATATTTTACCCTACACGCATGCATAAAATTAAGGTTTTCCTGCATGCATGATAAATAGGGTCTCCATGAATTTTAAAGCTTTTTCTTTCCCTATGGTCTCTCCATTTAGTTTTTCTTGTGTAGTTAGTTCTAGCCCTTGAGGTTGAGACCTCAGGAACTAAAGAATGTGGTATTTTGTTTAAATATTTTATTTGCTTAAATGTTTCAATGAGATATAGAACATCTAGTTTGTTTTACACGCTCTGTTCTGAAATGAAATTTCTTCTTTGTGCACATTTTCTCTTTTTCGTAGTTTTGAATTATATCATATTAGATATGCTCTCTCTTTGTTATATATGGAAACATATATGTTTCAAAATAAAAAAGTAATATATATGGAAACATAGAGTACATACCCTATTCTTTCTATTGAAATCACGTGAAGGGGTTTCGAAACCCAACTGTGGTCATTGTTTTAACACATGGTTTAATGGTTATGAGAATATTGACACATTAGTTTAAATATTAATATACTATTCATTAAACCCTATAGGGAAATTTGTTATTTTCTTGTTTACACACCACATGTCGATGGGAGCCCTCGATACCCTAAGGTCTTGGACTCAAAACCATGATGACATTACCAGTGGGCAAGATCTTTGTTCATTCTATACGGTTAGGGTAATACTAATCTCTTTATAACACTAGTTCATTCTACTATACAAAATTTCTTGAACATGTCAATTGAATGATAAATTTTTTCATGTTTCTATTTGTTCAATAAAAAAGGAGTGGTATTTCATTTCATTCAAATTTTCTAATAGACCAATCAATTCGCTCATTTTATAAGCCATATGAACTCACAACTTTGTCAATGGCATGATCCTAATTTTCCCAACTAGTAACATAAATTAGAATTTTCACTCTTGTAAAAAATCAGTTGATTCGCATACGTATTGGGTTCCCATTTATCCCACTAAATCTCGAAATTTTGATTACTCTGTAGCCATACAACACTCATAATTTTTACTTTCAATCACCTTTATCCACATACAAAGTTCCCTAGATTAGTTTTCTAACAAAATCTATGAAACCCTTGCACTCATGTCGAAACATTTTTCTCTCTCATCCTTCAATAATTATATACATTCGTTTGTTAAAAAATGGGGTGAATACTTCGAACCTTCTACTCTCACTATATATATATATATAATGTTGATATGTCAAGAAATTATATTGTCCCGACAAATTATTTTCCTAATTGTTTGTTATTCAAAAGGCTCATGTAATAATAATTTTATTGATACTATAATGTCTTATTTCATCACGATCTACAATTAACTTAATCTTTATGTTAAAGCGTGATTTTTTATAATAGAAACATGGGTAGAGGAAGAAATAACATAGATAGGAATATGGGAATAAGAAGGGAAATGATACATGGGGTTTCTTTCATTTCAATGGGGATTCAGAGGACCTAAGGCAATTGCTCCAAACTGACATAATAAAACTAACTAGCTAATGTATCCCTCAACCCATTGCTTAACCTCAACAACATTCCATCAATAATAGGCAAAGCATTGGCATCCCTGTGTTGCCTCATATGCCTGCCCCTCTTGTAATTCCTAATAATTATGAATGGAAAAATGTCATCCAGGCACAACCATTATGTTATGTACAAGGTAGGCCCAAACCTTCATTTCCTTCTCCTTCCCCTCCTAAGGCAAATGTTTCACATCACCAACAATCCATTGCTTCATGTGTTGTGCCCTCTCCAAAGGCATCACCTCAGCCCTCTAGACCTGTTAACCAACCTCAATCCATATGCTACTCGAATTTCTACACATACCACTATTCTTGCTAAACCTTTTTCTCAATCCTCCAATCAAGCTACCAATCCACTTCAACCTATTTCTAGAAAAGAAAGACAAAATGGTCAAGTTACTAGGTATGATTCATGTCATGGTTCCTCTTAATTGGTGACATTCCATCCTTGCCAACAAGAGAAGCATGTTTTCTTATGCACATTATATGGAAACATGATTAATTTATGTTTTATTATATGACACATATATTTTATGATAATCGTATTACTATGGTTAAAATTCATATTAATGACTTATTTTTACATAAAAAGGGGGTCCCACCTACTAGGAAGCTCAAATATATAATTTATGAACTTAATTCATTTTGATTTTACCTTTAAAACCCCCATCCTTGACCTCTAATCAAAACTTGATTACAAAATATATCATAATAATTATCCAGGTGGTTTAACTACCCAACCACTTTAAGGAGGCATAAAATAGGAATGGGGCTATGAAGGAAAAGAGAGAATATTGCAATGATAGGTATGAACTAAATTTAAGTTGTCATTCATTCCTCCTGATTTCGATATTTTGTGAGTTATAAAGAGTTGAACAAATAGGTGGCATCAGATCATTTTCGAATGGAAGATACTAACTAATGAACAACTCCACTCATCCTTTGGATTAGGTAACTTGATTTTTTGTCATTTTACTTGTTGTTTGAAGGTCTAGCTTTTATCTAAACAATGTTAAAAGTCATTAATTTTGCAAAGAAATATGACGTCTACCCTTATATTAGAGCATCTGAAGAAATATGCCTTTTTTATTTAATTGTACTCATGGACTTTTTATTAATAAAAATCATCATTTTTCATTATGTTTTCAGTGCATACTTCTCGCAAAATTTCATATTTTTTATTGGAGATTTATTCTCTTTAATTTGTAAATTAATGTAGTTGAGGCTCTACATTGATTTTATTCCTAAATAACCTTGAAACATTGATTATTTTGTTGCTTTTGATGTCTAGTTTTTCAATTTATGTTCGCTAAATTTTAATTCACATATTAATATTTCATAATATTTATGAATTTCTAAGCATTATTTTGTATATATTTCTTTCATTTTTTTGTTTTGGTGTCTCTGTAAATAAATTTCCCTTATCATATAAAAATAAAAAGAAACTTATAAATTCTTTTTTAAATCAATCACTACACCAAGGCATAAAATTATGGGCAGACTTGTCCCACTATCTCACTCGCCCTAGTGAGATTCGAGGGATTGGTTAGGAGAAGCATAACACTTATATTTCATCAACAGCTACTCATTTGATGTAGAAGTTAATTATGAATCCAACAGGTGTCTACACTTGACATTTGAGTAAATATACAAGGATATAAGCCAAAATACAATTTAAAAAAATCATTTTCTTCTTTTCCCTCCAAAATATTTACCCCTGGGGATGACATCATCATATTGAATCCTATTGGTTCTTTTAAAGGTAATTTGTTTAGTACATTTTTTGTTTTTAGGCCAATTTTTTACACCAAAATTCCCTTAATGATGGAGTCAACTCAACAAAAAGGAAAATTGGAACGATGTGCATGGGGTAAACTTAATGTGGGTAAATACATGGGAGAAGACGTGGCATATAACAAAAAGCCAAGGGACGCAACCCTTGGCCTCCCCACACCTCATATAAATATCTCATGTAGGAGACAAGTAAAGAGAATATGGAGACGAAATGAGTAACACATATGAACAATGCAAGAAGCAAAGTGCCACAGGCCAAATGTGTGATACAAGGGGTTGTAGTTAAGACAGAGAAGTTTTTGCTTGGAATAGTGGTCACTCTTCAAACTATTCCAGTTGGAATTCAAACCGATAGGTCCCTTAATAGCCTAAACAATGTTGAAACCTCGCGACAAGGTGGACGAGTAGTTGCAACCTGTTTAAGGTATATTTATGTGTTTGTTTGTATTCAACTTAGTGGACTATGACATGAGCCCTTCATGTGATGTAAATATTGCAGGATTATAAAAGGATTTTGGATTCGGCCATGGGACTATGTCCCTAAAAATTTGGTGTTTCTCTACATGGTTAATTTTTTCTTAAAGAATGTTTGTGTATGTAAAATAATCTTGAATTACATAATATTGTAATTGTTGATGATGAAGAGAACAATGATACACTTGTTTTTAGTATAAGTTTGATATTTCTATAATAACTTAACCAAGACAAAATAAGTAAGTGTTGATTTGTGAAGTGTAGTTCCAATGAAGTATTGGCAAGGTGTTCAAGCTGTTAATGAGAAATACATTGGTGCCACACGGCTAGAGATTGTGGGGAACATAAAATTATGAAAATTCTCTAGAGAGGTAACAGGTGGTATCAGAGTATAAAGCATATTACAGCATATTAAAAACAGGGTGGTCTAAGCAAGCGCAGGTTACTGCACTAGGAAGTGAGATGAAAAAATCTAGAGAAATTATAAGTTAATAAGGATATAGGTTGGTAGAAAGGGTCATCTTTATGGAATAAAGAATAGTATACAAGATGTATGTTATTTGGGCACATGGATTTGAGTATGAAGAGATTAGGAGGGATATGGCATCTATGAGAGAAGTATTTCTTTGTGGCATCGGTGAACTTGAGGATTTGAAATAAACAATGGAACAATCTCATTATGATGCATGGGAAGATCATTTGAAGCACTTAGAGGATGAATTGGCTTCTCTTGTGGCCATAATTCAGGAGTAGGTAGAAATTATTGTAGTGTTCAAGAAGTAAGTATGATAAGGAATTGTTAGGTACATAAATGAGAGTAAAGAGTAAAGGAACCTAAAGAGTATGAAGGGACTATAAGTTCCAATATGTAAGGAAATTTATGTTGGGATTTGAAGTAGTACTTGAATCAAATTAATGGGTGCTTATATGAAGTTAAGTTTAATGATATATTTATGTATCTGATAGGGACAACGAAGTTGTGGTGGAGAACCATAATGGAATACTTGGAAGTTAAGTTGTATCACAAAGAGGATTTCCACATGGTGGAAAATGAAGGCAACCTTGTATATGTAGTTTGGTCAATAGAATCAAGCATGGATTATCATGAATCATCTTATGGATTTGAAGCATAAAATTATAATTTAGGCATACATCAACGAGTTCTCAAGCCTTATGTTGGATCTCAAAGAGATGTTAGATAAATATCAGTTTTACCATTTCACCAATGGATTGAAACCATGGCCACAAACTAAATTTAGGAGGAAAACTTCTTAAACTCCTGCATATGCTATTAATAAAGCAAATAAACTTTTGGATTTTTGGTAGAAAGGGAATTCTAGAAGTGAGGAAGAAGAAATGTGTGGTGACAAAGGAAAGAAGAATAAAAACCAAGAAAATAGGTCATCGAGAGATGATGAAGCAACGAAAATAGGTACCTGAAAGGAGGAGAAGCCCCTTTCATGTTGGATATGTGCAAAGAAGCATCTGGAAAATAAATGATCGTTGAAGAAAAAATGTGGCTACATTGGATTAAGAGGATGTGCCAACAATGGGATTATCACAAGTTTGGGTGAAACTTGTAGAAATCATACAAACAATATGTATACCAATGGATTCAATCCGATCATGTAATATACTAAAACAAGATATTGAATCCTTCTACAATATTTGTGGAAAATAAACACAATCTCACTATCACATCAAGTAAGAGAAAGAAGCAAATCAATCGCACAACACAGATATTTTTCTTGGGGAAAGCTTGCTTCTCAAAACCCTCTATCTCTATTGTATAATGAACCATTGAATCATGAAACAATAAAATGCACTCTTCTCACAAGAGTCTGTTGCACTCTACCGATCATCTCACACTGATCCATAAAAAATTGGTCCAACACTTAGCTAGTTCTCAACCTGTCTTCAGCCTGCCTTGCTCACGCAATACCTAGGCAATTAATCCCTATTAATTAGGATAATTAGCCTTCCTTGACTGCACAATACATCATGGGCATCCTATGGTGTATATAATTGATCCTGGAAAATTTTCTATAAATAAAATTGCCATATAACTTCCCTTTAACCTTTTTCTCAACTGGGTCTTCATCAGAACTGACATGCATGCAACTGTTAATTGTAAATCATTAGTCACTTGATAGATCACTGCATGTGAATTAAATATGATTTAATTCACTTGACCTCTCACTAGTGCAACAATCAGTTACAGCTAGTTAAACTAATTTTAACTCAATTAATTGAGTTAACTAATTTCTCATGCATTAAACTAATACACTAACTGCAACTTGGCCTCTAAAACAAATAGAATCACGCTGCATGCCTCACCAACCACCCTCAACTCAAATGTCATGAGCTAACTGAGTCTATCACACTCAGTTAACTATTACAAGTGATTATGAGATAAGATTACAATTTATTGTCCAAATTATTTAAGGGATAAATAAATTTGACACACATTTCTTCTAATTTAATTAATAAATAATTAAATCAAAAGCCTCCATGGTAGCCATTTCTGGATTCCATTTTCTGGATGCCAATTTCATTGTTTCTTTTTGCAAATTTCAACACTCCCTCTCAACAAGGAAGGAATAAATTTGTCTCGATCTGGTACCTTTGGAATGCTCTACATGCAACACTTCTGAAACTGAATAGCCTCCAAAAAATTGAATCTGTATAATGCATCTGTCATCAAATTCTTCTGACTGTTGGATCCTACTGCACATGTCTACTGGAATTTCTGCGCTACTAACATTTGCATCCATGCACTCTGCACTGCTGCCAACTCTGATTTGTGCTCCAATATATGACACTTGTCACTCTAATTTATGTCTTACTGACATCTAATTGCATTAATCTAACCGATCCTTCCTGCTACTGTTGTACTGTGGGCTCCCCGTAGCAAGGTTTGATCCATGAGACACACCATCTCAATGAACCTTGCCCAATTTCTTCTTGGGATTAATTTTGCACATCACCCCACCTCACACCTAGAGGTATAGCTGCATGTACTCCCTCTACCCATCTGGCTTGAAATTTCCCCCTCCTAGATGTCTCTACTTGATTGGACTCTTCCACTCAGTATCCTCTCTGCTTCTCCAATTATGGATTCTCCACAACCTTCTAAGACTGCTTCTGAGGCTGCATGTTGAGAGATCATTGCTCCCTATCAACCACCATGTCATTAACCATTGCTTTTCTCCTCAAAGCCTTGCATGAATCCTCAACCTTGAGATAATATAGGTTCTTGACTCTTACACTGATTTGCTTCACCTATCTCGTGGCTATGTTTTTAAGGAAAAAATTTACTTTTCTAAACATCACTTCATAACCACAGTCTTCCAATATTGCTATGGAGACAAGATTATTTTTTAGGCCTGTAACATAAAAAAAAAATTGTAGTTTGATATGGGAGCCATTCTCCCTCTGGAAGGTAATTTTACCTATGTCAGTTGCGCTATACCTCCCGTCATCTCCAAACTCTACGTTCTGTTGGAGGTCCTTCTCCTCCAAGTCACTGAAGAGATCTCTATCCCCTTTCATATGGAACGAGGCATCGATGTCTAGATACCACATGCATCCCATTACAGTGTTGGCCATGCAAGAAATGAAAGTAAAATCAAGCTTGAACTCTGAATCCAATGCTTCACTTACTACAACTGTAGGCTCCTTCTTGCTTGACTTCTTCTGTGAACAATTTGTAGCATAGCTCCCATGCTCATGACAGTGAAAATATCTGATCTTCGACAAGTCTTTCTTGCCTGCTTCGCCTTGGGATTTATTTCCCTTGGCATTTTTTGCCTTACTAGCCAAGGAAAAATATCCCTCATCATTAGTCTTGGATGAGGATCCATCCCTGGTATTCCACCTGAATTATTCTTGTACCAAATCCGACCAAAGTCGCTCCCAATCTGGTAACTTCTCTCTCTCATTGACAGTCCTGGTAACTATGCCAGCTCTTGGGAAGGCCTAGAAGTTCTAGGCTCGACAATTCATCATCTTCTATGATCACACCAACACTTCCAAGCTCATCTCTATATTGATTGAACTTCGCCAAGTATGTTCGTACCATCTCACCCTCCTCCTTTATTTTCCTGAGCTTTTCCTTCAGCGCCAACTTCCCTTGGTTGTTTTTGTTCTAAAAAAAATCTATCAAGGCCTTCCACATTTCATATGGAGTCGCCTTGCCATGGAGACTCGAGACAATGTGATCTTGAACTCCCTCTAATAATATCCTCTTCGCCCTTGCTACCTTCTTTTTCCAAGCATCAAGAAGAGCGGAATCATCTGCTGCGGGCTTGGTAACATCATTATCAATGATATATTTCAACCTGTTGTCCTCTAGAACTACCTCCATTTTGTCTTTCCATGTGATATAATTAGAACTACCCTCGAGTGCATATTCCAATCTTAATCCATTGAAATTCATCTTGATCCAGTTGTCGCTCCAAAGAAAGTATCTGTAAGTTTGAATATTGTTCAACAAAAACTCAATTTCTTCTCCACTATTGTGATTCCTAACACTCTGATACCATGTAGAAATTATACAAACAATATGTATACCAATAGATTCAATTTGATCATGTAATATACTAAAACAAGATACTAAATCCTTCTACAATATTTGCGGAAAATAAACATGATCACACAATCACGCCAACTAAGAGAAAGAAGCAAATCAATCGCACAACACAGATTTTTTTCCAGGGGGAAAGATTTCTAATCAAAACCCATCTATCTCTATTGTATAATAAACTAAGGAATCATGAAACAATACAATGCACTCTTCTCACAAGAGTCTGCTACACTCTATCGATCATCTCACATTGATCCAAACAAAATTGGTCTAACACTTAGACAATTCTCAGTCTATCTTCAACCTTCCTTTCTCACACAATCCCTATCCAATTAATCCCTATTAATTAGGATAATTATCCTTCCTTTATTGCGCAATACATCATGGGCATCCTATGGTGTATATAATTGCACCCGAGCAATTTGCTATAAATACAACTGATAGATAACTTCCCTTTAACCTATGTCTCAACTGGGTCTCCATCAAAACTGACATGCATTCAGCTATTAATATTAAATCATCATTCACTGGATAGATCATTGCATGTGAATTAAATCCAATTTAATTCACTGGACCTCTCACTAGTGCAACAATCAATTACAACTAGTTAAACTGATTTTAACTCAATTAATTGAGTTAACTGATTTCTCATGCATTAAACTAATACACTAAATGAAACTTGGACTCTAAAACAAATAGAATTACTCTACATACCTCACTAACCACCCTCAAATATAATTTAATGAGCTAACTGTGTCTATCACACTCAGTTAACTATTACACATGATTATGAGATAAGATTACAATTTATTGTCCAATTTATTTAAGGGATAAATAAATTTGACACACATTTCTTCTAATTTAATTAAGAAATAATTAAATCAAAAGCCTCCATGGTAGCCATTTATGGATGCCATTTTCTGGATGTTGTTTCTGGATGCCAATTTCACTGTTTCTTGTTGCAAATTTCAAAAAAAATTCTATGAAGAAGGATATAGAAAAACAAGACAAGGACAAGACGTGAATTGATTTTGTGAGTATGGATGTTAATGTCATTCAAATGGTAGTTATGATTAAAAGTGGAGCTACACATAAATTTATGAGGGAATATGTTATGAGGTATAATATATTAAAATTAAAGCTCTCCCAAGCATCCTTCAAGGAAATTAAATTGTGAAATATGAATGTGATTGGGACAATTGAGGATGTACCCATTCATATTGGAGAGTGGGAAGGAAAGAAAAATTTCACCATTTTGTGTTCCAATGATTATGAGCTAGCATTGGGACAAGTATTTTTTATTGTAGAGAGAGTAGTAATGGTTCCACACATTGGATGTTTCTTCATTCTATGAGGGTCGGAACTAATTGTTAAAATTACCTTAAAAAAAGTGATGGATTTAGTTGTGTTTGCTCGAGGGGTCCTGACCTAGGTTCGATGTGCAAGGTTTTCCAACAAACCCCTATAATACTGGCCCTTTCGGCAATGACCTACTTTCGCAAGTCACAGTCTCACCTGAAGTAGTATGGGTGGGTGCTGGAACCAGGTTTCCGCACCCTGAGAAAGGATGAGTAAGGCAAGCAGGGCTACGTCCTGTTTCTATAATTCCCAGATTACCTTATCCTGCGCAGGGTTAATTATGTTCCTATTCACATCCATGTGCATTATATCTACAGTTATAGGCTTATTATTTCATCAACACAGTAGCACATAAATAGAACATAACAGATCTAGATCCAAGAGCACAGTACAAAGATCTTTCGCAGCTTAAAGACAGAAAATACATAACACAGTATTTATCAGAAATTCACATAACATAACTCACATATTAATATACCTAATCATTCTTTGCATTAATTCATTCATCAACCTTTCCTTACAATTCCCTTCCAAACCTACACATACACCAGCAGGGTCTGCACACAACTGGACTAGGATCTCCACGCACACAACCTTTAGGAGTCTGTTCCCCAAAACCCAAACAGATCACTTAAACAACAGATCGCATCAATAGCCCACTCATTCTATCCTTTACAATCCAAAATGCATCTCTATTTATAACAATCTAGCCTCGACGTTCCTATGGTCTGCAACCCATGGTTTTTGAACCCCTAGTTTACCCTTTGACCCATTACAATATGTTTGGGGCTTTGACCCGCCCCAAAACCCATGTGCTATACTAATTAAATAAAAAAAAACCAAAATGGACCAGTTTCATAGCTTATTAGGAGACCCTTTTCCAAAAGTCCCCCAACACAATCTTGTGACTCATCCCAAGTCACTGTGGTGGTGCGCCTTCGACTTGCACATGCAATCTATCTAGAGCACTGAGGAATGGAGGGAGTGCCTCCTGACTCTGAGCCGCAAGTTGCTGCGCAATGTTGATAAGCACTAGTGAAGCAGGGCCATCTGGGAGTGCGAAGACTTTCTCTAACAGATCATGGAGGCACGCAATGGTATTCTGAACATCTTGGGCTATCTAAAGGGAGGTGGCGCCCCATGGTTTCAACCAATATCTGATGATATGCAGGGTGTGGCGATGGTTTGTCACTATTTCCATTGCAATGTGATGCTAAATGGGGCCTCTGACTTGTTCGAGGGCAGCTTCCTCCTGCTGGAGGTCTTCCCGAGCCTGCTGAAGCAGAGGATGGTTCTAAAATGTTATCCAGAGCTGTGTAGCTGTGTCGAACAATTGTGCACCCTGTCTAAGCTTCTCCTGCATAACATTAGTTGCGTCTGTGACCCATGCAACCCGCTGGGCCTGTGTATGTGGAGACATTTACGACTGTTGTCGTGTGTCCTGGTCATGGCAACGAACCTCTTGCATTACTCTGGAGCCTAATTCTTGGAGCGTCATGCGTGGTAGCAGCGCCAAATCTAATTGGACATCCCCAGTGGTTGCATCAGGAGGGGGAATCAGGGCAATGCCCAGGAATGAACATACATTGCCTCTGCTAGGCGGTACTCTAGGTTCGCGGAGCAGTCGTAGCATGTCCTTGTACCGCAGTGTTCCTTCTTGGCATAAGACCAGCGGTGGCCTAACTGTAACACTTCGGGCGGAAGAGCAGGATACCAGCGCACCATCTCATGTGCTTGAAGTTTTGGCCGTATCTGGGGTGCGAACGTAGCCAGTTCTTTCTCTGGAAGGCAAGCGCTCACATCGCTGACTACTCTCAGCATGCTCAACAGGATCCATCTCAGCCACCAGACAACGTTCGCGCCAGAGAAGGTTGTTGATTGCAAAAAATCAATAGGTCGATAACAGGAGAACATTGTAGAAGAAATAAATAGCCTGTTGTGGAGTTGTTCGACCAGTCACACATCGTTCGAAGCTATTCAATGGAGGATTAGTTCATATAGGAAACTTACCGTCGGTAGTTTACATTAAACTGATCTGAGTTGGTTGCATTGATGATCCGCCGCCTCCTCTGCGTAAGTGCTAGGGTCCTTTCTTATCCACTTGGGTTGCACTAGTGCGACTCCGATGTCTGTTCCACAGACTGTCAGATTCAGAGTGACACCTACGTGTTGTTCGCATGCTCTGAATTAAGGTGGGCACGAAGTGCTCTTTAATACGGCTCAGGTACTAATTCTGCAAGTTAGCCATCACACTTTTTGGACCGTGTGCTGCACCCTTGGGAGGGAGGTCCTGGTTCGGTAGAGCTACGTCATCTGTCTCTATGCCACCTGTTACTTGAAGTGAGCACGTGGGTGCAGGTGGGTCCATACTCGCCCACACACTTAGGGCAGCGGTAACCAGAGGGGTCTGCTCAGGTAAGATCTGATCGTACCTTTGAGTGTTGTATGTTAGCAAGTATCTTCGTGATACCCATCTGGCAACTGGGATCTCTAGCCGCATGATTACCTTATTCCAATATTTCTCCTTAGTGATAAATACCAGCCCTTGTGCAGGTACTCTATGTGGTGTTGATGGCAGTATTTCGGTCCTTCTTTCTGGGGAAAACCTACGTTCATCAATTTCTTTATGCTCTCCTACGTCACCCTGGTGAGGTAGGGCTTTTTCCGCAGTGGAAATGAGATGGAAGTTTCGGGTGGTCTGAAGATATCGCAGCGCCGAGACTTCGTGCAGCCGACCTTGACAATTCTCTAGCTCTTCATCAGATTCAGAAAAACACTCGATGTCCTTCTCCCAGCAGAGCACTCCTTCATCCGTGGGGTTCACCCAATCTTCATCCTGCGCAGTCAATTTATAAATATGATCTATTTCCTCCTCTTCGTAGGTTGGTTCGGTATACCGTGCACCTTCTGCTGGATCGAGTGGCACTATGATGCGCGTTCCTTAGTTTTCAAACACCATGCTGTGCTTCTTGAGATTGATGACACCCCCCATGTCTATGGCCCAGTCTAAATTGAGGAGTGCAGGGTAAGGATCCGCATCTTCCACAATTTCGATTACTTCAAAGTCTGTTAAGGCCTTTACCCCTGCGATGTCAACCATGACTCTTGGCAACTACCCTAGAGGAATGATTTTTTTTTGTTTTCCATGCACAGTTGGATGGTGGACCATTCTAACTTAGGTTCTCCCATTCGTTGCCATGTTTTTTTTGTTAATACATTCGCATCTGATCCAAGATCCAAGATGACCTGATCCATCTCGTAGTCCCCAATCTACGCAGTCAACTGCATTTCTCTTCCAATGCATTTTTTATTGCTGTAAAGTTTATGCACATCCTTGGTCCCAACGATATCATCAGATCACGTTGTGCATGTATTCAGTAATGCCTGGATATTTCCTATGGCCTGCGGGTTCCGTAGCAACTTCGGACATGCCTTCAAAAATGGTTCCACTCCTTCCTCTATCTGGGGACCTGTCAATGGTACCTGTTCCTTCACTTTGTCTCAAGGGGCAAGCTCCTCCTTCACTCCCTAGGTGTTCATCCCGCTGCGTGTCATGACTTTTACACTTGGCGTCATATTCCTTAGTTCGGTTTTAACTCGTTGTACGTTCTGTGTAGGGGTGGGATGCTTCTCCTGCATATTTTCTATTAAAATTGGGAAATCCTCCATCACATGGTCTAGCTGCCTACAATACTTACATGACGTTTTGGTGGGATTTGGGCACTCTCTGGTAAAATGTCCTATTTCCCCAAAATTATAACAGATTAGCTGCCCATGTCCTCATCCTGCACTTCCTCCTTGACCTCTTCTCCCTCTGGTCGGCAATCCTCCGAAGCGTGCAGAAAGCCTTGTTGACGTAGGGTCCGATTGTACCCTATATAAGTTCCCACGATCCATCATTAAATCATAAGTATGATAGTTGTGCTCATCATGCCCCACTGATCGGCAGAATCTGCACCATTGTTGCTTCATTTCTAGGACATACGCACCTAGCCGAGGGCAATGATTCGTATCATGCAGTCTTGCTACCTGAAATTCATCACACCATAGCGCAGATCCGATTGATCTTAGTCATGACAGAGAAGGCTCCCTACCGGTCCCTGGGCGTACCGGACTAGGTCCTCCTACCTGTATATAATCTGTAAGTAGCGGGCACTGATCTTTTGTATGACCGTATGCCCGACATCGTATGCACTATAGATCTATGCAACCATCCCTTCCTCACTCCTTTCGCAGGTTTTGTATCTCCATATGCATAGCCCCGAGTTGTTCCTGAATCTGTTGTACTCCTGTCATCGTATCTTCTCAGGGTGCAGCTTCTAACTTCATAGTGATTTCCACCGCTTTCTCCTGCGACTCGAAGGTCTGATGACTCATGGGCGTGCGCAGGTGAGGTAACAACATAGCGATGAACCATTCAGTATGTTGTTTATCATCATACTCAAATCCTCCTTCCTTTATTTCCTTTTTCAGCTGCTGATCTGCCACCCATATTGACTCAGACGCACGTTGTTTGAAATCCTTTACTTCTGTTACTAGTTGGGAATAAGATTTCGGTTTCTGGAACTGCTGCTTCAGAGTGTCTTTGATGTCTTGAATGGATGCACTCCCATTTTGAGAAATGTATCACATATACCAGTCCAGGGCCCGGTCCTCGAATGCCAGCGATAGCTATGCCCTTTTTACCGTATCACTTGCCACATTTTGCGCAGTCTAGATGGAGTCTGCAACGAACCAGAATCGGTCCATATCCTCATCCCCTACCCCCTTGAAGGTAGGTAGTTTCAAATGCGCATCCATATCACTGTCTAAGGAAGGTGGTGGAATGGGTGAATTCTTACCTTTGTGTGGCCTAGGTGGCGATGTAGCTGGTTCTTGCAGTGGATTATAGGGGGATCTCCCCCCGTCAAGGTTGGTTCGATAATATTTACCACTGCGGGTCGTATTCCCGTCTAGATCCGAGGTCATTCAGTCAGTATGACTACACAGGATGCTCTTTTCGCACAACAATTTCTTGATCAATAATAGTAACGCCCTCAGGAATTTTCCTCAGAATCCCTTGAAGAACCGTCGTTCGGCTTCAGAATATGATACGAACTAATCAATGGAAAATTATGTCACAAATCCTCCCAGCACACTATCCACCCTGTGATCCACCGTGCGTGTGATAGTATTGTCAGCTTTCTTAAGTTGTTTGAGCAACTCTGGGGTCCACAAAGTGACCCTCTCGTCCTTCCATCACTTTTGGAATTCCACCAATCTGGCCAGCCACTCTTGGAGTTTGATAGCAAAATTTACAAAGAATATTTCATAGCTTTCAGTAAGGATGTACCTATTTTTCCACCTTTCCGCCGTTAACTTCTGACTACGATTTTATTTTACTGCGAACTCCTGGATCTTCCTTTCGAACCAGTCCTTGCTCTCTTTTCTTTCAAGCTTCCAGTATTCTCTTGTCATTACCCGATTCCTCTCTCAAACTTCTTCTGGTCCCTGCAACGGAACCATTTGTTGGCTCGAGGGGTCCTGACCCAGGTTCGGTGTGCAAGGTTTGCCAACAAACCCCTATACTACTAGCCCTTTCATAGGTCACAGTCTCACTCGAAGTAGTATGGGTGGGTGCTGGAACTAGGTTTCCGCACCCTGAGAAAGGATGGGTAAGGCAAGCAGGGCCGCATCCTGCTTCTGTAATTCCTAGGTTACCTTGTCCTCCGCAGGGTTAATTATGTTCCTATTCGCATCCACGTGCACTAGATCTACAGTTATAGGCTTATTATATCATCAACACAGCAGTACATAAATAGAACATAACAGATCTAGATCCAAGAGCACAGTACACAGATCTTTCACAGCTTAAAGACAGAAAATACATAACACAACATTTATCAGCAATTCACATAACAGACTCATAGATTCAGATCCCTAATCATTCTTTTCATTCATCCATTTATTAACCTTTCCTTACAATGCCCTTCCCAACCTGTGCACACAACAGCAAGGTCCGCACAGAGCTGGACTAGGATCTCCGCGCACACAGCCAACAGGAGTTCGTTCCCCAAAACTCAAACAGATCACTTAAACAACAGATCGCATCAATAGCCCATTCATTCCTATCCTTTACAATCCAAAATGCATCTCTATTTATAATAATATAGCCTCAACATTCCTATGGTCTGCAACTCATGGTTTTCGAACCCCTAGTTTACCATTTGACCCATTACAATATGTTCGGGGCTTTGACCCACCCCAAAACCCCTACGGCATACTAATTATAATAAAAAATAACCAAAATGGACCAGTTTCGAAGCTTATTAGGAGACCCTATTCCAACAAGTTGCTAGGATGATATCTATTCAAATTTCTAACAGGGAAAAAATACAATTCCAAAGTGAAATTCATGATAACTTAATGTGATGGATACTTTTATCTTGAAACATGTACACATCATGAAATTCTTTAACAACATGATTGAGTGTTTGGAGTCAAGAGTGGATCTTTTAGAAGAGGATAAGTTCATAACTATTGATTCTAGTGAGGAAACGAAAGTGGCACCTATCATCTAAGAGTGTGACCAAAGCACTTACCTTGGTACAAATGAGCCCAAGTATGAGGTTGGATCTACCATAGATGACTTAGGAGGATATTGGCCATGTGATATAGAGTTGAATCATCTTATGGAAGAATTCGAATACTGGATCAATTCCCATCCACCATTGTTGAGTTATCTTATGGAGAAGCATGGAATACTTCCAATAGGTCAGATGAGAATTGGAGAAGGAGGTGGTGGTCACCATGGCTACCTCACCTCATCTTAATATTGAGCCACTAGGAGAATTAGTTCATTGTTTCAATTGGATGGGAAGTCATATGTAGAGTTTCTTTAGGTTACCACATATAAAGCATATGTGATGGGGTTATTTGAAAGATTTAATATTTTAGGATATTACATTTGTGTGAGTGACATGTGTTCTTGTGGAGCTTCATGCAATGATAAGAGTAGTTGTCTGATTATTCAGGAGCCACAGGAGAATCCAACATATGGAGGAAACAAAAGAGTGATTTTGGTAGATGCAGTCAAATATATTATCCAAGGAGTGACACTTCATTATGTGACACTTTGATTTGTGACTAAGGTAATTATAGATTCAACAATTTTCAACGATGTAAATTATTTTGAGTGAGGAATGATGTAAGGCCCTCAGGTTGAACACACACTTAACCCAAGGTTTGAGAGCACTACAACATGTACATCAAAAGAAATGTGACTATAATTGAAATTTTTTTGACAAATTTGTGGTTTTTGTGTGATATGAGTGTGAAAGGAGACTTAGTGGCACGATTAGGCATAGAAATGGACATACATGCCCAACCTAGTAGAATCGACTTACTGAGTTGGGTGCAACAATGTGTCCATGACCGAGAAAAATCCACGTGTGGCAATATGCAGGCACATATGGGACAATAAAATTAGCATGTCATGGGTGCACGCCCCATTCCACCATGTGATGGAATGATGTTTAGGAAACCTTGAGTAGACCACACCAAGTTGGAATGAATCAGAACCTAAAAGTGTGCTAGAGTTTAATCAACCATGGGGCTGGATCGACCGAAAGTTTTGACAAAAAAAAACATGCATGGATTCAGCTTGACCAAAATAAGGATTGGAAAAATGTGCATAGGGTCAGATCGATGCTGAAGAAGATGTGGTGTGTGGCGAAAAAAATGGATGTGCCCCTTGGCTTCCCCACACCTCATATAAGTATCTAATGGAGGAGACAAGTAGAGAGAAGGTGATGATAGTGGGAGTAACACATTAAAATAGCATGAGAAGAAAGGAACCTTAGTTTGAATGGGTGAGGTAAACGGGCCACAACTGAGATAATGGATAATTTTCTTGGAACATTGGTTTCTCTTCCAATAGTTCTGTTTGGAAGGTGGACCGGCGGGTCCCTTGATAGCTCAAATTGTGTTGAAGCCTCGCGACAAGGTGGACAGATAGTTGCAACATATTCAAGTTCTATTTGTGTTGTTTGTTTGTATTATTTTGGGTGAACTGGGTGGAGTCATGACACGAGCCCTTCATGTGATGTAAATATTTCAGTTTTATAAAATTATTTTGGGTTGGATCACAAATCTATGTTTCTATAAATTTGGTTTTTAACTACATGGTTCATATTTTCTTAAAGAATGTTTGTGTATGTGAAATAAACTTGACTTACATGATGTTGTAAATTTTGATGATGAAGAGCAAAATGATACACTTGATTTTAGCATAAGTTTGATGTTCCACTACTAACTTAAATAAATAAAAATTAACAATTTTTTATATGTGAGGTGTAGTCCCAGTGAAGTATCACCAAGGTAGTGAGGCCATTGGAAAGAAACACATTGGTGTCACATGACTAGAGATTGTGGGGAAACTAAAACCGTGAGAAATATGTAGGGCCATGAGACACTTGAAGAGATGATGATTGTTTTATCATTGTTTTATATGTTGATGATTTAATATTTACAGGTGATGAGTAGTTGATCAGTTCTTGCAAGGAGGATCTTGCAATGGAATTTAAATGAAGGAAATGGGATTCATGTACTATTTACTCAGTTTGGAAGTATGGCAAGGTGATGGGGAATTTTTGTATCTCGAGGAAAGTATGCCACCAAGATACTATAGAAATTTTAATGGAGAGTTCTAATCCCACAGAGACACCTTTAGCAACCAACTAGAGGAAGGATATTGCCACTTCAAGTGAAGAGGTGGATGCTACCATTTATTGGTAGTTAGTGGATTCACTAATGTATCTTGTGAATACATGAAAATATATGTGCTATGAAATCAAACATTTGATCCAAGCTATTGTTAGGTTGACCAAATTTTATTGGAAGGAAGCTAAGCATGTTTTACGATACCTCAGAGGAACTACCCAGTATGGATTATGGTACAGACAGAAAAAGGGAGTGAATTTTTGTGGCTTCACAGATGCAGATTGACAAGGGTGTCCATCCAACCGAAAGAGTACATCAAGTGCAATTTTCAATGTTGGTTCCGCATTAGTTTATTATTACAACAAGAAGGAAATATATGTGGTGCTCAACTCGGTAGAAGCAGAATACATGGTTGCAATTCAAGTAACATGTGAGGTGATCTGGATGAGAAAGATACCTGTGGGACTGTTTGGTCAGATGATGGATCCAAATTGATCTATTGTGATAATCAAATTTTCATTAAGCTCTCTGAGAATCCATTATTTCATGATCGATCTAAGCATATAGATATTTGGTATCACCATTTATGGTACTTTGTACATAGGAGGATAATGTTGCTACAATACATTTCCACAGAGGAATAAGATGCTGACATCTTGACAAATTCCTTGTCAAGAGGGAAATCTTAATTCCACATGTGCAAAATAGGGGTCGTTGATAATACCTTTCTTGCTAAGAGGGAGTGTTGAGAGTGAAGCAATAAAGTCTCAATTTGAATTTTCCTTAGTCAAATTGAGAAATTTTGAATTTCCACATCAACATACAACTTCGATGTTGTTAAGTTGTCTGACATGGCTCTTTTCACTCAATTGGCTTAGTAAAATTCAAGTTAGAGTGCTTTGATTTCATTTAATAATGTGTGATTTCTAAATTTTAGTAATCTATTTCAGTTATATCCAGTTGAGTTCATTTAAACTAAATCTCACAATTGGAGGAACTAGTGGAAGGTTAGTTGTGCAATGGGACAGTAGTCTAACTCAGTGATCATCTAGTTAACTAATTAATCAGCCTAAAATAATTAGAGCATGTAGATATTTTGAGCTCCCTATTATGGTGGAGATTCTAAGGTAGTGTAACAAGCAGTTGTAAATTAGTTTGATTGTATAGGTGTTTCATGCATTCAAATGATCAAACCTTGGGAATTCGCAATCAATTAGAGGAAAACTACTAAAAAATAGGGGTTAATTCTATAGGATTTTCGCAAGGAAATAGGAGCTCAAGCATAGGCATAAATTGACTAATTCTGGGTCAGAGCTTCTCATTGAGAAGAGAGATAGTTTCTTCACTTGTAGGTTGTGCTCAATGTGGGAAAGAAATTGTAATACATTTCTATTCATCTTATTAATGTAAAGAGGCTTGATGATTTTTTCCCAGTTGGGTTCCCCTAGAAAAAATATTGTGCATGTGTGTTATTTCCTATTGCATGTATAATATTATTATTATAAATGTTGAAAATACAGCAAGAAATTCCTAATTTAATTTTCCCTTGAATTAAATTAGGATAAAATCTAAATTATACATCACTAGACAACTTGAATGAGTTAATTGAGTTATTATCATGTAGTTATCTCAGTTAATTCGAGTTGTGGGATTTACTTGAGTTGTGTACAATGATTCCTAAATTCTAGGAGCCTAGATTGAGCTAATTTTGGTTGTAACAATTTAATTCAGTTAAATTGAGTTAAGGTTAGTTAAACAAGTTTCAACTATTGGAGGAACTAGTGGGAGGTCTAGTAGTGGGTTTCAGATTCATTTTTTAACCATTTAACTGATCAATTAGCCTAAATTAATGCATGCATGCATGAAATTTAGTTACCCAGTTGAGACTGGAGTTCAAGACTAGTGTACTATCAGTTGTACAACTTTCCAAATTGTACAGGTGGTGGATGTAGTCAAAGAAGGTCCTAATAGAGTTGCACAATTCTCAATGAGAAATTTCACTAATTAATATGGTGATAATTCCTCATTAAAAAGTGCAAGGAAATAGGAACTTGGAGGCTAGGAAAATTAGCTAATTGTTGGCCAAAGTCAGCCAGTCAGGCAAAGGATAGAATATACTTGTGTAGATTGTGCTCAAGCTTGAGTAAGAATATTGTATTCATCTATATTCTTTGATTAATGCAATACAAATAGGAAGGGGTTTTGAGTAGTTTCTTTCCCTTAGATAAATCTCTATGCATGTATGTTGAATCATGATGTATGTTTTTAATATGTGTTCTTGATCATGAATTTTCTTCCACAGATGAGTAGAGTATATTTCAATATTATGTTTTTCTACATTACCTAAGCATTTTTTATTCTACAAATAATTTGTACATGGTATCAAACCTAGATTCAAGATAGAGAAGATAATTCGAAGTGTTAGGGATCTGTAATTTTAGCAGATTGGTGAGACTAAAACCGCAGAAGCAACATCGTTTCAACCAACTTTGGGATTCTACGATCTAGCCCTCCTAAATCCGGAGAGGGATCTCTCCAATAAGTGCAAAGATGGATTTGTATTTGAAGTTTGGGGTTATGATATTAGGCTAGTTATGAAGGGCAAGGGTTTTGTTTTGTTTTTTGGATGGTTGAGCATGAATACTACTTGAGGTGAAAATTCTAAGTGTAAAAAGTTTCAAAGGTGATAAGTTGCAAGTGAATGGAACAATTAGGCTGAAACATAGATATAACGCTGGTTTTTAGTCCATTGCGCTATGGAGTCATAACAGGGCTTTAATTGAACAACAACATCAAGAGTGATCCAAGGGGCAAGTCATCTACATCACAGCACTATTGAGATTAAAATGATGGAATGGAAACAATAAAGTGTTGGAAATGGTGGAAATTGATAATAATTTCACAAAGGATTTATATTCAGTCCAAACAAGAAAAGCCTCTTAAGTAACTATTTAAAACCAACCAAGTGCAGGGCTAACCATTGACTTCTTGGGCAAGTTTGTATTAAAGCAGCTTAATTGAAAAACAATCCAGTAATCCACATAATTACATTCAGAAAGTATGAAAACATATAAGAGAAGACAAAATGTAAACTTAAGATCAGATAAAGTACTTTTAAACCTAGTCTGCTTTCAGTCAACACCAAGGGAAACTTTCAGAATCTACTTTTGGAGAAAAACTAGGACCAGGGCACACCATATCCTCCATAGTCATATTTAATAAGAAAAATATGGAAATTAAATTTAAAGAAAAATGTTTAAAGCAAACAGTAGGACGAGGGAACTCCAGCATTCCTAACTGTTTAAACTGTATTAAATCATTCTTAAATAAAAAAATTGGAGGAAAACATTGAGATAAAGATTTTCAGTCGGAGAAGGTTACTGATATACAGCAGGTCCTAACTCTATAAATGTTGTTCTTTATCAGAGAATAGTGAACAGTATGACATACATAGAAGGGAAAAAATAACAAATAAAGAAGCACTTCACCAGTGATATAGACCAGGATCCCAAGAAACAGCTTGTTTATTGATTTCAAACCAGTTACAGTACGCAGGTCCAATGTTTCAGTTCAACAATCATCTTCACTATCCAGCCTAACTAATCTATTACAAGTAGAGCTCCAAGGGCCAGTGAACACTATTTACAATTAGAAATTTAAGCTCAAGTGTATATCAAAGTTTTGCAACCAACCCCTCACTCATCTTCTGCAGAAGTATATATAGAAGGATGAGGAGGTGAGATCTGATAAAAGATCTCAATTACAATTAATACAGACTTAAAGGCTTCTTGGCCTTTGAGGGGCCCAATGAAGAAACTTACATACATATCCTCTGTATTAAATGGTTTACATAAATATTTAAGCCCGATGGGAGCTTTTGTTGACCTTTGAGGCTCTGTGTGGCATAGAAGTAACTCTGCAGATGTTTGTCATTAATTTCCTTGCAGAAGTAACTTTCTGGCTGTGCTGAGGCAAATATCTGATCCTAATCAACAAATTCGGCCTCTGATTGAATACTTTGAGGCACAGGTGGCATCGTGGTAGCTAGAGGGATCAATTTGCCTCAATTTGTGGTGGTGGAGGGTTTCCTGTCGATAAAACACTTCAGATTTTCTTTAAACTGTGTTTTAAATCGGGGATTAGGCTTTTGATAAACATCTTAGATGTAATCCTCGCAATAGTTGTCTTCTATCTTCTGTTCTGGCGTATTTTCTGGTTTTTTGCACTGATACTCTTTCACTGTGCTTGATTCATTTTTTTCTACTGGTGTGCAGGGGTGCGCAGGGGTCGAATGGCATTAATGCCTCATGAATGATTGATGAAAACGTGTTCGTAACACCCTACGATTATTTTCTTAAATGAATCGAAGGCAGGAGGATCGTCACCCTCTGTCTTTGAAATTTCTTCAGTCATGGCAGAAAAATCACTTGAAACCCCACAAAATACAAAAAACTATTATAAAATCCTGCATATATAGGCTTACTGCTTCAGCAGGCATGTGGAGGAAGCATGGCCATTGGATGGCATCATCCAACGGTCGAGATTGATCAGAGGAGTCAAAGGAAAGGCGGAAGAAACGTTTAAATCGGAGCCGTCGATCGCGCAGAGATCAACGATCGGGAGCGGAAAAGGAAAGTCAAAGCAGAAAATGTTTGACCGGGCGATGAAATATGGACCATCGATCTGCAGATCAGATTGACGGCAGAGATTAGTTGAAAGCCGCGTCGTAGCCTGGTTATCTGTCGAGCAACTTTGGTGAGCGATAGCCATTGGATGGCCCGCCCCAGATTGGACTGTGGATGCCAATATCGCGCGGCATCCACATCCGAACATTAACGCGTGATGGACGGTAGTTTTATGAACAATGCCCATGACACGTGTCAACTGATGAGTGGAATCACTGGCGATCGGGAAAAAATCGTCGTTGCCCAAAGGCGGTGCGATGAATACCGCGCGGTTTTTTGGAAAGGTGAGTGGAATGTGGGGACCACCGGGATACGGACTCCGCACCGTTCGATCTTCAGATCAGATCGACAGTGCGGAATGGTTTAAAATTTGAACCAGCGGAAAAATAATAAAATAATAAAACCTACGCTTTTTAATTATATAACCAAGGTTTTAATTTTGGCCAGGAATTATTTTATTTGAAGCGGATAGGCGCCCGATTGCAGGGCCGTGGGCGCATGGGAAATGGTGTGACCGAGGGTCAATGGGAAAAAGGGCTAGGACCCATATATGCCCAAAATGTGGGTTTTTATAGTTTTTCAATGACTTTCAAAGGGTTAGAGATGTTCAAATAAGGCAAAAGAAGAAGTCTTTAAACCTTATAAAGGGGATTTTTTATGAAGGGGGAAATGGGAAAAATATGAAAATAAGGGATTTTCATGGAAAATAGAGGAATAGAAAATGAGGTTAGCTTTGGAAAAAAGGGGAAAAGGGGGGAAAAGGGTCTTGCAGTAGTATTCTGACTTGGAAATCAGCAGGATTTCTGAGTTCTGAAGGGAAACAGTAGTGAATTTTGGACAGAGGATAGGCATGAGGCCTTCAAGAGTCTTCAAGAGCCAAAAATTTTTAGCAATGAAATTTGTTCCTTGAAGGCTCAAAAATTCTTAGCCACCTTTTGGTATAACAAATTTTATAGGTGGCTAACAGTGGCTCCACTTGGGGATGGTGCCTTCTTGAAGGCATCAAGAACTTCAAACCTGCTTTCTCTGGGAGGCTAACCTATGCCTGATCCATTATGTTCTCTGGGAGGCTGACCTATGCCTAATCCATTGGGCTGCCTTTCTTTCTGTGGATGATGTGTTTTGAAAACATATTAGCAGCCATAAAAATAATGGATCTTCATCAATACAAACTTATACCTACCCAATCCTACAAATCTAACATTTTTTCTTCATTTAGAGTGCACTTGGATTGGCAAACTCTTTTTACAAAATTTTATTCTTTTGAAAGAATAAAACTAATCTAATTCTACTCCATATTTCTCCCTAAACTCAGATTAAACAGTTGAGTTCAGATGCTTCTCTACCTATTCTATTATCTGTTGGGATTAAACTATCCAACATATTTTTATTCTCTAAATTCTAAAACATAAATTTAAAAAAAACAGACAAGTCAAGATTAAGCTGTTTGACTTGCTATGGTCTATGTCATAAAAACAAGCTGTACATAGAAATTTGTTTTGCAGAAAATTTAAAACAAAATGGAAGGCTTAAGATCTGAAAGTTTCTTATCATGGCCTTCTCTTTTACAGCTCTGTTTTGATTTTTACTTTGAGTTGTTCCTTCTTTTTTCTCTGGTTCAGATTTTGAGCTAATTAGAACCAGACTTACATATTCTTTGACTCAGAAAATAAAACAGATTTGAGTCATTTTCTCTTTGGAAACTGAGGTTCATATTTTGAACATGTTTGAACCTTTAATTTCTATCCTAATCTATCTACTAGTAAGCCAAGATTAAAAAGTTTGGCAAATCAAATTCACTATCCTATCAGCAGAAAATTTTAAAACTAATTAGTCAAGATTAGGCTGTTTGACTAACTAGAAGTGTGTTTTGTAGGAGTGTCATTTAAGCTTGCACACTTTCAGAATTTGTTTCTCTTTTTGGTATGGGGCTATACCTTTCTTGTTTTGACAATCTACCCTCTTTTCTTTCTTTTCATTGTTTTTGTATTTTTGATTTTTACAACTTTGAATGCAATGGTGGATGAAATATTTATAGTGGGAAAAAGATAAAAAAGGCTTCAAAACATAGCATTATCAAGAGAATTAATGCTTAAGCATCTTGCCATTGACAGGACCCCCAAACAATTCTGCTCCATTCAACTCCTGTAAGAAAAATGCATTGTTACCAGCAGCTGAATGAATAGAGTAAGGACCAAGCCATAAGTTGTCAAATTTTCTATGCTTGCCCTTCTCTTCCCTTCTTGAGTCCCACTTTAAAACTTTGTCCCCAATTTTGAAATTTCTGGCCTTTGTTCTTCTGTCAAAAAGATTTTTAATGTTGTCTTTTTTCTGCAATGCTTTGTTATAAACTTCCTCTCTGGTTTGCTGAATATGGATGGTCTGATTTATCCTTCTGATCATGTCATTATCTTCAGTTTGTAACTCTTGAATCAACTTCATTACTGGTACACCTAGGCTATTTGGAAAAATTGCATCTGTACCATACACAAGCTGGAAAGGTGACATACCAATAGATTTCTTCAAGGTCAACCTGTCAGCCCAAAGTGCATGAACTAGCTTTGTGTGCCAAGACTTTTTGTTGTCCTCCAATAGTTTCTTGATTATGTTCACTAAAATTTATTTGAGGATTCAGCAAGTCCATTACCTTAAGGTTAATAGGCTATGGAATGCCCCAATTTTATCTGATATCTGTGACAGAAATCAACCATCTTGTTTGATCCAAATGCTGCTGCATTATCAGTGATAATCTTGGCAGGACAGCCAAACCTAGAGAGAATGTTAGTCTCCATAAATTTTATGATAACTAAATCATTGGCCTGCCTACAAGATATGGCTTCTATCCACTTAGTGAAATAGTCTGTGGCAATGAGAATCCATCTATGCTGGGCAGAATATGGGGGATGGATTTCTCCTGTGAAGTCAAGTCCCCATTGTTGAAATGGGGCTTCAACAGTGATTGGATGTAGAGGCAGGGGTAGAAGTTTTCTTTTGCCTTCAAAAATTTGAAATTTATGATAGGCTAGGATCATCTTGTGCACATCATGGAAAAGAGTAGGGCAATAGAAATCAGCCCTCAAAATTTTGTTGGCTGTTGTCTTCCAATATAAATGACCTCCACACTCTTCTTCATGGAACTGGTATTTAATCTTCTCTGCATCAAACTCAGGAAAACATTTAAGCAATACACCACTTGTATTTTTCCAGTAAAGACATCTATCAATAATGCAATATTTTACAGCTTTCAATTTGAGGAATATTGCCTTCGTTTTTGTCAAACCAGGAGGTGTATTCAAATTAAGTAAAACATAAACAATATCAGCATACCAAGGAGAATTCATAAAATGATCTTCAACTATAGGAGTTGAGAATTCTTCTTGGTCATCCAAAGCATTAATCATATTAATATCAAGAACTTCAAAATTTGATTCAGCCATTAATCTAGATAGACCTTGGCCTTTGATGAGTTTAGTGGGTTTTATCTCTAAATCATATTCAAGAATAACATAAATCCACTTACCTCTCTTACCATCTGGGTCCTGTGTTAGAATGTCTTTAACAACTGAGTTCGGGACAAAGGCAATGATGTGTGAGTGAAGGATGTACACTCTGAAGTCTTTCAAAGCTTTAACCAAAGAAAAAGTTTTCTTTTCCATAATGTTATAATTCAAAGGGGCATCTCTCAATGCCTTGATAAAGAATGCAATAGGCTGCTCTTGTCCTTGTGGATTTTTCTATAAAAGGACAACAGCTATGGTATGTTCTGATGCAAATGAAAAAATATAAAAATCTTTTGAAAAATCAGGACTTATAAGAACCGATGTTTTGGTTAACACTTGTTTCACCAGTTCAAAGGAATTATTTGCTTCCAAGGTCCATTTTACCCCTTGCTCCTTCTTTAACATGTCTGTGATATTCCTAAAGAGCTCAGCCAAGTTGGGGATGAACCTTCTCAAAAAGTTAATCTTTCCGATGAAAGACTATAACTCTTTTATGTTTCGAGGATGAGAGATTTGTAATATGGCCTCAATCCTCTTTGGATCTATCTTAATACCCTCCTCAGAAAAAATGTGCCCAAGAAGTTTACCTTCTTGGAGACCAAATAGTGTCTTCTTAGGGTTTAAATATATCCCAAAATTTCTGCACTTCTCGAAAACCTTTCTTAAATGTTCTAAGTGCTCTTCATATGTTTTTGAAAACACAGTGACATCATCAAGGTATATAATGAGGAATAAACCTAGTTCTTCCGAGAATGTTATGTCCATGGCTCTTTGAAAAGTTTCTCTAGCATTCATTAGACAAAAGGGCATTTTCACATACATGAAAGTGCCCCATGGTGTAGTAAAGGTTGTCTTTAATTGATCAGCAGGGTGAACTAAGATCTGATTGTACCCTGAATAGCCATCCAGCAAAGAAATTCTTTTAGACCCTACCACCCTTTGTAAAATATGGTCCATCTTTGGTAAAGGGTAGTTGTCTTTTAATGAAGCTTTGTTTAAGTCTCTAAAGTCTATGCAAAGCTTGATCTCTCCATTTTTCTTCCTTACAGACACCAGATTAGACACCCACTCAGAATATCTAATAGGGACAATAATACCAGCATCATACATTTTCATGATCTCCTTCTGAACTAAAGGCAACTGAACAGGGTTTATTCTGTGCAGTTTCTGTTTGAATGGTTTTTAATTTTCTTTGAGGGGAATTTTGTGTTGTATTATTTCAGTGTCATAGGATTTAAGATCTTCGTAACTCCATGCAAAAACATCAGAAAACTCTTTAAACAGATCTATGTATTTAATTTTAATGTGAGTTGGTAAAGTTTTAGACAGTTTAATCATCATAGGTTTAAGTTCATCGCCTATATTGCACTCCTCCACTTCAGTCTCTATAGGTTCTAGTTTTGGTTTATTTGCCACATCGTTAAAATCGAACAACTCTTCTAAAGGGGCCAGACCCTTAGGCAAACTTTCATCTTCAGAGTGTAGAGTTTCTAACTCCTCTATTTCTAACTCTGCATTCAATTCTGTTTTGTTTATAATTTTTCTTGACAGCAGGTTAATATTAACAGGTTCAGGAGACGGTTCTTCTTCACCAAGGAAATTTTCTTCACTGCAGTCTGTATCATAATCTGATTCTGAACTATGTAGTTCAAATTCATTTCTGAATTGCATGAAGTCTTCTATTTGTTTGTCATTGTCAAGCACCTGCCAATATTTCTCATTATCAGGAACAACTGGTCTAAATTTTATCTGAGTTGTGCAGTCTTTGGTGTTATATGGCGTTAAGCATGTTCTAGCTGCAAAGGCCAAATTGTGGGCCGCAATATTTATTTTTCTTGGGACAAAAAACAGTTTGGACTCCTCGAATGTTTTCAAAAGGTCCATTACATCATTCCAGTAGGCTCTAAGTCTGGGATGATTTGCGTTATATTCCCCATTGACTTGCCTAACGACTAACTCTGAATCCCCATATATATTGACTCTTCTGGCTCCTAACTTTTTCAATAGGTGTAAGCCTAAGAGAAGGGATTCATATTCTGCTATGTTATTAGAACACTGAAAGTTTAGTTTGCAAGAAATGCTTTCTATGTGGTTTTTTTCAGTGTTAGTAATCCAGACACCTGCACCAGCATTTTCCTTTGTGCAGCATCCATCAAAATACATACTCCATAGAGGAATTTTCTTGGTTTCATCCTGGTTACTGTCCTCTTTAACTAACGTGCTCGAGGGTTGTTGTGGAAACTCAGCACTTAGTTGTATTTGTTTTGATTCCCCAAGATTTTTGTTTATTTGAGGGTTGTTGGGTTGACTCTCACTGTTTAAAAGCGAAGGAGACGTAATTTGTGGCTCAAGACCTGTGTTTTTCTTGCTAGATTTTACAGGTTCACCAAACTGTTCAGACAGACCTACATTGTCTTGTTCCTCCTCTCTATCTATCATTAATCCTATTATAGTGACCTGTTCACTATATGTTTCATCGTTAAACATAATAAAAGAATCAAGGCATGTATTTACAAAATAGAGGGGGGAGTTTTTTGGTCTTCCTTGGCTTGTAACTGTGAACTGCATATGGGACTCCCTGTAAAGTCTTCTATTCTGATTGAAAACAAGGATAGTCGCATAGGTCATGTCCATTTTCATAGTTCCTTGTAACTTAGCCCCCCAAGATCTTGAAAATAACATTCCATACTTTGGGGGCACATCAGCCACAACAATATCCATGACTAAACATTTGGCTGGAATTTGGGCTAAGTTAACACAGAGGTCTTTGATTAATCCTAAACATTTTACTCTGTTGGAATCAAAGGAGTAAAGGTCTTTGTAAGGTCTGGTGATTTCTAAACCTAGGCTCTCCATTACAGCTTTTGGCATTAAATTATGAGAGGCCCCGGAATCATGCATAGCATTGTGCAAAAAAATTTCATGAACATTTAAACTCACATAAAAGGGAGGAACAGGTCCCTCTTGATATCTACCTTCAATCTTAGGACCAAAAATCAGCTCGGGCTGGTCATCATTAAGATTGACTGTGTCCTAATTTTCTTATATTTTTAAAGCCTTCAAAATTTGGGTTCTATATACATGTTGGGAGGCTAACTCAGTCAAGGGAACAGAGATTTTGATCTTTGAAATTTCTTGCTCCAGGCTGAAAGGAATTTGACTCTTTAAAGTACTAGTTTCAGCCTTATTAGCTGTCACTCTATCAGCAATATCAGCTTGCTGATTTGTTTTATTTACACTTGATAAAATTGTTTTCACAGGAGTACTAGCTGAAGTGTTAGTACTGCTAATGTCTACACTCTGTTTTTCTTTATTTTGAGTTTCTTTCCCTTTATCATTACCAAAATTTACAGCCATTGTTTTTTCCTTTTGTTTGACAACTTTAGGTTTGGTTGTAGTGCTGTTTTGTGAAGATTTATCAGAGATTTTGTTGTTGGGGGTTTGTTGACTGGTTTTTCTTCTAAGGTCATATTCTTTTTGAGGTTCTATGATGACATTTTCCATGTCTTGATAATAATTCTCATCATCATCTCTTCTGTCATCATAAGGTGTGTATAGACCTTGTTTTCTATCATAATGAATCTCAAAGTCATCATTACCTACCCCCATCATGTTGATACCATCTTCCTCTGCTATTTCATTTGTTTCCTCAACCTCACTTACATAGTTTTGATGAAAGGGAGGAGTGATATGTTGATCATATTCCCTAGGTCTGTTTGGAGGTTGGTTTCTCCTAAAATTCTGATTCTGGTTCTGATTTCTATTTTGAGGAGTAGTTTGGTTTTGGCTTTCTTGTGCTCTCTTAATTATGCTCATTTATTTCATCATTTCTTCCATCATTTTTCCATCTTTGAGTTGGAAGTAGAAGGTGTGGATTCCTCTCTAAAATACACTCTCTTTTCATTTTTCATTCTTGCTCTCTTTTCCATTAAGTTGACTTCCACAGAAAGAGCGCCTCTTTGCATATCTTCAAGAGTTGCAAAATCTCTCTTTCTCAGCTGATAGGCCATCTCAGGGACAAACCCTTCAGGAAAATTATTTAAAGCTAAGCCCTGTGGAGGTTTTAGTTCTGGGGAAAGTGTATTATACACACTATTGAATCTAGTGCAACAATCTTGCACACTTTCCCCAGTGTTTCTATGGAGGTTCTTGTAGTCAAAAAGGACTTGGAGAGGGTTTTTCTTTACTTCCCATTTCTTTAAGAATGTTTGATGGAAGGCTTGGAGATCATTAATACTATGGGGAGCTAAAACTTTGAACCATTTTCTCACTTCTCCCCCTAAGCTCTGAGCAAATAACCTAAGCTTGACAGAATCATCATCAATTTCATTTCTGTCAAAGTAGTCATTCATCTTATCCACATGTTGTGATGCAGTTTTAGCATTTCTAGCATCATATAATGGAATTTTGGACTGACAGTCCTGTGGAAGATTGACTAATGGTGCAGGAAGGACTAAGGGAGCATACCATGTTGCTATGATATGTGGTGGGGGTGGATTTACAAGAGGTGGATTAACAAAATGGAAAGTGGGCTGAAGTGGAGTGGTTTGAACAGTGGATGTAGGGTGAACAGAAATGGATGGACCAGGAATAGATTGCTGAGTTGATCTTGGATGAGAGACACCTAAATTGTGAAGAAATGCAAATCAGGAGGCGTTGTTTCTCTGCTGCCAGGATGTTCACTTGTTTCAGGAGATGAAAGTGAAGACTTGGAATCTAGCTTATCTAAATCACCAAGAGACCTAGTTCTAAAAGGATTTACTAAGTCAACTTGTGATTTTTGTAGAGCTGAAAGATTTTCAGGGACTGAATTAGCTCTCAAGGGTGATCTGAAAATAGTTGATAATTAAATCCTAGGGGACTTCCTAAGGATACTTTCTAGGTTATCAACTATGTCAGGTGGGTTAGGGTCAGGATGGGCTCTAGTGTGAATCTTTCTAGGAGCCACTATGCTGTGATTTTCAGACCCAAATAAATGAGAAAAGTTCAACCAGATATGAAAATCTTTAAAAGGTTAAATAGTCTGTTTGAAATTCAATCCTACAGTGCTCTAACTGAGTTTGAATAATATTATAATAGTAAGGGTTCTTCCCAGTGGATTCTTAAGGTATGTTAAGGATTTTGGAGTCTCCAAGTGGAAGTTTTTTTCTCTTCTCAGAGGTAAAATGTTTTATGGTCCACCACCATGTTTATTGGATACCAATCTGAAATATTTTTAGGTTTTTCCGAGTTATTTTTCAGTTGTATGATTTTTATTTTAATTTTAATTTTTTATTTTTTTTAATTTATTAATTTATTTATTTTAAGAATATCCTAAATCTATTTCAAAACTTAGCTACGGTTATGAGACAAAGATAGTTTACTCTTTATGGCTAAGCCAGCTGATTTTTCAAGGTTAGACAAAGTCTTAAGAGAATCCTAGGGTTTACCTAGTTTGTCACTGATTCAAACAAGTTTTATCATGATTACCATTCTTTGGTAGTGCTTGAAAAGGATGCTTTTTACTCACAAGGTTTTATAAAAATGAAAATTATTTTGGGTTTCGATCCCCAGCGGAGTCGCCATAAATGTTAGGGATCTGTAATTTTAGCAAATTGGTGAGACTAAAACTGCAGAAGCAACATCATTTCAACCAACTTTGGGATTCTACGATCTAGCCCTCCTGAATCTGGAGAGGGATCTCTCCAATAAGTGAAAATATGGATTTGTCTTTGAATTTTGGGGTTATGATATTAGGCTAGTTATGAAGGCCAAGGGTTTTGTTTTGTTTTTTGGATGGTTGAGCATGAATACTACTTGAGGTGAAAATTATAAGTGTAAAAAGTTTCAAAGGTGAGAAGTTGCAAGTGAATGGAAAAATTAGGATGAAAGATAGATATAACACTGGTTTTTAGTCCATTGGGCTATGAAGTCATAACAGGGCTTTAATTGAACAACAACATCAAGAGTGATCCAAGGGGAAAGTCATCTACATCACAAGATTATTGAGATTAAAATGATGGAATGGAAACAATAAATTGTTGGAAATGGTGGAAACTGATAATAATTTCACAAAGGATTTATAGTTAGTCCAAATAAGAAAAGCCTCTTAAGTAACTATTTAAAACTAACCAAGGGCAGGGCTAACCATTGAATTCTTGGGAAATTTTGTATTAAAGCAGCTTAATTGACAAACAATCCAATAATCCACATAATTACCTTCAGAAAGTATGAAAACATATAAGAGAAGAGAGAGTGTAAACTTAAGATCAGATAAAGTACTTTTAAACCTAGTCTGCTTTCAGTCAACACCAAGGGAAACTTTCAGAATCTTCTTTTGGAGAAAAACTAGGACCAGGGCACACCATATCTTCCATAGTCATATTTAATAAGAAAAATAAGGAAAATAACTTTCAAGAACAATGTTTAAAGCAAACAGTAGGACGAGGGAACTCCAACATTCCTAACTGTTTAAACTGTATTAAATCATTCTTAAATAAACAAATTGGAGGAAAACATTGAGATACAGATTTTCAGTCAGAGAAGGTTACTGATATACATCAGGTCCTAACTCTATAAATGATGTTATTTATCAGAGAATAGTGAACAGTATGACATACATAGAAGGAAAACAATAACAAAGAAAGAAGCACTTCACCAATGATATAGACCAGGATCCCAAGAAACAGCTTGTTTATTGATTTCAAACCAGTTACAATACTTAGGTCCAATGTTTCAGTTCAGCAATCATCTTCACTATCCAGCCTAACTAATCTATTACAACTAGAGCTCCAAGGGCCAGTGAACATGATTTACAATCAGAAATTTAAGCTCAAGTGTATATCAAAGTTTTGCAACCAACCCCTCACTCATCTTCTGCAGAAGTATATATAGAAGGATGAGGAGGTGAGATCTGATAAAAGATCTCAATTAAAATTAATACAGACTTAAAGGCTTCTTGGAATTTGAGGGGCTCAATGAAGAAACTTACATACATATCCTCTGTATTAAATGGTTTACATAAATATTTAAGCTCAGTGGCAGCTTTTGTTGACCTTTGAGGCTTTGTGTGGCGTAGAAGTAACTCTGCAGATGTTTGTCATTAATTTCCTTGCAGAAGTAAATTTCTGGCTGCGCTGAGGCAAATATCTGATCCTGATCAATAAATTCGGCCTCTAATTGAATAATTTGAGGCACAAGTGGCATCGTGGTAGCTAGAGGGATCAATTTTCCTCAATTTGTGGTGGTGGAGGGTTTCTTGTCGATAAAACACTTCAGATTTTCTTTAAACTGTGTTTTAAATCGGGGATTAGGTTTTTGATAAACATCTTAGACGTAATCCCCGCAATAGTTGTCTTCAATCTTCTGTTCTGGCGTATTTCTGGTTTTCTGCACTGATACTCTTTCACTGTGCTTGATTCATGTTTTTTTGCTGGTGTGTAGGGGTGCGCAGGGGTCGAATGGCGTCAATGCCTCATGAACGATTGATGAAAACGTGTTTGTAACACCCTGTGATGATTTTATTAAATGAATCGAAGGCAGGAGGATCGTCACCCTCTGTCTTTGAAATTTCTTCAGTCATGGCGGAAAAATCACTTGAAACCCTACAAAATACAAAAAACTATTATAAAGTCCTGCATATATAGGCTTACTGCTTCAGAAGGCATGTGGAGGAACCATGGCTATTGGATGGCATCATCCAACGGTCGAGATTGATCAGAGGAATCAAAGGAAAGGTGGAAGAAATGTTTAAATCGAAGCCATCGATTGCGCAGAGATCGACGGTCAGGAGCGGAAAAGGAAAGTCAAAGTAGAAAATGTTTGACCGAGTGATCAAATCCGGGTGATGAAATATGGACCATCGATCTGCAGATCAGATCGACAGCGGAGATTAGTTGAAAGTTGCGTCGTAGCCCGATTATCTGTCGAGCAACTTCGGTGAGCGATAGTCGTTGGATGACCCGCCCCAGATTGGATGGTGGATGCCAATATCGCGTGGCGTCCACGTCCGAACGTTAACATGTGATGGACGACAGTTTTATGAACAGTGCCCAGGACGCGTGTCAACCGATGAGTGGAATCGCTGGCGATCGGGAAAAAATCCATCGTTGCCCAAAGGCGGTGCGATGAATACCGCGCGGTTTTTTGGAAAGGTGAGTGGAATGTGGGGACCACCGAGAGACAGACTCCGCACTGTCCGATCTTCAAATCAGATCGACGGTGCTGAATGGTTTAAAATTTGAACCAGCAAAAAAATAATAAAATAATAAAACCGACGCTTTTTAATTATATAACCAAGGTTTTAATTTTGGCGGGGAATTATTTTATTTGAAACAGATAGGCGCCCGATTGCGGGGCCGTGGGCGCATGGGAAATGGTGTGACCGAGGGTCAATGGGAAAAAGGGCTAGGACCCATATATGCCCAAAATGTGGGTTTTTATAGTTTTTCAATGATTTTCAAAGGGTTAGAGATGTTCAAATAAGGCAAAAGAAGGAGTCTTTAAACCTTATAAAGGGGATTTTTGATGAAGGGGGAAATGGGAAAAATATGAAAATAAGGGATTTTCATGGAAAATAGAGGAATAGAAAATGAGGTTAGCTTTGGAAAAAAGGGGAAAATGGGGGAAAAGGGTCTTGCAGCAGTATTCTGACTTGGAAATCAGCAGGATTTCTGAGTTTTGAAGGGAAACAACAGTGAAGTTTGGACAGAGGATAGGCATGAGGCCTTCAAGAGTCTTCAAGAGCCAACAATTTTTAGCAATGAAATTTGTTCCTTGAAGGCTCAAAAAGTCTTAGCCACCTTTTGGTATAAATTTTTTTATAGGTGGCTAACATGAAGTATTCATTAAAGTAGGTTCGAATTTCAAGATCAATGTTGCAGGTTTTCTCTAGGACTAAGAAGATAGCTTTCAATATTGGACTCAGGCTCGAGTATGATTTGGAAGGAACCACAAATTTTATGGCATGGAAGATTTGCATGGAAGCATTATTGGATGACAATGGGCTACTAGAATACATCAAGATAGTTTTAGAAAACCCCCAGCATGATCTCGCTCAGTGGAAGAAGGATATGGCTAAAGCGAGGAGAATCATATTGGAGGGATTTCAAGATCATATTGTCTCAAATATCCATGGGAAAGAGGCTTGTTCGTGATGTGGAAAACATTGGAAGATTTGTTTGAGAACAATATTGACTACAGGAAGATGGCACACAAGGAAAAGCTTCGACGTATCAATATGAAAAAGACTGAATCAATTTCGCAGTACCTGAGAAAATTCACATAGTGTTGTGACGAACTTGGCCAGATCAGTGTTACTGTCCCTGACGAAGATTTGGTAGCTCTATATATTTTGGGCCTTCCCAAGATTTGGCACATTTATCAATATTTCGTAAATGGTATAGATAAACTAGCAACCTAGGAGAATTTATGGTTTGATCTGGTGCAGGAAGGAATAAGGAGGAGCAACAGAGATGAGACTTCATCCAAGGTTGAGGATGAGGAGAATTATGCCTTAGCTAAGGAAAAGAAAGGGAAAGGGGAGAAATCACAATCCAAAGGAGATTTTGGTCAAGGGAGCAAGAATAAATACTTGTCCAAAATCAAGTTCTTTCAATGTCATGAATTGGGACACTATTCCATGACGTTGCCACATAAGAAGGTAGGAAATAATCCCTCAGGAGGAGTGGAAGGTGAAGCTCTAGCTTCAAAATTCGAGCTTGATTCTACCCTCATTGCATGCATGGTAAGCACATTTATGGGTAGTGTTTGGTATGTGGATAGTGATTCCTCATTCCATATGACGTGAAACCGAGAATTTTTCAGTGACTTGGAGTAGAAATACCTCCAAATGTACATCGAGATGGGAGATGCTGGGAGGTATAGCACAACCGGTATCGGTACAGTTACCTTTTAGAGGGATTCTAGCTCCCCTCTTAGGCTCAAGAACATGATGTTTGTTCTAAGTATAAAGAATAACATGGTTTCTGTCATGGTGTTGGAAGACCTTGGCTACAATGTGATATTCAAAAAAATAAAGGAATTCTTGAGGCACATCACCACGGGACAAGTGAAGAAAATTGAGGTTCGGATGAAGAACGTCTACAGGTTGGATGTGGAAGATTGTGTTGCTTTGAGCACAAATGTGGAGAAGGTGCAAATCTAATATGTCAGTGAATTATGGCATATATTACTTGGCCATTTTCATCTTGGAAATTTCAATATCATGTAGCATATCACCACAGGCCTCCCCAATGGAGCACTAGAACAACGAAATACATGCAAAGGTTGTACCTTGTTGGAATAACGATTGTCGTTAGACCAAAACCTGCAGGCTTTAGTCTCTACTACAATCACTAGATTTAGGATCCATGAGAGGTGGTTAGTCCATGTTGCAAAACACACGGGAAGCATTGAACCCAATGTCCAACAATCTCCCCCCCCCCCCTCGACGTGCGTCAGGTGAGTTTTGAACTCGAGACCTATCACTCTGAAACCACTTGTTGGAATCACGATTTCCGTTAGACCAAAACCCACAGACTCTAGTCTCCACTACAATTTCCATAGTTAGGATCCCCAAGAGGTGGTTATTCCATGTCACAAAACACACGGGGAGCGTTTAACCCAATGTCCAACATACCTTGGGGAAGTACACAAAATCCACCTTCAATGATCGAGATAGAAAGGCACATGAAATCCTTGAAAGGATACACTCTTATGTCTATGGACCTTTCTCGACAGCCTCCATATACAAGAACAATTATTATGATATATTTTTAGATGATTTCTCACGTAAGTGCTATATTTTCTTCATGTAGAAGAAATACCAAACATTCTCCAAATTTGTTGAATTTAAAGAACTTGTTTAGAAATAAACTGGCATGAAAGTGAAGTCTCTCAGGAGAGATAATGGTAGTGAATATGTGTTGAATGAGTTTAAATATTTTTTTTCAAAGGAAGGCATTCGATGGGAGTTGACAGCACCCCATAACCCACAATAAAATGGGGTGGCTGAGAGGAAGAACAAAAGTGTTGTGGGAGATGCACGAGAAATGTTTCATGATCAAGGCCTACCATTGCACTTGTGGGTTGAAGCATGTAACACTGTGGTATATGTGAAGAAAAGGAGTCCTCACTAGATTCTCGGGATGAGTACACCAGAAGAATATTTTTCATGGAAGAAACTAGCTGTGTCACACTTCAGGATCTTTGGTTCATCAGTTTACTGTCATGTTTCCAAGGAATCAAGGAAAAGTCTAGAGTTGATAGCAGAGTTGGGAATATTTTTGGCGTACATTAATACACTTAAAAACTATAGGGTGTACCTACCATCTCTCAAGATGATAGTTGTTCGTAGAAACATGAAGTTCAATGAGGAGAAGGCAATGAGGTGTTCCATTGAAAGGGAGATTTAGTTGCATCTAGATAAGGAGCTTTTGGTTCCAAAGGAAGAGCCTCAAGATGTTTTGGAGCAGCCACAAGCAGAGGAGTAGAGAGTGGAGACACCCACTCATGCAGAGACATCCAGAGAAGGAAGGAAATGGACCAAGGAAGCTGACATATTATTGCAAGATGCTAGAGAGAATGTGGGAGCACCCACATTATAGTGTAGACAAAGGAGCTCACTAGACAAAGGAGCTCACGAGACAAAACCATCCTCATTCGAGGAATAAGTAGAGAAGCTAGTATGGGTTGATGTTATTGTAGATGAATATGATTCTATTGTCAGAAAAAATGTTCTGAAAGTGGTCCCAAGACCTGTAGACAAATAAATATTATGTTCGAGATGGCTTTACAAGGTAAATCATGTAGTAGACAGAAACATAGAGAAGCACAAGGCCAAATTTGTGGCCAAGGGGTACTCTTAGGTGGAAGGGATTGATTATGAGGAGACCTTTGCTCCTGTAGCAAGGTACTCTTCCATCAAATCAATTCTTTCTCTCGCTGCACTTATGGGGTGGAAGATCCACCAGATGGATGTGAAGACAACATTCCTCAATGGATTTATTGAGGAGGAAGTGTACATTGAACATCCTGAATGTTTTGAGACCTTCGACAATGATTTTCATGTGTGCAGACTCAAGTGAGCATTGTATGGATTGAAACAAGCAACCCATGCTTGGTACACCCAGATTGATAGCTATTTCACCAGGTTGGACATCACCAAAAGTAAAGTAGATGAAAACCTTGCCATAATGTTGTTGAAGGTAAATTTTTTATTATAGTATTATATTTCGATGATTTGATTTTAAACGGTGATGAGAAGTTAATCAAATATTTCAAAGAGGATCTTGCAAGAGAATCTGAGATGAAGGACATGCGACTCATGCATTATTTCCTTGATTTGGAAGTATGAAAAGGAGATGGGGGAATTTTTGTCTCTTGGAGAAAGTATGCCAACGAGATATTTAAGAAGTTCAGTATGGAGAGTAGCAAATCCATGGACACTCCTCTAGCAAGCATTTGGAGGAAGGAGGATGCCACTTCAGGTTAGGAAGTGGAGGCCATTATTTATAGGCATATTGAGGGTTCACTTATGTATTTTGTGAGCACATGACTAGACTTGTGTTATGAATTTAAATAGCTTAGTAAAGCAATGGTTAAGCCAACCAAACTGTATTGGGAGGTGGAAAAACATGTGTTGAGATACCTCAGAGGAGCTACTCAGTTTGGCCTTTACTATAACGGACATAGGGTGTGAAGCTTCAAGGCTTCACATATGAAAATTAGGAAGGGATTCCATCAGATCGGAAGAGAACTTGAGGGGGAATTTTCAATGTTGGGTCAGAAGCAGTTTCTTGGTACAACAGGAAGCAAAGATTAGCAGCACTTAGCTCAATAGAAGTAGAGTACATGGCTTCCATTCAAGCATCTTGTGAAGCTATCTGGATGAGAAAGATACTTTTTGGGTTATTTAGCCAGGTGATGGATCCTACTGTGATTGACTGTGAAAATCATATTTGTATCAAAACCTTTGAGAATCTAGTTTTTCACAATTGATCCAAACACAATGATATATAGTACCACCATATACGAGATTGTGTGCAGAGGTGGATCATGTTGTTGGAATACATTCCTACAGAGGAATTGGATGCAAATATTTTGACAAAGGATTTTTCAAGAGGAAAATTTGAGTTCTATAGAGGCAGGGTTGGGGTATCTGATCATCCCTTTCTTGCTGAGAGGGAGTGTTGAAAATGCAGCAAGAAATTCCTAATTTAATATTCCCTTGAATTAAATTGGGAGAAAATAAATATTCCACATCACTAGAACCCTTGATTGAGTTAATTGAGCTATTATCACTTAGTTATCTTAGTTAACTTGAGTTTTGTACATAAATTCCTAAATTTTAGGATCTAGGTTGAGTTAATTTCAGTGGTAACAATTTAATTCAAATAAATTGAGTTAAGTCCATTTAAACTAGTTCCAATTGTTGGAGGAACTAGTGGTAGGTCTAGCAACGGGGTGTAACTTCAGTTTTTAACCAGTTAATTGATCAATGATACTAAATTAACTCGTGCATGCATGAAATTTGAGTTACCCAGTTGAGATTGGATTTCAAGGGTAGTGTATTGTCAGTTGTAGGATTTTCCAAATTTTACAGGTGCATGCAGTCAAAGAATGACCCAATAGAATTGTGCAATTCTCAATGAGAAATTTCCCTAAATAATAGGGGGATAATTTTTGAAAATGAAAAAAAATCATGATTTAATTTTCACTTTAATTAAATTGGGAGAAAATTGTAATTCCATATTACATGAAAACTTGTATGAGTTAACTAAGCTAGTTTGGCTTAGTTGGCTCAGTTAATTCGAGTTGAGAACCTAACTTGAGTCATGTAGAACTGGTTCAGTTTGTTTTTAGTTTTAATTAATTAATTAAATTTAACTAAGTTAAAGTTAGTTAAACTAGTTCCAACAGTTATAGGAACTAGTGGGAGCTCTAGCAATGGAGTGCAGCTTCAGTGCTCAACAAGTTAACTGATAAATCAACCATAAATAACTCATGCATATGTGATATATGAGTTACCAAGTTGAGATTAGAGTTCAAGGCAAGTGTACTATTAGTTGTATAATCATCCAAATTGTACAGGTGGTGCATGCAGTCAGGGAAAGGCCTATGATGGATTGTGCAATTATGGATGAGGAATTTTACCTAATTAATAGGGTCTAATTCCTAAGGAAACATCACAAGGAAATAGGATTTTGACAAACAGGAAGTGTTGGCCAGAGTTAGCTTGTGAAGCAGTGAGATAGATAGAGATAGTGAATAGGTTGTTCGCGCTTGAGAAAATTGTAATCTTCTCATATTTTCTAACTAATGAAATATATATATATATAGTCGGAATTTTTAGCTATGGATTTCCCTAGGAAATCATTATGTAATGTGTTGATTTAATTCTTTCTCTTGTATGCTTCGGGATTTCACGATCATTTAATTTTTTCTGCAATTGGTAGAGTAGATTCAAGCATATTGTTTTAGTAAATTACAATTAGAAGTTTGAATCTACAAAGAATTTCTCTATTGTATCAAAGCTGAAATCACAATAGAAGAGAAGAATTCGAAGTTGTCCTTTCAAGTGAATAGAAATTGTAGAATCACTCTTCAGAGCTAGAAGGATGTCGTTCTATGGATTGATACTTGAGTATTCCATTGAGGGTAGCTTAAATTACATTTCTTGGAAGGATCATATGGAAGCATTCATGCAATATAATGGATTGAAGGAATACATTGATGGCAATGTTTCGAAACCAGCAGATGCTGATGCACAAAATCTGGCAAAGTGGAAGAAGAATGTAGCCAAGGCAAGAAGATATTACTAGAAGGAGTTCGATATAATATTGTCTCGAACCTCCATGGGAAGGATACTCCATATGCAATGTGGAAAGCCTTGACTGGATTGTTTCAGAACAAAAATTACCACAGGAAGTTAGCACTAAATGAAAAGCTTTAGAAAATCAAGATGGAAAAGGGATACACAATACTACAATACTTGAGCAAGTTCACCCAATGTTGGGATGAGCTTGGAAGTATTTGTGTCAAAGTTATTAAAGATAATCTAGTCAACCTATAACTTCTAATCCCTCCCAAGAGCTAACACATCTATCAGGATTTGGTCAATGGGAGGGAGAATTTACCAAACCAAAAAATATTATGTCCATATTTGGTGGAGGAGGAGTTCAGGCAGAACACTATAGATGGAACCTCATCCAAGGTTGAGGAAAAGGACTTTGCGTTAGTCATCAAAGGAAAGAAATCTAGGGGAAATATGCCTCAAGTTGAGGCTGATTCCAGCCAAGAGGGAAAGAATAAATAATTGTCCAATATTGAGTGCTTTCATTGTCTTGAATTCAGGAACTATGCCACAAAATGTCCACTGAAGAAGAATTTTGTAGTAGCAGCAGCAGGTGAAGCTATAGCTTCACGATTTGAGTTTGATTTTTCTCTCATTGCATGCATGGTAAACATTGAAATGGGAAGCATGTGGTATCTTGACAACGCTGTCTCACTCCACTTGACGTGGAATAGATATTTCTTCAGTGACTTGCAGGAGAATGACCTCAAGCAAAACATTGAGTTTGGAGATGATGGGATGTATAGCGCGACTGGTATTGTAAAGTTAATTTTAAGAGGGAGTTTCTATCTCCTCTCAGACTAAAGGATATTATTTGTGTTTCGGGACTAAAGAAGAATCTTTTTTACATCATTGTATTGGAAGAATGGGGCTACGATGTGATATTTAGAAAAGGTATTGTTTTCCTTAGACACATCACCACAAGATAGGTGAAATAGGTCAGTGTGCGAGTTAAGAACTTGTATGCACTTAAGGTCGAAGATGCATGCAAAACCTTTAGGAACAAGGAAAATTTTAGAGACTTGGTGGTTGAGAGGGATCATGAATTACTTCTCAACATGCATCCTCATAAGTAGCCTCAGCAAGTTGTGGAGCAGACATAGATGGAGAAGCAGAGAGGAGGTCGAGTGGAGACATATTTTGGAAAAAAATAATAATAGCATTAAGACCCCGGGTTCAGGAATAGGAGCCAATAAAACTCCATTTTAGTCTAGCACAACGCCGACATTTTCACCTTACCCAAGGTTGGGTAAGGACTCTCACCCGAGGCGTGTCATGACCTTAGTTAATTGGGGGTCAGATTCCAATATCAGGAAGAACCACATCATTCATACAAGAATCAAATAATACCCAAAGATATCAAACATAATTCCATTCCCAAAAAGTCATTCATATTCATAAAGAAGGACTTCTTAAATATACACATTCAAAAAAACAATTTAAACAACCAGATAACCATTCAATATCACACAGTGGTCCCAAAAGTCTTATTTTCATTAATATCCACAATATAGCATTGCATATGGCTCAAAATCCTATGTTCATAGTATATGAATTAACAAGATTGATCAATACATAATCAACATAACATACACAGAGAAACTCTATTATCTACATAATAGCATCTCGGTACTCTTTGCCCGTTCCCTTCCCTCCTGTCCTTTCTTTTCTTTTTGCGCTCGCCTGAACTATCTGTTCTTTCCACCTTCTTCCTCGCTCGTATGTTCATATTACTTGGTTTTTACTATTCTTTCCCTAATTGGTTCTAATTTCTTCTTCCCTTCGTTCTTCCACGACCACAAATTTTTTTTAAGTTCCTTCCTCTTTCCTCACTTTCCCTCCCATTACTTCCCAAAATTTATCTCTGCAACTTGTCATCCTTTTAACTCATCCCAAATCTCTTTAATTAATTAAAAAAATAAGGCCCCAACAACATCCACTCAAGAAGAAACCTCTAGTAGGGGGAAATTTCGAGCCATGTGGGCAGAGGGAGCACATGCAACCATACCTCAAGGTGATAGGTGGGGCAATGTGATGCAATAGTCCCAAGAGTGCAGAAATTTGGGCAGGGTCCATTGAGTTTTTTTTTTGTCTCATGGATCATTACCCTTCTATGGCGGCCCATATTATTCAGTATTAGGAGGATAAATATCAATCAGATACTGGAGAGTGCATAACAGTGTTGACAAAAGAGCAGGTGGCTCAGTAGCAGAGTCAGTAGTGGCATAGTTTTCCTAGTAGACAGTTGCAAATTGATTCAGCAATTATTTTTATTCTCAGTTGCAGATGTCGCAGTAGTAGCAGTAAAATTTAGAAGTTTTGTATGCAATACATTCCAAATTTTTTGTATCAGGGTATATGTGAATCAGTTTCTTGTTGAGAGGGAGTGTTGAAAATGGAAACAAGAAAATCCTAATTTAATTTTTCCTTTAATTAAATTAGGAGAAAATTGCAGTTCCACATCACATGACAACTTGTACAAGTTAACTAAGTTATTTTGACTTACTTGGCTCAATTAATTCAATTTTATGGCCTAACTCGAGTCATTTATAGTGGCTCCTACTTTATAGGAGCCTTGGTTGAGCTTATTTTGATTTGTAATTAAATAATCCAGTTTAAGAGAGTTAAAGTTAGTTAAACCAGTTCCAACTGTTGGAGGAACTATTAGGAGGTCTAGCAGTGGAGTGTAGCTTCAATGTTCAACTATTTAATTGATAAATCAGCCATAAAGAACTCATGCATGTGTGATCTACAATTTACCAAGTTGAGATTGCAGTTCAAGGGCAATGTACTATCAGTTGTATAATCATCCAAATTGTGCAGGTGGTGCATGTAGTCAAAGGAAGGCCTATGGTGGATTGCACGGTTGTGGATGAGGAATTTTCCTTAATTAATTGGGGTTAATTCCTAAGGAAATGGAGAAAGTAAATAGGAGCTTTGCAGGTACAAAATGTAATATTCCAAATTTTTCCTTCAATAAATTGGAATATTAAATTTTTCTATTTTCACTTAGGAGTTGAATAATTGGGTGAGAAGGCCCATTCATAATAACAACATGGATAAAATCCCTCTTGGTATGAAAGGGGATCATCATGGAACTAGATTTCACACCCTCATATGTGAAAAGAGACATTTTCAAGAAGGCTAAGTCAAGTTTGACCAAGTCAAACAACGCTACCTAAGAATGTGTAGCTTACTTGAGAAGATAGTGTAGAGAAAGAGGAGGAAAGTTTCCTTGATGGAGGAAACCCTAAAGAGTGGGACCCATGGAGAGGGAGCTCTCATTTTTTAAAATGAGTGCAAGGCAGCCATTTTTACTCATGCATATGATTATTGATTTCTTGTCTGCTTAGACTATTTGCAGTCTCCAGCTGTTTAGCTGAATTTTTGTGCTGCTTAGCATGAGGATTTCATATTTAGGAATCCTTCTCCTTTCTTGAGAAGCCCCTTGAAGGATTTGTACTGATTTTCCTCACATCCAGGCTTGAGGCCAAGCATCCTCCTCTAGTACAGCATTATTTCTGCAACAGAATAATGTTGTGTTGCAAGGTGTTGCAATGAGGGATTACAACACCTCTTCCATCACTTGTTTTTCAGAGGAGGATCCTCTATTTCCTTTGGGAGATGAGTTTGGGAGCCATTAGAGAATATTTCAGATCTTGGCATTGGACCAACTCATTCTCTTGCCCCTACAACACAATTAGCTTCAGTAACTGCGTTATTTTCATTAAGCATTTGTTGTGGGGTCTTGCATTGTTTATTGGAGGGAAAGATCTTCAGTGATAGGATCAGCCTTTCACCTGAGAGATCCTTTGGATGAGATTCATCCATCAGTTGTAGCATCTTTAGTTATCTCCATCTAGTTCCAGTTTCTGAGTCGCAACTGCTGCCCAGAAAATCCGGCATTTTTTCCATTTTGTATATTTTAGCCAATCCTTCTCAGGATTGTTGTATTATTGTTTTAAAGGGGTTTAGGGATTTCTCCCCCTTATTTATTGAGCCATATATTGTCATATATTTATTTTATTATGTTATATGGAGCAGTGCCTCTTATAAACTGTGCCCTCTTAGCCTGCATAAATTCATGAGTAGCAGTGTTCTTCTATTTTCATGTACATGTCCCTTTGAGGTTGTATTGCTTTGCTTGAGTGACTCTTTCCTCAAGGATTTGTATATAATTGATGCTATAATATAAATTTTATGGCTATCTGCATCTTCATGTGCCCTAGCTTATAAAAACAATGTTGTTATTCCATTATATGTGCTTACATTTGCTGCAGTCCCTCATTGGGCATTTTCTGAAGACAACTAGGTGCAGGAGACTTGTTTAACCCAACTAGAGGGATTTATTTTTAGCCACCTCTTGGATTTCAGTATTATATGCATTAATCTAAGGGATTCAGGTCCTGGTTTCAAATCTTGTAGCAGCCATTCCTAGAAAATGTGTTTTACAGTCATACCTTGCTAGCAGATCCCATTTTGGGATATTACAGTGGTATCAGAGCAGTTTTCTTGGCTCAGCCTGTGAGTCTTAGCCCAAGAAGATCAGAATGATGAATAAGATGAGATTACTCTTATCAGTATTTAGAAATAAGAAGAGCCTCTCCAAGAGGAGGAGAAAGAAGAAGAGGAAGGACCATGCACTTCCTATTCTCAAGGAGAAAAAGACAATGAGCATGGAAGATAATTGGATCATCTGATTCTAAGTAAGTACCTTGTTGAGTAAAATCTCAACCTAGAGCCTTCAAGGAGACTCTAGCTTTTCCACATTTCATCTAGTTGAAGGAAGAGGAGAGACCCTACAACTGAAGAGAAATCAAAGGTATTAGATTTTTGTTGTCTACCTTTGATGGGTCATCTACAGCAAAAGCTTGGATGAGGAAGTCAGAGGCATTTTTCCTACTACATCCTATAGCAGGGGAAGAAGCTGTTGAAATCTCAGTGCTACACTTGGAGGGTGGAGCCTATATTTGGTGGTTCAACTACTTGAGCAATGAAAGGGTGAAAACTTTTGCAAAGTTCACTCAAAGGTTGATCAAAACCTTTGATGGAGAAGGAACAAAGGAAGAAAAGCTCACACCACCACTTGGAGCATTGTAATAACTTTGTCACACTCATAGAGGAGCAGCCACATTCAGCAATAGTTGGGGTAGCCAACACTTTGGAGGAAGGAACTCTTGTAGCCCTACAAGAGATTCCCAAATTTCATCAAGTTATGGAAATATTTCCATAATCTATTGTTGCAGCAAATTCTTTTGATAATTGTGGAGATTTTCTTTTACATGACCAAGGGTCAAATCCCATTGTTGATCTAGAGCAGCTTGGTTGCACTATGCTGTGCAACATGGAAACATTCAAGGAGGAAATAAACCATCATCCTCATGATCCATTGTTGGGTTGTACATCACACTTGAGGTTGGGGTTTGAAGACTTGATGGAGGATAGTAGACATCTTGAAGTGAGAAACCCTTTCTCCTTTCTACATGACCCCTTCTCAATGAGCTCCTCTCAGCTCAAAGATAAACTTCTACTTTCAGCAGATCCAAGAACCCATTGGTTTTGGAGGACTATTGTTGAGAGGGAGGTCTCACGCAAAGATCTCATTAGAGGTGCACTTCAACACATCATGGAGTGCAAGGATTTTCTTCCTTTCTCATAGGAGCAGATAGAAGATGGAGGACATCTTAGGATGGATAACATCTCTCATGCTTGTGTTGGACATTCCTTGAGCCATACACAACATGATGGGAGGTTTTTGCCTACCACCTATTTGGGTCCTTATGGGATCAAATTGATCCTTGAGAAAATTGCATTTCAAAATCCCATGAAGTGAAAAGACAGGAATCTGACTTGGGAGGATGAAACAAACCATGACACTCATATGAAAACTCATGAAACCATCTTAAGCTAGAGTATAAGACAACCATTGCATCCTTGGAGAGATTAACAGTGCTTTCAAACAATGATGGAGAGGAGATGTTACCTTCATCACATTTGGATCCTTGTGGATTCAACATATTCATGGGTGAGAGATCTTCTCTAAGAGGTATCCAAAGAGCTTCATTCCAACTTTTCATGGAGTGCAAAGAGATAGAATTGGTTTGGAAGGATGGTAGCTCTCATGAGGGGAGTACCAAGGGAAGGAGAAGGAGAATACATCCACAAGTGATTGAGTGGATGTGGTTGATGAGAAAGGAGCTGGGAGGCTACTTGCAAATATATGACACCGGGTAGTAGGAGGCTTGGCTACGCTGGCTCCTCTTGAAGGAGTTTGGCGATCGCTTGGCATGTTCTCTTCTAGGGAGGACGGGGATAGAGAAGAGGTGGCAGGATGCTTGCATCATTGAGCAGCATGGAGTATGGATGCATGGTGTTTATGTGGCACACATATCATTCATTATGTCTTCATCATAGGGGTTGTATGATGGGAGCATAAGGAGGCAGCAAGAACTTTGGTTGCTTGAGCTGCACTTGAGAGAGCAAGGGAAAATTTTCTCTCATATGTTGTGTGATGTTGCAGGAGTAGAAGAGGGCACTCTCATGGTGCAAAGGGGCTGCTCCTTGGCCTTGGATGGTTTGGAAGCACTTCCATCTTGGGAGGTATTCCATATTTGTAGCAGCATTACTAAAGGAGTCTTTGACAAGAAGCATGTCAAAGAACAGAGCTTTGTATTAATAGGAGCTTATTTGCATGAGCTCACAGCGATGTCACCTTGGAGCAGGGGCTTATGGATGGAGTGTCCCCAGGATCACTTCACTTTGGATGCACTTGGTGAACAAGGAGGATGTGAGGATGATAGAGTAGTGGATAGAGACATCTATCACTATGACATATTCTTCTTGACTTGGATTCCCAAGCATGGGAAGGATGATCTTCTTGCAGCACATGGTTCATTCCTCTTCATAGTATGCCAAAACACTATGGAGGACTCACTCATGGATCTATGTACCATCTTACTTCCGAAATATGGTAATAATTCTGTTTTTACATTTATTGATTTGCATACACTTACCATTACTATGCAATGCATTGCTTCACAGGAGGGCAAGATTTTCACATTGCTCCATGATCAATGTTGGGCCAAACTATATGATGGAGGTAGCCATCTTTTATATGGCCTTGGGGAAATGTTTTCTCATTATATGTATGTTCAGTGTTTATATCCAACTATTTTACATATGATGACATACATGATTAACTATGTAACAAGAAACATTTTTCCATGTAATTTTTTGAAGCAACAGTTTGAAAAACTGCACTATCACTATTGGGAAAACTGTTGGTACCTTCTTGCACCACATCAAAACCTTCAAAATTTTCCTCATCTTATTTCTAATCATGAATTCATTTGATGATATGGATTTGATATGTATTGGAAGCATGATTGAGAGATTGACACATGAGTTGGATGTGTCCTTGAGGGGAGAGAATTCCCACATTTTCTGCACTACATGTTCTAATGGGAGCATGGGAGAAACTATGGCCACCACAGCCACATACTTGTTCTCTTTTGGGCTGGACCATGAGTTGAGAGTCATTCATTGCATAGCCATGGGAAAGTGTTTAGTTTTTTATTGTTGACACATTCAACCATTTACTATCCATTAGTAGATGTGGTGGTTTCTATATATTACTTTCCATGTTGTTTTATGAAATTATAGTGGATGAGACTATGTTGTGTCCTCTTGAGATATTGTTTGTATCACGCATCATCATGTGAAACTTGTAGCAAACTTCTCACTGGGATACTCTATGATAATGTTGAAGCCCCGAAAATCGGGTCTACAACAAGGGGGATACCCACCCGGTCCGGACCTTGGTTAGCAGCTCCTTTGTCGTTTGGTGTAGTGGGTCCGACTGGGGATAATGGGACCAGTTTCCCAATTTGTGTGTGTGTGTTGAGAATAGATATTTCATTTCTCAAAAGGTTCCTAAGTGAAATTCTTTTATTCTATTTCTAATCTAATCATATGCAAATTGTATTCTAATTTAAACAGAAATATCTAATTCTAAACTAAACCCGGGATAAAATCTTGTTTATGTGATCTAAAATTATTTCGAATAAAAATCGATAATAAAGATCATTCAACTGCTATAAGAAAAGAATTCAATAAAGATGAACCACTTCATATAAAAAGTTAGATGAAACAGTTGTGGAAAACATATCGCATAATTAGATATTCATACATTAAGAATAAATAAATGGTTATCGCCGTACAAAAGTGCCAAATGATAACTTAAACATTCACACATCAATATATAAATAACTGAACATAAATATCACTTTTAACACAGAAGCAGAAAAAGTTAAGAGATAAAAGTACCATTTATAACTGGTTCTACTCAGGAGCTAGAAGTAATAATGACTTATATCTTCTAAATCTAATATCTACTAAGAGTACAGAAATGCAACATCAGTAGAAGATATTAGACACAGATATCAATAAATCTTGTTCCATTCATTCATCAAAACCTCCTCTGAGGGTGCAGAAGTGCATGTTCTGAGGATAAGTTTTTGACAAATTTCAGGACCTTTCTCTAAATGCATGAGAAGGGTTTAAATACTACCAACTAAATCTAATTATAGTTTATTACAAAAATTTAGGATTCGGTTTAAATGACCATCCTTTTTCTAGGCAAAAATAAAGTAAAACTAACACTAAATCTAAAACTAAAATTAACAACTAACTACTTGTGAATTTGGTCTTTGAATTTGCAAGCATCCAGCATTGATTTGAGAAGAGGGGGCTGGCCGACTTCAGATTTCAATTGTCCCGAAAAGACGGAATCAGCAAGTGTGGGCGCAATCTTCTCAGTAGAATTAATGATGCAATTAATAGTACTGCATTGACTGTGTGGTTTTACTAGACATGTCCAGTAAGAATCCTAGTTTAATTTTGTCAATCCTTGAATTAATTTTGCATTCTCTTCCACTTTTTGTTTCCACTCGGTTTGCAATTGTTGTGCTTGTGGTAGGTATCCCGAAATGGTTTCTGAAATTAAATTAACCTTGTGCAAATTCTCATTTACACAATTAGTAATGTTTCTCGCCGTTGTAGCTGCTTCCTCTGCTGCTTTTTCTGCCTCTCTGATCTGTGAATCCCATTTATTGAAGAGTATTTCTTTATGGTTGTCATTAATAATTGGTGCTCCTACTCTTTTTCCTTCCTCTGTCTTTTTCCATGCCAAATAATTAGTAACTCTTTCATTAGTTAAATCATAATCATGTTGTAATTCTACGAAATGATTAGTGATTTTATCACTTTCTTGACAAAAAGAGTTCCACTGTGAAATCTTTTGGCATAATATATCTTGTTGTTGCATCAGTTGATTATTCAAAGAAATAGACTCTGAGATAAATTATGTAAGCTTGGGGTCGTCTTTATGTGTTTCTTGCATAATCTGTATTTGTTTTTCTTTTTCGGCCAAGCTTTTCTGATACCCGATCTTCACTTGCTGAAACTCTAACTGTAACTTTTCAAATCGTATCTGCGCTTCACTGTTGGCATGTGCTTGTTGCAATTGCTGTTGCAGAACTTGTATTTGATCCTCTTTTTCATTTAATAACAGCCTTACCTCAGATGCTTTGTCAATAGTCGCGGAGGCATAAGCTCCTATTATCTGAGATAATTTAGTAAGATTTTCAGTGGGATCTGTAGTAGGATCTTTCCATAAAACATCCAATTGTTCTGCATCAGTAGAGAGTGCACTTTCTAATTTTCTCTTCTTTATTTGCTTCCTTACTACTGCTTTATGTTGCGGGCTGTAGAATGTATCAAGAGGAGGAATTTCCTCTATTTTAAGTACAAGCTCGGCAGAGGGAGTAATGGGTATATGTTCTTTTTCTGTGACATTGCCACTTATTTCTGTAACCAAACCTTTTGTTGTCTGTACAGGAGTTTGTATGTTCTGTCCTTCAACATTAATCAAATCATTAAATGATTCCCATTCTTTATCTAACTGAGTGCTGATGGATGGTTGATGTACATTAAGAGGTGGAAGATTCAACTGTGGAGTAGTTGAAGTCTGTTGTTGTGACAACTCTTTTGATTGAGATGTATCCTTGACTGAGCCTTCACTTTTATCCTGATCATATTTTTTAGAATGTTCAGAAATTTCTTTGTTAGACTTTGACTTAGACCTTTCTGAATCTGAGCTGCCACTGACACTGACACTAGGAGTTGGTTCCCTTGCGGGTTCCAAGCGCAAATTATCCAAAGGAATAGTGGTCAATCTTCTTTCTCTGTATACTTTAAACTCTTGAAATTCTTCTGGGGAGAACCGTGTTTGAGCTAAATTCAAAATGTCTTTAAATGAACATTTTTCTTGAAACATATCATCAAAAAGATCTTCTTCTCCAGAAAATACTCTTACTTTGACAACAGTGGTGAAATCCTTAACAATACCATATGGATCAAATAGCCTTCTCGGAAACTTAAACAATTTTAAACATGTAACATTGCTTACTTCCTTAAATGCGTGACCAACATCAAATAATGAAAATGCTCCACAAGACACAGGAAATTATGGCCAAATGGCTTTCTTTTTATCCTTTAATTATTTTGTAAAACCTCCGTCTCCACAGGTTTGATATGCAATTTCCCGAGCTATGAGTTTATCCGGAACATACTTAGGCAAAACATGAGGAGAAGCAAAGCTCCCAAAAACCCTCACATAAATAAACAGTTCTTCTCCAAACCATCTTGCAACAGGGAGAATGTCTACTTCTGCTTCAGCAGAAAATCTTGGAGCATCCTTATTATACAACACTCTATACAGTGGCAACATTATGCCATGGCAAATCTTGTAAAAATGAGGAATGAATTTTGACTCCCACAATTCTTTGTGATAAACATGGATGGGCAGGGGATCCTGAATTTTCCATTGCCAACCCATTAAAGGGAACTTAGAAACAAAGAAGATTGAATCCATAACATAGGAAGATAGATAAAAAGGAGGATAAATCCTCTGAGAGACAGTCCGTTTAGACCGATAATTGAAAATATCCGTGGCTAAATTATCAGACAATATTTTAGCCCAGTCTACAATGGTAGCATTGACAGCAGCATTTAATAAGGGAAGCCATTCAGGAAAAAACTTATTAATGTCAGGCTTTCCAAAAATCCTGCATAACATAGCAGCAACAAAACAATATGGAGAGGTGAGTGAACCAGTACTGTACATACTGTGTTTATCTTTCTTCAATGGTTCATCTCTTCTGGACCATTCCTTGGTGCATTCCGCCAAATTGGCATTTTCCTTGGCAAATTTCTCCATAAATTGTTTGTTGTAAGTTTCCTGAGGCTCCGGAAAATGAAACATAAGCCTCAAATCTTCTGGAGTAAACGACCCGATGAGCTCTTGACCTGGAGTTTTGAACTATCTGTCTGTTATATCGGTGCTATCCAACACCCATTTGACCATATCTGTATATGGAAGAATTCTAGGTCTTGCTGCTATCCGGTGCAAAAACGAACAAGCTAGCTCTGTAAGAGATGCTTCGAAGGAATTACTTGAGCCCGCAGTAGCCACAATATCCATTACTCTTGGGTTTTCTTCTTCAAGCAAATTAAACATACCCTCCCAAGTGGTGATACCAGCATCTTTGTTGCAAGAAGTGTCTACGTATAAGGAAGCCATCTCTTTATTTTCAGAACTTGGAGCTTTCTCTTTCTTTCCAGAACTCGGAGCTTTCTCTTTCTTTCCCATAATGCTCTGAAAATTGCTTTGTATAGTCTCCTATTCTTCGCGCCTATAGTTTTACGAATTAAGTGAGAATAATAACATGAGAAAGGTGACGGGATAGTTTTAAATGCTGAAGGCGTATGAAATATATTATTTAATCGTGAAATAACCCTTCGATCAAAACAAAATCCTTTTTCATTAATAATTGACAATCAATTCATTAACTTGACATTAAGGCGCATAACGGGTCTCGATTTACAGAAATATTTACTTCCTATAACGAGCTTTTTAAGAATTTGCGATAGTGTGATCTGCGATTTGCTTTGCAATATCGCAAAATCGCAATATCGCAAATCGCAGCTTTCGCAAATCGAAATCATTGCAAATCGCAACTTTCGTATTATCGCAATATCGCAAATCGCAATCAGTAACATCGCGAAATCATAATATCGTGACATCGCAATATCGCGAAATCGCAATATCGCAAAATATAACATATGAACAATATCCGTTAATATATTTTCTGCGATATGCGATTTGCGGTAAATATTTTTCTGCATAGTTTTTTGGATCGCGTGCGATGGATGTGATATTCAAAGAAAGGTTTTATTCTAATCTATCATAAACTTAAGTTTAGTTTAAAGGTTTTCCAAAGAGATTTCTTTAATTCAATGATAGCAAGTTTTATTGAAAATGAAAACAAACACCAATAAATTTTTTGGATTTTTAAACTAAGGGTCCCCACTTATTTAGTATTATTACTAATTATTAAATAAGAAGGGGGGTTGTTGCTAGCCACAAAAATTGGTGATTCACTTGGAAGAACCAATTATCTCTGCTTTTCTTTTGAATTTTCTAAACTTTTCAAAACAGAAAATTTTCTAGAAAGTCAAACTTTATTATAAAAAGACAAAGTACATTATGTTTTATTCTAAGAATGATATTTTATTTCTTCTATGATCAAATTTGACTATTTACTTCCTCAAGCTATTCCTTGTATCTACATCAGTCATTACTTGGTTTTAAAGATAAAAACAAAAGGCTTCTCTGTAAATCAGTTTTAAATATGCTTATTTTTCGTAGGTAGAGCCACTGCTACCAGCAAGCGTCTATAGCCTCGATAGGGTTACCTGTTACCCAGCAATGATCCTGTGTCCTACTTAGAAAAATATACAATTTTCAAAGAGAAATCCATATTCACACTTATTGCTTTTATTTTCTTTTTTTTATCCTTAAAGAACAATGTCTTGGTTTGGTAGCCAATTTATGACAGTGCCATTCACTTGATTTATAACTTTGCTGAACAAGCTGGCTCGTGATGAGACCTCTTGCATTTTGATTGCAATAATCTTAAGTCATTGCCCTGTTGTGGTATGCAGTATTGGCAAAGTCAGCAAGCTATAATATCTATGATCATGATAAGTCGGCTCGTGATGAGACCTCTTACTCTTTAAGTTAAAAGTGTATCATTGGATTATTCCCTGAACTTTGTAATTTTCTAGGTGGGGAGGAAGTCATTGTTTCCTTAAGATAGCTCTGGACGACAATAATAGATTTTTTTGGAAAAGGAATTTTCTACAAAGAATCTTATTTTTGTTATTGATACCTTTCATTGGACTGATATAAAACAATCTTTCACGAAAAGTTACTTTTCATCAAAATTTTCAAAGTTGAAACTAATATTATTTCTAGATTTAAAACTTTTAACTGCATCTTTGAATAATAATGATCAATATTCTAAAAACAATTCTATTTATATAAGTGAAGAAATAAAATCTAAAAAGAGAACTTGTATCTTTTTCATGAATTTGATATATAACCATTAACAACTGGTTTTATTATGACAAACAAAGAAAACTAATCTACAAAATAGAAGAATGATCTCCTATGGAAAATATTTTTTAAGGATCTGTCCATTAACAGGTAAAGATTCTCTTTTCCCTGTTAAATCTTGTAATATAAAAGTTGATCGACCTATGATCTCTGCAATTTGGAAAGGACCAAGCCACATTCGTTGAAATTTCGTATGTTTCCCTTTTTCCTCATGAGCCTTGTCCCATTTTAGAACTAAATCTCCTATCTGAAAATCCTTCCTAATTATCATGTTTGAATCAAAAGAAGCTTTAACTAATGCTTGATGATGAGCATGAGTTACTTTGGCTTTTTCTCGTTGTTCTTCTAACTTAATTATTTCCATCTGCCTTAGTTGTAAAGAAGAAGTTGGTTCTTCATCAATATATTGGACTAGGGCTAGAGAAGGAATCACTAGATGAGTTGGAAGAACCACTTCTCTCCCATAAACTAAATTAAAGGGAGAAGTGCCAATAGAAGCCTTATGCGTTATTCGATCTGCCCATAAAGCGTATATTAAATATTTATGCCAATTTTTATGATTTTGATCAATAGTTCACTTAATGATTCTGATTAAATTTTTATTTGTGGATTCAGCTAACCCATTTCCCTGTGGATAATAATTGGCAGAATATTTAAGTTTGAAACCTCTCTTGAATGCAAATTCAGTCATAGCATTACCAGAAAAATATGATGCATTATCAAACATTAAAGCAGAAGGTAAGCCAAACCTGGTGATTATGAACTGATCTATAAACTCGATGATATGTTCAGCATTAGCAGTCTTGAGAGGGACTTCTTCTACCCATTTTGTAAAATAATCAGTTGCTGTAATGATATACCTATGTTGTTTAGAAGAGTGAGGAACGATCTCACCTATTATTTCCAATCCCCATTGATCAAAAGGCTTCTCAATGTTGACTGGTTGTAATGGTAATGATGGTTTCTTTTGTCTTCCAGTTGCAGTTTGACAAATTTGACATTTCCTTCCATATTTATGTGAATCTTTGAATAATGTGGGCCATTAATAGCCTGCACGGAGGATCTTATGTGCAGTAGCATATCCAGCATAATGTCCACCTGCTAGCCCATCATGAAGTTCCTGCAAGACTTTTTCAGCTTCAGATTTCTCCAAACATCTAAGAAGAACATAATCATAATTAATTCTAAAAAGAACATCATTTACAAGCTGATATTGTCTAGCCTTCAACCTTAGAGCTCTTTTCTTGGTGTGATCAAGATTTGGAGGAGCATATCCATTCTTCAGATAAAATATGATATCAACATATAATGATTCAACATCGTTTAGGCTTACCTCATATGTTTGTATTTCTTCAGATGGTTTTTCAGAGATAAGTGATGCTCCAGCTAGTATTTTGCAAAAACCTTGACCTCTTACAATATTTGCTGGTTTAATTTCTACATCATATTCTTGTAAAGAAGTAACCCAATTGGCTCTTTTCTCACCCACATATTTTTGGACTAAAAGATTTCTTACCGCTGGAAACAGTATTATGATTTTTGTATGGGTTTTAAGTAAAAAGGGTCTGAAATATTTAATTGCTTTGAAAACAGCATAAGCGTGTTTCTCCACATATGAATAATTCAATTCAACTCCCTGTAAATTTGAACTGAAAAAAGCAATTGGAGATTCTGCTTTGTCTTGATTTTCTTCAGTGAGTATTGTAGCATAAGATTTATCAGAGGCAAATGTGTACAAAATAAAAGGATCGGAAATGCCCCATTTGAAGTTTGAATTCTTTTTAATCATTGCTTGTAAAGGAGATACAATTCTTGAAAAATCTAGCACAAATCTCTTTACGAAATTAATCTAGCCAAGAAAAGATTGCATAGCTTTTTTGTTGTGAGGTAAAGATATTTCAGAAATTTCCTTGATTCTATCAGGATCAATATGAATTCCAGATTTTGATACTATAAATCCAAGAAGTTTTCCTTCACTTAATGCAAAAAAGGATTTTTTCGGATTAAGTGAAATTCCATACCTTTGACAGCGTTGGAAGATCTTCTTCAAATCTCTAAGATGATTGCTTCATTTTTTGGAATATACAGTTATATCATCCAAATAATTTACCATTGATTTTTTAACTAATCCCTTGAAAGCAATGTCCATAGCTCTCTAAAATGTGGCACCAGCGTTGATTAGAACAAAAGGCATTTTTTGATATGCGTAAGTGCCCCATTTGGTTCTGAATGTAGTTTTCAATTGATCATCAGGATGGACTAACACTTGATTGTATCCAGAGAAACCATCTAAGAAAGACATTAATTGTGATCCTGCAACTGCCTGTAATATTTGCTCCATGGGAGGCAAAGGAAAATTATCTTTTTGGCAGGCTTTATTAAGATTTCGAAATTCAATGCAAATTCTAATGTCTCTGTTCTTCTTTCTAACATGAACCATATTGGAAACCCATTTAGAATGTCAAACGGGAAAAATAATTTTGGCTTTCATTAACTTATTGAGTTCAGATTTGATTTGGTTTTCTAGATTGGGGTGGATCTTTCTCAACTTCTATTGGACAGGTTTTTCATCATTGATCATTGGGATAGTATGTTGGATGATAGAGGTGTCATAAGTTTTGAGTTCATCGTAGTTCCAAGCAAAGACACTTTTATATTATTTCAAAAGACGAACGTATGCTAACTTTTCTTCAGGAGCTAGGCCAAGGCCTAGGTTGATATTCTGTGGTTTGGCATCAGTTCCTAGATTTACTAATTCATTATTCAAAGTTGAACTTTGCAGTTTTGAATTGGTAGATCTTTTAAATCAATCCTTCAAATCATAAAGGTCTTCTAACTTGACTACTGACTTTGGCAAAGCATTATTGGTGCTATCTTGAAGAAATTGTCTGTCATGTTGTTCTTCATCAATTATCTGATTAGCGTAAGATCCTTCAGATGTGAGAAAATTTACAATATCAGGATCATCATTGAAAATCGATCAGGACTAAAGTCTTCTGCAGGAATGAGCTTGGCAGCTACATTAGCTAGAAGGTCTGAACTAGCATTTTGAATTCTGGGAATTGATGAAATATTAAATACTATAAAATGTTCAATCAAATCTTGGACTAAAGATTGATAATGCTTTAAATGACTTGATAAACAATGTATAGTATTACGTACCTGTTTGATTACAATTTCTGAATCTCTGAAAACTTGTAGATATTTGATGTCTAATCCGATTGCTTTGTATAGTCCTTGGACTAGAGCCTCGTATTCTGCGGTGTTATTAGTGCAATCGAATTCGAGTCTGCAAGTTAACATAATTTTGTTTCCCTCTGGACTAACCAAAACGCATCTTGCTCCTGCTCCTTCATTAGACTTAGAACCATCAAAAAATAATTTCCAAAATAAAGATTTATTTACAAGAGTATCTACATAATTAATACATTTAGAACTATCTGTTTGAGAAAAAAATTCTATCTGAGATAAAACAGAATGTTCTAAATAAGGTGAAGTATGAGCATTGAAATTTCCTAATAAAGAATCAACTGAATAATTGCCAATGATATTACTGCTATATGCGACTGGTTCATTCTCTCCTTCCAATTCTGTTACTATGTATTTCTGATTTTTTTCTCGTTCAACCTTTATCTGATTTGGTTTACCATTGTAAGGAAGCCACATATGCGACCAATCAGTTGCGAAATATCCATGAAGTTTTTCTAACCAATCTCTGCTAAGAATTAAGCCATAAAATTATGGAATATCTGCAACTAAAATATCAATGACTTGACATACCTTTGGATTTGATGAAAATCTTATGGTAACCTGATTTAATTTGCCAATTACTTCAACTTGCGATCGATCTAACTGAACTATGCGCACAACATATTTTTGTGGTTGAATGTTCATATTTGCACATATTGATTTTGGTAGAATATTAGATGCTCCAGAATCCACTGAACAATTATGCAAATTTTTATTGAAAACTTCATAAGTAAGAAGAAATGGAGGAGTATGAGATCTCGACCTTCCTCCAATTAAAGCGATATTTTCTAGATCAACTTTACTAATCGTATTAGCTGGAGGTCTTCCCATTTCATTTGAAGCTTGAGAAATCACAGGATCAGGCAAGGGTTTTTCTGGTACAGCATGTAATTCTTTCAAAAGTACCTTTTGTTGGTGTTTTAACTTGCTCAATTCATAAAAAGTGATGTTAGCCCTAGTCTTCTTCATGTCTTCTATGATATTATACTCCATTTCATCTAGGACAAACAGTGTTCTTGATGGAGTTGATGAATCTGTCGGGACTGGGCTGGTTTGAATTGCTTTAGATGTCGTTTTCTTGGGTGCAACTTTATCCTTAGTCAATGAGATTGCGTTTTTTTACTTAGGAGTAGTTTGAGGAGGATCAAGTTGATTTCTACTTCGAGTGCTAACCGGGGATGCTTCTTGATCTTCCTCATCTGGGAGGATGAAATCCCACATACCTTGTACTTCTACGACTTCTTCTTCATCAGTAGTCTCTTCAGTAGCAATTTCTTCTTCTTCTTCTTCTGATTCAGCATTAGTTATAGCATTTGGTGGCTTTGGATCAGTTCAAGGGTTTCTTCTAAAAGGCTTGAAAGACTTTTTAGAAGATGTTTCTGCCACTTGTTTCTTAATGTCAACCATTTCGTTAGACATGGTTTTCAAAACTTTCTGCAATCCTTCTAAATCAAATGGATCTCTTGATTGTTTTTTCTTGGGATCTTCCTTAAAAGTGATTTTCTTGGATTTTCGTTCTTCTATCGCATTTTTCTTGTCTAAAGAAATGATATGTTTTTCTACCGCTATTGCCTCCTTCATGTTATCTGCTAAAGTTGTTTTGTTAGCCCTATCAATGAAGATTGCTATGTTTGATGGTAGAGAAGAAATGTACCATTCACTTCGCACTTCTTCACTAGGCTTGGAGGCAGTAGGAATTTTGTTTAACAATTTATTGAAACGTGAATTAAAATCTTTGACAAGTTCTTTTGAGCCAACTCTAAGATTAGATAGATCATTGATCAATTTCGCTGTAGACCTGTCATCACCAAATTTAGTCAAAAATTGATCTTGAAAGATATCCCAAGTAGTGATAGATCCATATGGTAATGAAAAATACCATGATCCAGCTGCTCCTTGTAAGGTATAGGGAAAAAGTCGGACAACAACATCTTCATTAATAACTCCATTGAGATTTATGGACAACATAAAATTGTTTATATGTTCTTTTGCTAGCATGTCTGCTTCAGGATTAAACTTAGGCAACCATTTTTTAGGACGGGCTAGTAATTGACTCAAGGGTGCAGGCATTAAGACTGCCCCTGGATTATTCCATGGCATTTGGGCCATCGCTGAACTACTAACAGAAGAAAGTGTAGAAGGTGATATCTACGATTGAGAAGATGATGTGGAATTTCCAGTGGAATGAGGGACAATAGTCTGAAGTGGAGGGGTGGACGGTTGACTTCACGGTGAAGAGGTCGAGATGGATGATGATGATGAAAGAGTCTCGCTATCAAACCCTTTAGGTGATTTCCTTGCTCTTTTCCTTGTAGGTAAAGGTAACTCGGTTGGCTGAATGCCAAGCTTTTCACTCTGTAATCTTGTAAGAGGATGAGCAGGATTATATTGTGAAGTTACACTGCCTTGAGATTTATCAGATCTTTGAGGTGATATTGAAAATCATTGAAGTTTCTGAATCAAAGATTCAACTTCAGGAGGTTCAATAGCAGATTCTTCTGAAAAGTCAGGGTTTGTAGCAGTGTCTATTTCTCTTGCGACTTCTGGCTCTAGATTTACAATTTCTGAGTGCGATGGGGAAGTCGGAGGAGATGGTGAGGGTGATTTACTCTCAGAATGGTATTTAGATTTAGATTTACTTGCCATTCATAGTTCATGGCCCTCCTTCTAGAGCCAAATATGTTGAAGCCCCGAAAATCGGGTCTACAACAAGGGGGATACCCACCTGGTCCGGACCTTGGTTAGCAGCTCCTTTTCTGTTTGGTGTAGTGGGTCTGACTGGGGATAATGGGACCAGTTTCCCAATTTGTGTGTGTGTTTTGAGAATATATATTTCCTTTCTAAAAAGGTTCCTAAGTGAAATTATTTTATTCTATTTCTAATCTAATCATATGCAAATTGTATTCTAATTTAAACAGAAATATCTAATTCTAAACTAAACCCAGGATAAAATATTGTTTATGCGATCTAAAATGATTTTGAATAACAATCGATAATAAAGATCATTCAAGTGCTATAAGAAAAGAATTCAGTAAAGATGAACCACTTCATATAAAAATTTAGATGCAACAGTTGTGGAAAACATATCGCATAATAAGCTATTCATACATTAAGCATAAATAAATGGTTATCACCGTAAAAAAGTGCCAAATGATAACTTAAACATTCAAGCATCAATATATAAATAATTGAACATAAATATCACTTTTAACACAGAAGCAGAAAAAGTTAAGAGATAAAAGTACTATTTATAACTGGTTCTACTCATGAGCTAGAAGTAATAATGACTTATATCTTCTAAATCCAACATCTACTAAGAGTACAGAAATGCAACATCAGTAGAAGATATTAGACACAGATATCAATAAATCTCGTTCCATTCATTCATCAAAACCTCCTTTGAGGGTGCAGAAGTGCATGTTCTGAGGATAAGTTTTTGACAAATTTTAGGACCTTTCTCTAAATGCATGAGAAGGGTTTAAATACTACTAACTAAATCTAATTATAGTTTATTACAAAAATTTAGGATTTGGTTTAAATGAACGTCCTTTTTCTAGGAAAAAATAAAGTAAAACTAACATTAAATCTAAAACTAAAATTAACAACTAACTACTTGTGAATTTGGTCTTTGAATTTGCAAGCATCCAGCATTGATTTGAGAAGAGGGGGCTGGCCGACTTCAGATTTCAATTGTCCCGAAAAGATGGAATCAAAAAGTGTGGGCGCGATCTTCTCAACATAATTAATGATGTAATTAAGAGTACTGCATTGACTGTGTGGTTTTACTAGACACGTCCAGTAAGAATCCCAGTTTAATTTTGTCAATCCTTGAATTGATTTTGCATTCTCTTCCACTTTCTGTTTCCACTCTGTTTGCAATTGTTGTGCTTGTGGTAGGTATCCCGGAATGGCTTCTGAAATTAAATTAACCTTGTGCAAATTCTCATTTACACAATCAGTAATGTTGCTTGACACTGTAGTTGCTTCCTCTGCTACTTTTTCTGCCTCTTTGATCTGTGAATCCCATTTATTGAAGAGTATTTCTTTATGGTTGTCATTAATAATTGGTGCTCCTACTATTTTTCCTTCCTCTATCTTTTTCCATGCCAAATAATTAGTAACTCTTTCATTAGTTAAATCATAATCATGTCATAATTCTACGACATGATTAGTGATTTTATCACTTTCTTGACAAAAGGAGTTCCACTGTGAAATCTTTTGGCATAATATATCTTGTTGTTGCAGCAGTTTATTATTCAAAGAAATAGACTCTGAGATAAATTTTGTAAGCTTGGGGTCATCTTTATGCGTTTCTTGCATAATCTGTATTTGTTTTTCTTTTTCGGCCAAGCTTTTCTGATACCCGATCTTCATTTGTTGAAACTATAACTATAACTTTTCAAATCGTATCTGCGCTTCACTGTTGGCATGTGCTTGTTGCAATTTCTGTTGCAGAACTTGTATTTGATCCTCTTTTTCATTTAATAACAGCCTTACCTCAGATTCTTTGTCAATAGTCGCGGAGGCATAAGCTCCTATTATCTGAGATAATTTAGTAAGATTTTCAATGGGATCTGTAGTAGGATCTTTCCATAAAACATCCAATTGTTCTACATTAGTAGAGAGCGCACTTTCTAATTTTCTCTTCTTTCTTTGCTTCCTTACTACTGCTTTATGTTGCGGGCTGTGGAATATATCCAGAGGAGGAATTTACTCTATTTTAAGTACAAGCTCGGCAGAGGGAGTAATGGGTATATGTTCTTTTTCCGTGACATTGCCACTTATTTCTGTAATCAAACCTTTTGTTGTCTGTACAGGAGTTTGTATGTTCTGTCCTTCAACATTAATCAAATCATTAAATGATTCCCATTCTTTATCTAACTGAGTGCTGATGGATGGTTGCTGTACATTAAGAGGTGGAAGATTCAACTGTGGAGTAGTTGAAGTTTGTTGTTGTGACAAATCTTTTGATTGAGCTGTATCCTTGACTGAGCCTTCACTTTTATCCTGATCAGATTTTTTAGAATGTTCAGAAATTTCTTTGTCAGACTTTGACGTAGATCTCTCTGAATCTGAGCTGCCACTGACTGACACTAGGATTTGGTTACCTTGCGGGTTCTAAGCGCAAATTATCCAAAGGAATAGTAGTCAATCTTCGTTCTCTGTATATTTTAAACTCTTGAAATTCTTCTGGGGAGAACCGTGTTTGATCTAAATTCAAAATGTCTTTAAATGAACATTTTTCTTGAAACATATCATCAAAAAGATCTTCTTCTCCATAAAATACTCTTACTTTGACAACAGTGGTGAAATCCTTAACAATACCATATGGATCAAATAGCCTTCTCGGAAACTTAAACAATTTTAAACATGTAACATTTCTTACTTCCTTAAATGCGTGACCAACATCAAATAATGAAAATGCTCTGCAGGACACAGGAAATTGTGGCCAAATGGCTTTCTTTTTATCCTTTAATTCTTTTGTCAAACCTCCGTCTCCACGGGTTTGATATACAATTTCCAGAGCTATGAGTTTATCCGGAACATACTTGGGAAAAACATGAGGAGAAGCAAAGCTCCCAAAAACCCTCACATAAGTAAACAATTCTTCTCCAAACCATCTTGCAACAGGGAGAATGTCTACTTCTGCTTCAGCAGATAATCTTGGAGCATCCTTATTATACAACACTCTATACAGTGGCAACATTATGCCATGGAAAGTATTGTAAAAATGAGGAATGAATTTTGACTCCCACAATTCTTTGTGATAAACATGGATGGGAAGGGGATCCTGAATTCTCCATTGCCAACCCATTAAAGGGAACTTAGAAACAAAGCAGATTGAATCCATAACATAGGAAGATAGATAAAAAGGAGGATAAATCCTCTGAGAGACAGTCCGTTTAGACCGATAATTGAAAATATCCGTGGCTAAATTATCAGACAATATTTTAGCCCAGTCTACAATGGTAGCATTGACAGCAGCATTTAATAAGGGAAGCCATTCAGGCAAAAACTTATTAATGTCAGGCTTCCCAAAAAGCCTGCATAACATAGCAGCAGCAAAAAAATATGGAGAGGTGAGTGAACCAGTACTGTACATACTGTGTTTATCTTTCTTCAATGGTTCATCTCTTCTGGACCATTCCTTGGTGCATTCCGCCAAATTGGCATTTTCCTTGGCAAATTTCTCCATAAATTGTTTGTTGTAAGTTGCCTGAGGCTCCGGAAAATGATATATAAGCCTCAAATATTCTGGAGTAAACGACCTGATGAGCTCTTGACCTAGAGTTTTGAACTGTCTGTATGTGATATCGGTGCTATCCAGCACCCTTTTGACCATATCTGTATACAGAATAATTCTAGGTCTTGCTGCTATCCGGTGCAAAAACGAACAAGCTAGCTCTGTAAAAGATTCTTCAGAGGAATTACTTGAGCCCGTAGTAGCCGCAACATCCATTACTCTTGGGTTTTCTTCTTCAAGCAAATTAAACATACCCTCCCAAGTGGTAATACCAGCATCTTTGTTGTAAGAAGTGTCTGCGTATAAGGAAGCCATCTCTTTATTTTCAGAACTTGGAGCTTTCTCTTTCTTTCTAGAACTCAGAGCTTTCTCTTTCTTTCCCATAATGCTCTGAAAATTTCTTTGTATAGTCTCATGTTCTTTGCGCCTGCAGTTTTACAAATTAAGTGAGAATAATGACATGAGAAAGGTGATGGGATAGTTTTAAATGCTGAAGGCGTATGAAATATATTATTTAATCGTGAAATAACCCTTCGATCAAAACAAAATCCTTTTTTATTAATAATTGACAATACATTCATTAACTTGACATTAAGGCGCATAACGGGTCTCGATTTACGGAAAGATTTACTTTGTATAACGAGATTTTTAAGAATCTGCGATAGTGCAATCTGCAATTTGCTTTGCAATATCGCAAAATCGCAATATCGCAAATCCCAGCTTTCGCAAATTGAAATCATTGCAAATCGCAACTTTCATATTATCGCAATATCGCAAATCTCAACTTTCGCAAATCGCAATCAGTAACATCGCGAAATCGTAATATCGCGACATCGCAATATCGCGAAATCGCAATATCACAAAATATAACATATGAACAATATCCGTTAATATATTTTCTGCGATATGCGATTTGCGGTAAATATTTTTCTGCATAGTTTTTTGGATCGCGTGTGATGGATGTGATATTCAAAGAAAGGTTTTATTCTAATCTATCATAAACTAAAGTTTAGTTTAAAGGTTTTCCAAAGAAATTTCTTTAAGTCAATGATAGCAAGTTTTATTGAAAATGAAAACAAACACCAATAAATTTTTTGGATTTTTAAACTAAGGGTCCCCACTTATTTAGTATTATTACTAATTATTAAATAAGAAGGGGGGTTTTTGCTGGCCACAACAGATTACCATGTCCTGTTCATCATGGATGGATTTTTTTGGGCCGACTTGTTCTTCAATGTTGGAGGAGAGATCCTTGAAGGATTGTTCTTCATTTTTCCACTTGAGGGCAATACTTTTGCAGCCCAGAATCAGCACACACTCTACACTCGCCATGAGTGGAGAGGAGGATAGCATGGGGTAGGCTATTATGCTTACCATATTCATATTTTCAGCCCACCTTCATTTCCGGAGCTTGAGGTGGAAGGAGATTTTCAGGAGTTGCCATGTTGGGAGGTGACTCATTTTGTTTGGATGATTGCTTGGGAATGGAGGATCCATTTGGGGAAGATGTTTTCCCAACAATTTTTAGTCTCCATGCCTTGGGAGAAAATTCTCAATTCTATCCTTGCTGTTTCTTGATGACAAGCAACATTTGGGAGGGGAGGACTGTAATATTTCAAATTTTTCCTTCAATAAATTGGAATATTAAATTTTGCTATTTTCACTTAGGAGTTGAATAATTGGGTGAGAAGGCCCATTCATAATAAAAACATGGATAAAATCCCTCTTAGTATGAAAGGGGATCATCATGGAACTATATTTCACACCCTCATATGTGAAAAGAGACATTTGCAAGAAGGCTAGCTCAAGTTTGACCAAGTCAAACAACATTGCCTAAGAAGGTGTAGCTTGCTTGAGAAGACAGCGCAGAAAAAGAGGAGGGAAGTTTCCTTGATGGAGGAAACCCTAAAGAGTGGGACCCATGGAGAGGGAGCTCTCATTGTTTAAAAGGAGGGCAAGGCAACCATTATTACTCATGCATATGATTATTGATTTCTTGTATGCTTAGACTATTTGCAGTCTCTAGTTGTTTAGCTGAGTTGCTGTGCTACTTAGCACAAGGATTTCATATTTAGGAATCCTTCTCCTTTCTTAAGAAGCCTCTTGAAGGAGTTGTACTGATTTTCCTCACATCCAGGCTTGAGGCCAAGCATCCTCCTCCAGTACAGCGTTATTTATGTAGCAGAATAATGTTGTGTTGTAGGGTGTTGTAGTGAGCGATTACAACACCTATTCCATTACTTGTTTTTCAAAAGAGGATCCTCTCTTTCCTTTGGGAGCCATTAGAGCTTATTCCAGATCTTAGCATTGGGCCAACTCATTCTCTAGCCCCTATAGTGCAGTTTGCTTCAGTAACTGCATTATTTTCATTGAGCATTTGTTGTGGGGTCTTGCATTGTTGATTGGAGGGAAAGATCTTCAGTGATAGGATTAGCCTTTCACCTGAGAGATCCTTTGGATGAGATTCAGCCATCAGTTGATCATCTTCATCTATCTCCATCTAGTTCCAGTTTCTGAGTTGCAGCTGTTGCCTAGCAACTTCGGCATTTTTTCCATTTTGTATATTTTAGCCAATCCTTCTCAGGATTGTTGTATTATTTTTTTACAAGGGTTTAGAGCTTGATCACCCTTATTTCTTGAGCCATATATTGCCATACCTTTCTGTTGTTATATTATATGGAGTAGTGCCTCTTATAAACTTCGTCCTCTTAGCCTGCAGAAATTCATGAGTAGCAGTGTTTTTCTATTTTCATGTACATGTCCCTTTGAGGTTGTATTGCTTTGCTTGAGTGACTCTTTCCTCAAGGATTTGTATAAAATTGTTGCTATAATATAAATTTTATGGATATCTGCATCTTCATGTGCCCTTCCTTATAAAAATAATGATGTTATTCCATTATATGTGCTTACATTTTCTCCAGTCCCTCATCGAGCATTTTCTAAAGACAACTAGGTGCAGGAGACCTGTTTAACCCTCCTAGAGGGATTCCTTTTGAGCCACCTCTTGGATTTCATTCTTAGATGCATTAATCTAAGGGATCTAGGTCCTGGTTTTAAATCCTGTAGCAACCATTTCTAGAAAATGTGTTTTCTAGTCATGCCTTGCTAGCAGATCCCATTTTGGGATATTAGACAAAATTGGCTAAGTATTGTCTAGGGTTAGTTTGTGAAGCAGTGAGATAGATAGAGATAGTGAAAAGGTTACTTAGGCTTGAGAAAATCATTGTAATCTTCTCATATTTTCTAACTAATTCAATATACAGATAACAAGGGTTTTTAGCTGTGGTTTTCCCCAGGAAATTATTGTGTAATGTGTTGATTGAATTATTTATCCTGTATGCTTCATGATTTCACAGTCATTTAATTGTTTCTGCGGTTGGTAGAGTAGATTCAAGTCTATTGTTTTAGTAAATTACAATTAGTAGTTTCAATTTACAAGGAATTTCTACACTAATTCCTCATCAAACAATGCAAGGAAATAGGAGCTTGGAGGCTAGGAAATTTGTCTAAGTGATGGCCCAAGTTAGTCAGTCGAGCAGAGGATAGAGGATACTTGTGAAAATTTTTCTCAAGCTTGAGAAAGCATATTGTATTCATATATATTATTTGATTCATGCAATACAGATAGGAAGGGGGTTTGAGCAGTTTTTTTCCCCTAGATAAATATTTGTGTATTCATGATGCATGTTTCTGATATGTGTTCTCGATCATGAATTTTCTTCCACATATGAGTAGAGTATATTTGAGTCTTATGTTTTGGTACATTACATGAGTATTTTTTAATCTAAAATTAATTTGTACACTAAATTTTGAATTGAATTATGCGGATAAGTAGAGTATAATTGTGTCTCTTGATTTTAGATTAGTTTTATTAAGCAATTTCAATTCTATCAAAATATTTATACATGGCATAAGAGTAGGATTCACATTAGAACGGGAATTTCAAATTTGTTTCTAGGGAGGTTCGAATTTGTAGCTTCAGTGTAGTAGGATCTCTTCAGATTTGGTAAGATGACCTTCCTTGGAAGAAAGTTTGAATTTCACTACATGGAAGGATCAAATGGAGGTGGTGCTTGATGACAATGGCTTACTAGAATATATCAAGAATGACATTGCAAAACCACGGGTATTTGATGCAAAAAACCTAGCCTAATGGAAGAAATATGTAGCCAAGTCTAGGAGAATAATATTGGGGGGAGTGTGAGACTCACATTGTCTCAAATATCCATGGGAAAGAAACTCCTTTTGCAATGTGGAATGAACTAATAGCATTTTTTTGAGAATAGCAGTGATCATAGAAAAATTTCCCTCAAAGAAAAACTTCGAAATATCAAGATGTAGAATAATGATACTATTTTGCAGTATCTCACCAGATTTACACAAGTTCGTGATGAGCTTGAAAGGGTTGGTGTGAATGTTGTAGAAGATGACCTGGTGAGACTATCTCTTCTATATCTTCCCAAAATTTGGCATAGCTACCAGGATTAGATGAATGGAAGGGAGAAATTACCAAATTGGGAATGCTTCTGGCTTGATTTGGTACAAGAAGAGATCAAGTGGAATACCAGAGCTGGAACCTCATCCAAGGTGGAGGATGAAGAAAAATTTTCATTGGTTGGAAAGGGAAAGAAGGGAAAAGGGAACAAATATCAAACCAAACTAGAATCCAGCCAAGGGGGTAAGAAAAAAGACTTTTCCAAAATAAAATGCTTCAATTTTCATGAATTTGGGCATTATACTACAAAGTGTCCACACAAAATGTCTGGAAATAAGAAATCAAGAGGAGTGGTAGGTGAGGAATTGGCTTCTTAATTTGAGCTTGAATTCACCCTTATCGTAAGCATGTCCAGCACAGTGATGGGGATTGTGTGGTACTTGGACTATGGAATTGAATATGAGGAAACCTTTTCTTTTATACCAATGTATTCATCGATTATATCAATTCTTGCACTGGTTGTGGAGATGGCCCTGGAAGATCTACCAAATGGATGTAAAAATAGCATTCCTCAATGGTGGTGTTATAGAGGAGGAGGTGTACATCGAGCAACTAGAAGGTTTTGAGACATTTTATCAGTACTCCCATGTTTGCAGACTCAAATGAGATTTGTACAGTCTCAAACAAGAACCCCATGCTTGGTATACTAGCATCAACAGTTATTTCACTAGTTTTGGTTTCACCACAAGTGAAATGGATGTGAAAATTTATCATATTTTTGTAGAAGGTATATTTCTTATCATTGTTTTATAGGTTGATGATTTAATATTGGTAGGTGATGAGTAGTTGAACAGTTCTTGCAAGGAGGATCTTGCAAGGGAATTTGAAATGAAGGACATGGGTCTCATGCACTACTTCCTTAGGTTGGAAGTATGACAAGGCGATGGGGAATTGTTTATGTCTTAAGGAAAGTTTGCCACCGAGATACGACAAAGTTTTCGCATGGATATTTTTATGCCCATGGAGACACCTCTAGCGACCAACTAGATAAAGGAGACTATCACTTTAGGTGAAGAGGTGGATGCTACCATTTACCGAAAATTAGTGGGTTCACTGATGTATCTTGTGAACACACAACCAGATATGTGCTATGCAATCAACCAGTTGAGAAAAGCTATGGTTAGGCTGAACAAATTGTATTGGAAGGAAGCTAAGCATGTTTTACAGTACCTCAGAGGCACTACCCAGTATGGATTATGGTACAAACGGACAAAGGGAGTAAATTTTTGTGGCTTCACAGATGCAAATTGGGCAGGGAGTCCATCCAACAAAAAGAGCACATCAGGTAGAATTTTTAGTTTTGGGTCTGTAGTGGTTTCTTGGTACGACAGGAAGAAAATATTTTTGGCACTCACCTCAGTAGAAGCAGAATACATGTTTGCAAGTCAAGCAGCATGTGAGGTGATCTAGATAAGAAATATACTTCTGGGATTGTTTGGTCAGATGATGGATCTAACTTTGGTCTATTGTGATAATCATAGTTGCAATAAGCTCTCTGAGAATCTCGTATTTCATTATTTATCCAAGCATATATATATCTAGTATCATCATTTACGATACTATGTGCAGAAGAGGATAATGTTGCTACAATACATTTTGACAGAGGAAAAATATGTTAATATCTTGACAAAGGCATTTTTAAGAGGGAAGTCTAAATTCCACGGGTGTAGGATAGGGGTGGTTGATAATCCATTTCTTGCTAAGAGGGAGTGTTGAGAAGTGAAACAAGAAAGTCTCAATTTGACTTTACTTTGGTAAAATTAAGAAATTTTGAGTTTCCACATCAACAGACAGCTTGGATGTAGTTAACTTGTGTGACATGGATATTTTCGCTCAGTTATCTCATTAATTTCGATTTATATGGCTTGGAGTTTAGTTAACAATGTGTGATTGATAAATTTTAGTAATTTAGTTCAGTTATAAATGTTCGAGTTCATTTAAACTAGTTCTAACAGTTTTAAGAACTAGTGGAAGGTTAGTTGTGTAGTGGGACATCAGTCTAACTAAGTGATCATCTAGTTAACTAATCAATAAACCTAAAATAACTAGTGCATGCAGAGAATTTTATTTCCCAGTTGTGGTGGAGATTCCAAGGAAATGTAACAAGAAGTTGTAAGCTAGTTTGAGTTTACAAGTGTTGCATGCAGTCAAATGATCAAACCTTGGGAATTTTGCAATCAATTGGAGTAAAATTCCTAAAAAATAAGGGTTAATTCTCTAGGATTTTCATGATGAAATAGGGGCGCAAGAAAAAACATAAATTGCTAAGTCTAGGTTGAAGCTTCTCATTGAGTAGAGAGATAGGTTATTCACTTGTAGGTTGTGCTCAGTGCAGGAAAGCAATTATAATACATGTGTATTCATCTTATTAATGCAAAGAGGCTTGAGGGATTTTTTCCAGTTGGGTTCCCCTAGAAAAATATTGTGCATGTTTTTTTATTTCCTATTGCATGTATAATATTATTATTCTAAACTGTGAATTGAATTCTACAAATTAGTATAGCAGAATTGTGGGTCTTGATTTTAGATCAAATTTCCTAAGTACTTACAATTCTATCACAATATTTCTATAATTTGTGTAGGTCGGCTTGATATTTGCATCATGACGAGGTCTTGGAGTGTGTTTTGACTTAAATTAATTATGTATAACATGCCCAAATGGGTCTTCAATACATGAAAATGACTCAATTGACTTGTAGACTAAATAACAAGCCTTAGAAACACTCAATGGATGCTTGAGCTAAAAATAAATGAAACCCATGTCTCAAGAACAACAATAATAAATTTATTTCTATTTTTACATTAAATACATAAAATCGTGATTACATATTTCATTATTTAGAACAAACCTAGTTACATATTTCAACACTCCCTCTTAACCAAGGAGGTATTCATAATCCATACAAGGTACTTGGAAATTCTCAATATGAATAATTCTCATAAGAAGAGTCGGATTGGTAAGCCATATATTTGCATCATATAAAATAGAATTTTCACATAACAAGGCCTTGACTAGCAATTCTATCTCCCCACAAGATCAGAGCACAATGTTGGAAATACCAATGACTAATAGAAACCATCATCATTTTCTCTCAAGGCACATACCCCACCCAAGTATTCACAGGGTATGTCCTTCCAAGAAAATTTCTATCTTTGAATAACACATCCTTGTGTTGGTGTGTTTGGTGCATGAATGAACCAAATCACACTTGCTTTTGAGGGGTGGTTTTTCCCTCTTAAGTTATTGGTCACAGGAAGAAAATATATGGAGTCAAGCAAGTCAGTGGAACGTGCTAAAACATAAACATACTAGATAGAGAAATAGCATGCATATTCAAACATAAAAACTTAACTAAAAAAAATAAAAAAAAGCTCTAAATAGAGTCAAACAACTTCAATAATCAAAACGGCGACGCTTACATTCACTCTTATTGTGTTCTGGTAGGAAATGAGGGTGAAACTTTTACCCACTTGCCAAGGGGTTCTAAGTCCCGATGCAAGGATGTCTTTACTTCCGTGCTACCTTGGCACAAAGTCTCCCTCTATCTACTGTAGTGGACTGGATTTGTTGGATGGCCAATAGCTGAGTCCCCTCTATCTCTGCTCCGGATCACACACTTCTGGTATTGCTTGGGACAATTCTGGCCAACATAATAATGTGCTCTCATATTTTTCATCTCTTGGTGGACTTTTATAGGAGAATTCAGTTCCTCCTTCCCTCTCTTGGTACATTATGGATGGTGACCCAAGAAAGGAGGGTGATTCCATTATGTGCTCCCTTGAGGTCCTAAGGAGGCTTGGGCGGCTATCCTTAGGCGGCCTCAATTGTGGGATCAATGTCCTGGAGTGTGCCTTGTGATCCCAGAAAGTGACTTCCGGCACTCTCAGTATTGTGCAGATTTTTGAGGAAAATCCGCGCAAAGGCACTCTTATCAAAGAATTATGTGCATAAAGGTGCACTTGACTGGTTCATCCTGTGCGTAATTTTATTTTTCCTTTCAGACCTTAGATATTTTTAAATACTTCATATTCTCTAATGTCTCTCAACCGTATAAATCCTTCTACCTGACATTAAATAATGCCATATTTTCTTGTCCGGTTTTTGGGTGATAATGGTTTCCCCCTAATGTGTGAGGTCTAGAAATAACTGTATAGCTAAAATACATTATAGTTTCTTTTCTTTGTGGAGAGAGGGAGAGAGACCTGTGTGTAGCTTGGAGTTGGAGACACCATGCACCAGGTTGAAGAGAGAACATGTCCTGCAGGATCCCTGCAAGAAAAGGTACAATACAATATATATAAAAAATTTCTACGAGGTGGGCATGTCCCATGCTCATGATGCTTTGGCTAGTTAAACAAATCTACTTGACAGATACAGATTCTGTCTGTGTCACTAGTATGGTAGTGATCTACTAGTTGATGACGACGACTGCTGACGCCCTCAAGGGAATTTTTTCTTTGACTATAGGTGGAAAGTGGTACCCATATGCGTAAACTTGGTATGGCATATAAATGCACATTGTATGCATATGCATTGGCTGGGACGTTCCCATGTAAGAATTGTTGAAAGAGACGTTTATAAAGGCACGAGTCTTCAACGAATTTGATCAAAGTGCAATGGGTGTAAGGTACGATACCATCTTGACATGAAAAAGTGTGTTGTAGTCGAATTTCAGGAGGGTCGATGATATCTGTGAGCAATGATGTCTCTTGTAGTGCCACCCGAGGATGCCCTTTTGTGGAGAGGGGTGATCCAAGGTACCACTTCCTTTTTGGAAAAGAGGTGTTGACGTCGACAAAAAGGAAGCTTCAACTAAAAAAGAGGGTCACTGATACGGAGAATTAGGATCCTGGATGTGATGGGTTTAATGTAGGCATGGTGGTGAGTGGTGACTGAAAAATAATTATGGGGATTCAGTGGCCCAAGCTCGGAGTATAAAAAGCAGCTTAACGGTAGTCATAACTATTTCTGATGGGGAAATCCCTGGAGTCGGTAGGACTTCCAAGGTGGGTATAAACTGGTTATGAATGTCATGGTGGCTTTTGCATGGGGATGTGATATTCCGACCAAGGGTGATCAGGGAATACTGCCATGGGAGAAAAAATGAATGGGTGGGTGGGGGATGTAATGCATTGTTTGTGGTCTTTGAACACTTACCAAAAGAATAAAATAATGGGGTTTGGTTTGTACAAAACACAAATATGGGTGCCCCAAAAACATCAAAGTGTTCACTCACTGATGGTGTGAGGGAGGTGTTTTTGCTAAGGGTGGAGGCCCCATTGGTTGGTCTCGTGTGTAAGGTTTATGAAGCAGATGAAAAAGTATCACAAATGGGTTATGATGATGGGGGTATGGTAGGCCAAATGCGAGGTGTGGTAGTGCACTTTTGATCTACTTGCACAACGTGGTAGTCCAGGAAAGGGGTTTTATTTCAATATGGTAAAACTTGACCTGATGCATGGTGAGTGAAATGGATATGAGGTGCTCCCCGAACTAAAGTGGTATGTCCATGGCGTCACTTTTGTTGTGATATATGGTCTACTTTTGGTGACAAGTGTTATGGAGGGGAGGCTCTACCGACCAACAAGGATGCTTATCATGTGCAAGGTGAGGTGATGATAAACATGGTCGAGTGTTTGGAACCTATGGTTAATTCCTGATGGAGAAATGATGTCAAGATATGCAAATTTTTTGTGGGACTTTATCATGCTGGAGGTAGAATAATACCTGCTCTTGGAACTTTTAGTGGATGGAGCTATGAATGTTTTGCACACTACCTGCAAAGACAAATACCTCAAGTGAAAGCATCTTCTTTATTCAAATATTTACTTGAAAGACATGTGTTTAAAAAAGAAGATGAGAGAGGGCATACATGTCGGCACCAAAAATTTATTTTTTCGGGGTGGAAAATGTATGGCACTGCCCTTGGGTGTTATGGAGTGTTGATCACAGTGTTGCTTTTGGTCCGGTGATTGGGCCTTCTAAGCTCTCATTATGGTCCTCCAAAGTTTCTGAAAAGGGCAACATATCAGCAAATATGGCTCAATTCAGTTCATTTGTGTCTGTTTGAGTATTGAGAGGTCAAAGGCTTTTGTGAAGCAGTTCTTGTCATTGAGGTCAGCCTAAGCACCTAGGATTAGCGATTTTTTAGCCAGGTAAACTCCATGATGTCCTGTATTTTAATTTTTTTAGTATGTGAGTGTCAGGGTCCATACAAGACTGGTTTGTAAGGATTTTGAGCCAGCTTTTTCCTTGATTGCATGGGCGATCAGGGTACTGGCGCACTTTTTGCGCACAAAAAGGAGGTTTTTCACGCATTTTTCGCACCTGTCCTAGCTTTGGGCGCGCCTTTTGTGCACCTGTGAGAAGAACAGGCACGCCCTCATTAGGGGAATTTTGAGGTCTAAAATGGGCCTCCTAAGGAAATTATTAAATAATAATGGAAATAATAAAATAAGATTAGATGACATCATCAAATTGTGGAGGGAAAAAAGAAAAGTAAAAAGAATAATAAATAATAAAATAATAAAACTACTTTTTCAACCCGTATTTTCAACTTATCTCCCTAAGTTTTTACTCAAATTTCGATCAGGAGTACTCGTTGGATGCATAATTTAATTTTTCATCCAAGGAGCACCCATGTTGCATACTTTTGAAGGACCCTGCTACACGAAAAATGAAAAATACATGAAAAATGTGATTGCAATTGCGTTTTTCATGTAGCAAGGTCCATCAAAATTATGCAACATGGGTACTCATTTGATGAGAAATTAAATTTTGCATCCAAAAAGTACTATTGCTCGAAATTTGAGTAAAAAATTAGGGAGATAATTTGAAAATACGAGTTGAAAAAGTAGTTTTATTATTTTATTCTTTTTTATTCTCTTTACTTTTTTACTCCAAAAATGGTGAATCATCCCCCATGGTTGACATCATCATCTTGAATCTTATTGATTCTTATAAAGTGTATTTTGGTTGTACATTTTTCTTAGGAGGCCCATTTTAGACCTCAAAATTCACCAAATGCCTCGTGCCTGTCTGAGGAAGGGGCGCGCGGAGAGCCGAGGCAGTGTTTTGTCTATTTTTGGTGTTTTTCATGTTGCTAATGTGCTCCTATTTTGATGACAGGATGTTTTGGATGGAGAGGGACTGGCCCAAACTCTATACTGCCTTAGCTACCTATGGTCAGGTGCACCAATAGTTGGTGTGGTGGGGTCTCCTGAAATTTCTGGAGAATGACCTTCTTCAATTGCAGGATTGACTTTTGCGCTACTTCGTACAATGTTGGACCAGCCGGTGCAAGGTGATGGTGCTACGTGGGTGTTGTTGTCAATCCTAGAGACAACTTTGAGTTGCGAAAGACCAGTGCCTAGGACATCTTATGTAGCAAGGAGAAAAATGATATAACAGGGATAAATGGTAAGACAAAGCTCTCATGTTATTTCTTTTTAAATAGGAAATTTAACTTGAATGGGACCAAAACTTCCAGAAGTTAATAACCGATAAAGCAATATTGTAGAGGCAAGATGTGAAACTCTAACACGAAATGTAGCAGACAATTCAAAAGTAGCTTAACTACAAAGAGGGCTAGATTCTAAACACTTCACAGAGATTGGTAATCATAGAGTATCTATTGCATTCGTAGAATAAAGAGGATACTAACTGTTGTTGAGACAACATCCAGAAACATATACCAGCATGTAGTGGGCTTGGTAAAATAAGAATCCACACATGAAGACAACATTTGTAAATAACATCTCATAGCAGTCAATATAGCAGAAATGCGGATGAATTGGAAATGAAACAGTATGTCACACCTGAGCCATATTTAAAGTGCCGAAAAGCTTATGACATAAGTATCGACAAGGATAAATTTATATCAGAAACAGTGGGCTACTTGCATTCCAGAATGTGACACAAGATAAATGGATATAAACTAAATTAATGGCTAAGCTATAGCACATAAGAAAGAAGTACACACTGTACAACACCAAGATCAAAATCCTCCTTAAAGATCAAAACTCCTCTTCATTGAAAACCCAACGAGCTCTTCACATTTGTATTAAAAATTTCACAAAAAGCATACAAGACATTCTTTTACAGTCAATTCTTCCAAAAATTTGGAACTTGTTTTTCTCTTTTCATCTTTCTTATATAGACTTCTTCATACATGAGCGAGAAGATATTCTTTGGGAAAAATATCTTCCTCGCATGCCCCAAAATTTGTTAAATGTCCTTATCAAAATAACCAAAAATTATGATGAGGAATAAAGGCCTCTCATCATTGGCAATTAGGCGCTCGGCCATTTTTAAAATGAAATATTAAAAGACAGTCTGATAAAGAGTAAAATGCTGAAGTGGAACATGAAGCCCACTTGAAACTTAAAAGTAGTTAACTAAGTAAAAAGTAAAAAGGCCACTAAGGCTGAATCATGAGTTGACAGTGTTTCACAGATGCGAAGGGGTTGAGGCAGTTGCGGACGCTGGTGGTGGAACATTTGTGGACGAGCTGGCGATCTGAATGGCGAACTGAGTGCATCTTTGCTGGCTGTCTGCTGATGGTTCGGGCGTTGCTGCGAATTTTTCCACCCTGACATAGGCCTCTGTGAGGTCGTTGAAACTTGCCTCGGTGGGGATCTTGTGCTTTATAAGATGAAGGAGGGCGAACTCTTGGCGGAGGGATGAAACAATTGTTTCGGCCTTTAACCGAGCGGTTTTATCCGACAGGATGTCCGTCCATTATTTTTCTTCCTGTAGGCATGTCTTATACTCTGTCAACGGTCGTAGCATGGAAGGAGTGGTTGGGTCCCAACAAGACAGCAGTCCAGTTGTGGTAATCTCACCCCATACTGCATTGAAATGACCCATGTTTGCTACCACCTATTGCAGGGCTCTCGAAGCTGTAACTCGGACCGCCTCCTTGTCAATGATTTTCTGACATTCAAAGACTTCCATGAATCGACTTGGTATGCCATGCTTCTCCACCTCATCAGATTCCAACTCCTTCAAGAATGAAATATAGTTTCTAGCGTGCTGGGCTCTGTCAAACAAGTTGAGGTCTGCCTCCTGCAATTTCCTGTTGAGATAGGGTATAGCAGATTTGTTTTCTCCCACCGTTCTTAGGAAACCCCACTGTTCCGTCACTGCTGAGATTATGTTCGACCAGATTATACCTCTCGCTTCACTGAGGGTGATATTTCCCTTCATGCGACTTTTGAGTTCAGTGATGGTTTTCCGCTGGTCGGCTCTTGTCTTCTTTTCCTGCTCGATCTCTTTCTGCAGTGTCTCTATTCTCCTGCTATTCTCAGCCAGGAGATTTTCCAAATCAGTGATCCTCTACCTATCAGTGGATGCCTGCTTTTCTAATATATCATTCGCAGCTTTCGCTACATTCAGTTGCTCTGACAGCAGACTTGTCTCTGGTGGGGTTGTAGCAGGCGCGCAGCTGTGCATGTCCCATGTGTTATGCAGCTCCGTCAACCTACTCTGTAGAGTGGCGATTGTTTCAGCCATTTTTTCTTTGTCCTCCATCTCTTTTTCCAGTGTGTTAGCCAGTTCAGCTTTTTCCTTCTCTGCTTGCACCAACTCGGCCGTCTGCACATGGTGGGAGGCCGGTATGCTAACCTTACCTTTCAATGACGCGACCTCCTTCTGCAATTGTTCTATCAAAGCGCGCTGCAGGTTTGTTTCTTCCGTATCCTTTCCCTTGATTAACTCCTGGAGGCCACGTATTTGATTTTCCCGGGCGCAAGAGTTTTCCTGTTCATTCTTTAGGGTCGCCCTCACCTGTTCATTCTTTTTCTCTAACTTTCTTAGTGCAATGGTGACCCACATCACCTCGTCCTTCAACATATCACCCACGACCTGAAACAAGTTACACATATCGGTTGCTGGCACCTTGGCCATGTCAATTGCATGTTCGAGCACCCGGTAACTAGTGGCACCTGTATCAGGATCCAAGATGGCCTCAGCCATAGATAATACCAGGTGTTCTGTGTCCACGTTCATGGTGGCGGAAACCCTGGTGTGATATTTCTCTATATACCCTTCCAGCTCGGCTTTGTACTTATCCCTGACCGTCCTATTTGCCTAGTTCCTTGCAACTGCCCTTGATGAGTTATGATCTCTGATGGCCTGTGAGACTTCCGAGAAGTCGGAAGAGGTGGTAATGTCTCTCAACACTTTTATCCCAGCTTTACTCTTGTCTAGTTGACCATACGGTGTAAATGGTTCTAGCAATTGCTCTTCCCCTATGACTTCTGCCTCACTGGAGGCTGTTTTCTACTTTTTGCGAAGGGGAGAACCCGCTCCTGAGGTACCTACTTCTTCTCCACCTTGGCCATTATTGACGTCCTCTTCTTCTTCCCCTGTGGCAGATTAATCTGTCTCCATCTGCGAAATCAAAGGCCAAGTTTCAAGGTTAGCCCTCCACTCCATGAATGGCCTTGATTCATGTATATAAGGTGTGGACTTGTTCCTCTTTCTTCTGTTTGAGATAATTTCCTGAGGATCATAGGCCCAACCCTTTCCCAGCCTTAGGTCCAGGCCTTGCAGCATTTTCTCAACAATGGGAAGGGCATGTCTCGAATTCACAACAAAACGACCGATTGTGATGGGGAGTCTCAGGATGAAACCCTTCTTTGTAGGGACAAAATGGAGTTGGTCACCCTTGAGGGTCTGCCGAATGTACTCCAGCGCATAGACTCGTCGAACAGAAAACACAGGAAGCTGGTAAGGGGAAACCTCGGCTCCGTAGACCCGAATTTTAGTGTAATTGTCAAATAGATACCAGTCCCCAGTGCTCTAGGATTTTTCGGCTTGTAGCCAACTCTTCATCTCAGGAAAAACTCTAGGTGAGGGTGGATCATGGATAATAGTATAGGCAATGGACATGAAATTATTTACAAAACTGGAATAACCCTCTCCCTTAGGTAATTGGCGTACAGAAAAATTCCAGTCAAAAACTGGTCGGGGTTGGGAATTCACGTCATATACCCTATCTAAACCCAAACCCTCAAACTTATCAGCATGCTGATGTAAGAAAAGATAGAAGACCATCGAGAAAAAGTGGAAGTGACTGGTTTCTGAAAGCTCTTAGAACTGGGTCCGAATGTTAGCAGCAAGGAAACCAGGGATATCTAACACTACCCCCTTTTGAGACATTAACCATAAGAAATAGACACATATCCTTTTGATTTCCCCTAAAGCGCCGACACCTAAAAGACTAGCGATGAGAGCAAGGATTGGCTGCACTTCCTCTTGGAATAGACTCAGCGGGAAAGGGTCTGCAGTGGGAAGAGAATTAGCTTGGTTGCTGGTGATGGAGGAAATGAAGTCGTTTTGGTGCTTCGATCGCAGTTTGGTGAACTAGGAGGTTAAAGGCACTTCACTGAAACTGATATATGTGTCGTTGGTGGGAAAGTGGAGGGCTTGCCTGATAATGTCGTGGGAAAGAGAAAAAAACTTATTCCCTTGAGGAGAGGTAAACGTGCCTCGCTGCTCATCATAAGCATCTTTGAGCCAGCAAATAAAATCAACCACAGAATAGACTTGGGGGGGTAATTTTATGGTATAAACCAGACACAACCACCTGGTATCGGTCTCTATTCCTGATATGTATTCTAAAATGCTCGGGCTTAATGCTGCTGATGAGAAAAGGGTATTGGGGATCACGAATTTTGGCTTGCAGGTCGATGAAAGGCTCGAACCCGAGAGGATTTCTGGTTTCTCGGACCTAAGGGGTTTCTGGTTTGGCTTTCTTGGGCGTACCCCTTCCCATGATTGACATATAAAACTTTTAAAAGATGAAAGGAAAGCAGAGAGAAAATGAGGGACGGAATACCTGTGCAACAGGGAAATATACTCAGGAAAACGACGCGGGGGTTTTGATAGTGACTGGGTAGACCTTGGCACCAATTCCCACTTAGTTTATACCGTAGCTGGAAGACCTGCAACTTTTACTGGAGTAAACTACGAGAAGACTGTTATTTTACGACTGAGCGTTCTGAGGTAAAAAGGCGGATAGGTAAAATAAACGGGGGGAAAGTGTCGTAAGGACACTGACAGTGGAGCACGCGGCGCGTAGGGATTGGGCATCAGCTGGGGACAGGTGAACACCGTGTGCCGAGTTTAATACTGGTACGGACCTCTGTACCAGTTTGCCTAGAGACTTACCTTACCTTTCTACTGCAATGAACCATACGATTCTTGAAACCTCTTATTCGTGAGCCGAGTTAAATATACTACGTACCAGTCTTTAGGGCCCACGTTCTGATCTGCCACATTACTCTTTACCTTGGGCCCACCCCATGATGCTTCAATATAGTTCCGCAAGGGTATGGGTCTGTCCTCCCTTCCGCCTCTTAACCCCCGCGGAAATTCCCATATGGGGAATTTCCTCACGTGCACATTTGGGATGTATTTGATCTCTTAACGGTTTTCCTTTTTTCGTCTTTTGCACCATGTATTTGTGCCTTTGTGCGGCACCTTTGCTTTTTTTGTTTTATATTTTGGATCCTCCTTGTATACATGTTTTTCTTTAAGCGCAATACTTGTCACATCCTCGTCCCTTTTTACCCAACCTTTTAAACGCTTCATCATCTACCCTAACATTCGATACATGTCTATCCAAAAGTTAACTCCCAAGAATAACTAATGGTAATTCAGGACCAACAGGTGCGACCTCACTATCCATCCTGAGACGGATATCTACTTTGTGATCGGGTTGCTGCCTAAGGGTGAGGCACTTCGGTATCCACTTCCCTCTAGGAGGGTGTATCTTGATCGGTTCCTGGCACATCATTGCGGCAGGGTGCCCCTTACAGAAGGGTGCATAGCCATTACTACAGTGACATACTTGGTCGAGCGGTGTGCTTTAGTGGCTAGTGTGTAATTGGTAGGGTCATTTTCTCCTCATCAGGCATTGGGTTCACAGGTTGGTGTCTTGCGACAACTGAGGGCCAGGAACTTCTTTGAATTTTCCCATATCTGTTATGACAGGATGCTGGCACAACTTTCTAAGATCTGGGATGAATCGAAGTTGTTTACCTATGCCAGCATCTTATGTAACATTATGTACAAAAGAGTGGTGTTGATGAGACCTATGGTGGTGGTGCCTACTGGGGAGCCATAGTAGCCTCGTATGAGGAGGTGGGCTCCGATGATACCCCGAGGCGATGGTGGTAGGGTGGGGCATTACTGGAACGCCACCAATGAGGCTTGGTTTGAGGCCAACCCTTAGATGTTCCTACCATTCCCTTATGCAAGGATGAACTTCCGGGGATATCCATACATGGGTCTTCCTACTGGATATGCTTGGGTGCCAGCAAGTATGTATTTTTTTTTTTCTGCATTTTCTTGAGTATTTATGTTTATATGTGTATTATGATGACACTGACATAGTTTTGGTTACTTGTGCATATGTTGGCAAGGTTGGTTATCCTGTGGCTCGATTGGTTAGGCACTGGCTGATTCCGCGATCGCGAGGAGCTCTCAAGGGGCAGGGAGGAGCTCCTTCCTAGCCTCTAGGTAGAGCAATGGGTGGTGAGGTTGGCCCTTTGGGGGAGGGCAGTAGCTCGGCTGCCACCGAGACTATTGTTGAGAGAGCTCGTGTTGATGCGGCAGAGGCTCATGTTGTTGAGCTAACCGAGCGAGTGGTAGCTCTAGAGGATGCCTAGAATCAAGTGGACCACTTGACCCAGGGGATGCCTACTCAAGGCTTTTTGGATGACCTTGAGGATGCATGGTTGGAGAACTTGATGGCCTGGGAGATGAGCTATCGGCATGTTTTACGTCGTGTGGTAGCGTTTATATTGACGGAGGCTCCAGTAGTGGTACTAGGAGCAGTAGTGGGTCCAGGTGCCCCGCCTACGGAAGTATCGCCCTAGAGAATTTTTGTACATGGGGAAAGCACCCATTATGAGGATGCTTCCCCTATTTTTGATGACTTATATGTGTATCTTCTGGGTTGAACTATGGGTCAGAGACACTATTTTTTGTACTCAGACACATACATTTTTGGTATATATATCCGAGAGATATTTTTTGTGGCTCTACATGGTGTGCCCCCTATTTTTGCTTATGGATTATGTTATGATGATGGATACCTATGTTTTCTATGTTTTTTTTTTATGTATGATGGTTTATCCGAGATGAATTCTAGTTTAGAATATTGTTAACTATGCGATAATTTTTTTGGTTTTGACTCCTTGGTACATGTGTGAATGTAATGTAGTCAAATTTTCTGCTTAATATTTTTCCACGCAAGTATTTTCTAAACATATGTGAATCTCTTATCTCAAATGTTTAGTTTAACTATGATACTAATAACTGGGAATCGAGGTAGATATGTATATGGCATATGACCTGATGGAGGGCGTCGCACATAAGTCTGATAACAACATCATAGTCTACCTGGTTGTTTGTTTCTTAACTGATGCACACACCATTGGTGTAGAGTGGTGATTGGTCAGGGTGATAGATAACCCAAGCGGCTGCTGCTAAACTTGAGACCATCTTGATGCTGCATGAGCAAATATGAAGTAAGGGTCGGGTTGGTAATGCATTATGACACACAAGCATGTTTTGTAACAAGTCTTTTGGTCAAAAATTTACAGTGGTTGGGTTTGTGTACGTTGACTCTAGGGTAGGGCCCCATTGGCCCTTATGGGTAGAATTTCTGGAGATAAAGGTTGTTGATGGGGTTGTTGAGGCATTTCCCGTCTGGTTCAGTCAAGATGTATGCCCTCTTGAGGAGGAAATGTTTTATGATGTAGGGTTCTTTCCACAAGGTTTTGAAGTTTCTTGTACCAAGGGCTTCTTTTGCGACATCGTAGTGGAGGACTAGCTCTCCCTCGGTGAATGAGCGAGGGGTGATGTGGCAATCAAACAATGATTTTACCTGTTTCTTACGGGCCTTGTTGTGTTGCAGTGACTATTGTCGGCTTTTGTCGGCAAGCTCTAGTTGTACTAGACACTGATCTAGAGGCTGGGTATCATCAAGGAGTTCAATGGTAGCATGAAAATTCAGGACCTCACAAAAATCAATGCAAAGGCTTAGGGTGCTCTAATTTTTTACGACGAGAACAGGTTCGGGAGTCCAAGCGGTGTGGGTGGCTAGAGTCTTGGTTCCAAATGATGATACAAATCATATGTGGTGTATCGTGTTAGTATGAATTCTTTGTCGAAGTGTACGAAAAAGACCCACTTTAGCTACGCATAACTAATAGCCCTAACAACAATAATGGCTGCAAAACATCTTCAGATCTGCAATTAGTAATTAAAGTGCTGCAACAAACAGATCTATAAATAGAAAGACATTAAGTAGTAAAGTAAAGAGTTTGCTCCATGCATCCAACAGACAAGACAAGAACACGATTTTTGAATGAATTTTTATATTACAGGGCACCTGGGAGGAAACAAGAAGGTGTATCCATATCTCCTCAATGGGATGGGTTCTTTGTAGTCCTCAGCACTTCAGATCTAAGCTTTCTCTCTCTTGTAGATGTAGAAAACCCAATGTAGAAGGTAGAGCTCAATGGGAGCAAAATGGTAGAAATGAGACCAAGTGTATAGATCCAGAGTGATCTTCTATGCAACAAAAGGTGAAGAATGAAGGGGAAAACCCTCCTATTTATAACAAAATATTGGGTCATTCTAGATCTTTGGTGCATGATTAAAATAATGTTAATCAAATCTAGATCCACCTCTATGGAATATTTTATTATTATTTGTTGGAGGGAAAGGGACTTTGACTTGGGTCAAATCCCTTGATTAGTGAGGAATAAATAAATAAATGATTTATTTATCCTTTTAAGGAAGTGGTGGGGATATAATCAAATAAATAATGATTTATTTAATTAATAGTGGTTGATTTGGTCATATTTAACAAGGAATATTATTTAAATAATTATTCCTAGAAAATAATAAGATAATTATGGGTGTATCTCATTAATTTCTTTGTTTTTGGGTTAAACATGACTGGGAATAATAATTAAATTGTGGTTTAATTAATTATTCCTTTTGGGGTTTCCTCAATTAACATAGTGAAAGCAGTTTTACTTGGGGTAAAACTGGTCTTACATGGTGTACTTGGGTCCATCTAATGATAAAAGGTTAGATGACCAAAAAATGGTGTACCAGATTGCCCCCCAGCGTGCGAGTGTCAGGAGCAAATCGTATGACCGAAGTACGTTGTAAGAATACAATCACCAGACAACGAAAGGGGATGTCAGAGAGAGAAGTGTGAGGTAGATAGTGTGTTGAAGGACTAGACCCTAAGGAGACGAGACTCGCAGGTGCAACAAGTCTCTTTTTTATGAGAGGGTACCTGTGCTGAAGGCGGCGGGGGAGGCATACCTATGCCCGCCGTGACAAAGTACAAAATAATAGTGTGTCCAGTAAACAAGGGACCGAACCATAGAGTACAGCTGGCATAATCAAGAGCCAGATAAAAATACAATGAAGAGTCTCACATACATGCTGTGCCTGGGATAACAGCTAGGACTAGTACAATAATATCTGAGTACATGAGACAAATACAACCCAAATGCCCCCTGTAAATGGGGAAGGGCTCACAAAATCTGACTGATACATGCAAAGCAAAGAGGCGCTGCAAGTGGCTACGGCCAAAATCATCAAATATCTGGAGCTACATCGAAGGCTGCAAGGAAGAGTTCATCCAGGCATGTGGGGGGCTACCTGTAGGGCCACCCCTTCATGAGGGTTGAGACATCTCACACACACCCGGGAATCATCAAGAGCTGCTGCTGGATCACTGGACCATCAAGTATACGGATCTCGATCATGCTGAAAGGAGCTGGAGAAACAATCAAGTCAAAGGGCAAGAAGAGATCCCTTTTCCTGATCCGAGGCACCGAACAAGAGTGGAAGCTGGATTCGATTCTGGGTTCGATCCCCAGTGGAGTCGCCATTTGTTAGTATGAATTCTTTGTCGAAGTGTACGAAAAAGACCCACTTTAGCTACGCATAACTAATAGCCCTAACAACAATAATGGCTGCAAAACATCTTCAGATCTGCAATTAGTAGTTAAAGTGCTGCAACAAAACAGATCTATAAATGGAAAGATATTAAGCAGTAAAGTAAAGAGTTTGCTCCATGCATCCAACAGACAAGACAAGAACACGATTTTCTGAATGAATTTTTATATTACAGGGCACCTGGGAGGAAACAAGAAGGTGTATCCAGATCTCCTCAATGGGATGGGTTCTTTGTAGTCCTCAGCACTTCAGATCTAAGCTTTCTCTCTCTTGTAGATGTAGAAAACCCAATGTAGAAGATAGAGCTCAATGGGAGCAAAATGGTAGAAATGAGACCAAGTGTATAGATCCAGAGTGATCTAATAGGCAACAAAAGGTGAGGAATGATGGGGAGGAACCCTCCTATTTATAACAAAATATTGGGTCATTCTAGATCTTGGTGCATGATTAAAATAATGTTAACCAAATCTAGATCCACCTCTATGGAATATTTTATTATTATTTGTTGGAGGGAAAGGGGCTTTGACTTGGGTCAAAATCCCTTGATTAGTGAAGAATAAATAAATAAATGATTTATTTATCCTTTTAAGGAAGTGGTTGGGATATAATCAAATAAATAATGATTTATTTAATTAATAGTGGTTGATTTGGTCATATTTAACAAGGAACATTATTTAAATAATTATTCCTAGAAAATAATAAGATAACTATGGGTGCATCTCATTAATTTCTTTGTTTTTGGGTTAAACATGACTGGGAATAATAATTAAATTGTGGTTTAATTAATTATTCCTTTTGGGGTTTCCTTAATTAACATAGTGAAAGCAGTTTTACTTGGGGTAAAACTGGTCTTACATGGTGTACTTGGGTCCATCTAATAATAAAAGGTGAGATGACCAAAAAATGGTGTAACATATCGTGTCATCAGCATTAGGTGGGAGGAGAATCTCCATGATGGGAGCTTGCGTGAGCGCAAGGTTGGTTCCCCTGTTAGGATGGTCAATTTCTAGTTGGTGGAAATTGTGCTTAGTGTAGAGGTGCCTGAATGTTTTCATTAGCGGGAATTCCTATAGTTCAGGGTTATGGCCAATGTAGATGGTGGATGGTACCACTATGCCAACTGAGTATATTGTATGGGAATCAAAACTAATCTTCATCCTAGACATGGACGCTTGGAATGGATCTGTGGTAGAAGATGAGGTCTTCTGCTTCCATTTCCGATTATTTGGCATGGGTATGTCTAAATATTTTTGGGAGTGTAGACTTAATGCTTCTCTTTCCGCTCTAAGCTTTGGGAGATGCTCACATTTAATTGTATGATGAAAGTGTGAACGAATTCGGCAATAAGTGTGCGTGATTTTCTCTTGGTTAGAGAGAAGTCTCTGTGGGAGAGAAGAGACTGTGTGAAAATTGTTTGCGATGTGCTTTAGTTCTTGGCATTGATTGAATTGGTAGCCAATCAGATTGCATGGTCCACATGTTATCCGAGGTTGGACCTGGGTCATGCTTGGTTGGTGCACCGTTTCAGATTTCCTGTTACGTTGCTGTGGGTGCGGGGTTGGTGGCTTTGGGGTGATATACTTTCTATATCGTTTGAGGAGATCATCTTGTTTCTTCTCTAATGTATGTGTCATATCAATTAGAGGACGTACTCATGGGATATAGCTACAACGATGTCATTAGTGATTGCCCTGACACACTGGGAAAAACTGCCTAGATATGGGGTTCCTATCGTGCTCATTTGGTGGCGTGACTGGGTACCAGCGACATAGGGCTTCTAAGTCAGGGCAAGTGGCGACCACATGATTATGCATTTTACATAACATGCATGTTGGTATTTTCTGCAGAGAGTGATTGGAGATAACTAAGGGTTCCCTGATTGGTTGCTTTTTAGCTGACAGAAAGAGGATGGATCTGCTTGTCACATCTTCTTGGGTTGTCGAGTTGTTCATAGATTCTGACCCTGAGCCATCTTCATGGGAGAGGTGGACTATAGCTGAGCACAAACTAGCCAGCCCTAAGCGAAATCAGGGGATATTGTGGCAATGTTCCAACATATGGTTATTGGCACATAAAGGACATGTGAATTGTGTTTCCCGCAATCCAACATAATAAACGTGCTCTATAGGATACCTTATGTGGATGATTTCTAGGGCTACGCATTCTTCGATGAAGTGACCACATTCATCGCACAATGTGCAATGTATAATAGGAGGGGGAAATATAAACGGGATTCTTTTTGGCGACTATCGTTCCTCCTGTAGGTAAATTATGGTGCGAGGTTAATCTCCAGATGATTGGGTGGAGGGAACCTCTTTGTAGGATAGCTTGATGGCATGTAAGGCGTCCCTATATCATGGGATTTTGGGAAATGATGGGTATAGTGTCCATAATTGTTGCAGATAGCGCATATGTGATTGGTACACAATGTTTTTCCTTGGCATTTGGTGGCAGGTTCTTTTTTATGGGAACGTGGTGTCGCAATGTCTACCTTAGAGATAAGGAGTGGCATTAATTCATCCAGTTCTAGGCATTTGTGAGTAGGGTGGCCCACTATGTCACAAATGGCGTAGCAGGGTGATTCTTGTATCTTGGTGGGATTCTCCACCTTCTTTCCTCCTCTCAATTTTCTTAGTCGTAACCATCGGCTTTGCGATGGGAATTTCCTTTGAAGGGATGTTTGCGATAGTTTCCTGAACGACTGGGGCCTGCTCAAGGTTGATAGGGATTAATGTTGTAGAGGTGATTGCACGACTCCCATTTGAGTGGGTGGGACTAGGTACCAAACTAGTATTGCAAATGATAATTTTGGTAGGACCACCATGGCCATGACCTGCTGTGACATGAAAACAGCTGGGGGGAAGAGGAAAGGGGTTTGGGAGGCGGCGTAGGCTATAGAAGCTATCGTGGCAGAAGACTCGGTGTCATTACTACTCATCTCCATGTCTTGACTAGCTTCAGTGCTTGAAGTGGACATCATGCACACCAGAGCCCCTGTAACATCGAGTGATGACTCGGGTATGTTAGCCATCAGTATTTTTTACATGTTAGTGATGACTATATCTATAGCTGAGTTTTCTAGAAGCTGATTTCCTTATGTCAATATCTCATATAGAAAACCCTCCTAAAACTTTTTTTGCCCTTCTACTTTTCAGTCCACCCCTGTCGAAATCAAAACCTCATTACCACTATCCTATCTAGCTTTAGCCCTACTGGTCTGCCCATCAGCTTTAAAAGGCAAATCCAAATCTGTTTCAAGAGTCTCCCCTATGTTAGGAAGTGGCGCTTTAAGACATTTTACCCTTGGCGATCATCAAAAAGCCAAAAAGCCTCCATCTGTTACAGACCAACCATAACTGACCTCCCACTCTGCAAATGAAATTGACAAACAGCTCTAAGTCGCGCCACTTATATCCCTAGGTCTCAGCACTGCATAAACCCCAATCTCAAGCTGACTATTAGGTGTTTCACAGTGTTTTATGGATTCTGCAAAGAACAAGAAATATAACTTCATCTCAGGATTAAATGCTTGGATCTACAGTTAGAGGAACAGCTGCTTCTAAATGTATTATGAGCCTGAGATGAAGCTGCAAAACAAAGAATCACTCATCAAGACCTTACAGCTCTTTCCAGCATGAAAATCACAGTAAGAAAGGGACATCACTGTCTCAGCAAACTGGTAAATTGTCATGGCCCAGAACCTCCTTCATTTACAAGCAGAGGGTTAGAGCGCCTCCTTCATCCAAAAGCAGAGGGCGCTGGCCAGTATTGACTTTGAAGATTGCAAAAGTCCAGGTTTGCCTTTCACTGAACAGTGAAACAATATCTCCAGGTTTTATGAATGTGAGTGATGATCATAACAGGAATAGAGTTTGAAATATGCTAGCTCAAAGGAAAAAGAGTCTGGTCTGATAAAGGAGCTCATTTGAAGCTTTCAAATCATGTGAATTGTAGAACTTTAGAAAAGCATGTCATCAGTAAACATTCCAATCTTAAGCAGCCTGTTTTCCACAAGATCAAATTGAGGAGGTACTGACAAAAATGCCATAACACAGGCAGAAAGAAAGTTCTTGGTTGTTCAAAAAGCACTGACCTTCATAGTCACAGACACTATTTTTCAAGTAATTTGTCATGAGATAACCAAAGCAAATGATGATATTTCAGTCACCCTCAAAACTGTGCAGGGAAACAGTGTCACTTTGGCTAGGGTTTCTTCTGAAACACAGTGATGATTGCAAGTAGAGATGCTAATATTGATGTTTTTCAAGTGGTTTACTTTCCATCACATTCTGGGAAAAGCTGTGTCAAACAGATCTGTCAAGCAACCTTCGGATACTTTACCTGATGAAGAGCCCCTCCATGTATGAGCAGATGGCCAAAGCCTTGGATATTGTTGAAGACTGATTAGACAGAAAGATGCAGTGGAAGGATGCAAGGGAAGAGAGCAAAAGTCTTTTACACAGCTAAAAGATGGTGGTTATGTTTCAAAATGCATCACCCATAGTAAAATATCTTTCAAAATATACATCATAGTGGAAAAGAGACAATATTGAATATATGCATGCATTGATACCAAAAGGAGCAGTTTCTTTAAAGGGAAGGGTTAAACAGTACCCCACTGTCACCTGCCATTAAGTCTAAAGGAGCTCTTTTTGAGTAAAACAGAGAAAATATGGTATGAAGGGATGCAAGCTAGAATATAGCACTTACAATCCAAAAGGAGCTTGTGTATCACCTGGAAGCAGGGTTTGCCACCATGTACAAAAAGAGCTTTTGCCAAAGCCTGCACATCATATAGCCATCAGCAGATTAAGACAGAGTCTCTGAAAATGAGTTTTATTAGCTCTGGGCAGCACTCAAAACCCATGAAGCACTGCACTATTGCAAATCCAATCCAAGGACATCTACAAGATTCTGTCAAAACCGAGCTTAAAAGGAGGAGGCATTTCTGCAAAGTAGGGAACAGTCAGGTCATTTTAATCACCAGTCATTATCCAGTTTTGAAAACTTTGAGATACATGGAAAGAGAACCAGCAGACAGGGCTTTTGAGTTCCATCACCAAGAAGATATCACCTTTTGAATTATTGTTCATTATGTTCAAAAATTCATTTAGCATATGATCATTGTTGGATAGTTTAAAAAGAAGCACAACCTGTTATTATTCAAAGAACAGAGGCATTGTATACTACACCTACAGGCAGGGAAGTATTTGAGAGAGAGACGCCCTTATCAAATCAGGAGGTCATGATCAAGTCCGAATAGGGTCAGCGATTTTGAACACCTACTGTAGATGAAGGTTGAAGAAACTATCGAAGACCAAGAGCTGTTAGAACAAGTTGACAAAACCAGCCCTGTCTTTCAAAGAACAAAGCAGTATTCAGGTATTTCATTGACAGTTTTAAAAAGGGGTTGTTATGCATCATAAATATTACCTGTGTTATTAAAACACAGTGGCAGAAGTGATGTAGAAGTTGTTGAGTTGTTTGTCAAGGTTTAAAGCTCGGGGTTGAAATGTCCCCCAAAGGACAAAACTAAAAAAAAAAATCACCTTTTGAAACTACTGTGTACTAAACAGAGTCATTGTTCGGGTTTATATATTCAAAATGACAAGCCCACAGTTTAAAAACAAAACGAAGTTGAAAACCAACGTTACTTTCAAAGTTTAAGACCGTTGAAGATTTGTTGTGAAATGACACAAGAAGAGTAAGGTCGAGGGAAATTGTTTCATTTTCAAAACTGAAGACAAAACCCTGTGTCTCCCTAGCACCAAAGCAACGATTTTTCGGTCAGTTTGCAGAGCTGAACACCGTTTATTGGCCGAGCGACGCGCCTGCCTTTTCGCGCAACGCGCCTGGGGGCGGATTTACAAAGGCCTCCTGTGTTAGCGCGACGTGCCTGTACAGTGGCGCGACGCGCCTGTACAGGCCGCCCGACCACCCGACAGGCCGACCCGACAAGCATTTTCTTGCGCGACGTTCTATTTTCAAAAGAGTGCCGCGCAGGTTTAAGAGGCTCCGGTGTTACTTCAACCTTTCAAAACGGGTGATCATCAAAATTGAAGGTATTTTTATATATTCTCCCCTCGACTTCAAGGTTTTGCTAAGTGACAGGAATGGTTTAAAGGCCTGTTTCGAACTGCAGTGTGAGAGAAAGGGTTAGAGCAAGGCTGCTGAGTTATACCTTGTTTATATATCAACCATATATGCTAAGAAATCTGTCTAGCAAGGTCAAGATCGAATTCAAGGGTGGTTTGTCCTAGTTTTCAAAACTTTCAAAGCCTTATGACCTTGTCACTATAGCTAAAAACAGTCCTTTCTACACGGTGATCTGAAGTATTGAAATATGATAAAAGGCTAACTGTGTCATTCTCCTTATTAAAACTATAAAGCTCATTTCAAAGACTGTCACCATTGTTCCATAAACTGTGAGTTTGGATGTATGCACACACTGGAAGTCAAAATTTGCTTGTGTATGATCCTGTTTGATGGGATATCACCCATATAGAGAAAACAGTGAAGTTTTAATAGGGGAAAGGGTTCTTGATTAAGCAGAAGTTCACTGGTTGAGGCCACAGAGGAAGGTTGCTCGCGCTCCTCACAAAGGGACAGTATTCACTGTGTTTGATTGGTTGACTGCCTTGGGTTTTTTCTAAAGCTTATTGACAAGTTGTTTTACATCCAAAGTAAGGGCTTTTCTAACATAACCAGAGGTGTTATTTTGATATAAGGTCTTGCCTATTTTGCAAGATAGAGACTCTTGCAGGTCTTGGTGAAACCTTTTGAGGCATTTTCCAAAAACTCTGTTACCTTGTTCAGAAATACAGTGACTGTTTAACTGAGAGTTGATTGCCTATATGCAAATTATTGAAGGTTGGCACACCTATACAGGGCAGAGTTGTTAATGACTAAAAGTCCCCTTGAGCAAGGAGTAAGGTGTATTGGTTGACATCTTAAAACTCACAAGAACAGGGTAATCAAAGCACTTCTCACAGCAAACTCCTTCTAGCAATCTGCCCCTCTTCTTCACTATATTATTTCATACTGAGAATTTGTTGACAGAGTTTTTTTCCAAAGGTGAACAGGACACTGAAGGGCAGAGGTTGTTGATGGTTGAATTTTAACATTGGAGACAGAGGTATAGATGTGGTGGTGGATCTCTTAAATTCACAAGTAAAGAATGTTTTTCCTAAAACACTGTGCACTGATATCTCACCTAACCTAAGTCTCCTTTTCTCTTCCACTGTATGGTCTCTTCTATAGAAATCCGTTGACAAAGGTATTTTCAAGGTGGAAGACCATTTTTAAAGAGCAGAGTTCTTATGATTAATATTTGTCTTGAAGACCAAATACAGGTGTTGATTGGCCTCTAACAAATTCACAGGAAAAAGTGATTTTTCAATACTGTGCACAGGAAATCTACACAACAGTTTTACTGATGGTGTCCTATTGAGGAATTTACCTGGCTGAGGTGCATCCAAAGGTGAAGGGCTGGTTTTAAGGAGAGCAGAGGTTGTTTATTCAAAGAAACACTGTTGCAATCTATCCTAACCACATTGTTTATCTGTCCAAACAGCATATTGACACAGTTTCAATCCAGAAGGGCATTTTACATACAGTGAAGGCAGTTTGCCTCTTTCAAAGCTTTTTCAGGTCAGAATGCCTCCAAGGCAAGACCACAGGAGCGGTCCACATAAGAGATATGAGCCTATCTCCACAGAAGAAATCAATGCTAACCCATCTGTGCTTTTCAATTTCCATGAAGCAGGCTGTCTTGATTTCTGCCAGAAGATAGAAGAAGTCAAGAGTTTTTCGCCATTAACACACTTGTGCGCTCTGAGATTCAAAGAAAAACACTTCCAAGTGGCGGGTCTTGATTTCAAAATTTCTCCAAGGTATGTGTCCAAGGCTACCAAGATCCCGTATCATGGCGAAAAGTGGTTTAAACAAGCTCATCTTGACTTAGAGGATTACAAACCTTTCCTCAAGCCTGAACATAGGGAAGCTATCACTGCTATCTTCCCTTTTTCCTATCTTCTTGACAGCTATGCCCCATTGATGAAAGCCGTAATGAAATATTTCACTTGTGAAGGGAGGTTTAATCAAATTTATGCCTACCATGTCCGCTTATTGATGCATTTTACCCGAAGTAGGCAACTAAACCTTCCTTACTTTTTGTCCAAGAGCATAGAGAAAATGGCATCTACTGTCCAAAAGAAGGCTCCACCTCAGCAAATCCCTTCTCTCTTTCATCATTCCTTGATCAAGATTATCTTCTTACACCAGCTAGAGAAGAAAGAGGTGCCATGGGACTTATTCATCAGCCATCCAGACTTCTCTACTGTCCCTCCTGTTCATGTGTCTCCTACTCAGCCTGTCCATCGCCCAGTGCCTTTGTCTAGTAGGCCTACACCTAGAAAACTCAGAATGACTACTGGGCAGCCAAGTCAACAGGGAGAAGGAGAGGGCAGTGAACAACAGGGAGAAGGAGAAGGCAGGAACAGCAGCAGTTGGATGTTGAGGAACAGAAGCAGTTGGATGTTGAGGAACAGCAGCAGTTGGATATTGATGGACAGCAGCAGATACAGGATGAGGGACAGCAGCAGACAGTAGTTGAGGAGCAGCAAGTTGGGCAGGAAATTGAAACACCTTTTGAGTCACAAACTGGACAAGATAGTGAGAAAGAACAGCAAACTAAAGTTGCCACCTTAACAGTGACAAAGGTCGCTCCTAGCAAAAGGAAATTGCCCAAAAAGACATCTTCTATCATGCCAAGGAGGAAAAGCGCTAGATTGGCTTTCAAAGGTAAAAGTAAAATTGGAGAAAGTACAAAACATGGAGGTGAATTAGCTATTATCCCTATCCAAAGCGATGATAGTGACAATGAGGCCCGCCTCCTTGAAAACCTCCTCATTCACAAAGAGGGGAAAATTGAGGTATTACAGGAAGATCTTCAAAGGGCGAGGAATTTCAACCACTTCTTGGAGGTTGAAAACAAATAGATGAAGTTTCATGCAGCTATTCATGAGGCAAGGGAAATTAAGTATAAGAAAGAGGCAGAAAAGGTGCAAGCAAGAATTGAAGAGCTCATTGGTGAGTTTGATGATGAAGAGGAGGAAGACCAGCCTAGGCAGAAGAGGCCTAGGACCATCGAGCTTAGAAGAGCCTTGGAAAAGCAGATTGCAGAAGAACAAGCCCATTTCCAAGCCTTTCCTCTCACTGCCCTCCTTGAGCAGGAAATTGAGGAAAACAAAGAAGCATGGCTTGAGAGAGCTAACCAGCATTTGGAAATGAAGCTTGAGAGGGCGAACAGGGATCTTGAGCTACAAAGAAAGAGGACTCTTCACTTTCAGAAGCTAAATCAGTTTGCTAGGCGAAAATTAAAGGTAGCACAAGAGAAATTGAAGAAGTTGAAGGGGAAGCGGCTAGCACGGAAGGAAGGGAAAAGCATATCAGCCCTTGATATTTTAGCCTCAGCTTCGGAGCATGCTGCTATGGACCCTTGAGGGTCATGCATGCCAATTTTGGGCCTTTTTCGACAACTTTTTGTTTTTTGGCATTTTTTGGGTTTTTGGCCGAAAACTCATAATTTCGCCATTTCAGTTTGATGAGTTTTCAAGGGAGGAGGATGATACCGATGGATGCCATAATTCCATGAGCAGGTCTCCAGCGATTTTCAGGGCATTTGGAGATCATTCACCCCCTCAAATTGGCGAAAAATACCCTCTTTTTGCACATTCTGCCCGCCATATCAGCAGTCTGCTATTTTCTGGGTTTTTTCACACAGGTACAGTTTTGGATGACTTCCAGGCCTCGGATTGAGATGGTTTCAGTTGCGCCGGAAAGTAGACACAGAGAGCTTTCCAGCGAGCCCTCATGAGCCCCATTTTGACATTGGGAAGGCTGCCAATTGCATCCAGCAAGTCAGGGGACCTTTTTCAGGCATAAATATGAAGTATTTTTGTAATTTTTGAACCCCAAAAATCTGCTTTTCCCAAATGTGCGTTAAGCTATTTTTATCCTGGGGAAATGATGTAAAGTCAATATAATTTCCGTTTTTAGCATTTTTTTAGATATTTTATGGGATATTTTGTGCCTTGGGCTTTGCAAAGCCTCAAGGACAAGTTTAGATATTTTGACTTGGCCAATGGGATAGCTAGTTGCTCCATGAGGTTTTCCTCCCTCAAGCCTATTTATTCCATGGTTTTCATTGTAAATGAGAGGCTGAACTTGAGAGAAGAATTAATACATTGGTCATATGAGCTTTGATGAATACACTTGTGTTATGATTTTTGGACTGCCTCTTGGATGCTTTTGAGGAGTGATGAAGGATTGGTGATGGATTCCATGACATGGTAGAATGGTATAGTTTTTCTTGCTATGTTTTTGTCTTCTAGTTTTCATTCATATTACATATTTCTTGCTGCTATAGATCAGTAGAGATTGATTTTGAGATATGCCCATGGAGGCACCTCAAAATCCCTGAATCTTCATAGCTTGATGTTTTCTTCTTCCTTAGTTATGCTAAAGAATTCTTAGCTGCTCTTTAGTGACTTAAGGTATTGTTGCTAAGTTTTATTCATAAGTTCTATGTATGTTGAGTAGGATGTATGGTTTTCCCTACCTACCTATAAGCTGCCCATAGTTCTGTCCATAAAACTTTCTCTTTGACTGATTTGTTGATCATCTTGTTGAACCAAGGAGGCCTAGTCCCGATCTAGCCCTTTGCCTAAAACTATGAAAGCTTGTTTGTCAAAGTGCCCAATAACTTAGAGACTATGTTTAGGCGTTCCGGCGTAGTTTATTAGTTGTTAGTTTGTCTTATGTGTTTTCCCCAAAGTCTGATAGTCATTTCCCGAAGTTAGAGGGTCTTATACCTCTAGGTATGGCTGGAATGTTTGATTTATGTGTATTAATTAGCTCATAGTTACACTTAGCATGATTAATGGCTTGCTATTACATGTTTATGTCTGCTATTAACTAGTTACACTTGAAATCCCTTGTCTTTCACCAACTTGTTGTCCATTTAATCCATTTTGCCCAAAGATCCCTTCTACCGTGAATCAAATCGGCCCTACAGCAGCCTTACATCATCACCTCATAGCTTCCTTGACCTGTTTGACCCCATAGCCCAATTTATCTACATCTTGTTATCCATTTTATGTATTTGATCAGTTTTATCCCTCACAAACTTAAAAACTAAAAAAACCCAAAAACACACTTCATAACTAGCCTAATATCAGAACACCGCAAGTAAACACACCGACATCTTTTACACATATAGAGAGAGCCCTCTCTGAGTCCAGGAAGGCTAGGTCCTTGGGCTCCAAAGGTTGGTTTGATGTTACATCGTCATTTGGCTAGCCAATCGGCCAAATCACGGGACCCTAACAGGGTATAATAGGGGGATCTCCTAGGAATGACCCTAGGATGGACGACGGTTTGAACTGGTCGGGATCATATTCTTGGTACCGTGTAAGCACGTCAACAGATGTGTCTACATATGTTAGGATAACATCAATATTTGTTAGGGATCGCTTTTCGCTATGCATCAATTGGTCGAGAGTAACGATGAGATCCTCATGGGGGAACATCATAGTTTGGAAGAAAGAGGAGGCTATGGCTGACATGGCGTACATATAACTCTGCCCAAGGAGTATATTATAATCTAGCTAGGCATCCAAGACTTCAATTTCTATAAGGACCATCATTCTGGCTAAGCAGATAAATATGTTTTGGTTGAGACTGATGGGGGATGAAGGGTGACCATCATATGCTCTAAGCGTGATTTCTGATGGCTTCAGTTCAAGAGACCCTAAATTTTTCCGCACATTCATTGACATGATGCATGTGGATGCTTTTGAGCCTCAAATTTGTGCTTTCCTTCACCTCATTTTACCTCATTCTTCCCTTGTCCATTTCTATTTTAAACCCAATTGATCAATAAAAATAGTTAGAATTACTTCTAGAATGGTTTACATGACTGACTTGTTGAATTTTGTGATTGTTACCATTGTTAAGCATTTTGACCGGAACTAGCTGCAGAATGCAGACATTCCGTAGCTAACCGGCGATTCTGCAGCTACCTTTATGTTTGAGTATGTTCCAGGTGGCCTCTTGAGGAAAAATGCATATGGGCATGATCCACGTCGTGCCTACATGGTTTGTTGCTCATCATGGAAGAGGAAATGAATTCTGGGTACGGTTATGCACGTGGGAACACATTTGTGAAGGAAGACTCCTACTAGGACTGTCTCAGTCCAGGTGTCTTTTCTTCTTCACGCAGCCACCTCAAAGACTCCTAAGATGATTCGGATAAGGAAAGACATTATTCCTAAATTGTTGTAATTATTGTTACTTGCATTTACTTTATAAACTCTTGAGTAGACCTAGAGCTTAGTTAGAGATTTTATGTTAGATTTGCTGCTAGATTTTGTTCAAACTCTGTGATACATTCCTAAAAACGCAGAGTGTCATGTTCAAACTTTTGCATCGTTAATGGAGCAGAAAAAGTTATTTTGAAGGCGTGATTTAATTTGGAGTTGAATGCCGTCAAGTGGTAGAGGGCCCCTGCCTCTTGCACGGATTTCTTTTGCGTAAACTAGATAAGTTTTCCTAGCTGCCTTTACGTTTTGCATTTGAATTGATAGTTGTTTTTTTTTATCTACTGTAGTCGTATTCATTCTAGCTCTTCCACAAGAAGACACTCTTCCAACAGACTAAAATGATGAATGTTTAATGACTATGGTATTGTAGGATAGGAGTTAAATTTGTATTTGTTTTTAATTAGCTACTGTAGTCATATTCGTTCTAGCTCTTCCACAAGAAGACACTCTTCCAACAGACTAAAATGATGAATGATTAATGACTATGGTATTGTAGATTAGGAGTTGAATTTGTATTTGTTTTTAACTAGATACTGTAGTTGTATTCATTCCAGTTCTTCCACAAGAAGACATTCTTCCAACAGATCATAATGATGAATGATGATAACTATAGTACTGTAGGGATTAGTTGTAGTTTTTTCTATTCACTATCACAGTTACACTTGTTCTAATCACTCTTCCACAAGAAGAAATTCTTCCAAGACATCCTTAAGAAGTTCAAGATATGACCGTGATGTGATAACTTAGTTTTTCATTTGCCTTCTGTTCATTTGCTTTCAATTGCATACAATTACACAGTTAGAATTGTTCTACCCCTTCCAAAAGAAGGAACTCTTCCAAAATATCACTAATGATGAACAAACAGATTGTGTAACTTCATAGAATAATGCATGTTAATTAGAATGCTCCGGAGTTTCATTTTTCATTTAATTCATGTTCAGCTACTTTGTTTCAAGTTTGATGATGACTTATAGTTTAACATTGTTCTAGTTTAGAAGCATCTCAGGTTCATGCTTAAATCAACTCATTGCACTTGCATCTCATAGTCACACTGTCATCCTTTGCACAATAGATTACTTTAGTTGTTAGGATTCACAAGACAGCCTTCATTATTTACAAATATCTTTTTGTTCTGAAAACCACCAGTGATCCATAACCATAGGAACAGAAGATAACATCACTACAAGGTCTGAAATATCTTTGCAATTTCCTCATCATAAACAGAGCTCTTCCTCAAAAGAACTACTTTGAACAAGAAACCAATAACTCTTTGAGTATAGGTTCTGTGACATTCAATTAAATTGCAGAATAGAACTAGGAATTAATCATAGGAATAGAAGAGCTAGGACAGAGTATTGCATCATTAGTGTTTAACTGTTCAGTTAGAGGATTTGCATATTTAGTGATCATTTCTCAAGTTTAGTTTGTGTCATTTGCCTAAAAATTCATTATCAAGCTTTTGCTTTTATTTAGTCATAGTTCAGATTCTGCTTCAGTGTTTCCAATTGCATTTGCCATTCCATACATTAGGCTTAACTCTGTTTTTGACCACCAACTTCTTTCCATTAGTTTTCTAGGCATTTTCATTGTGAGCATAAAACATCAAAAGACCAAAAACATCATAAATCATCACAAAAGACCAAAAACATCACAAAACACTACATACAACGCATTAGGAAACAAGCACCTAGGTACATATGGTACACTTCACTTCAGCAGTTTACAAATCCTGGTTGACAATTAAATGAGCTCAGTTTAGGAGACTAGACTGAGACCCAACATTTTGGCGCTGTTGCCGGGGAAGTGAAAACTAGGTAACCTTTGTTTCTTAGCATCCAAAAACAATTTTATGCGTAGGGAGAGAGATTCAAGGGGAAGATTTATAAGCAGCAGAGGCAGAAGTTTGATATCTAGAACACCACTTGTTTCATCTAGATCCAGAACTAGTACACCTTCAACTCAAACCCATCTTCCATCCTTTATTGATCTTGGACTTCTAGAAGATCTAAGGTCACCTATTCCATTAGAGAAACCTTCCACTTCATCCACTGAACCTGCCATAGAAGAAGATCTAAAGACTCCTGTTAGAGACACAAATATTTCTACTTCTACAGAAGAGTCAACTATGGCAGAAGAAGGAGGAGGAGGAGTTGTTAATGGAGAACACACATTATTTGGAGGAGGTAGAGGTAGAGGTAGAGGAGAAGGAGGAAGAGGAGGTAGAGGTGCAGATGGAGGAAGAGGTAGAATAGGAAGCTCTTTTGGGTTCCCTATACTTGATGAAGAAACTAATACAACCATGAAAAACATTTCACCTTCTGTCCTTCCAAACTTCTATGGACTTAAAACTGAGGATCCTGAAACTTTCTTATTCGAATTTGAAGTGCTGTGTAGGACTTATGACTACCTTCAAGATGCTCAAAAATTGAAATTGTTTCCTTCGACTCTGAAAGGAGCAGCATTGAAGTGGTTTATGAGTTTAAACAGTAGTTCCATTAGAACATGGGAAGACATGAAACAAGCATTTCTAGAGAGATACTTGGATTATTGTATGCCGGTTAATGATAAGGAAGAAGTGTTCAAGATGTTACAAAAAGAAGATGAAAACTTAGAAGATTTGTTGGAAATATTTAAATACAACATAAAAAGGGCACAAATGGAAAACCTAGATCAAGACACTTTAAAAGCTCTTTTGTTGAAAACCATTAGGGATGAATGGTTGGACATCCTTAACATGATGGGAAAAGGGGATATATCACAACTCACATTACCTGAAATATCTGAGTTATGTATCAACCTTTCCAGAGGGAAATCCAAAACTGCCAAAGGTCCAAGAGATCCTGCTCTTGCAAGGGCAAGTAAATCTGCTTCTGGGACAGTAAGTAGATCAGAAATAGGACACATGCTTGATGATTTTAAATCTGACATCTTAGGGAGTCTTAGTGAACAAATAGACACCCTCAAGATACAAAACAAGCAAAAGGCTGAATCCGATGCCTTGGCAATCTTTTGTCCCAAATGTAGGAAGAAACATGCCTTGAGAGAGTGTCCTCTAGATGTAAAAGTTGTAGAAACCTGTGCTATTTGTTCTGAGAAACATGAGACCAAGAATTGCCCTTCTCTTCCTGGTCTCAAGGCTGTTTTTCAGGAAGAAACTCCTACAGATTCCACAGAATCTCTTAACTTTGTATCTAGAAGACCTTGGCAGGGATCTCAGACACAAGGATTTCATGATCAAATGTATAATCAACCTCCACCTTGGAATTCTTGGCAGCAACCTTGGTCCCAATTTCAAAATCAATCTCAAGCTTGGGCACAAGGATTACAAGGTCCCTATGGAAGATACTCTCCATATTATCAGTATCCACCATCCTATCCACCATATCCACATTTTTATTCTCAAAATCCTCAACAAAATTTTCCTCAAAATCTTCAACAAAATTTTCGTCAAAATTCTAAACAACATCATCTGAACCAATCTAATCAAAATCAACCACTTCCATTACCATTCCCTCAAAAATCCAATCAATTACCAGCTCAGCCCATACCAAACCCCAATAATAAGAACCCTCAGAATACATACATGATAGAAGGACAACAATTTCCAACTTATTTAATTACTCCTCTAGACCTTAGTGTGTTCAACTTAGGTCTGGAAGGATACTTGAGAAGAGGAAACCTTTTGTGATCATACAAGAACAAGATAATTCTGAGGAAGACTCCCTACGGGTTAATAAAAGTCTTGAGGAAGGTACATCCTTTCAAGACCAAAACATTGAAAAACTGAAACAAAAAGATCCAATAAATCCAACTCCAGTATTAGAGCAACCATCCACATCTACTTCTATACCTCCCTTTCCGGAAAGATTGCAAATTGATAAAGGTGTAGAAAAACAAATAATGGTGCCTAATTATGATTTCTTGGATGAATTAAGAAATTTTTGCATTAAAATTCCATTATTGCAAGCCATCAAGGAAATCCCAATTTTAGCCAAAACAATAAAGGAGTTGAGTATGAAGACAACAAGAAAAAGAATAAGAGAAACCAAGAAAATTCAACTGGTGGGACAAATAGCATACATTATGATGGGAAAGATTACTATTCCAAAGTACCTTGACCCAGGAAATCCAGTTGTAAAAATTCACATCAATGGAATTGAAATTCAAAACACACTCATTGACTTAGGAGCAGCAATAAATATCATGAGTAGACAAATCATGGACAAACTGAAACTTCCTAATCTTCTCTTTACACCCACACTATTACAATTAGCAGATAGATCTGTGATTAGACCATATGGGGTAATAGAAGACATTCCAGTGTCCCTAGACTCTTGGGAGTACCCTGTGGATTTCATGATCCTGACACCCAAGAATAATCTAGGAGGCCATCCTGTTATACTAGGAAGACCTTGGTTGGCTACAGCTGATGCTTTTATTAGTTGTAGGTCTGGTGATATGTATATTTCTGATGGTAGTTCAACAAATAAATTCACTTTATATCCTCCAGCTAGGACAATTACAGAACTAGATGACACCCAATGGATAGAGGATGAAGAATACTTACAACCACTCTTCACAATTTCAGAAATTAGTGAAGATAATCAAATTCTGAATACTCTAGAAAACTTTGAATCTTCTCCAGAACACAAACAAGAATCATTTCAAGAGAGATCCAATATTGAGTTCTTGTCATCTAGACAGATGTCTCTTCATTCTATGGACAAATTTGGCAGTTCTACAAGTGAAATTTTTCCAGGCAAAACCTTGAACATAAACAAAAACCTGGAAAAATCTCAACAAGAAGAGCTAGTCAAAGTATTACAGAGACATTCTTCTGCATATGCATGGGAATACACTGACATGAAAGGGATAAGTCCCAAGACTTGTACTCATCACATCTTTATAGAGGCAAATTGCAAACCAATCAGACAACCTCAAAGACGGATGAATCCAAATCTTAGGGAAATTGTCAAGGAAGAATTACAAAAATTGTTAAATGTTAACTTCATCTATCCTATTTCAGATAGTCAGTGGGTTTCCCCTTTAGTAATTGTACCTAATAAAAATGGAAAATGGAGGGTATGTGTTGACTACCGAGAACTGAATAAAGCTACTCTTAAAGACCATTTTCCCTTACCTTTCATAGATCAAGTATTAGATACATTAGCAGGTAAAAAGTACTTTTCATTCCTGGATGGATTTAGTGGTTACAATCAAATCCAAGTAGCACTTGAAGACCAATATAAAACCACATTTACTTGTCCTTGGGGTACCTATGCCTACCGAGTATTGCCATTTGGATTATGCAATGCACCCGCAACATTCCAAAGGGCAGTATTAGGAATTTTTTCTGATCTAATACATGACTGTGTAGAGGTGTACATGGATGATTTTACAGTTTATGGGGATACATTTGAAGAGGCTTTAGAAAACTTGGAAAAGGTCTTAAAAAGATGTCAAGAAGCAAACCTTTCTCTTAGTCATGAAAATGTTTTATGATGTTCACTGAAGGTATTGTTTTAGGGCACCACATTTCAGGGGATGGGATTAGAGTTGATGAGGTGAAAGTTGAAGTTATTTCTAACCTATCCATTCCAAGTTGTCAAAGAGATGTTAGAAGTTTTCTAGGATTTACAGGATACTATCGGAGATTTATAGAAAACTTCACCAAAATAGCATCTCCTCTCTTCAAATTACTCACCAAAGATTGTGAATTTAAGTGTACTTCTGATTGCCAGTTAGCTTTTGAAACCCTGAAAACCAAAATTTCTGAAGCACCTATATTAAGGGGACCTAACTGGAAGTTACCTTTTCATATCTCGACAGATGCTTCCGATACAGCTTTAGGAGCAGTATTGGGACATAAAGATTTAATTCCCTATGCCATCTATTATATCAGTAAAAATTTGACTCCTGCAGAGTTAAACTATACTGTAACTGAAAAAGAGTTTTTAGCTGTTGTTCATCCCATTAACAAATTTAGACACTATATAACAGGCTATGAAACTTTTATTCACACTGATCATTCTGCCATTAGATACTTAATGAATAAATCAATTACTAATGGTAGAGTTATAAGATGGTTGTTGTTATTGCAAGAATTCAACATTACTATTCTAGATAGGCCTGGAAAACAAAACACTGTGGCTGACTTCCTGTCTAGAATTCAAAATATCAAAGATGACACTCCGGTTGAAGACCAATTTCCTGATGAATATCTTTTTGCAATCTCTACTCAAACTCCATGGTTTGCTGATATTGCCAATTATTTAGTTTCAGGAAAATTTCCTTCAATTATGAATGCAAGGGATAAAAGAAAAATCATTAATGATAGTGCAAGATATTCATGGGTCGCTAATGAGTTGTACAAGACAGGTTCAGATTTGATCATTAGAAGGTGTGTTCGTGAAGATGAGATGCCTGAAATTCTCAAGGCATGTCATGATGAACCTTGTGAAGGACACTTTGCAGATAAGAGGACAGCCTATAAGATCCTTAACTTAGGATATTATTGGCCATCTTTGTTTAAAGATGCAAGGGAGTATGTCAAAAGGTGTGACAGTTGCCAAAGGGTAGGGAAACCTTCTCCTTCAGGTGAGATGCTATTACAACCTCAGGTACACATTGAACCTTTTGAAAAATGGGCTTTGGATTTTGTAGGACCTATTAGTCCTCCATCAAGACAAAAGAAATATATATTAGTTTGCACTGATTATGTTACTAAGTGGGTAGAAGTTAAACCATTACTTGTTGCTAATGAAGCATCTGTAGTTACTTTTCTTTTTGAGGATATTTTTACTCGTTTTGGTGTCCCAAGGGAAATTGTTACAGATCAAGGAGCTCAATTTACATCAAGGCTAGTGGAGAAAATGATGGAGAAGTACAAAATCAGACATAGAACATCCACTCCTTATCATCCACAAGCAAATGGTCAAGTGGAATCTACTAATAAAGTCATTGAAGGAATCCTAACAAAGACTGTTCATCTACATAGAAGGGATTGGGTAGATAGGCTTCCTGAAGCCTTATGGGCCTATAGAACTACATGGAGAAATACAACAGGCCATACTCCTTATGAGCTTGTTTATGGGAAGCAAGTTTTGTTTCCTATAGAGTTCCAAATCCAAACATTCAAGATGGAAGTTCAGCTAGGACTTGATCTAACGGAGGCACAAAAGCATAGACTGGAGCAAATAAATGAATTGGACGAGATCAGACAAGATGCAGTTCAGAAAACAAGTCTAGTCCAACAGAAAAGGGCTAGATGGCATGACAAGTACATCAAGGAGAAGAAATTTAAAGAGGGTGACTGAGCTCTCTTGTTTGATTCAAAATTCAAGGATTTTCAAGGGAAATTTCAGACACATTGGCTTGGGCCATATGAAATTGTTCGAATTTTTGATAATGGGGTAGTAAAAATCAGAACTATAGATGAAGAGGAGGTCACTTTTCTTGTGAATGGCCATAGACTGAAGTTATACCACAAGCCACTCTCAAGAGAAGAGTTTGTCAAGAAGTTCCAAGGAGACAATGATGTGAAGTTAATGAAGAAGAGTCTCTCTTCTTCATCAACTTGATTAAATTTTCTGAAGCATTTCTCTCTTAAAAAAAAATAAAAAATAAAAAAATAATAATAAAGGTATAAACATGAAAACCAATCACTGATTGGCATGTTTTATACAGAAAAGATAGGGTGAAAATCAGAGTCTCTCTGACACTCTAACTTTTCCCATTTTTGTTTCTAAGCAGCTGTTATAAAAATCATAAGTTCAGTTCCATAGTACTTATGATTCATCTCATCTCATTCCATTCACTTATCCATCCATACGTCATCTCATCCATCATTCATATTTCACTCCATTCCACATCTCATTCATTTCACTCCATCTCCCATTCACTTCATTTTCATGTCAAAACATAGAATTTGATATCTTGCTGCAAGTGAATAAAATATGTCATGAATTGCAGTACAGTCCTTATGATCCTTCATTCCATTTCATGAACTGAATCCATTTCATTCCATTATCTACTTCATACATATCATAATCCATCATCCATTTTCATAACATTTCACCCATACTCCAAAAAAATTTCATTTTCATGATTAAAGTATTCTACAGAAACATTCTGCAGCTCAGTGGACATTCTGCAGCTGATCAGCCTTTCTGCAGCCCGATAGTCTTTCCGCAGCTACAAATCCTGAAGGCATCAACTAGCAGACATCAGAATTACAACAAAGTGACCCAGTGTATTCATGAATCAAAAGCATCAAGAAAATCATGAAGACTCCTCCAGAGATGAGCAGAGAAGATAAAAGCTACAAAAATCAAATAAAGGGCAGAGGTAACAAATTTAAATTACGATGGCATTTCATAAAAGTTTAGCATAGTTTAGTTGTGGATTATTCGAAAGGTTGTTTTAATTGTTTTTATTGATCAAACACCAAACAAACCCTCTACAGACTTTGTATTAAAATCTTCTATTTCAAATTTTATATCCGATAGCATTTAAGCGGTGAAATGATCAAAGCGTTTGAATTTCCCACGACTCTTAACCAAGTTATTTAATGATGATGATTTCCCCTGCCGTCGTAAAATCCTCCGCCGTCTCCTCAATCATTAATACAATCCCTCCACCTCACTCCACTACTCTATGCCGTGACCATTTGCCATAACTTCATTCCGTAGCCGGTATTCCATTCTGAAGACAGAGATATTATCATCATCAGGAGCAGAGCTAAAAGATAATAGCATTGAGCATTGCAAACGCAGAACAGAAGAGGTGTGGTAGACTCAAAGCCACTTGATCCTGTGGACAGATAGCATATCACTGTGGACAAAGTTTGGAGCATTTTCACTGTCAACACAGAATTGTGGCCGTGTAGAGTTTAAAGTCTGTTGTTACCAAAAGACAGAGGTGTGGTAGTGATTGAGTTTAAAGTCTTTTGCTACAAAAGACAGAGGTGTGGTAGTGATTGAGTTTAAAGTCTTTTGCTACCAAAGACAGAGGTGTGGTAGTGATTGAGTTTGAAGTCTGTTGTTACCAGAGACAGAGATGTTGTAGTGTTGAATTTGAAGCATACCATTTGCTATTAGAGACAGAGGTGTTTTTCAATGATTGAGTTTGAAGTCTCTCTGTTACCAAAGACAGAGGTATTGCACAAAAAGAAATCTGAAGCCATCTCTCACTGCTTATCAGATACATATCAGTTCGAAATTTGAAATTGCTTTCATATTACTCCAAAGTTCAACAGAAGCACATCAGTCCGAGGTTTCGAAGGCATTTTTCATTATCAGACAGAAGCATACCAACCAGAGGTTTTGAAGCTGTGGCCATTATAAATCAGAGGTATGTCATTCCAAAATTGAAGCCATTTTCATTTAGAGCTTGAAGCCATTTTAATCCGAAAGTAAAAGCCATTGATTTGTGGGTAGAGAAGAGTGTTAATCTGATATTGAAAAAAATCATGGGTTTCATCGTAAGGATTGAGCCTGTGGGATCAAAATATTTAGAAGGTTACCCACAATGCAAGGAAATGTTACAACAAATAGGATGGCTTCAATTCTTGGAAAAGTTTAATGGCTTCCATAAGGAAGTCACTAAAACATTTGCCAGATCATTCCAAGGAACCGAAGTTGAAATAGGGGATGTCAAGTTTCCTGTCACTGAAGTTTTTATTGCAGAGGCTACAGGATTGTCCAGAACTGGAGAAAGATGGTTTAAAAATAGAGAATTCCATAATGACTCCTGGAAACAAATTTTAAAATCACCAAATATGGATGTTAGTGTGTTCAAGAAAGGAATTCCCAGTACTGCATTGAAAAGCAAATGGAGAAACATACTACTCCTTTTACAAAAATTTGTTACATGTGAGGGTAGATATGGGACATTTTATGTCTACCACATCAGACTAATGATGCATTTTCTGGGAGAAGATTTAAATCTACCATATTTCTTGCATCAAAGTCTGAAGAAAATGGCTTCCTGTGTTCAGAGAAGAGTTCAGTTTCTAGAGACAACCCTGTATCATCATGGGTTGGTCAAAATTTTGATTGAGCATCATCTATCCAAAACAAATGATACATGGGATGATTTCTTAATAAGAAATCATTTTGAAGAAGCAAAAGAACTATCACCTGAACCACAGCCCACAAAGAGAAGTAGGAAATGGAGAACTTCAAAAGGTAAAATTGACAAACCAGTTCAAGAAAGCAGTGAGGAAGTCATTTTGGAGAAGTTGACTAGAATAAAGAGGGAACTTAAGGAAGAGAAGATAATCAAGGAATCTACTACAGAGAAAGGAGAGGGGTCCTCTCAGCTTAGGAGAAGCCACAGATTAAAAGGAAAACTGAAGAAAACACCAATCAAACAAATAGGGGTAATCAATATTGAAGATGAAGAAACACCCATTGAAGAGGATGATGAAGAAGATTCTTATGAAGGCACCCCTGAAATTGATCCTGCTCAACAGGAAATTTATGATTATGTGGAAACTTTAGAGAGGACAGCTTCAGAAAGCAGAGAGAGAACCCCCAGTCCTCCACTGACTGAAATTGATATATTAAGGAGGGATAGCTATGAGTTGGAATTGTTGAATAGACACATCAAAAATGAGAATGTAATTCTCAAAGATCAAATCAAGCTCAAAACTGATATGAATTCAACCTTATCCCTGCATATAGACAAAGTGGAGAGGACCAATGAGAAGATGAAGACAAGGAACAAAAAGTTAATCAGGGCACTCACAAACCTCAGGTTCAAACTTGTGATCGGGAAACCCAGAAGGCCTCTAGCTTTCAAACAAAGGAGAAGAAGGGGATTAGCTGTCCTTGCAGAAGCCTCTGAATTCATAGGATAATTTGCATGAGGACATGCAAAGAGACAGCAGTGGGGGTATGTTGAGCCTCAAATTTGTGCTTTCCTTCACCTCATTTTACCTCATTCTTCCCTTGTCCATTTCTATTTTAAACCCAATTGATCAATAAAAATAGTTAGAATTACTTCTAGAATGGTTTACATGACTGAATTGTTGAATTTTGTGATTGTTGCCATTGTTAAGCATTTTGACCGGAACTAGCTGCAGAATGCAGACATTCCGTAGCTAACCGGCGATTCTGCAGCTACCTTCATGTTTGAGTATGTTCCAGGTGGCCTCTTGAGCAAAAACGCATATGGGCATGATCCACGTCGTGCCTACATGGTTTGTTGCTCATCATGGAAGAGGAAATGAATTCTGGGTACGGTTATGCACGTGGGAACACATTTGTGAAGGAAGACTCCTACTAGGACTGTCTCAGTCCAGATGTGTTTTCTTCTTCACGTAGCCACCTCAAAGACTCCTAAGATGATTCGGATAAGGAAAGACATTATTCCTAAATTGTTGTAATTATTGTTACTGGCATTTACTTTATAAACTCTTGAGTAGACCGAGAGCTTAGTTAGAGATTTTGTGTTAGATTTGCTGCTAGATTTTGTGTAAACTCTGTGTTACGTCTTTGAAGACACAGAGCGTTATGTTCAAACTATTGCATCGTTAATGGAGCAGACAAAGTTATCTTGAAGGCGTGATTTAATTTGGAGTTGAATGCCGTCAAGTGGTAGAGGGCCCCTGCCTCTTGCACGGATTTCTTTTGCGTAAACTAGATAAGTTTTTCTTAGCTGTCTTTACGTTTTGCATTTGAATTGATAGTTGTTTTGTTTTATCTACTGTAGTCATATTCATTCTAGCTCTTCCACAAGAAGACACTCTTCCAACAGACTAAAATGATGAATGTTTAATGACTATGGTATTGTAGGATAGGAGTTAAATTTGTATTTGTTTTTAATTAGCTACTGTAGTCATATTCGTTCTAGCTCTTCCATAAGAAGACACTCTTCCAACAGACTAAAATTATGAATGATTAATGACTATGGTATTGTAGATTAGGAGTTGAATTTGTATTTGTTTTTAACTAAATACTGTAGTTGTATTCATTCCAGTTCTTCCACAAGAAGACATTCTTCCAACAGATCATAATGATGAATGATGATAACTATAGTACTATAGGGATTAGTTGTAGTTTTTGCTATTCACTATCACAGTTACACTTGTTCTAATCACTCTTCCACAAGAAGAAATTCTTCCAAGACATCCTTAAGAAGTTCAAGATATGACCGTGATGTGATAACTTAGTTTTTCATATGCTTTCTGTTCATTTGCTTTCAATTGCATACAATTACACAGTTAGAATTGTTCTATCCCTTCCAAAAGAAGGAACTCTTCCAAAATATCACTAATGATGAACAAACAGATTGTGTAACTTCATAGAATAATGCATGTTAGTTATAATGCTCCGGAGTTTCATTTGAATTTAATTCATGATCAGTTACTTCATTTCAAGTTTGATGATGACTTATAGTTCAACATTGTTCTAGTTTAGTAGCATCTTAGGTTCATTCTTAGATTAACTCATTGCACTTGCATCTCATATTCACATTGTCATCCTTTGCACAATAGATTACTTTAGTTGTTAGGATTAACAAGACAGCCTTCATTATTCACAAACATCTTTTTGTTCTGAAAACTACAAGTGATCCATAACCATAGGAACAGAAGATAACATCACTATAAGGTCTGAAATCTCTCTGCAATCTCCTCATCATTTTATAAACAGAGCTCGTCCTCAAAAGAACTACTTTGAACAAGAAACCAATAACTCTTTGAGTATAGGTTCTGTGACATTCAATTAAATTGCAGAATAGAACTAGGAATTAATCATAGAATAGAAGAGCTAGGACAGAATATTGCATCATTAGTGTTTGACTATTTAGTTAGAGGATTTGCATATTTAGTGATCATTTCTCAAGTTTAGTTTGTGTCATTTGCCTAAAAAGTCATTATCAAGCTTTTGTTTCTATTTAAGTCATAGTTCAGATTTTGTTCCAAACTGCATTTGCCATCCCATATATTAGGCTCAACTGTGTTTTTTTGACCACCAACTCTTTTCCATTAGTTTCTAGGCACTTTCATTGTAAACATAAAACACCAAAAGACCAAAAACATCATAAATCAACATAAAAGACCAAAAACATCACAAAACACTACATACAACGCATTAGGAAACAAGCACCTAGGTACATATGGTACACTTCACTTCAGCAGTTTACAAATCCTAGTTGACAATTAAATGAGCTCAGTTTAGGAGACTAGATTGAGACCCAACAGATGCACCTTCATCAATGATACATCGGTGAATGGTAATGTTTTGGACTGATACTGGTATCTGAAAGGCGACCATTGAAGGAAGCCTACGGGTGGGTTTATCTAAATCAAAAGCCATTATGCGCGAATCAGTAGGGTCAATGGCTCCGATGGCATAAATTAAGGCTTTATGCTACTTTGGGCATGATTGTAACACCTATAAAGTTGACATAGCGGTGGGAAATTGAGCTAGATCATCCATAATGCTATAGTTATGGGCTGCTTTGGAATAGTTTCCTGACTGCCTAGTTGGTCCCTTAGAAATTTTTGGCAAAGGTTCAATAGGCATCTTTGATATGGTTAAAGGTGTTGTTGGTGCACTGGTACTAGCCCCTGATGCGTTGGTGTCTGATGGGGCATCGTAATTTTGATTTTGCATCTGAAAGAACATTTTTTCATCAGTCATGTAGATCTCATAGATGTTTTTTCCAGAGTCGTCATGATTTTGTTGCTACGTGATAATTGTTCCTTGATCGAGGAAAGGCTCCTGCATGACTATTGTCTACTGGGAGGATCCCCCCCATCCATAGTTACCCTGTAGCTTCTTCAGCTCAGGGAGGTCGGGACAGTGGTGAGTGTAATGGCCGCACTCACCAAAGATTGAACAAGAGTGGTTTTTTCTAAGGATTGGCATTTTTTTTTTCCTTTGGGAGTTGTTTGGCTTCTAGTTTAGATTTCAGTTGGAGTTTCCTCTAGCCTAAGATTGCGAAGGGAGTTGTTGATTGTTGCCCCCCTGTCTAGGATTTCCTTTAGGCTTTTTTTTTCCTTTTTTATTAACCATGTTAGGAGGATAATTTGGATTCTCCTAGTTATATCGTTATCGTGATTGGTTTTGGGAGGGTTGCATGAAGTTCACCTGTGCATTATTCTACATGGGTGAGTCTTGTGCTAGGGACTGAGCATAATGCGGTCCCTAGTTTGTAAATGGCTATTGGGGAGGAGCTCTTTCGTCAGCGTATCTATCTGCGTACTGGGTTCCTTAAGCCGGAGGATAGGGTCCTCCATGCTAATGGTCATACGATGAAGCCCTATTGGTCAAATTTTGCAAAGGCATGTGATGACTTTGGTAGTCGAGTTGTGGTTTATTTTGGGTAGAATCATACGTGTAACTAGGGTGTTGAACATTGTTGCTTAGGTGTTTTTAGGTCAATGACCCAATTAGACTTTCTGCAAAGTTCGACGTATCTAGAAATTCTTTGTAAGTTTGTAGGCACGCAGCGTTCGGCAGGATATTGTAAATATACCCTGACTGCATATAAATCAACTCGAGCTATTGGGCCTTATCGATGGAATCCTCTTCAGATATGGGCTTTTGTTGTGCCACATATTTTGAAATTTTTGCGGTGAGATTTTTTAGGAATAGGTCTAACAGGACTCGATCGTCGATTTTGGCTTTGCAAAAACTACGATGCCACCGCCATTCTTGGAGATGGTCCGAGATATGGACAGTGGGGTTTTGCCTAAAATGGGTCAGTAATTCCATTTTGGAATCATGGTGGATGGGTAACTGAAAATAGGTCAAGGATGCATTAGTGAGGGTGCTAAAGGTTCCATGTGTAGCAGATGGTTTCTCTACATACCATTTCACTGCTACTCCAGTTAGAATGCGTTGAAACAGTCTTAGTCGAATAGTATCATCAACAATGTTGTTCAATGAACACCACAGGTGGAAAGTGATAACATGATTTCCTGGGTCTTCCGCTTGCATTCCTTCGAACTTTGGAATGTCCGAAGGAAGCTTTGTTGGCATGGGAGGCCATATGGGGTTGTGTGCAATGGGGTCATTTTTCAACTTGGTCAAATCTAGTAGATTTAAAAAAGCTTAAAAAGGTGACCGCGAATTTTTAGTCATTGCAACTAGTGAAGACACAATGTTCTAGTTAGGAATAGGGTTTTTTTGTGACATACCCAGTTTTGCATTCATCTGGCTTTCTGAATGGGTAGCACTCCTCTGCTCGCTAGGGGTTGTGGGAGGAGTGGTGTGTGGTGACCCTATGGGAGTTTTCACTGGTGTGGTGTTGGGAGACTGCCTCAGGCTCCCAACTAAATATTCCCCAATAAAGGATGAACAAATAACGGTGGCCATGTTCTGTTTTTGATGCCTAAATGGCAAAAGACTTGGAACTCCTCCCAGTAATGGGGGCAGGTCCAAAAGATGTCTAGATCGACGAGGTCCCATTGGGTTCATTCTGGCATCGACTAGGTATGGTTTTGGAAATATTTGAGAGGATAGATATTATAATCAAAGCAAGATTTTGATCACATACATAAAACAAAACGAAAATAAAATAAATTTTCCCTTTAGATTAATCCTATGTGATCATTCAATCAAAAAAATATGGTTTTTTGTTGTTTGTGTATGATACTCAAATCCTAAAAGACCTAATCGTCCTCACACGCAGAAAAATTAACTGGGCCTTGATAAGGTATCTTGTGAATTCTGGCACAACATCCCGAAGGAACTGGTGACACCCCCAATCAACCAAAGAAAATCCACAAAGGTAAGGGTAGATGATATAGTGCTTTCTTGCACCGTCACCTATAGGGAAAGGATGTCCTAATTTTGGCCACTAAGCACTACCATCCCACATGAGTGTTCGATTCTTGGGCTTCTTGGTAATTCAGCTAACAATACCAAGTATCATCCATGTCAGGTATCCCCAACTGATACCGCATGCACTGCGCCTAAGCCTAACTCCCTCTGAATTGGGTATCTATCACGATTGGGTTTTCTTTTCTGTGGGATGATAGGTGGATTTCAAAGTTCCCTAAACAATAAAATTCTATGTTTCAATATGAATAATGACCAAGGCAGCTTATTGGATGCCTACCCCCTTGGTCCTAACTTAAACTATAAATTCTTTTGTGGCCCCTGTGGGGAGAATTTTGTGAGTTTTGTTAAGTTATTTTTAGGTGTCTTTACTTTTCTTAGGGTGCGGATGTGTGTGAGAAAAAGGTGAAAAAACACATAGTTTCAACCTGTGGATATGCGGTGATCCTTTTCAAAATCCCCTATTTAAACTATGTTTCGTTGTTCCTTGCTCAAAAGAAAAACATGTGCGGATATGGGCCGCTTTCAATTTTTCCTAGTTAATCGATGTGATCGACTATAAGGAGATGGTGAGTTATCAATAGAATTTTTTCATATGCTTGCTTAGGATCACCAGAGGGTGCAAAGGCAACAGAGATTACTTTCTCTACTATTGACAATTCGATCCTGGTCTCAAAATCCTAAGAAAAAATTGAGCTAAACTAATGACATTTACACTAGAAAAAGGAACTAGTTAAGCATGCATGGACTTGGGCCACTTACTTTGGCTAATTATCTAGGTGTTTTGGTACCTAAATTCGCAAAACATAAATTATTTCAGAATGCAAGTTAATTTTCCTCCTACTTAAACTCTGAGTTAACTTTGAAAAAATAAACTTGAAATAAAACTAACACCTAGACTACTAAAAGCAGCTAAGAGTGACCTTTAGAAAGTTGCAGGGCACCTCAACCAATGCTGGTAGATGTATTATGGGCTGCCAATCACTTGTAAAAGAAATAAAAATATGGAAAAGTAGGAAAAATTCTACTTCTGTTTTCTACGCGCAAAAGGCAGAAACAGGCATGATTTCTGTGCGCAGGTCACCTCTGAATGCACGCACTGAGGCGCGTATGTCTGTGAGGAATGTGCGCAATTTTCCTGTCAAGTAATTTTGGGAGCTCTTCTACTTCTGCCTGTCACTAGGGATGAACAAGTCAGTGAAGGAGAGAAACAACGCAGTTCCAGCCCTACTCCACAATAAAGATGGAGGTCTCTGCAAAAAGGCACAACCACATAAAATTGGAAATAAAAGTTAGTGGAGTCGCCAATCCTGTGTTGGTTTGTTTGGAGCATGAATGTACCAAATCACACTAGCTTAAGAGGGGTGGTTTTTCCTTCTTAATTTATTGGTCACAGGCAGAAAATAGATGGATTCAAGCAAGTTATTGGAACATGCTAAAACATAAACATACTAGATAGAGAAATAGCATGCATATTCAAACATAGAAACTAAACTAAAACATATAAAACAAAAGCTCTAAATAGAGTCAAAAAACTTAAATAATCCAAATGGTGGGGCTTACGTCCCCTCTTATTGAGTGTTGGTAGGAAATGAGGATGAAATTTTTACCCACTTGCCAAGGGGCCCTTAGAACTAGGGGTTCTAATTCCCGATGCAAGGATGTCTTTACTTCCGAGCTACCTTGGCGCAAAGTAGTCTCCCTCTCTCTACTGTGGTGGATTGGAGTTGTTGGATGGCTAAAAACTGAGTCCCCTCTATCTCTGCTCTGGATCACACACTGCTAGTATGTCTTGGGGAAATTCTGGCCAGCATAACAATGTTCTCTCATATTTTTCATCTCTTGGTGGCCTTTTTATAGGAGAATTCAAATCTTCCTTCCCTCTCTTGGTATATTGTGGATGGTGACCCAAGAGAGGAGGGTGATTCCATTGTGTGCTCCCTTGATTTCCTAAGGAGGCTTGAGCAGTTGTCCTTAGGTGGCCTCAAGTGTGGGATCAATGTCCTAGAGTGTGCCTTGTGGTCTCGGATTGTGACTTCTGCCACTCTCAGGATTGCGTGTATTTTTTAGGAAAAGTCACACAAAGGCACTCTTATCGAATAATTCTGCGCAAAGAGGCACACTTCACTAGTTATTTCTATGTGCAATTTTATTTTTCCTTTCATACCTTAGATACTTTTAAATTCTTCAGATTCTCTAATGTCTCTCAGCCCTGTAAATCCCTCTGCCTAACATTAAATAATACCATCTTTGCTTGTCCGATTTTCCAGTGATAACAATCCTCAAGGATTTTTTTCTTCAACTACTCTTATCTTAGATGCCCTACATCATCCTCAAATAGTATCGGATTCTATATGGTTACCCAATCCTCCATTATTTATTCATGAAGTGAAGACAAGAATGATGTGTTTATCTCTCCCTCTCAACTAGGGAAGATATGCTCATTCATATAAAATGAATATACCCAAGTTCCCTTTTATCTAGGGACTTTTCCAAGCTCCCTCTTAACCAGGAACTTGATTCCAAGCTCCCTCTTAACTAGGGACTTGTTTCCAATCTCCCTCTTAACTAGGGACTTGCTTCCAATAGAAATTATCTGCTCCTTGGTGGATATCATGGTGCTTTATCTACTTGAAGATCTCCTCCTTTTGATATCATGAATTTCATATTCTTCATTATGGAGCCTTCATCTTCTAGGTTTTCTTTGTAGGGAATCGGCCATCCATAACTTTCCTTTATGAACCATATCATTCATGCCATCCTTCTCTCCATCGTAAAGTAATCTTCTAGTCCACAACTAGATTTTCTTCATACATTTACCTCTTCCAAGTCTTGTTTCCTTTAGGATCTTCCATCCAATCACATGAGTGCTAGTTGTAGGTGACATTTACAACTTTATTTTGGTGTCCATGTATCGAGCCATCCAGATGTTGTTCAAAAAAAATGAACATCAAATGAAAGTTACCTTTTGTGATGGCCTTTCATCATGACATATGTTTCTAGCAATATCATACACATTTATTGACACATCTCCAATATATTCAATCTCAAGGGTCTCCTTCCTCTTCAAACTTCATTGGATTCTTCATACCTTTTCCATGGAAATATCCTAGCCAATTATTTTAGTCATCAGATTTTGAGCACTTTTTCTTATCTTATGTGGATATAGTTGCTTCGTTCACGGTCTCTTCTTTCTTTCTTCACATACTTCTCCCCAGGAAATTCCTTCTATAGTTTATTCATCTTTTTCAACCACATCATATTACATATGAGGACATATTATGTTGATTTCATCTTGTCAATATGTGTGCCATGTCTTCATCCATGTTTTTCAAAGGAAGAGAACCCTTTCCTTTGATCATGCTCATGAGGTGGAGCATTCACCCATTCTATCTACAACTATATGATGACATGACTTAATATATCAAACATATACATACCTTTTTTCTCCTTTTAGTCATATATAATTCCTTTGGAATCTTCCTTTACTTGATTGAAATTACTTCAGCCAACTTAACATGTTGCACTCCTTTGTCACCATATCATCATCCTTCTAAACAATGGATACCACACAAGGTGTAATGATCAGCAAGACACTTGCTTCTTCCAAGTAGAGGTGAGCCTTCTAATTAAGATTCCAACGGGGGATATTGATTATCCTCATTATGAAAATTCTCCTTCCTAGTGATGATTATGCATGATGAACTCCTTTTATCCTCTACCATGCTAGATGACTTTATTCTACCCATAAGTATTTCTTATGATTTCAATTAGATTACCAAGAGTTACTTTCTTTCTATTATGATTGTTGCATCCATGTAGATTTCTACTTCAGCTATATTTCAAACTTCTAAAATGATGTCATGAGCTCTTGATTCAATCGTATGATACCATATACTATGTTGCATCCTATCATTCTTCCAGTGCTTTCTATTATGATATTTATCTTACAAAAAATAAAAATAACTCGGTGGAGGATATTATCTCAATCATAGTAGATATCTTTCACTTCCTCCTTTGATTTTTAATTTTTGACTTCTTCTACTTCTTCGGTGACATGGGCTTCATCCCTTCCTCTCTTTTTTTTCTCATTCTTGAGTTTAGGACAATTTATATTGTGGTTCCCATATTCATGAAATGCATAGCATTAGATATATGACATATTGGTCTTCTTCTTTTTCCCTATATTTCCTTTTCTCTTGGCCATGGAAGAAAATTCTTGAACCTGTTCACTTGGTCCCACGTCATTCTTTGATTTTGACCTAGTTTCTTCAATTTTACATAATGACCAAATTTCACTGAATGGGGTGGCTTCCTTCTTTCCATAGATGTTTCATATGAAATTTCCCCATTCATCAGGTACTGTATTGAACACCAAAGTGATCATTTCTTTATTGGACATTATTTCCCCCAACTCTTGTAGTTAGTCTCTTATTTCTGACACCCTCATAGGATATGAGGCTATTCCTTCTTCCTTTGATAATTTCATCTTATATACCTTGGTTCTCAAAGATATGACTTCTCTAGTGGTGCTTACGGAGAAAAATTCTGCAAACTTCTCATAGATTTATTTTGATGTCTCCAATTTTGGTACATATGGTATAAGGGGATCCTTCATGGATTCTATAAGGACCCTTTGATCCCTTACTTCCCATTTCATGTACTTAGTTAGAGCTTGAGTTTCTTCCTTTGTATGTTTATTTATTGAACCCTTAACATGTCCAATGACTCCATTCTTTGTGAGGATTAAATTTTTCCTCTTCTTCCATGCAATAAAGTTTGAAGACTCAGCCAATTTGTTGCTCTCCTTGCAAAATGAAGTCATTTTGATAGATTTAGACATAGATATAAAGATAATGTTAGATTTTAAACTTATGTGGTGTTCCATTGTTGAAAAAGAGTTTGGATTTCCCACAGTGGTAATTAAAATATTTAAATGTTTCAAATTCAAAATAGGATCCATCATCAGGGCAGAGATTGATGAAATAGCGGAGGATGAATATATATAGGAAAAATAACAAAAACAAAAATCTAAAAGGTCGGTTAAAAATAAAAACCTAAACTAGAATAATTAAAATAAAAAATCCAATAAATTAAATAATGAAAATATTTTGCTATGATTTCAATTAAATAATGAAATAATTAATTTTTATAAATAAATAATTATTAATAATAATTATAACTTATAATGTCAAAGATTAATGCTAATTTTTTAGTTTAGTTTTTAACCTTTAGCATTATAAGTTATAATTATTATAAATAAATAAATAATTATTTATAAAAAATAATTATTTCATTATTTAATTGAAATCATAGCAAAATATTTTCATTATTTAATTTATTGGATTTTTTTATTTTAATTATTCTAGCTTAGGTTATTATTCCAATTTAGGTTTTTAGTTCTAGTCGACCTTTTAGGTTTTTTTTCTTTTTCTTTTTCCTATATATATATTCATCCTCTGCTCGAATTTTCTTTCATCACTCTTTGCCCTGATGATGGATCCTCTTTTAGATTTGAAACGTTGACAGATTTTACTTACCATTGTGGGAAATCCAAACACTTTTCTACACTAGATATAAAGATACTTACTTGTCAAGTGAAGATATTCCTTGATGATGAAGTCTTCAATTTGATGCCTTTATTGATGATGTTGATAATAGAATATGTATTCTTGATTAATATGCCTTCCTTCTAAAGTGATCCTTGACTCAAGAAGAGGGATATCACCTTGATTCTTTTGATGATGATGAAAATGAATTCTTATTGCTTCCATGTGTTATCACTCATAAATAACCTCGGTTGTGGAGGGAAATAATTGAGGTAATATCTACCCACTTTATATTGAAATTTGGTCCTTCAATATAGAGGGATTTCTCCTTAACTCAACTACCTAGTGTCACCTCGGTAGTTGGTTTCTAAGTTCATTGGCCAGACTTAACTTGTAGGATAAAATTGGTTTGGAAAGAAGAGAACAAGGACCATTGGGCATGGATTCTGGTGTAGAGGATGCTAACAATAGGATACATAAACAACCCTTAGGAAAAATAGGATATAACTTCTTAGATAGGATACCATCAGGATGTGGAGACGGAATATGGAAAATAAATATCACAGCAGAGAAAAAATAATTATGTTATAAATATTTAAGTAGAAAACATGGAAAGTATTTTTGATAACACAACTCAGAGCATTCATAAATAATTCTAGTTCATAATGTTTTATCTAAAATACTGAAGGCTTAATGATGAAGAGATGTAGCATAAATAGAAACTAAATACCATTAGGAAAAAACATACATGAAGTTATATACACATGAATCTTTGAAAATTTTTATATGTAACACTGCATATAATAATATATTGATCAAGACAAACACATAGTATCTATTCTTCAAAAAATTCCCAACACTTATTACATTCCAAAATGTGAAATTTATAATAATTACAATTCTTAATCTATTTCTAACATCTCGGAAACAAATTCTATCAACAAACTTAAAATAAAATAATCTTAAACAGTTTGCAAGAAGCTCAGGAAAACTGTTGTGGAAATTATGACTTTTATTTCCAGCATTAAACTATCAATCTGGGGTCATAAGACTTAGAGGCACAAGTGTAGGTAACGTGGGATCAGAGCATCTAACCTAAACTAGAGCAATAAATCAAATTATTGTCTAAGTACGAAATCACAACTAAAGCAAAGAGGCTTATCAAACTAAATCCAAACCTTAATCACTACTCTATTTAGATCATAACCTGATTAATTCAAATAGTAAAGCAAACAAACAACTAATCTTCAAGCCGCTCAAAAATTAAAATATCATAACCTGAGACATACTTTATCATAACTTAGGCATTATGATTCAATACTTAAAAATAACTTGAATTGAAATCCACAACTCAAAAAATAATTCTATTATCTACTCTTGCTCAAAACAATTCAACTACAACTAATCTAATTCCCGGGATCAGACGAATCAATAAGCATTGAAAGTTATCTCTTAATCCTATCTAGTTTACACCTTCAATTATACAAATCTTGAAAACCAAAAGGCAACTTCAATTAATTCTTTTATTAGAGAGCCTTTTATAAAACAAAAGAGATATATTTTGTGATCTATTCCAATGATGATCAAGCCATAATTCAAATAAATCTCATGTAAGTAATTGAAATGACTATGCTATGAATACTACACAGCTCTTAAATTATTAATTAACCGATCATTAAATCTGAAATATATAATTCAAAATAAATACATCACTCACAAAACAAAGTTGGAAACACTACTTTCAAATTGGTAAATGAAATTCATAATCTCACACCAACTATACTCAATGCACTGATTATGTACTTAACACAAAAAATTCATAGTAATGCGCACGTTGTTGTAATTATAATTTCATCATTTTCTCATTGTGTTGGATCCGAAATTAATGGAATGTGAAGCTAAATGTATATGAGCATGTTTATACAAATATGACACTATCAAATTCGGAATAACCAAAGTATAAACTCAATTCATTTTTAAGATTTAAAATATCCTAATCAATCCTTATGTGTCTTTGAATTAAAAGTTCCTTTCAGAATCTTTTGCGTGATGTAATTGTATGAGGGAAACAGTGACATGCCAAAGTTCATTCCTTAACGAAATCCATGTTGATTTATACCAATAGAGAAATGAAACTAACTTGCAATTCATATTTATAAAACAGAGCACAACTTTAAGTACATAACATAAATAATAATTCATAAATATAAGTAATTATACTGCTAAATAATTAATCAAACACAAATCTAAGATCTATTTTGATCATATCATGGATTAAATTTTATCTCTAGAAGAGACCTATATAATTGAGAGAAGGGAGAGCTCTGTGGTGAAAATACGATGGTGGCTAGGGTTTCAAATGCTGGAATCCATGAACACTCGTCGTTGGCCTCGCTCGGAAGCTTTACAGGAGGGTTGTGGTTTGGGGATTGCCACATACATGCTCCATTACCTCAGGATGGGCTTGCAGAATCCACGGCATCCACTTTGGCTGCATCCAGTATCCTCAGTGCCTACCTCGACCACACCCCGCAGCTAGACTCATTTTCTAGCTCTCGCCAGGATCTGTTGCTCAGATACCAAACATTCAGTGGTCAGCCATTTCTCGAGTGCAGTGGTATACTTCAGATATTTTTCCTTACATTGCAAGAGAACTAGTCATTGTAGGGGACAACGATTTTTTGGTGGGAGAGAGATTATAGTTACCCACTGGGGTTTGGTAGTGCATTACAGTGCCTACTACATGCTTTCTGCCCTCTGACTCCCTCTTTTCCTTTCAGCTCCGACAATGTTTCTGGATCTCTTTGGACCCTAATCTACTACCAGTACCGAATCGAATGGAAAAATGCACAGAAAATATTGTCAATGAGGTAAGCCCTGTCCGTTTTTAAATTTTCATTAGACCCCTTGTGGGGAACAACACTATAATATGGGCTCAGGAAAATGAGGGGATTGCAAACCTAAAACAAAATATTAGTCAAGTTGCACGCTATCCTACCCACCTACAATATTTAATACATTGTGGGATATCTCTGCAAGACTCCCGCACAATTAAATATTACTCCATTTGTTCCTACTCCATTATCTTTCTCAATCTGAGACTGAGGGATGGCACAACTGAACAACACAAAACTCAAGGTTTTTCTCAGGGAACCAGAACTCAAAAACCTGATCACCAGAAAGGCCCTTCATACAAGAATATATTACAAGGGGAAAATAAAGCTACTATTCCATCTGTAGCAGTTGAGAATGCACCCAAACCATATATTGTGGAGCAACTAAACTTCGTTCCATAACTGAACATAGAAATACCATAGATAGATGAACATCGAACTTCTTTTGAATATCAAGCGATAATCTACAGATTTAACAGCTTCTTGCCCAAACCAATGGAGCTCTTTCATTGGATATTCACCAATTGGACTATGGCTTGTGAAATCCACCTATGTTCTAAGGGGTTTTTTACTGTCAAATTTTCAACCTCAGAGGCTAGAGATGTCATATTGAGGGAGGGACCATGGTTTTGGGGATCCAATGGGCTTTTCATCACTCCTTGGCTCCCAGATTTTGACACAAACACCATGGAGGTGACCAGAATGTCGGTCTGGGTCTGGCTTTACAACCTTCCTCTTCTTTTTTGGAATGAAGCAGTTTTGGTTGGCATAGGAAACATCATTGGGAGATACATCAAAACAAACACACTACGTTTGGAGGAGCGTGTCTACACTTTTGCACGAACTTGTGTGGAAGTGGACCTTAGAAAAGGGCTCCCAAAATGTATACAATTGAATCACAAATAGCAGAAATGGACACAGCATCTTGACTTCGAAAGCACTGCATTTAGATGTCGAATTTGCAAAAACATTGATCACCTTCAAAGCACATTCCCGGAAGCAAAAAGAGATAACAGAAAAAAGAAGAAATAGGGAAAACTCCAAAAGGTTGGCAATTTCCCTCAAGAGAACTAGAACAGGAGACAAAAGAAGAATAAGATGTCCACATCCCATAGGCGGATGATCAGACAACCACAGAACTAGATACAAAAGAACAAGAGATGCAAGACCCTTTCAACATCACCACCAAGATTCAGCTGGCAAAGGACCACAGGCCACAGGACACAAGTGGGAATAAAAGACAACACATCTCAGATACTTTAGATTCAAATAAGTACATTGGAGCAATTTCTGAAGAGAATCATCTTGTCCTTATCTCGGCTACACCAACACAAGGTGCTTGGCAGAAGGTCAAAAAGAAGAAGGGAAGAAAAACTTAATCTTTTTCTTCCCATGTAATATTATTTAGTTACTCGCAACCTCATAGATTGTCTTGATTGACATTACCAGCACATGTCACATGTAATTTTGTTTTCACTAATAAAATTACGAATTTTTCTTTGGAAAAAAAAGATATATGTTGATTGTAAAACTTATGTCCAAGTGTTGTGGGCCCTTGCCACTCCTCGAGAAAGTTAGATTAACTTAATGTTGTTCGGAAATAAAACACCATAACACTTGTTACACCATTTTTTGGTCATCTAACCTTTTACTATTAGATGGACCAAAGTACACCATGTAAGACCAATTTTACCCTAGTAAAATTTCTTTCACCATGAAAAACAACTTAGTAATCCGTAATTTATTAAGTTGTTTATGGTCTAAACAGGAAACCCCATGAGGAATAATTGAATAAATACTTATTTGTTTGATTTTCCTTGAGGGATAATTAATTAAACAACAGTTTAATTGATATTCCTAGTCATATTTAACCCAAAACAAGAAAATTAATTAGGTAAATCACTATTTATCTTAGTATTTTCTAGGAATAATTATTTAAAACATTATTTAAATAATATTCCTTGTTAAATTTGACTAAATCATTTATAAATAATTGAATAAATAACTATTTATTTAATTATTACTCAACCACATTCTTAAAATAATAAATAAATCATTTATTTATTAATTATTTACAAACAAATGGATTTGACCAAATCCAAATTATTTTTCCCTCCAACAAATATAATAAAATATTCCACAAAAGTTGGATCTAGATTTGGTTAATAATATTTTAACTATGCACCAATATCTAGTTTAACCCAATATTTTGTTATAAATAGAAGGGTTTTTCCATTCACTCACTACCTTTTTTTGCCTAAATATCACTCTGGATCTATACTTTTGGTTTGACTTTGATCCTTCGTCATTTTCATATTTTGCTACCATTTTGCTTGTGAGCTCCCTTTGAGTTCCATTTTTGTCTGGGTTTTCTACACCATCAAGAGAGAGAGATCTTAGATCTGAAGTGCTGAGGACATACAAGAACCCATCCCATTGAGGGGGATTGGTAACATCTTTCTATGTTCCATTCCTAGGTGTCATAAATACAAAATTCTTTAAAAAATGTTTTTTTCTTGTCTGTTGGATGCATGGAGAAACTCTTGCTTTTATTTGTTGTTTAATGTCTTTAACTGCATAGATATGGATTTTGTATTATTTGTCTTGGTCAACTAACTATAGATCTAAAGAAATTGGCAGCCATTTTTTATGTTATGGTTGTTTTTTATGCACAGTTAAAGTGAGCTTTTTTCGTATGCTTGCGATTAGAATTCACATTAACGACTAGCGACTCCAAAAGGATTTATAATTACGGCCGTTGTCTCTTTTCAGATCCCTGCATGACCAGCTACTTCAAACCCTAGGGGTTTTCTTCAGCATCTTTTTTTTATTTTATTGATGTTGTTTTTAACCTTTAAAACCCTAAAACGATAAAAATTTTAACTTCGGTGTGTTTCTGGGCCTATTGCGCAGGTGACAGGTATCAGTTGCAACTGAGACGACACTTTTTTCTGAAACCTTCTCCCAAAAGTGCCAAAAGTGTAGGTTGCACTTTTTGGGCAAAAACTGGCAACCTCAACCTTCAGGATTTAGAAAAAAACCTCAAACCAATGACCTCTGCTGAAAATAGGTCAGAAACTGCGACCTGAACTTTTTGCGGGAATTTTTCTGTGATTTTTATGGGTCTGTCTAGGCTATTGTTTAGGGTTGTCTGACCTCTGTCTCCACTGTTTTGGACCTGTACTTGCACATTTGTACTCATCGAAGTAGGAACCTAGCCCACTAGGGCTTCAGTACGCTTCCACCTTTCTAGGAGTTTAGCTAAAGCAGGTCATATGAGATTTCAGTGTGTTCAGCCCTTTTTTAGATCTGATCCTTTACCTTCAGATCTATTTCAAATTAGTTATTCATCCATCCAAAACACCTTTTTTCAATTTTTTTTGGTCCTCCTCTAGGGTTCCCTCCATTTCCCTTCAGGTTGTAGCCTTTTGCCACCTCATTTGCAGAACTTTTCCCTTTGGTTTTTTGCTATTTTTCTACACCTATTTCCAACAGATCTGACCTGTAGATCCCTATCCCTCCTGAATTTAGATCCATTGGCCATTTTTTGTGTGTTTTGACTAGATTTTTCCCACCCATAGACTAGTTGTTGGGATCCCGCCTCCTTGGGTTTAGATTGATGCATCTTTAGTTGTTTATTTTCTGTCATATTTAGTTTACTTTACTGTTATTTGCAGATTTATTTACAGTTATACAACACCCTTTTTCATTTTTCTCTAAACACGTCTGGGTTTAAAAATTAAAATTAACACACCTAACACGTGCACCCTAAGTGAAGAGCGCCTGGTTTACACCGCTAGGCCAATACTATAACATTGTAATCAATTGATCCCGCACCTCTCTGCCCTTGTTTCGACATTGTAATCATTTGATCCTGCACCTCCTTGCCCTTGTTGGTCTCTCTTCCTTCTATGTTTCGCGTCTATTTTTCCATCATTGCACCCCAAGGTGTTTATCCTGGAGACTTCTTAGCCTTCATCCTCATTTTCTGGTAGGAAGACTTACTCCTCTACGTAGGGTTCGAGTTCTTCCTCCACCGAGTCCCCATTCTGACTCTGCTTCTGGTTCATCAGGTTCCCCTTCTGGTTCTATCCCCAGTTCTCCTCTTGTCACCTTCACCATGTCCAGTTCATGACCTAACATTGGTGGTAGCCCCGGCCCTAATGCTGGAAATAATACTAATGGGACCGCAACAGGAACTATCACGGTTGCTCCCTTTCTCTCTTATATGGAAGACCTCATTCTTCCTGATTTTAACCAGTTGATCAATGAACCCATACACCATGATCGTGGTTGGCCTGCTATGCCAGCCAAGCTCCCTTACAACATCCCCAAGTTTGAAGGTCTTTCTGGAGAAGATCCTACAAACCATGTTCGATATTTCCACATGTGGTGTTCATCTAACTCCATCATTTATGACTCTATCCGTCTTCGGTTGTTCCAATGTACACTTACTGGAGAAGCTTCTAAGTGGTATGTCAACCAAGCCTCCTCCTCTCTTACAACTTTTTCCACTCTTGCCAGGGCTTTTATGTCTTTCTTCAAGCTTCCCCTTCATTATAATGACACTAGTATCAAACTTTTGACCTCTTTCCATCAATCATCTACAACCCACCTATCTGATCATGTCCAGGAATGGCGGAAAATAAAGAACCCATGTCAAGCCCCTACCTTTGAATATTGTGTCTACATGGACTGGTTTCTTAGATCCCTCTTGCCTGCTATTGGCAAATATGTCGCATCTCATTTCCCTTAGACCGAAGAAGTCGCTCTCAATATTGTGTTGAAATATTACCTTATGTACGCACAGTCTAGTTATGTTTATATCGTCTTACCTGATCTCCCTAGACCCGGTGGTGCCAACGCACTGGGGGAATCCCATACTGCTAATAGTATTGTTGGAGCCCTTTCTCATCCATACACTCATCCTCCCATGGGTTATGGTTTCCCTCAGGGAGGGGCCAGCTCCTCCAGCACTTTTCCCCCTCCCAGTAGCATGTATCTAGGATACGGCATGCCTCCTCCTTTTGCCAGACCTATTTACCATAATGTTTCCCAACCTCCTTATTATCCTTATCCGCAGCCTGGTGCTCCAAAATTAGCACCTCAACCTCCCTTTCCTTCTCAACCCCCACAACAACAACCACCACCCACCCAGGGGCAGGTGTATGCACAGCAGGGCACAACTAATCCTCCTACTTCCAAAAAGAAGAGGAAAGGAAACCAAAACCAATCTGCCACAGGTAATCTAGGACCCAATCCCCAAGGGAATACACCTAACACTGCTAACCAGCAACAAGGCACTCAGCACAAGCAAGACAGGCATGTTCGCATGAACAAACCTTGTTCTTATTGCAGTGTCTATGGTAACTATACCCACAATTGTCCTCTTTTACCTCAGATGCACCAGTAGTGGGAAGCTCAAGAAGCATCCTGAGGACAGCAAGCCTCCCCTTCGGTTTCTCCCCATGATGCACCTATCTAGCCAACTTTTTTTACCAATCATTTCCCCCAGCAAGGATATATGGCTACCCAACCCCCTTAAGGTCAGGCGGCCACTCAACCTCCTCCATCTAGTACCTTTGATTACCAGATTCTCATGATGAACTCTGACCAACCCAATATCGTCGACCTCAACCTTCATATTCAAGCTTGTCAGTACAACAAGCCCCCCGCCACTCTGCCCCCAAGCCCCCTTCTTCAAGTCCCACAGAGCCTCTTTCGACACCCAATGGTCCTTTACAGATCCCTCAGCCTAAGGCAGAGGTTCATACCAAGATCCCCAAGGGACCATTAGGCTGAATTCCTGCTTCTGGTAAATTTTCCATTTCGTATAGTATTGTAGATGATTTGGCACAATATCCTGCTACCATATCAATGCTAGAACTCCTCTAGTCATGCCCTTCATAATGAAAATCTCTATTAACTGTCATGGGCACTGTGGATCCTTCAAATGATCGTTTGACCAGTCAGAACATCCCCCCCTTCCTGCTTCCATCGCCTTCCAAATCTCTGTCAAGATCCGTAATGCCAACATCTCCCGTGGTATTATTGACGATGGGGCATCCACCTATGTGATGTCCGCTTTGGTTTGGAAGCAACTCGGATCTCCTGAGTTGGCCCCTTCCACTATCACCCTCTGAGCATGGGATGGCCACTCTTCCCAGCCCCTTGGCACGTTCCGCAATTGTCCCATTACTCTTGCAGGCAAGAGTGTTTGTGTTGATGTTGAATTCATTAATTCCCCCTTAGACTACAACAGTATATTGGGTCATAGCTACATTTATACGATGTCTGATGTCCCATATACGGTTCACCGTAAGATGTGCTTTCCTCATAACGGAAATATTGTCACCATTGACCAGTTGACATATTACGAACCAAAGTCTCAAACCTCCCCTGAGTCCATCATCTCTTCAGTGGCAAATAAAAAAATAGTCGAACCTTCAATCAGTGTCTCACCCAGGGTCTACAAATACTCCTCTTTTCTTGGTTCATTCCCTGTTCCTTCTCCTCCTATCTCTGATCCCATCTCATCGAAATTTTTCATGATGCGATCATCTTGGTCCGACCTCAAACGGACTAGTTTGACTAGTCAGCAGCCTCGCCCTCTGCAACCTTCTCCTAGCACCTTGAATTAGCCTTCAGGACCCCCTCCTTAAGGCCCCTCATCTGCAACTGGTATCCATGAGCCTATCTACCCTCCTGGAACGGTTCCTCCTAGCCTTAACCATCTCAGAGTTTTCCCACCTGGCCATTACCCCTCCAGTCAGCTATTGTTTCTTTCTCCTCCTCCTAAATTATTTTTGGTACATGTTATGGATACCTTAACTCTTCCTAACATGGATCCCAGTCTGGTACATTGATCCCCCAACCACTGTCTCGCCTCGTCAGCCCAAACCTTATCTTTTTTTGACCCTGGCCCAGTGTTCACCATGACCCCTCCCTTTGCTTATGTGCCTCGGCCACCTTAACAGTAACCTACTCATGTTGCGAAAGTTTCAAGTGAGGGGGGAAAAGATCGCAAAAAGGCACCTAGGGACAAGGATGCCCAAACAACCCCTGCTCCTCCTTAGCCTCCAAAGCTTACCACCCTGTGTGCTTTGTGTGATGTTGTTGGTCATGCCACCCATACCTGTCCTGAATTTCCTTGTCTCAAACCCACGGTCAACAAAGCATTTCTAAAGTCTGATATCCCAAAGGTCTATGTCACTATACCCAATCTAGTCTGGAAACTCAAGTCTTTGCGCACAAGCCATCCTTGTTATTTTTTTGCTTTCCATGGCCACTATACTACCTTTTTCCCCACCTTGAAGACTACCATACCTCTTTGGAAGTGGTTCGCCAATTCGAGGCCCAGTGCAATGAGTCCACCCCTCCCTTATTTGTGCGTTTTGCTTCGGCAGAACCATAGGACATGAATTCTCCCATTGACATTCCCCCTCCTGATGTCGAGATGATGGAGCCTTCGGCCACCATTTTCTACCTATCATCATTATGAGATCCACGGTGGAAGACCCCCTGGGACTTCCCCTTCTATTTCGCCTGACCTCCCTTTAGCAATCACCTTGGGATCAACATCGATGTATCCTTCATCAACTTGTTCTTCAGTCACCCTCCATAATGATGCACATGTGAACCTTTCTTCTCATAATGATGAGTCAGGTAGCTTCGCCGCGGCAGATGGTTTTTCTTCCACCAGTCACCCCATATTAGATTACGATGATGAAATTATGGAAGAAATCACCACCCCTGACTTTATCTATCCCCCCTTACATCGAAACCATGCATTCAAACCACATACCCTTGCGGTCATTACATTGACACACAATGTTTTGGTAAAGGGGCACCCATATTTGAGAGTCCAGGAGAAGCAATTCTCCACAACCCTCATAGTGCATCTAGTCGTGTCGACTCTAGTACCATCATTCTTCCCCATTTAGAAGAACCTCTAGAATCCCTTATCACCTTAGATCACTCTAGGAATTATCTCCCTTATCATTCCTTCCTCTTACATCAGCAACCCAGTCCCCTAGACATTTTCATTGACCAACCTGTGGGTTTTATAGGAGAGCACCAGTTCATTATATCTAAATCCACTCTTTGGGATAGTGACACCATGTATGCCAACCCAGAAACTTAGTCCATTTTCTTCATATATGTAGTCCCAAAAGAGATTGGTAATCCTCCATTCCCTTTCTCAAACTGCATAACCATAACAAAAACAAATGGTGCACCACATCAAAAAATGTGTTTAGATTCCCCTTTTCTAAATACATTTTGGTATGACCATAACATGCTTGGGGTCACCTATGCCCCTAAACCATAAAATTCCCAGCTCTCAGCCAAAAACAGCATTAAAAATCCCTTTCTCTGAAATTGTTATCACAAAATTTCACTTGATTGGCTGCTAATTAGACAACTCTATGTAACTGTTTCAAACCAGCTTATGACTGAAGCTTAGCCTCTTCAGCCTGAGAGGGCTCTCTCAAAGGGGTTAATGATATTTGGTAATGATGAAACTAGATGGCTAACTCTATTTGGAAAATAACTTGATTGTGATGTGTGTAGGTTGAAAAGAGTACAAGTCTGCAACCATTGAGCTTATGGAGTCAACAAATCAGTAAGTTAAGTGGTAAGGTGTCTTGACATGGAAGCTGAGGTAGATAAGAGTTTTTAGAAAAGGTAAATCACACATGGAACATATAACAACACAACCATTTCATCAATGAAGGAAGTCAGAGCATACACATATGAATTATGAGTAATAAAGATGAAATCCAATGTAAGTAGTACACATAAAAATATAAATTAGAAAATCATTAAAAACTCCATGAGAATCTTAGGTTTTTCAAGAAAGAGTCCTTTGTATTACTAATATCAGTAAAATTACATAAAGTTGTAGTAGTGGAAAAAATCTCCAACCCTTTACAATTTCAATAATAGACCCTTTAATAGACCTTCTTACATTAGAGATGATCTGCCTCTTAGCGAGATTCATCGAACTCTTCCTATGATACCTTGCATAATAGTAAAACATGTGCTTTAATCAGAAAATGACAACTACACTCTAAAACATTACTTTTCCTAATAGGACTCATACTCCTATTTATTACATCAAACTACCTTATCTCTTAAAACAATTACATATCTGACAACTAATGCTTCACATGTTCGAATGGTCTATGCCATATCGCATCACTACTTGACATGTTAAATATCCTCCTCAACATATGGAAACAAACCCTATTTTTTACGAAAACAGGACCCTATCTTCAACGAAGTCTTCAACTGATGAGTTGTCTCCATTTCATGGTATTAAATTCATGGATGATTGTTGGCAAGGTCCCTTGACCTATTTAATGTGCCTACCTATCCAAAAATTCTATTAAACTTGCTTAGAAACCTTCAAAACAACTCGCTACGAAAACATGGTAGTTTCGTAGCATGCTTTCATAGCGTCCAAAAAATGACTTTTGTAATCAAAATTTCTTCTTATTTTCTCTTGCATGATGTCCATCATGACCTGACATATCATCACTACCATTTCCCCTCCATAAAATCTACAAAAAATGGTTTTAGAAGCAAAAATAAAGCTACATAAATTTTCGTAGCGTTTTCCTGGCTTCAAGCCTTGGAAATGCTACGAAACTATGGAAAACTGTGCAATTTCTAGATTTTAAATTTGTTTCAAAAAGGTACCTTCCAGCTGTATAAACTTGGTTTTCAACATGCCATTAATCTATCAAAACATAAGCAAACTAAACTTAAGAGCCTTGAGGTGTTTCCTCTTCATTAATGATGAGTTGAGCTATGGGTTCCTCAACTACTGTCATCTTTAAACCCTTCTTCTCCAACTCCTCATGGATCAATTCTAACTGCTCTTGGAGGTATTTAACTTGATCCTTCAACTTTCTATTGCTAAATTTCAAGTGCGGGTTCATTATTCTAACATGATTCACCTATTTTCTTAATGGCATAGTCCATTTGGTTTTTGTTGTGTATCATCTAAGGTCTCTAACACACTATCAACCTGATCTTCCCAAATCTCTTTCATTTTCTCAAACTTCACTTTTTGGACATTATGTTTCCTTGCCTCTTTCTTCATGACTGCTATTTCATGATTTGCTAACTTCAATTTCTCCTTTATTACCTCAATCTCTATTTTTTCAATAACTTTATCCTTTCTTTTCCTTTGTTTAATGAATGGATCTTCTTCTGTAGGTGATCCAAGTGGATATCGGTGGCACCCCACCTATTCCATTTGGACCCACACCATCAATTCTTGCAACTTTTCACATTCGGCACCACTTACTATTTTTAGCAGGTTTTTAGGTCCTGCACTCTTGGAGCCGTTTTGGGGCCTTAATGATCAAGGTGGATATTGGTGGCCACCCACCTATTCCATTTGAACCCCCACCATCAGTTCGTTTATTTTTTAAGTTACAGCACAACTTACTATTTTTAGCAGTTTTTCGGGTCCTGAAATTCTGGAGCCGTTTTGAGGGCCTAAACGACGTTTTTTGGGAAAACTAAGAGAAACATGGGTCCATGGACCGATGCTACTCACATCGAAAGTTTTACTCCTCGGATAGATCTTTCTAATGAGCTATTGAGAGCGTCAAACGGAGATCGGATGCAAAAGTTACGTCCCCGGGAAGTTGAAACACCAACTTACCCAAACAAGGGCCCATAGTGTTGGCGCTTCATATCCTAGAGTTAGGTTTTTGGACTTTTCAGTTTTTCCCTTGTTTCTCAATAATAAATAGGCCCTCGAGCCCCATTGTAACAGAGTTCAGAGGTCTGTAGCCACCACATCTCTTCTCAGAGATTCACTATCAGCACCCTAGCTATTTTATTTCCATTATGTCTGTAAGCATATTTATGTTATTTGATATTAATGAAATGACGCATTATTTTCATTGAATCTCTATGTTTATGGTTATTTATGTATTCTGTTGTGTTCCTGCATAAATCTGGATCAGTGGTATCAGAGCGTTCTGCTCTTTCCTTGTTTTTCTTTGCATGTCCCCAACGCGGTCAGGGTATAAGGAGTTAGGGCTCGATCTGGTTGAACCCTTTCAAGATCAGCCTCGCAAACCTCGATGACCTTCCATTGCGGAAGAAAATAAAGACGAGGGATTAGGAGATCCTATCAAAATATTTCTTGAGGAGGCCCTCGAGAAACAAAGGAACGTGATGATGGATAACTTTGCTCAGATCCTTCAATGACTGCCCACCTACGGCGCATCTGCATCCAACAGCCACTCTGGAGGTGCCACTCCCTTAAAGCTACAGGTAAACTTTGATATTCATATATTTTAAGGCCAAATAGATGTAGATGCCATATATAGATGGTTGAATTTGCTGGAAGGGTATTTCGCAGTCCATGATTTCTCTGACCGAGAAAAGATTATTTTTCAAATCCTCAAAGCCGGCCCCCATGTCAAAGACTGGTGGGAAACCTACTGTGAGCAAGAGGACGAAGGGGAACCCTCTCTGTTCTCAGCCACACCCACTTGGAATTTGTTCCGAGATGGCATCAAGGAAAAATATTACCCCGTGGGGAGCTATCAGGACAAATACATCCAATGGACCACGCTGCGGCAACAAAGGGATCAAGATGTGCACGAACTAACGAATCTATTCCATACCCTACGCAAAAAGTTGGATATTAAATATTCAAAGAGAAATTTGGTGCTCAAGTACTATGGCTGTCTACACAAACACATTCAAGAGGAAATGGAGTTCCTCGAAATTAAGTCGCTTGGCATGGCATATCGCTATGCCGCCAATATCGAGCAGAAATTTAAGCAGAAGAAGCAAGAGTTTGGATCTGCGAATCCGAAAGGTGCCCCTGAACCGAAGAACAAGGGGCAAGGCCAAGGCGGTGCTACTCAGAAAAAAACCACAAATAAAAATAAGGACACAGGGAAGTGGTGTGAATTTCATAACAACCCCACTCATAGCACAAACGAGTGTCGGGCCAAACAGTCATTGGTGGCCGAACTAAAGGCACCCGAATCAGATGCATTTTCTGATCCTGAGTCAGAACTAGACAAAGGAAATGAAAAAAGGAAGCAGATCATTGATGCAGATCCCAGTGCCATTGTTGCCACCACCAAGATCCAGAGGGAGGACATAGAGGATCCAGGGGAGGGGGAGCGCCTCTTCCATTCACAAATGTGGGTGAAGGGTTATTCGCTGCAATTCCTTGTCGATAACAAAAGCCAAAGGAACCTCGTTTCAGTAGACGTCGTGAAGCGGCTCAACCTACCAACCATAGCACAGCCGCAGCCATATACCATCAAGTGGCTTCACCCAGGGAGAGATATCTGCATTTGCCAATAATGCCGCCTTTCGTACAGCATCAAGCCATTCACGGATGAAGTATTATGTGATGTTGCTCCTCTTGATGTAGTTGATGTATTATTCGGCCAATCATACTTGTGGAGGCAACATGCTGTGTATGAGTCTAGGCCTCGTGCTGTTATTATCACTTTGGGAAATAACTTGTATAGGATACTAGAGGTAGTACTGCCTCCTGTCATCTCTTTGACTACTGCAAAACAACGCAGTAAGATTATTTCCCAAACAAGGAAATTCATTTTCCTTACAACTTGCTCACAGGGAAAGAAGAATATTGTGGCCACAACCTTGAAACAAGGCTCCCTGCACAGCTGCAACAGATGGACAAATTCATGGAGGAATACGAGGACATTTTCTCACTCACAGAGGTTCCTCTACACTGTCAAGACAAGTACTCCATTGATCTGACCCCCAAAACACCGCCGCCTGATGTTACCATACCTCCTACAAATACACATACATAATCCACACATGTACTGTCTAAGTCTGATAAAAAAACCAAATTTACTAAATGCATCCAGCATTTCTGCCCACAGGTCCATGACATCTTCAACAAATCTAATACCCAGTTCAATAGAATTTGCTTCATCTCAGGGAGGATCTCAATGAAATGGGGACCATTGCTTCCTAATGAGGGAGGAATGATCCAGGTGGATATTGATGGCCAACCACCTATTCCATTTGGACCCACACCATCAATTCTTGCAGCTTTTCACATTTAGCACGACTTACTATTTTTAGCAGGTTTTCGAGTCCTGCACTCTCGAAGCCGTTTTGGGGCCTTAACGATCTAGGTGGATATTGGTGGCCACCCACATATTCCATTTGAACCCCCAACATCAGTTCGTTCAGTTTTTAAGTTGCAGCACAACTTAATATTTTTAGCAGTTTTTGGGTCCTGAACTTTCGGAGCCGTTTTGAGGCCCTAAATGACATTTTTTGGGAAAACTGGGAAAAACATGGGTCCATGGACCGATGTTGCTCACATCGAAAGTTGTACTCCTCGGATAGATATTTCTAATGAGCTATTGAGCATGTCAAATGGAGATCGGATACCAAAGTTACGTCCCCGGGAAGTTGAAACACCAACTTACCCAAACGGGGGCCCACAGTTTTGCCGCTTCATCTCCTAGAGTTAGGTTTTTGGAATTTTCATTTTTTCCATTGTTTCTCAATAATGAATAGGCCCTTGAGCCTCACTGTAACAGATTTCAGAGGTCTGTAGCCACCACATCTCTTCTCAGAGATTCGCTACCAGCACCCTAGCTATTTTATTTCCATTATGTTTGTAAGCATATTTATGTTATTTGATATTAATGAAATGACGCATTATTTCCGCTGCATCTCTATGTTTATGGTTATTTCTATATTATTTTGCATTCCTTCATAAATCTAGATCAGTGGTATTAGAGTGGTCTACTCTTTCTTTGTTTTTCTTTGCATGTCCCCAACGCAGTCAGGGTATAAGGAGTTATGGCTCGATCTGGTTGAACCCTTGCAAAATCAGCCTCGCAAACCCTGTAGACCTCCCATGGTGGAAGAAAAGAAAGATGAGGGAGCAGGAGATCCTATCAAAATATTGCTCGAGGAGGCCCTTGAGAAACAAAGGAATGCGATGATCGATAACTTTTCTCAGATCCTTCAACGACTACCCACCTACGACGCATCTGCATCCAACAGCCACTCTCGAGGTGCCACTCCCTTCAAGGTACAGGTAAAATTTGATATTCCTGTATTTTAAGGCCAAATAGATGCAGACGTCATAGATCGATGGCTGAATTTGCTGGAAGGGTATTTCTCGATCCATGATTTCTCTGACCAAGAAAATATTATTTTTGCACTCCTCAAAGCCACCCCCCATGTCAAAGACTGGTGGGAAACCTACCGTGAGCAAGAGGACAAAGGGGAACCCTCTAAGTTCTTGGCCACACCCACTTGGAATTCATTTTGAGATGACATCAAGGAACAATATTACCCTGTGGGGAGCTATGAGGACAGATACATCCAATGGACCATGGTACGGCAACAAAGGGATCAATATGTGCACGAACTGACGAATCTGTTCCATACCATGTGCACAAAGTTGGGTATTAAATATTTAGAGAGACATTTGGTGCTCAAGTAACATGGCTACCTACACAAACACATTCAGGAGGAAATGGAGTTCCTCAACATTACGTCACTTGGCACGGCATATTGCTATGCCGCCAAGATTGAGCATAAATTTAAGCAGAAGAAGCGAGAGTTTGGATCTACGAATCCGAAAGGTGCCCCCGAACCGAAGAACAAGTGGCAAGGCCAAAGCAGTGCTACTCAAAACAACACCACAAATCAAAATAAGGACACAGGGAAGTGGTGTGAATTTCATAACAGCCCCACTCATAGCACAAACGAGTGTCGGGCCAAACAGTCATTGGTGGCCGAACTAAAGGCACTTGAATTAGATGCATTTTCTGATCCTGAGTTAGAACCAGAAAAAAGCAATGATAAAGGGAAGAAGATCATTGATGTGTATCCTAGTGCCATTGTTTCCACCTCCAAGATCCAGAGGGAGGACCCAAAGGATCCAGAGGAGAGGGAGCGCCTCTTCCATTCGCAAATGTGGGTGAAGGGTTCTCCGCTACAATTCCTTGTCGATAGCGGAAGCCAAAAGAACCTAGTTTCAGTAGAGGTCATGAAGTGGCTCGGCCTACCAACCATAGCACACCCGCAACCATGTACCATCTAGTGGCTTCACCCAGGGAGAGATATCCGCATCCGCCAACAATGCCGCCTTCTATACAGCACCAATCCATTCACAGATGAGGTATTATGTGATGTTTCTCCTCTTGATGTAGCTGATGTATTATTAGGCCAACCATACTTGTGGAGGAGACATGTTGTGTATGAGTCTAGGCCTCGTGCTGTTATAATTACTTTGGTAAATAACTTGTACAAGATACCAAAGGTAGTACTGCCTCCTGTCATCTCTTTCACTACTACAAAACAACGTAGTAAGATTATTTCCCAAACGAGGAAATTAATTTTCATTACAACTTGCTCATAGGGAAAGATGAATATTGTGGCCACAACCTTGAAACAGGGCTCCCTTGCACGACTGCAACATATGGACAAATTCATGGAGGAATACGAGGACATTTTCTCACTCACAAAGGTTCCTCTACACTGTCAGAACAAGTACTCCATTGATCTGACCCCCAACGCACCACCGCCTGATGTTACCATATCTCATACAAATACACATAAAAAATCCACACATGTACTATCTGAGGCTGATAATGAAACCAAATTTACTAAATGCATCCAACATGTCTGCCCACAGGTCCATGACATCTTCAACAAATCTAATACCCAATTCAACAGAATTTGCTTCATCTCAGGGAGGATCTCAATGCAATGGGGACCATTGCTTCCTAAGGAGGGAAAAATGATCCAGGTGGATATCGGCAGCCACCCACCTATTCCATTTGGACCCACACCATCAATTCTTGCAGCTTTTCACATTCAGCACCACTTACTATTTTTAGCTGGTTTTCGGGTCCTGCACTCTCGGAGCCGTTTTTGGGCCTTAATGATCCAGGTGGATGTTGGTGGGCACCCACCTATTCCATTTGAACCCCCACCATCAGTTTGTTCAGTTTTTAAGTTGCAACACAACTTACTATTTTTAGCAGTTTTTCATGTCCAAAAATTCCGGAGCCGTTTTGAGGCCCTAAACGACGTTTTTTGGGAAAATCGGGAGCAACATGGGTCCATGGACCAATGTTTCTCACATTGAAAGTTGTACTCCTTGGATAGATCTTTCTAATGAGCTATTTAGTGCGTTAAATGGAGTTCGGATGCCAAAGTTACGTCCCCGGGAAGTTGAAACACCAAATTACCCAAACGAGGGCCCACAGTTTTGGTGCTTCATCTCCTAGAGTTAGGTTTTTGGACTTTTCAGTTTTTCCATTGTTTCTCAATAATAAATAGGCCCTTGAGCCTCATTATAATAGATTTCAGAGGTCTGTAGCCACCACATCTCTTCTTAGAGATTCGCTACTAGCACCCTAGCTATTTTATTTCCATTATGTCTGTAAGCATATTTATGTTATTTGATATTAATGAAATGATGCATTATTTCTGCTGCATCTCTATGTTTATGGTTATTTCTGTATTTTGTTGCATTCCTTCATAAATCTGGATCAGTGGTATCAGAGCGGTTTTCTCTTTCTTTGTTTTTCTTTGCATGTCCGCAATGCGGTCAGGGTATAAGGAGTTAGGGCTCGATCTGGTTGAACCCTTGCAAGATCAGCCTCGCAAACCCCGACAACCTCCCATGGTGGAAGAAAATAAAGAAGAGGGAGCAGGATATCCTATCAAAATATTGCTCGAGGAGGCCCTTGAGAAACAAAGGAAAGCGATGATGGATAACTTTTCTCAGATCCTTCAATGACTACCCATCTACGGCGCATCTGCATCCAACAGCCACCCTGGAGGCGCCACTCCCTTCAAGGTACTGATAAACTTTTATATTCCTATATTTGAAGGCAAAATAGATGCAGACACTGTAGATAGATGGTTGAATTTTCTGGAAGGGTATTTCTCGGTCCATGATTTCTCTGACCGAGAAAAGATTTATTTTGCAATCCTCAAAGCCGCCCCCCATGTCAAAGACTAGTGGGAAACCTACCGTGAGCAAGAGGACGAAGGGGAACCCTGTCTGTTCTTAGCCACACCCACTTGGAATTCATTCTAAAACAGTATCAAGGAACAATATTACCCCATGGGGAGCTATGAGGACAAATACATCCAATGGACCACGCTGCAACAACAAAGGGATCAAGATGTGCACGAACTGACGAATCTGTTCCATACCCTGCGCACAAAGTTGGGTATTAAAGATTCAGAGAGACATTTGGTGCTCAAGTACCATGGCTATCTACACAAACACATTCAAGAGGAAATGGGGTTCCTCAACATTACATCACTTGGCATGGCATATCGCTATGCTACCAAGATCGAGCAGAAATTTAAGTAGAAGAAGCGAGAGTTTGGATCTGTGAATCCGAAAGGTACCCTCGAACTAAAGAACAAGGGGAAAGGCCAAAGTGGTGCTACTTAGAACAACACCACAAATCAAAATAAGGACACATGAAAGTGGTGTGAATTTCATAACAGCCCCACTCACAGTAAAAATGAGTGTCGTTCCAAACAGTCATTGGTGGCCGAACTAAAGGCATCCGAATCAAATGCATTTTCTGATCCTAAGTTAGAATCAGACAAAGGCAATGACAAAGGGAAGCACATCATTGATGCGGATCCCAGTTCCATTGTTCCCACCACCAAGATCTAGAGGGAGGACCCAGAGGATCCAGAGGAGGGGAAGTGCCTCTTCCATTTGCAAATGTGGGTGAAGGGTTCTTCACTGCAATTCCTTGTCGATAGCGGAAGCCAAAAGAACCTCTTTTCAGCAGAGGTCGTGAAGTGGCTCAGCGTACCGAACATAGCACACCTGCAGCCATATACCATCAGGTGGCTTCACCCAGGGAGAGATATCCACATCTGCCAACAATGCCACCTTTTGTACAACATCAAGCCATTCACGGATGAGGTATTATGTGATGTTGCTCCTCTTGATGTAGCTGATGTATTATTAGGCCAACCATACTTGTGGAGGCGACATGCTATGTATGATTCTAGGCCTCGTGCTATTATTATTACTTTGGGAAATAACTTGTACAGGATACCAGAGGTAGTACTGCCTCCTGTCATCTCTTTGACTACTGCAAAACAATGCAATAAGATTATTTCCCAAACGACGAAATTCATTTTCCTTACAACTTGCTCACAGGGAAAGAAGAATATTCTGGCCACAACCTCGAAACAGGGCTCCCCTACATGGCTGCAAGAAATGGACAAATTCATGGAGGAATACGAGGAAATTTTCTCACTCACAAAGATTCCTCTACACTGTCAGAACAAGTACTCCATTGATCTGACCCCCAATGCACCGCCGCCTGTTGTTACCATACCTCCTACAAATACACATACATAATCCACACATGTAATTTCTGAGTATGATAAAGAAACCAAATTTACTAAATGCATCTAGCATGTCTGCCCATAGGCCCATGACATCTTCAACAAATATAATACCCAGTTCAACAGAACTTGCTTCATCTCAGGGAGGATCTCAATGAAATGGGGACCATTATTTCCTAAGGAGGGAGGAATGATCCAGGTGGATATTGATGGCCACCCACCTATTCCATTTGGACCCTCACCATCAATTCTTGCAGCTTTTCACATTTAGCACCACTTACTATTTTTAGCAGGTTTTTGGGTCCTGCACTCCCGAAGCCGTTTTGGGGCTTTAATGATCCAGGTGGATATTGGTGGCCACCTACCTAATCCATTTGAACCCCCACCATCAATTTTTTCAGTTTTTAAGTTGAATCACAACTTACTATTTATAGAAATTTTTTGGGTCCTGAACTTTCGGAGCCATTTTGAGGCCCTAAACGACGTTTTTTGGGAAAACTGGGAGAAACATAGGTCTATGGACCGATGTTTATCACATCGAAAGTTTTAATCCTCTGATAAATCTTTATAATGAGCTATTGAGCATGTAAAATAGAGATTGGATGCCAAAGTTACGTCCGCAGGAAGTTGAAACACCAACTTACCCAAACAAGGGCCCACAGTTTTGGCGCTTCATCTCCTAGAGTTAGGTTTTTATAATTTTCAGTTTTTCCATTATTTCTCGATAATAAATAGGCCCTTGAGCCTCATTGTAACAGAGTTCAGAGGTCTGTAGCCACCACATCTCTTCTTAGATATTCGCTACCAGCACCCTAGCTATTTTATTTCCATTGTGTCTGTAAGCATATTTCTGTTATTTTACATTAATGAAATGACGCATTATTTCCGCTGCATCTCTATGTTTATGGTTATTTTTGTATTCTTTTGCATTCCTTCATAAATCTGGATCAATGGTATCAGAGCGGTCTACTCTTTCTTTATTTTTCTTTGCATTTCCCCAACGCGGTCAGGGTATAAGGAGTTATGGCTCGATTTGGTTGAACCCTTGCAAAATTAGCCTCACAAACCCCGACGATCTCCCATGGCAAAAGAAAAGAAAGATGAGGGAGTAGGAGATCCTATCAAAATATTTCTCGAGGAGGCCCTCAAGAAACAAAGGAACGCAATGATGAATAACTTTTCTCAGATCCTTAAATGACTACCCACCTATGGCGCATCTGCATCCAACAGCCACTATGGAGGCGCCACTCCCTTCAAGGTACAGGTAAACTTTGATATTCCTATATTTTAAGGCCAAATAGATACAGACTCCGTAGATAGATGGTTGAATTTGCTGGAAGGGTATTTCTTGATCCATGATTTCTCTGACCAAGAAAATATTATTTTTGCACTCCTTAAAGCCACCCCCCATGTCAAAGACTAGTGGGAAACCTACCGTGAGAAAGAGGACGAAGGGGAACCCTCTCTGTTCTCGGCCAGAACCACTTGGAATTCATTCTGAGATGGAATCAAGGAATAATATTACCCTGTGGGATGCTATGAGGACAAATACATCCAATGGACCACGCTGTGGCAACAAAGGGATCAAGATGTGTACGAACTGACAAATCTGTTCGATACCCTGCGTACAAAGTTGGGTATTAAATATTTAGAGAGACATTTGGTGCTCAAGTACCGTGGTTTTCTACACAAACACATTCAGGAGGAAATGGAGTTCCTCAAAATTACATCGCTTGGCACGGCATATCGCTATGCTGCCAAGATCGGGCAGAAATTTAAGCAGAAGAAGCGAGAGTTTAGATCTACGAATCCGGAAGGTGCCCTCGAACCGAAGAAAAAGGGGAAAGGCCAAAGTGGTGCTACTCAGAACAACACCACAAATCAAAATAAGGACACAGGGAAGTGGTGTGAATTTCATAATAGCCCCACTCACAGCACAAACGAGTGTCGGGACAAACAGTCATTGGTTGCCCAAATAAAGGCACCCGAATCAGATGCATTTTCTGATCCTGACTTAGAACTAGACAAAGGCAATGAAAAAGGGAAGTAGATCATTGATTTGGATCCCAGTGCCATTGTTGCCACAACCAAGATCCAGATGCAGGACCCAGAGGATCCAGATGAGGGGGAGCGCCTCTTCCATTCACAAATGTGGGTGAAGGGTTCTCCTCTGCAATTCCTTGTCGATAGCGGAAGCCAAAAGAACCTCGTTTCAGCATAGGTCGTGAAGCGGCTTGGCCTACCAACCATAGCACACCCATAGCCATATACCATCGGGTGGCTTCACCCAGGGATAGAAATCCACATCTGCCAACAACTCTTCCTTTCGTACAGCATCAAGCCATTCACGGATGAGGTATTATGTGATGTTGCTCCTCTTGATGTAGCTGATGTATTATTAGGCCAACCATACTTGTGGAGGCGACATGCTATGTATGAGTCTAGGCCTTGTGCTATTATAATTACTTTGGGAAATAACTTGTACAGGATACCAGAGGTAGTACTGCCTCCTGTCATCTCTTTGACTACTGCAAAACAATGCAGTAAGATTATTTCCCAAATGACGAAATTCATTTTCCTTACAACTTGCTCACAGGGAAAGAAGAATATTGTGGCCACAACCTCAAAACAGGGCTCCCCTACACGACTGCAATAGATGGACAAATTCATGGAGGAATACGAGGACATTTTCTCACTCACAGAGGTTCCTCTACACTGTCAGGACAAGTAATCCATTGATATGACCCCCAATGCATCGTCGCCTGATGTTACCATACCTTCTAAAAATACACATACAGAATCCACACATGTGTTGTTTGAGGCTGATAAAGAAACCAAATTTACTAAATGCATCGAGCATGTCTGCCCATAGGTCCATGACATCTTCAACAAATCTAATACCTAGTTCAACAGAATTTGCTTCATCTTAGGGAGGATCTCAACACAATGGGGACCATTGCTTCCTAAGGAGGAGAATGATACAGGTGGATATCGGTGGCCACCCACCTATTCCATTTGGACCCACACCATCAATTCTTGCAGCTTTTCACATTCAGCACCACTTACTATTTTTAGCAGGTTTTCGGGTCCTGCACTCCCGGAGCCATTTTGGGGCCTTAATGATCCAGGTGGATATTGGTGGCCACCAACCTATTCCATTTGATCCCCCACCATCATTTAGTTCAGTTTTTAAGTTGCAGCACAACTTACTATTTTTAGCAGTCTTTTGGGTCCTGAACTTCCGGAGCCGTTTTGAGGCCCTAAACGATGTTTTTTTGGAAAACCGGGAGCAAAATGGGTCCATGGATCAATGTTTCCCACATAGAAAGTTTTACTCCTCGAATAGATATTTCTAATGAGCTATTGAGAGCGTCAAACGGAGATCGGATGCCAAAGTTACGTCCGTGGGAAGTTGAAGCACCAACTTACCCAAACGGGGGCCCACATTTTTGGCGCTTCATCTCCTAGAGTTAGGTTTTTGGACTTTTCAGTTTTTCCATTGTTTCTCAATAATAAATAGGCCCTTAAGCCTCATTGTAAAAAATTTCAGAGGTCTATAGCCACCACATCTCTTCTCATAGATTTTCTACAAGCACCCTAGCTATTTTATTTCCATTATGTCTGTAAGCATATTTCTGTTATTTGATATTAATGAAATGATGCATTATTTCAACTGCATATTTATGTTTATGGTTATTTCTATATTCTGTTGCATTCCTGCATAAATCTGGATCAGTGGCATAAGAACGGTCTGCTCTTTCTTTGTTTTTCTTTGCATGTCCCCAACACGGTCAGGGTATAAGGAGTTAGGGCTCGATCTGGTTGAACCCTTGCAAGATCAACCTAGCAAACCCCAATGATCTCCCATGGTGAAAGAAAAGAAATACGAGGGAGAAGGAGATCCTATAAAAATATTGCTCGAGGAGGCCCTTGAGAAATAAAGAAACACAATTATGGATAACTTTGCTCAGATCCTTCAATGACTGCCCACTTACGGTGCATCTGCATCCAATAGCCACTTTGGAGGCGCCACTCCCTTCAAGGTACAAGTAAACTTTGATATTCCTTTATTTGAAGGCCTAATAGATGCAGATGTCATAGATAGATGGTTGAATTTGCTGGAAGGGAATTTCTCAGTCCATGATTTCTCTGACCGAGAAAAGATTATTTTTGCACTCCTCAAAGTCGCCCCCCATGTCAAAGAGAGGTGGGAAACCTACCGTGATTAAGAGGACGAAGGGGAACCTCTCTGTTCTCGGCCACACCCACCTAGAATTCATTCTAAGATGGCATCATGGAACAATATTACCCCATGGGGAGCTATGAATAAAAATACATACAATGGACCATGTTGCGGCAACAAAGGGATCAAGATGTGCACAAACTGACGAATCTGTTCCATAGCCTGCGCACAAATTTGGGTATTAAAGATTCAAAGAGAAATTTGGTGCTCAAGTACCGCAGCTGTCTATACAAACACATTTAGGAGGAAATGGATTTCCTTGACATTACGTCGCTTGGCACAACATATCACTATGCCTCCAAGATCGAGTAGAAATTTAAGCAGAAGAAACGAGAGTTTGGATCTACGAATCCGAAAGGTGCCCCTGAAATGAAGAAAAGGGGCAAGGCCAAAGCAGTGCTACTCAGGACAACACCAAAAATCAAAAGAAGGACACAGGGAAGTGGTGTGAATTTCATAACAGCCCCACTCATAGCACAAACGAGTGTCGGGCCAAATAGTCATTAGTGGCCGAACTAAAGGCACCCGAATCAGATGCATTCTCTGATCTTGAGTCAGAACCAGACAAAGGCAATGACAAAGAGAAGCAGATCATTGATGTGGATCCCAGTGCCATTGTTTTCGCCACTAAGATCCAGAGGGAGGACCTAGAGGATCCAAAGGAGGGGGAGCGCCTCTTCCATTCGCAAATGTGGGTGAAGGGTTCTCCGCTACAATTCCTTGTCGATAACGAAAGCCAAAAGAACCTCGTTTCAGCAGAGGTCATGAAGTGGCTCGGCCTACTGACCATAGCACACCCACAGCCATATACCATCGGGTGGCTTCACCTAGGGGGAGATATCTACATCTGCCAACAATGCCACCTTCCATACAGCATCAAGCCATTCACAGATGAGGTATTATGTGATGTTGCTCCTCTTGATGTAGCTGATGTATTATTAGGCCAAAAATAATTGTGGACGTGACATGCTGTGTATGAGTCTAGGCCTCGTTCTGTTATTATTACTTTGGGAAATAACTTGTACAGGATACCAGAGGTAGTACTGCCTCCTGTCATCTCTTTGACTACTGCAAAACAAAGTAGTAAGATTATTTCCCAAATGACGAAATTCATTTTCCTTACAACTTGCTCACAGGGAAAGAAGAATATTGTGGCCACAACCTCAAAATAGGGCTCCCCTGCACGGCTACAACAGATGGACAAATTCATGGAGGAATACGAGGACATTTTATCACTCACAGAGGTTCCTCTACACTGTCAGGACAAGTACTCCATTGATCTGACCCCCAACGCACCGTCGCCTGATGTTACCTTACCTCCTACAAATACACATACATAATCCACACATGTATTGTCTGAGGCTGATAAAGAAACCAAATTTACTAAATGCATCCAACATGTCTACCCACAGGTCCATGACATCTTCAACAAATCTAATACCCAGTTCAACAGAATTTGCTTCATCTCAGGGAGGATCTCAACCCAATGGGGAACATTTCTTCCTAAGGAGGGATGAATGATCCAGGTGGATATCGGTGGCCACTCACCTATTCCATTTGGACCCACACCATCAATTCTTGCATCTTTTCACATTCAGCACCACTTACTATTTTTAGCAAGTTTTCGAGTCCTACACTCCCGGAGTCGTTTTGGGGCCTTAATGATCCAGGTGGATATTGGTGGCCACCCGCCTATTCCATTTGAACCCCCACCATCAGTTCGTTCAGTTTTTAAATTGCAGCACAACTTACTATTTTTAGCAGTTTTTCGGGTCCTGAACTTCCGGAGCTATTTTGAAGCCTTAAACGATGTTTTTTGGGAAAACCGGGAGCAACATGGGTCCATGGATCAATTTTTCTCACATAGAAATTTGTACTCGTATAGATCTTTCTAATGAGCTATTGAGCGTGTCAAACGGAGATCAGATGCCAAAGTTACGTCCCCGAGAGGTTGAAACACCAACTTACCCAAAAGGGGGCCCACAGTTTTGGCACTTCATCTCCTAGAGTTAGGTTTTTGGACTTTTCAGTTTTTCCATTGTTTCTCAATAATAAATAGGCCCTCGAGCCTCATTGTAACAGAGTTCAGAGGTTTGTAGCCACCACATCTCTTCTCAAAAATTCACTACCAACACCCTAGCTATTTTATTTCCATTATGTCTGTAAGCATATTTTTGTTATTTGATATTAATGAAATGATGCATTATTGCCACTGCATCTCTATGTTTATGGTTATTTCTGTATTATGTTGCATTCCTGCATAAATCTGGATCAGTGGTATCAGAGCGGTCTGCTCTTTCTTTGTTTTTCTTGGCATGTCCCCAACACGGTCAAGGTATAAGGAGTTAAGGCTCGATGTGGTTGAACCCTTGCAAGATTAGCCTCGCAAACCCTGACGACCTCCCATGGTGGAAGAAAAGAAAGATGAGGGAGTAGGAGATCCTATCAAAATATTGCTTGAGGAGGCCCTCGAGAAACAAAGGAACACGATGATGGATTACTTTTCTCAGATCCTTCAACGACTGCCCAACTACGGTGCATCTGCATCCAACAACCACTCTGGAGGCGCCACTCCCTTCAAGGTATAGGTAAACTTTGATATTCCTATATTTGAAGGCCAAATAGATGCAAACGCTGTAGATGGATGGTTGAATTAAATGGAAGGGTATTTCTCGGTCCATGATTTCTCTGACCAAGAAAATATTATTTTTTCACTCCTCAAAGCTGCCCCCCATGTCAAATACTGGTGGGAAACCTACCATGAGCAAGAGGACGAAGGGGAACCCTCTCTGTTCTTGACCACACCCACTTGGAATTCGTTCCAAGACAGCATCAAGGAACATTATTACCCCGTGGGGAGCTATGAGGAAAAATACATCCAATGGACCACGCTGCGGAAACAAGGGGATCAAGATGTGCACGAACTGATGAATATGTTCCATACCCTGCGCACAAAGTTTGGTATTAAATATTCAGAGATACTTTTGGTGCTCAAGTACTACAGTTTTCTAAACAAACACATTCAGGAGGAAATGGAGTTCCTCGACATTACGTCGCTTGGCTATCGCTATGCGGCCAAGATCGAGAAAAAATTTAAGCAAAAGAAGCAAGAATTTGGATCTGCGAATCTGAAAGGTGCCCCCGAACCGAAGAACAAGGGGCAAGGCCAAAGCAATGCTACTCAAAACAACACCACAAATCAAAATAAGGACACAGGGAAGTGGTTTGAATTTCATAACAGCTGCACTGACAACACAAACGAGTGTCGGGCCAAACATTCATTGGTGGTTGAACTAAAGGCACCCGAATCAGATGCATTTTTTGATCCTGAGTCAGAACCAGACAAAGGCAATGAAAAATGGAAGCAGATCATTGATGCAGATCCCAGTGAAATTGTTTCCACCACCAAGATCCAGAGGGAGGACCCAGAAGATCCAGAGGAGGGGGATCACCTCTTCCATTCACAAATGTGGGTGAAGGGTTCTCCGCTGCAATTCCTTGTCAATAGCGGAAGCCAAAAGAACCTCATTTCAGCAGAGGTCATGAAGCGGCTTGGCCTACCAACCATATCACACCTGCAGCCATATACCATCGGGTGGCATCACCCAGGGAGAGATATCTGCATCCGCCAACAATGTCGCCTTCCGTACAGCATCAAGCCATTCACGGATGAGGTATTATGTGATGTTGCTCCTCTTGATGTAGCTGATGTATTACTAGGCCAACCATACTTGTGGAGGTGACATGTTGTGTATGATTTTAGGCCTTGTGCTATTATTATTACTTTGGGAAATAACTTTTACAGGATACCAGAGGTAGTACTGCCTCTTGTCATCTCTTTGACTACTGCAAACCTGTAATGTTCCTTTTTCAGAAACATTGTCAATCGACAAGAAAATCTATTCCAGAGATAGACTGAAGGGGCATTTACTGGATTTGTCACCTTCATAAAGAAGGATGAGCTCTAGAGGATTCCTGGCCCACCATTAGACTCTGTCTATAGAGTGTTGTCAAGGGACAATATTCCCAAGAGGGAAATACTACAAGATTTGGAATCTCTCAAGATAACCCAAAAATGCAGCTACAACAATATAAAAACATAAATTGGAAATAGCAATGAATAAACATTATGCCAAAATGTATGAAAAACCTTGAGCCATTTTATTATGAAATAGCAGTAGCATAATTATACAAAGAACATCAAAATAACAAGGCAAGAAGCCTTTCATGAAATCATATGCCAAAATACAAAATGTTGCTCCATAGCAGAATGCCCATGAATAGGGACTACACAGTCGTAGAAGGGAGACTGTTGTGCCAAGTGAAAAACATCATGGATCTACATATACATGGCTCATATATCACTGGGAGAGAAGATCTAAGCTCCCAATCACTACCTCAAGTCAATCCTAGAAGGATTGGCTGGAATATGCAAAACTGTTGAAATGTCGGAGTTGCTGGGTAGCAGCAGCAACTCAATATATGGAATGGAATGGAGAAGGCTGAATGGCTGAAGCTAATGAAGATCCCTTCTCCTTTGGAAATCTGAAGTGCAAGGCTGATCCCTTCACCAAAGATCTCACCCTCTGAAATTTATGCAAATCCCTCACTGCAAATGTGCTCCAACTAGAACGCATTCTATGAGAGGGTTTGTGCTGTAACTGATGGAAGTGGTTGGCCTCCTGCCAATGATAGTGGAATAAGCTCGGGAACCATCCTCACTAACCTTCCAGAAGTACACAACCTCCCTCCTCTGAAAGATCATCTCAAAATGGTGTTGTAGGAAACCTCCCAGCAACATCCTGCAACACTGCACAATAATCTACTACAGACACTACACTGATGAAGTGGGCTGATGCCATGGCCTGAATGCTGAAATATGGAGGATGATTGCAATCCTTCATGAGCTACTCAATAAGGAGAGGAATTCCTAAACAGGACTCCCTCTTGCCCGAGGGCACTGCAGCTCTGTTGAACAGCAAGAGGCATAAATTTGTATGAATAGACAAATAATCAAATGATCTAAGATAATCTCAATGGGCTACCTTGCCTCTCTTTTAAACACAATGAAGTCTCCTCCTTCCTTCCTCTAGAATTTTCCTCCCCCATGGAATATTCCTCCACTAAAACTGCGCTGTCCCACTTAATGCTTTCCAACTCATGCCAATGCAGTTTGACTTGGTTAATTAGGCCTTGTCCATTTGCATTTTAACCTCTTTCACACATGAGGGTGTGAAATCCAGCTCCATGGTGATCCCTTTTCACATTGTAAGGGATTTTATTCTTGTTTATTACATGAATCGGTAACTTTACCCACTTTAATTCAACAAAATGAAAGTATGCAACTATAATGTTCCATTTTAGCTTGAGGCTAAAATTGGGAACATTACAGTCCTCCCCTCCCACATGTTGCTTGTCCTTAAGAAACTACATAGAGAGAAAAAAAATTTCTCCCCCTTCTTCTTATGGCCTCCTCATTAATGGTCCCACCACTACTCAAATATGCTGCAATGAATCTGTCCTCCAATGCTCTCTCCCAAGTATGCAAGCTGACACAATGCTCCTCACGAAAAGATAGAAGGTGTAGTGGAATCCTTCTTGCTGGAATGTGGCCTCCTTAAGGTAGGAGTTATGATATGCATGGGAAAATTTGTCTCCCACTGATGATCCTCTCATCCATGCAATCATCCAAATAAAAATCTCAACCCGCGGTTTCTGCAATGTGTTGGGGCTGAATGGAGAGTGTGCTTGTGCTCTTCAAGATGGTCCTCTCTCCATTTGAAGTGTTCATGGGGCTGCCTCTCTCCTTGGGTAGAAATAGTATGGCCTCCAAGAATGGCCCAAGCTACCCCATCAAGAAAATCAGCCATGAAATGCCTCTATAAATTCTCCAAGTGGTCCCTCCCACAATAAGGTACAAGTAGCAATGTGGCAATCATGGTTTGCCCATGGTATCTCCTGCAACATAAAACATGTATAATGGGGAGAACCTTGCTCCCAATGGGTTGTACATACAATGCTCTCCAAAAAATGCTCCTCAATAAATATACAACATCAGAAATACATAAGGAGCAATATACAATAGAAACAAGTTGTCAAATGACAACCAGAGAGTAGTTCAAAGTTCCACTCATGGAACCTATGCAGTGCCTTTTGGCCTGCCTCAACATCACAAATAACAAGTGTTGTACTAGCCACTTGTTTTCTGCCACAACATCTCCTCATAATATGAAAGCATGAAATACAATTTGGTGCCAATGGTGCACACCATGAAGCATGTGGCTTTCCCCCACAACCATCACAAAATAAGCCAAAATCAAGGCTACTAGTAGCTGCAAGTACATCATAACAAATGCAAGAAGGGAATGATCATTCTTGAGACAATAGGCTGCTCATATGAAATAAAGAAGTACAAAATGGGAGATGATACCTTCTCTACCACGTACTTGAGACCTTGAGCTGAAATGGCTCATCTGAATGCTCTCCCTCCCCTCCAGTGAGTAAGGGAATGGTTGTGCCAACCTCTCCAAAATCATCTGGGCTTTGCATCTAAACATAAGCTGATGTAGATCATACGGGATGCCCTCCCAATTGAACTCCTCTAGCAAAGCAAAGTATGCATCCAAGTGCATAGCTAGGAAGTCCCCATGTGCTGCATGGAATAGTTTCTCCTTGAGACTAGAAACTCTAGTCAAGAAGAGTCTACCATGATGATAGATGATCATATCATCCAATAAGTATCTTCCATCTCCATCAAGGCCATATTAGAATCATGCATGCACCAATATCTTGGGGAATACTCAACCAAAGATGATTCCTCCATCCTAGATCAATCCTCCACATAGACAATGCTGGTATTCTGAAATATGGTGCTTCATCACACTGCTGCCTACTATCTTGAAATCCCCTCATGCCAAAGTCATCCTCCAAGTTGCTGCCATGCCCACCATATAGCTGCTCATGCTCAAAGAAATGATGATCTTTGAAAATAGGCCTCCCTTGAGAGACTATCACATCCAAAGAATCTCCCGATCTTGGGAAATATAAGCATGAGTGGCCTCCATCTACTCTAATGCATGAAAGAGTCCTTCCTCAAAGGAAGTATCATCTCTCTCACTAAATATATGGAGCAGTCATCCTGCATCATGAAGATGCAATCCTCCATCCCTGCAGCAAAATCTGTCAGCGCAATATGACTGATGAGAGTGGGTGATGCCGAAAATGAGAGAGTGTCTCCCTCCTCCATGAGTCTATCCCAACTCTCTACGCTGTACTGAATTCTCCCAAGGTTTCCACCCTCCTGAAATCAAGTTGTGAGGCCCCCAAATATGGAGCATCCAACCTCCTCTGCTAATCTAGTGGTCTCCTTGGTGCAATTTCTCCATGCAGTGAGACACCATCTCAAGAGATGACTGAATGTATGAATGGAGAAAAACCTCCATGCTTCCACTGCACAATCCAATCATCATCTTAGGTGCATCAACCTCATAAAATAGATAGGGTGTGTGCTCCTCATCACATGATGCCGATCATCCTCCCTATCTCCTCCTTCTACCTCCATAGCTTTGCACCCTACTACCAATGGCACAGATGTATCATGATTTGTGCCTTGATCTCTACATGGGAGATCCTGGGGAATTTCTTTCAAAGACACAAGAATCCCTCTATGTGGAGCAAGAGCTCATCTTTCCTCTACATGAGGTACTCGATCAACTCTAGCTATACCAGCGCAGTTGCCCTCCTCCTCAACAACATGTAGGGGAAACTTCTCCAAAATTTGATATCCTTTTGAAAAAGAGACCTCCATGCTCTCTTGTGCAAGACTATGAGATGGATACCTTGCCTCCAACAAGGTGTGATGCAAGATGTCAGCCTTCTCAACAATGTCTGAAGTGGATCTGAGTTTATGTTTCCTCCCTTCACATGCAAGATCTTAGTTTGTTTCTCTGCATGTGTTTCAGATTTTCTCCCACCAAATCTTTCCATCATTGCTTCAATGGATCTGAAATAGAAAGAAGTATTTTCATCCTTTAAATAACATGACTCAAATATCCACCATGCATAGGTCTTACCTCTAAAGTGAAGCACTGCAAATCTGATAGAACCTTCTTTGAAAACTTTGTGCTGCTGCAACATGGTCTTCAAATCCTCTACCCATGCTTTGGCTGAACATGTAGGTGAACTTACGAAAGTAGATAGAACAAATCTATCTTGCTGCTGGCTCCCCTTCACCTTAGACTTGAAAAATCCATGAAGTGAGATGATCTTTGAATTCTTGAGTTTGAGACGCATGATCTCTTAGAAAATCTCCAAGAGTTTTCTTCTTGGTGACCTCTCCTTCTTTTCCCATCTCTTTCATGACAAAAATACACCTCTAACTGGGTTGTGCATCAAGGGATGTGACTGCATGCTCACATTCCTTATCAGAAACCCTAGAGTATGTTTCTGTTTCAAACCCTTATGGAGATTCTTCAAATATCTCCCTTCTCTTTTGCTTTTGGCTCCCATGAAAGCCCTAGATGGATTTAGGGAGAAGCTTGGTTAGCTCATCTCCTTTTTCTTCTCCACAAAGTAGAGTCTTCCTCATCTTCTTAGATGGCATATTGGCTGAAGATCCACAGGATGAGCCAAGATTATGCTCTGATACCACTGTAATGTTCCTTTTTCAGAAACATTGTCAATGAACAAGCAAATCTATTCCAGAGATAGACTGAAGGGACATTTACTGGATTTGTCACCTTCATAAATAAGGATGAGCTCCAGAGGCTTCCTGGCCCACTATCAGACTCTGTCTATAGAGTGTTTTCAAGGGACAATATTCCCAAGAGGGAAATACAACAAGATTGGGAATCTCTCAAGATAACCCAAAAATGAAGCTACAACAATATAAAAACATAAATTGGAAATAGCAGTGAATAGAAATTATGCCAAAATGTATGAAAACCCTTAAGCCATTTTATTATGAAATAACAGCAACATAATGATACAAATAACATCAAAAGAACAAGGCAAGAAGCCTTTCGTGAAATCATATGCCAAAATAAAAAATGTTGCTCCATAACAGAATGCCCATGAATAGGGACTGCGCAGTCATAGAAGGGAGACTGTTATGCTTAGTGAAAAACATCATGGATCTGCATATACATGGCTCATACATCATTGGAAGAGAATATCTAAGCTCCCAATCACTACCTCAAGTCAATCCTAGAAGGATTGGATGGAATATGCAAAACTGCTGAAATGCCAAAATTATTGGGTAGCAGCAGCAACTCAATATATGGAATGGAATGGAGAAGGATGAATGGCTGAAGCTGATGAAGAGCCCTTCTCCTTTGGAAATATAAAGTGCAAGGCTGATCCCTACACCAAAGATCTCGCCCTCTGAAATCTCTGCAAAGCCCTCACTGCAAATGTGCTCCAACTAGAACGCAATCTATGAGAGGGTCTGCGCTATAACTGATGGAAGTGGTTGGACTCCTGCCAATTATAGTGGAATAAGCTCAAGAACCATCCTCACTAACCTCCTGGAAGTAGATAACCTCCCTCTTTTGAAATATCAGCTCAAAATGGTGTTGTAGGAAACCTCCCAGCAACATCCCGCAACACTGCACAATAATCTGCTACAGACATTGCGCTGATGAAGTAGGCTGATGCCATGGCCTGAATGCTGGAATATGGAGGATGAGTGCAATCCTTCATGAGATACTCAAGAAGGAGAGGAATTCCTAAACAGGACTCCATCGTGCCTGAGGGCACTGCAGCTCTGCTGAACAGCAAAAGGCAACAATTTGTCTAAATAGACAAATAATCAAATGATCTAAGATAATCTCAATGGGCTGCCTTGCCTCTCTTTTAAACACAACGAAGTCTCCTCCTTTCTTCCTCTAGAAGTTTCCTACCCCATGGAATATTCCTCCACTAAAACTGCGCTATCCCACTTAGTGCTTTCCAACTCACGCCAACGTAATTTGACTTGGTCAATTAGGCCTTGTCCATTTGCATTTTAACCTCTTTCACACATGAGGATGTGAAATCCAGCTCCATGGTGATCCCTTTTCACATTGTAAGGGATTTTATTCATGTTTATTACATGAATGGGTCACTTTACACACTTTTATTCAACAAAACGAAAGTATGCGACTATATTGTTCCATTTTAGCTTGAGGCTAAAATTGGGAACATTACAAAACCAATGTAGTAAGATATTTTCCAAACAAGGAAATTCATTTTCCTTACAACTTGCTCATAGGGAAAGAAGAATATTGTGGCCACAACCTCAAAGCAGGTCTCCCCTGCACGGCTGCAACAGATGGAAAAATTCATGGAGGAATACGAGGACATTTTCTCACTCACAGAGGTTCCTCTACACTGTTAGGACAAGTAGTCCATTGATCTGACCCCCAACACACCGCCGCCTGATGTTACCGTACCTCCTGCAAATACACATACATAATCCACACATGTACTGTCTGAGGCTAATAAAGAAACCAAATTTACTAAATGCATCTATCATGTCTGCCCACAAGTCCATGACATCTTCAACAAATCTAACACCCAGTTCAACAAAATTTTCTTCATCTCAGGGAGGATCTCAACGCAATGGGGACCATTTCTTCCTAATGAGGGAGGAATGATCCAGGTGGATATCGATGCCCACCCACCTATTCCATTTGGACGCACACCATCAATTCTTGCAGCTTTTCACATTCAGCACCACTTACTATTTTTAGCAGGTTTTCGGGTCCTACACTCCCGGAGCTGTTTTGGGGCCTTAATGATCCAGGTGGATATTGGTGGGCACCCACCTATTCCATTTTAACCCCCACCATCAGTTCGTTTAGTTTTTATAGTTGCATCACAACTTACTATTTTTAGCAGTTTTTCGGGTCCTTAACTTCCGGAGCCGTTTTGAGGCCCTAAACGACGTTTTTTGGGAAGACCGGGAGCAACATGGATCCATGGACTGATGTTTCTCACACTAAAAGTTGTATAGCTCGGATATATATTTCTAATGAGCTATTGAGCGCGTCAAATGGAGATCGTATGCCAAAGTTACATCCCTGAGAAGTTGAAACAACAACTTACCCAAACGGGGGGCCCACAGTTTTGGCGCTTGATCTCCTATAGTTAGGTTTTTGGACTTTTCATTTTTTCCATTTTTTCTCAATAATAAATAGGCCCTCGAGCCTCATTGTAACAGATCTCAGAGGTCTTTAGCCACCACATCTCTTCTCAGAGATTCGCTACCAGCACCCTAGCTATTTTATTTCCATTATGTCTGTAAGCATATTTCTGTTATTTGATATTAATGAAATGACGCATTATTTCTGCTGCAACTCTATGTTTATGGTTATTTCTGTATTATGTTGCATTCCTGCATAAATCTAGATCAGTGGTATCAGAACGATCTGCGCTTTCTTTTTTTTTATTTGCATTTCCCCAACGTGTTTAGGGTATAATGAGTTAGGGCTCAATCTGGTTGAACCCTTGCAAGATCAACCTCGCAAACCCCGACGACCTCCCATGGCGGAAGAAAAGAAAGATGAGGGAGCAGGATATCCTATCAAAATATTGCTTGAGGAGGCCCTCGAGAAACAAAGGAACGCAATGATGGAATACTTTGCTCATATCCTTCAACAACTGCCCACCTACGGCGCATCTGCATCAAACAACCACTCTGGAGGCGCCACTCCCTTCAAGGTACAGGTAAAATTTGATATTTTTTTATTTGAAGGCCAAATAGATGCAAATGCCGTAGATAGATGGTTGAATTTTCTGGAAGGGTATTTCTCGGTCCATGATTTCTTTGACCGAGAAAAGATTATTTTTGCACTCCTCAAAGCCACCCCCCATGTCAAATACTGGTGATAAACCTACCCTGAGCAAGAGAACGAAGGGGAACCCTCTTTGTTCTCAGCCACACCCACTTGGAACTCATTCCAAGATGGCTTCAAGGAACAATGTTACCCCGTGGGGAGCTATGAGGACAAATACATCAAATGGACCACGTTGCGGCAACAAAGGGATCAAGATGTGCACGAACTGACGAATATGTTCCATACCCTATGCACAAAGTTGGGTATTAAATATTTAGAGAGACATTTGGTGGTCAAGTACCGCAGTTTTCTACACAAACACATTCAAGAGTAAATGGAGTTCCTCGACATTACATCGCTTGGCACAAAATATCGTTATGCCGCCAAGATTGAGCAGAAGTTTAAGCAGAAGAAGCGAGAGTTTGGATCTACGAATCCAAAAGGTGCCCCCGAACCAAAGAACAAGGGGCAAGGCCAAAGCAGTGCTACTCAGAACAACACCACAAATCAAAAGAAGGACATAGATAAGTGGTGTGAATTTCATAACAACCCCACTCACAGCACAAACGAGTGTCGGGCCAAACAGTCATTGGTGGCCAAACTAAAGGCACCCAAATCAGATGCATTTTTTGATCCTGAGTTAGAATCAGACAAAGGCAATGACAAAGGGAAGTAGATCATTGATGCGGATCCTAGTGCCATGTTGCCACCACCAAGATCTAGAGGAGGAGGAGTGCCTCTTCCATTCGCAAATGTAGGTGAAGGGTTCTCCGCTATAATTCCTTGTCGATAACGGAAGCCAAAAGAACCTCGTTTCAGCAGAGGTCGTGAAACGGCTCAGCCTACTAACCATAGCACACCCACATCCATATACCATCGGGTGGATTCACCTAGGGAGAGATATCCGCATCCGCCAACAATGCCACCTTCCGTACAGCATCAATCCATTGACGGATGAGGTATTATGTGATGTTTCTCTTCTTGATGTAGCTGATGTATTATTAGGCAAACCATACGTGTGGAGGCGAAATGATGTGTATGATTCTAGGCCTCATGCTGTTATTATTAATTTGGGAAATAACTTGTACAGGATACCAAAGGTAGTACTACCTCCTGTCATCTCTTTGACTACTATAAAACAATGTAGTAAGATTATTTCCCAAACGATGAAATTCATTTTCCTTACAACTTGCTCACAGGGAAAGAAGAATATTGTGGCCACAACCTCGAAACAGGGCTCCCCTACATAGCTCCAACAGATGGACAAATTCATGGAGGAATACGAGGACATTTTCTCACTCACAGAGGTTCCTCTACACTGTCAGGACAAGTACTCCATTGATCTGACCCCCAACGCACCGCTGCCTGATCTTACCATACCTCTTACAAATACACATATAGAATCCACACATGTATTATCTAAGGCTGATAAAGAAACAAAATTTACTAAATGCATCAAGCATGTGTTCCCACAGGTCCATGACATCTTCAACAAATCTAATACCCAGTTCAACAGAATTTGCTTCATCTTAGGGAGGATCTCAATGCAATGGGGACCATTGCTTCCTAAGGAGGGAGGAATGATCCAGGTGGATATCAGTGGCCACCCACCTATTCCATTTGGACCCACACCATCAATTCTTACATCTTTTCACATTCAGCACCACTTACTATTTTTAGCTGGTTTTCGGGTCCTGCACTCCTGGAGCCGTTTTGGGGCCTTAATGATCCAGGTGGATATTGGTGGCCACCCACCTATTTCATTTGAACCCCCATCATTAGTTTGTTCAGTTTTTAAGTTGTAGCACAACTTACTATTTTTAGCAGTTTTTCAGGTCCTGAACTTCGGGAGCCGTTTTGAGGCCCTAAATGATGATTTCTGGGAAAACTGGGAGCAACATGAGTCCATGGATTGATGTTGCTCACATCAAAATTTGTACTCCTCGGATAGATCTTTCTAATGAGCTATTGAGCACATCAAAAGGAGATCGGATGCCAAAGTTACGTCCCTGGGAAGTTGAAACACCAACTTACCAAAATGGGGGCCCACAATTTTGGCGCTTCATCTCCTAGAGTTATTTTTTTGGAATTTTAAGTTTTTCCATTATTTTTCAATAATAAATAGGCCCTAGAGCCTCATTTTAATAGATTTCAGAGGTCTATAGCCACCACATCTCTCCTCAGAGATTCACTACCAGCACCCTAGCTATTTTATTTCCATTATGTCTGTAAGCATATTTCTATTATTTGATATTAATGAAATGATGCATTATTTCCATTGAATCTCTATGTTTATGGTTATTTCTATATTCTACTGAATTCCTACATAAATCTGGACCAGTGGTATCAGAGCGGTCTGCTCTTTCTAAGTTTTTCTTTTCATGTCCCCAACGCGGTCAAGGTATAAGGACTTAGGGCTCGATCTGGTTGAACCCTTGCAAGATCAGCCTCGCAAACCCTGACAACCTCCCATGGCGGAAGAAAAGAAAGATGAGGGAGCAGGAGATCCTATCAAAATATTGCTCGAGGAGGCCCTCGAGAAACAAAGGAATGCGATGATGGATAACTTTTCTCAGATCCTTTAATGACTGCCCACCTACGGCGCATCTGCATCCAACAGCCACTATGGAGGCGCCACTCCCTTCAAGGTACAAGTAAAATTTGATATTCCTGTATTTGAATACCAAATAGATGCAGAAGTCGTAGATAGATGGTTGAATTTGCTGGAAGGGTATTTCTCGGTCCATGATTTCTCTGACCGAGAAAATATTATTTTTGCACTCCTCAAAGCCGCCCCCCATGTCAACAACTTGTGGGAAACCTACCGTGAGCAAGAGGACAAAGGGGAACCCTCTCTGTTCTTGGCCACACCCACTTGGAATTCGTTCCGAGACAGCATCAAGGAACAATATTACCCCGTGGGGAGCTATGAGGAAAAATACATCGAATGGACCACGTTGCAGCAACAAAGGGATCAAGATGTGCACGAACTGACAAATCTGTTCCATACCCCGCGCACAAAGTTGGGTATTAAATATTTAGAGAGACATTTGGTGCTCAAGTACCATGGCTGTCTACACAAACACATTCAGGAGGAAATGGAGTTCCTCGACATTACGTCGCTTGGCACGACATATCTCTATGCCGCCAAGATCGAGCATAAATTTAAGCAGAAGAAGCGAGAGTTTGGATCTGTGAATCCGAAAGGTGCCCCCAAACCGAAGAACAAGGGGCAAGGCCAAAGCGGTGCTACTCAGAACAACACCACAAATCAAAAGAAGGACACAAGGAAGTGGTGTGAATTTCATAATAGCCCCACTCACAGCACAAACGAGTGTCGGGCCAAATAGTCATTGGTGGCCGAACTAAAGGCACCTGAATCAGATGCATTTTCTAATCCTGAGTCAGAACCAGACAAAGGCAATGACAAAGGGAAGTGGATCATTTATGTCGATCCTAGTTCCATTTCTTCCACCACAAAGATCCATACGGAGGACCTAGAGGATACAGAGGAGGGGGAGCGCCTCTTCCATTCGCAAATGTGGGTGAAGGGTTCTCCGCTGCAATTCCTTGTTGATAGCAGAAGCCAAAAGAACCTCGCTTCAGTAGATTTCATGAAGCAGCTCGACCTACCAACCATAGCACACCCACAGCCATATACCATCAGTTGGCTTCACCCAGGGAGAGATATCCACATCCGCCAACAATGTCGCCTTCCGTACAGCATCAAGCCATTCACGGATGAGGTATTATGTGATGTTGCTCCTCTTGATGTAGTTGATGTATTATTAGGCCAAACATACTTGTGGATTTGACATGCCATGTATGACTGTAGGCCTCGTGTTTTTATTATTACTTTGGGAAATAACTTGTACAGGATACCAGAGGTAGTACTGCCTCTTGTCATCTCTTTCAATATTGCAAAACAATGCAGTAAGATTATTTCCCAAATGAGGAAATTCATTTTCCTTACAAATTTCTCATAGGGAAAGAAGAATATTGTGGCCACAACCTCGAAACAGGGCTCCCCTGCACAGCTACAACAAATGGACAAATTCATGGACGAATACGAGGACATTTTCTCACTCACAGAGGTTCCTATACACTGTCAGGACAAGTACTCCATTGATCTAACCCCCAACGCACCGCTGCCTGATGTTACCATACCTCTTGAAAATACACATACAAAATCCACACATGTACTATCTAAGGCTGATAAAGAAACCAAATTTACTAAATGCATCGAGCATGTCTGCCCACAGGTCCATGACATATTCAAAAAATCTAGTACCCAGTTCAACAGAATTTGCTTCATCTCAGGGAGGATCTCAGCGCAATGGGGACCATTTCTTCCTAAGGAGGGAGGAATGATCCAGGTGGATATCAGTTGCCACCCACCTATTCCATTTGGACCCACACCATCAATTCTTGCAGCTTTTCACATTCAGTACCACTTACTATTTTTAGCTGGTTTTCAGGTCCTGCACTCCCGGAGCTGTTTTGGGGCCTTAATGATCCAGGTGGATATTGGTGGCCACCCACCTATTCCATTTTAACCCCCACCATTAGTTCGTTCAGTTTGTAAGTTGTAGCACAACTTACTATTTTTAGCAGTTTTTTGGGTCCTGAACTTCGGGAGCCGTTTTGAGGCCCTAAACGACGATTTTTGGGAAAACCGAGAGCAACATGATTCCTTGGAATGATTTTTGTCACATAGAAAGTTGTACTCCTCATATAGATCTTTCTAATGAGCTATTGAGCACATCAAACGGAGATCGGATGCCAAAGTTACGTCCCCGGGAAGTTGAAACACCAACTTACCCAAACGAGGGCCCGCAGTTTTTGCGCTTCATCTCCTAAAGTTAGGTTTTTGGACTTTTAAGTTTTTCCATTATTTATCAATAATAAATAGGCCCTAGAGCCTCATTGTAATATATTTTAGAGGTCTGTAGCCACCACATCTCTTCTCAGAGATTCACTACCAGCACCCTAGCTATTTTATTTCCATTATGTCTGTAAGCATATTTCTATTATTTGATATTAATGAAATGACACATTATTTCCATTGCATCTCTATTTTTATGGTTATTTATGTATTCTATTGAATTCCTACATAAATCTGGACCAGTGGTATCAGAGCGGTCTGCTCTTTCTAAGTTTTTCTTTGCATGTCCCCAATGCGGTCAAGGTATAAGGACTTAGGGCTCGATCTGGTTGAACCCTTGCAAGATCAGCCTCGCAAACCCCGACAACCTCCCATGGCGGAAGAAAAGAAAGATGAGGGAGCAGGATATCCTATCAAAATATTTCTCGAGGAGGACCTCGAGAAACAAAGGAATTCGATGATGGATAACTTTGCTCAGATCCTTTAATGACTGCCCACCTACGGCACATCCGCATCCAACAACCACTATGGAGGCACCACTCCCTTCGAGATACAAGTAAACTTTGATATTCCTGTATTTGAATACCAAATAGATGCAGAAGCCGTAGATATATGGTTGAATTTGCTGGAAGGGTATTTCTCGGTCCATGATTGCTCTGACCGAGAAAAGATTATTTTTGCACTCCTCAAAGCCGCCCCCCATGTCAACGACTTGTGGGAAACCTACTGTGAGCAAGAGGACAAAGGGGAACCCTCTTTGTTCTCAGCGACACCCACTTGGAATTCGTTCCAAGATGGAATCAAGGAACAATATTACCCCCGTGGGGAGCTATGAGGACAAATACATCGAATGGACCACGTTGCAGCAACAAAGGGATCAAGATGTGCACGAACTGACGAATCTGTTCCATACCCTGCGCACAAATTTGGGTATTAAATATTTAGAGAGAAATTTGGTGCTCAAGTACCGCGGTTGTCTACATAAACACATTCAGGAGGAAATGGAGTTCCTCGACATTACGTCGCTTGGCATGGCATATCGCTATGCCGCCAAGATCAAGCAGAAATTTAAGCAGAAGAAGCGAGAGTTTGGATCTGCGAATTCGAAAGGTGCCCCCGAACCAAAGAACAAGGGGCAAGTCCAAAGAGGTGCTACTTAGAACAAAACCACAAATCAAAATAAGGACACAGGGAAGTGGTGTGAGTTTCATAATAGCCCCACTCACAGCACAAACGAGTGTCGGGCCAAACAGTCATTGGTGGCCGAACTAAAGGCACCCGAATCAGATGCATTTTCTGATCCTAAGTCAGAACTAGACAAGGGTAATGACAAAGGGAAGCAGATCATTGATGTGGATCCCAGTGCCATTATTTCCACCACCAAGATCCAGAGGAGGGGGAGCACCTCTTCCATTCGCAAATGTGGTTGAAGTGTTCTCCACTGCAATTCCTTGTCAATAGCAGAAGCCAAAATAACCTTGTTTTAGTAGATGTCGTGAAGCGGCTCGACCTACCGACCATAGCACACCCGCAGCCATATACCATCAGGTGGCTTCACCCAGGGAGAGATATCCACAACCGCCAAAAACGTTGCCTTCTGTACAGCATCAAGCCATTCACGGATGAGGTATTATGTGATGTTGCTCCTCTTGATGTAGTTGATGTATTATTAGGCCAACCATACTTGTGGAGTTGACATGCCATGTATGAGTCTAGGCCTCATGTTGTTATTATTACTTTGGGAAATAACTTGTACAGGATACCAGAGGTAGTACTGCCTCCTGTCATCTCTTTGACTATTGCAAAACAATGCAGTAAGATTATTTCCCAAATGAGGAAATTCATTTTCCTTACAACTTGCTCACAGGGAAAGAAGAATATTGTGGCCACAACCTTGAAATAGGGCTCCCCTGCACAGCTACAACAGATGGACAAATTCATGGAAGAATACGAGGACATTTTCTCACTCACAGAGGTTCCTCTACACTGTCAAGACAAGTACTCCATTGATCTGACCCCCAACGCACCGCCGCCTGATGTTACCATACCTCCTGCAAATACACATACAAAATCCACACATGTATTGTCTAAGGCTGATAAAGAAACCAAATTTACTAAATGCATCCAGCATGTCTACCCACAGGTCCATGACATCTTCGACAAATCTAATACCCAGTTCAACAGAATTGTCTTCATCTCAGGGAGGATCTCAACGCAATGGGGAACATTGCTTCCTAAGGAGGGAGGAATGATCCAGGTGGCTATCGGTGGCCACCCACCTTTTCCATTTGGACCCACACCATCAATTCTTGCAGCTTTTCACATTCAACACCACCTACTATTTTTAGCAGGTTTTCGGGTCCTGCACTCCTGAAGCTGTTTTGGGGCCTTAATGATCCAAGTGGATATTGGTTGCCACGCACCTATTCCATTTGAAGCCCCACTATCAGTTCATTTAGTTTTTAAGTTTCAGCACAAATTACTATTTTTAGAATTTTTACGGATCATGAACTTCCAGAGCCGTTTTGAGGCCCTAAACGACTTTTTTTGGGAAAATCGGGAGTAACAGAGGTCCATGGACCGATGTTCCCCACATCGAAAGTTGTACTACTTAGATATATCTTTCTAATGAGCTATTGAGTGCATCAAATGGAGATCGGATGCCAAAGTTACGTCCCCGGGAAGTTGAAACACCAATTTACCCAAACGGGGGCCCACAGTTTTGGCGCTTCATCTCCTAGAGTTAGGTTTTTGGAATTTTTAGTTGTTCCATTGTTTCTCAATAATAAATAGGCCCTCGAGCCTCAATGTAATAGAGTTCAAAGGTCTGTAGCCACCAAATCTCTTCTCAGATATTCACTACCAGCACCCTAGCTATTTTATTTCCATAATGTCTGTAAGCATATTTTTGTTATTTGATATTAATGAAATGACGCATTATTTCTACTGCATCTCTATGTTTATGGTTATTTGTGTATTCTGTTGTGTTTCTGCATAAGTCTGGATCAATGGTATCAGAGCGGTCTGCTCTTTCTTTGTTTTTCTTTGCATGTCCCCAACACAGTCAGGGTATAAGGAGTTAGGGCTCAATTTGGTTGAACCCTTGCAAGATCAGCCTTGCAAACCCCGACGACCTCCCATGGCGGAAGAAAAGAAAGACGAGGGTGCAGGAGATCCTATCAAAATATTGCTCAAGGAGGCCCTCGAGAAACAAAGAAACGCGATGATGGATAACTTTGCTCAGATCCTTCAATGACTGCCCACCTATGGCGCATCTACATCCAACAGCCACTCTGGAGGCGCCACTCCCTTCAAGGTACAGGTAAACTTTGATATTCCTATATTTGAAGGAAAAATAGATGCAGAAGTTGTAGATAGATGGTTGAATTTGCTGGAAGGGTATTTCTCAGTCCATGATTTCTCTAACTGAGAAAATATTATTTTTGCACTCCTCAAAGCTGCCCCCCATGTCAAAGACTGGTGGGAAACCTACCATGAGCAAGAGGATGAAGGGGAACCCTCTCTGTTCTCGGCCACACCCACTTGGAATTCGTTCTGAGATGGCATCAAGGAAAAATATTACCCCGTGGGGAGCTATGAGGACAAATACATCCAATGGACCACGTTGCGGCAACAAAGGGATCAAGATGTGCATGAACTGAGGAATCTGTTCCATACCCTGCACACAAAGTTGGGTATTAGAGATTTAGAGAGACATTTGGTGCTCAAGTACCATGGCTATCTACACAAACACATTCAGGAGGAAATGGAGTTCCTTGACATTACATCGCTTGGCATGCCATATCGCTATGCCGCCAAGATCGAGCAAAAATTTAAGTAGAAGAAGCGAGAGTTTGGATCTGCAAATCCGAAAGGTGCCCCCAAACTGAAGAACAAGGGGCAAGGCCAAAGCGGTGCTACTCAGAAAAACACCAAAAATCAAAATAAGGACACAGGGAAGTGGTGTGAATTTCACAACAGGCCCACTCACAGCATAAACGAGTGTCGGGCCAAACAGTCATTGGTGGCCAAACTAAAGGCACTCGAATCAAATGCATTTTCTTATCCTGAGTCAGAACCAAACAAATTCAATGACAAAGGGAGGCATATCATTGATGTGGATCCCAGTGCCATTGTTTCCACCACCAAGATCCAGAGGGAGGACCCAGAGGATCCAGAGGAGGGGGAGCGCCTCTTCCATTCGCAAATGTGGGTGAAGGGTTCTCCGCTGCAATTCCTTGTCGATAGTGGAAGCCAAAAGAGCATCATTTTAGCAGAGGTCATGAAGCGGCTTGGCCTACCGACCATAGCACACCTGCAGCCATATACCATTGGGTAGCTTCACCTAGGGAGAGATATCCGCATCTGCCAACAATGTGGCCTTCCGTATAGCATCAAGCCATTCACAGATGAGGTATTATGTGATGTTGCTCCTCTTGATGTAGCTAATGTATTATTAGGCCAACCATACTTGTGGAGGTGACATGACGTGTATGATTCTAGGCCTTGTGCTGTTATTATTACTTTGGGAAATAACTTGTATAGGATACCAGATGTAGTACTGCCTCCTGTCATCTCTTTGACTACTGCAAAACAATGCAGTAAGATTATTTCCCAAATGAGGAAATTCATTTTCCTTACAACTTTCTCACAGGGAACGAAGAATATTGTGGCCACAACCTCAAAATAGGGCTCCCCTACATGGCTACAACAGATGGACAAATTCATGGAGGAATACGAGGACATTTTATCAATCACAGAGGTTCCTCTACACTGTCAGGACAAGTACTCCATTGATATGACCCCCAACACACCGCCGCCTGATGTTACCATACCTCCTGCAAATACACATACAGAATCCACAAATGTACTGTCTGAGGCTGATAAAGAAACCAAATTTACTAAATGCATCCAGCATGTCTGCCCACAAGTCCATCACATCTTCAACAAATCTAATACCCAATTCAACAAAATTTGCTTCATTTCAGGGAGGATATCAACGCAATGGGGACAATTTCTTCCTAAGGAGGGAGGAATGATCCAGTTGGATATCGGTGGCCACCCACCTATTCAATTTGTACCCACACCATCAATTCTTGCAGCTTTTCACATTCAACAACACTTACTATTTTTAGCAGGTTTTTGGGTCCTGCACTTCCAGAGCCGTTTTGGGGCCTTAATGATCCAGGTGGATATTGGTGGCCACCCACCTATTCTATTTGAACCCCCACCATCAGTTCGTTCAGATTTTAAGTTGTAGCACAGCTTACTATTTTTAGCATTTTTTCGAGTCCTGAACTTCCAGAGCCGTTTTGAGGCCCTAAACGACGTTTTTTGGGAAAACCAGGAGCAACATTAGATATGTTGCTCACATCGAAAGTTGTACTCCTCAGATAGATATTTCTAATGAGCTATTGAGCGCGTCAAACAAATATCGGATGCCAAATTTACGTCCCCGGGAAGTTGAAACACCAACTTACCCAAACGAGGGCCCACAGTTTTGGCGCTTCATCTCCTAGAGTTAGGTTTTTGGACTTTTCAGTTTTTCCATTGTTTCTCAATAATATATAGGCCCTCGAGCCTCATTGTAATAGATTTCAGAGGTCTGTAGCCACCACATCTCTTCTCAAAGATTCGCTACCATCACCCTAGCTATTTTATTTCCATTATGTCTGTAAGCATACTTATGTTATTTGATATTAATGAAATGACGCATTATTTCCACTGCATCTCTATGTTTATGGTTATTTCTGTATTTTGTTGCATTCTTGCATAAATCCGGATCAGTAGGTGATGAAAGGTCAATAATTTTTTGTGGTATATGGATAGTGTCAGTGGTTGGATGAATTTCTTTACTGCTTTCCAAAAATTTTCTAACATGTCTTTTCATGGGTTTCCTAGCTTGAAACATAAAACCTACATCCTCACCTTCAAACTCTAACTTCTTTGCTAATTTGGATTTCTTGAGCTTCTTTCCTCCTTCATCTATATCCTCAGCTTGGACTATGGGAGTCTCTTCAATATCAATAGCATGTAGAATTTCTTCTATATTGCCTTTATCCATTGTTTGGCTCCTTGTAATCCTTTTGTTGCCATGTTTATTCACAGTTGGCTCTTGTTTTGTAGTTTTGCTCATAATTGACTTTTGTTTTGTAGGTGAAATAGCAGGTGTATCAATTTTCATCAATTGCTCTGTTTCCATGATTACTGGTTCACTTTGCTCTGCCTCTACTGGTTCACTTTGTTCTGCCACTGAAGGTGATGCTATACCTCTAGGTTTAGCAATTATTTTAGGGGTAATGGCATCCACTTCAAAACCACTCGCAATCAGAAAATAAGACCAGTCTCTGCCTAGTATTTTTAACTCATCTAAAACCAGCAACTTTATTAAACCATGATGAAAAAGTGAGGTTTAACTTCCTTCAAATTTAGCTTGAACTTTATCTGCCATTTTTGCTAAGCTTCTGTATAAATAAAAAGGTAGATCAAGAGATATCTTACCAATAAAATGTAGAAGAAGCTTGAAGTGGTAAGAATAAACCTTATGATATCTCCCTTCACAAGTGAAGGATTTCTGAATGATAAGCAGTAGCTTTAAGAATTATCTTTCATGCAGCTCCTTGAAATGGCATTTGTAAGGTCAACCTCACTATGTTCTGGGTTGATAAATTATTTACATTCTTGCATGTTGAATTTGAAACCTTTAAACCATTTTTCTTCTCCTCTTGGAATCCCTATTGTTGTTGCAATGGTTTATGGTGTTATATTGAGGTTCAACATTCCCACTTTTGCAGATGTCCCATTGAAATTTAAGGAAAACTCTTTAGAAACCTATACATGGCATCCTTGCAATCTTTGGCAAAACTGCAAACACCCTGTCCTTATAAAAACTTCTAAAGTTTTTTGGTCTTCATTTATCAGGTTCATGTCTGATGGCTCATATCTAAGACTGTGGCCACCTTTGTTGGTCTTCCTCTTTGCATCCATGGTGCTTTAATGTCTTCTCTACCTCTCTTGATCAGTGATACTTGCAAACCTTTGAAATTACTAGCCACAGCTTGGGCTTAGTGAAATAGCTCTCTAGAGCTCAATAACATGCAAAGAGGGAATGGAGAATGAAAAATGACTCAATTGGGAAAGATTTTAAATTTCGATGACAACTCATGGCATAATCATGACTCATGCATGCTTAAAATGGTAATAATGACTTCAACCATGACCATTTTACCTTGATCTAAACCCTAACTGACTCGAATGGCATCTACCCTATCCATTTCAATCATTTACTGACACCTAGCAGCTGTTTTGACAAGACAGACAAGAATCATTCCTTTTGTAGCGTACCTAGTGTATTTATGGGCAGTTTCAATATGAAAGTATTAGCAGTTTTGTAGCGAAAAGTGCATTTTCTCTGTGTATTTCACTACGAAAGTAGGGATTCTTGGCTAAAATGACTTCTTCGGAGTTATAAACTTGGTAAATGGAAAATATTAGAAAATAATGACTGACGTGACATGAAAATATTTAAATGGGGGTGAGTTTTGGACTTTAAGATAAGATAATAAGAAAATTTTAACATTTTCCTTAACCAAGTAATGAAAAATGAATTCTACGACCCTACCTTTGGCACATGAACCTCTAAGACTTTATCAAATGATGTTTCATTTTTTTCTGAGTGATAACAGATAGGTCGCACTTTTCAGGTCATTTCCTGGGATAGGTCGTAGTTTTCTTCCCAATACCTGCTACCCAGGTCGTAAAACAGACCCCAAAAAGTGTGACCTAGCCTGTTCCTGGGCTCTACACTACAAGGAAAATACCCTCTAGCAGAGGTTATAAAGGAGGTTTTTAATGTTATAAAATTGGGCAAAATTGTCAAAAAAACATATGCTACCACATTCGTTTCTGGTAACGGAGGTTTTGGCGAATCTTTTAACGGAAATTCAACACAACTAAAAAAAAATGGGCGGTCGGAGGTTATTACGGATGCTTTTTCATCGATGCTCTTATCAGGTTTTAACGCACCGGTGGGTATCAGTAGACAGCACACCAGGGCGATGGAAGGAGAATGTACCGGCTCGTTAAGGAAAATAACAGCACCAGGCCTGGTGTTGGTGATACAACGCACGGGGCTATTCTAATTAGTCTTGGGATTTGAGCAGTGCCCATAGGTCGTATCAACGCTCTGGTGCATATGCTTATATAAACGCCCCGGTGCATCATATCACACAAATGCACCTAGGTTTACAATTGGTATCGGTATTCGTGCGGTGCAAATATGTCATACAAATGCACCGGCGCTTATCGACACATAAACGCCCCAGTGTGTACTATCACACAAATGCACCGAGATTTGTAATTAGTATCAGTATTCGTGCGGTACCTATTGGTCATCCACATGCACCGATGCGTATAGACAGAAAAAACGCCTCGGTGCATAGTATCACATCGACGTACCACAGTTTATAATTGGTATTGGTATTTGTGCGGTGCTCATAGGAGGTAAAATGACACCAGTGCGTATAGATACATAAATGCACCGGAGCGTCGTACCGCACAAACGCCTCGATATTTTTAACTGGTTTTGGTATTTTTGCGGTCCCCATAGGTAGTAAAAATGCACCGGTGCGCTTAATAATACAAGCGCATCGGTTTTCATTTTCTATTTTTTAGAAACATTGACCTGTGGCAGTGCAATTATTGTGATTGTTTTAAATTCATTATTCATCAAAATTCGACACATATTATAACAATATTCATATTAATTAAATATTTATTAATGGATTTGAATGTGATGTTTATATTAATTTGTTATATCATATCATAATTATTGTGGTTTTTTAAAATTCATTATTCATCAAAATTCGACACACATATATGTTATAACAATATTCATATGAATTAAATTTTTATTACTGCATTTGAGAACGACAATGGAGAACACAATAGTGACAATAGAGAATGCAATAGAATAAATTAAAACATTTTTTATTATATATATATATATATATATATATATATATGAATAAGACATTCTTTGTCATACAAAATGGGACAGTTATTTGTATCCCTTTATCTTTCAATTGGGACACTATGTCCATTACATTAAAGAAAATGTTTGATTTCACAGACATTTTTCCAAAAATAGTACAATGCCTTGCTTTTATATCCAAACATCAAACATAGTGATCATCATTCTTCGGCGCTTGAACTGCTATCACTGCTAGAGCTAATTCCATGACTTGGGGTTATTTTCAAAAAAAAAAAGTTCATGACGTTGATTGTTTTCTTCTTCTTCACCTTCTTCCATATACAAACATAAAAATAAATTGTAATGAGTGTATATATATTGGTGAGAATAATGAAAATTGCAATATTAAATAATATACATCAATGTAAATCGAAAATAAATGGCGTACCAATGCAACAATTGACTCATAAACTATACACATTCTTTCAAAACTATGTAACATGCCATCTTTCAAGATTTGATCTATTGGCGTAGTGCCATACTTTGTTTCTTGCAAGTTTTATACCCCATAAGAAATCATATATTTAATATAAAAGATTTATTTTTTCTATTAATTATAGACAGAGCTAAGTAAAACAAGATCGATAGATGCTTACAAATTCCACAATTAAGTTCTGATATGCCAACATATACGCTCAACCCATATTTAAACCAATTTCAATCAATTCCTCTGTTGGTTCTTCTTTGTATGTTAGCACATGTTTGGATACATTCAATGATGAATTTTGTAAAACAACTTAAAAATACAAAAATGAAATCTAGTTAAGTTGTTATAAGGAAGTAAAAATTACTCAGAAACTTAGATATCAATCCTTTTCTTCCTTGTCATCCTGTTTTATGTGCTGAATGGGTTCCATTTTCTTTTCTTTTCTGCAAGAAAATACTTGAAAATTAATATTTAATGCTAAATTTTTTATTTATTTTACCTAATTATCAAAAAATTCAATGATTACATATTACATTTGAAGCACGTTGTTGTTGATATGGGTCCTTCCGCGATGCAATTTTGTCCATTTCTTTGACCATCTCCTTGTACACCTTTCTGGACATTCCTACTGGCATATTTCGGATATCAGCTCGTTCATCTTTTGAGATTTTTGTAATATTCCTAAAAATGTAACATGACAATAAAATATTTAATTTCTATATTGATATATGAAAATTAAGTATAACAAAAGTGATATTTATAAATAATTTTAGACAAACATCTAAAGGAATATTACTTTTTTATTCCTTCTTTTTTGTTGTTGTACGTTTTTGCTATTAAAAGTCTGACATGTCTCATTGACCAATTCTCTGGAAACTCTTCCTGTAGTTTACATAAAATCTAGTTCTTGGAATCATTGGATTGGTTTTTGTATTGTAAGTGGAAAGAATGTCTATACATTTGTTCCACTAAATCCCTCAAACATTTGTAAAAGTTTTTCCCCCTTTTGTTAACCTCCAACACCACTCCAGATGAGCTAAGGAGCAATTCATCTTCATTTGCATGTTCTATTGTTTTTCTTTTCTTAAAACAATATTTCTTTTCTAAGTTGTTGGTCCCTGTAGAACATTAAACAAAGGTGAATTAATAGACTTTTTCACACATGTTATCAAATAATTTTAATTATATTATTAATGAAAACTAAAAAAAGAAACTCATATTGGATCGATAGTATTTTTTCATTCACCTAATTCATCCTTTTGCAATTTTTCCATCAAGCTTATACGTTCTTCTGGTCCTAGATCAAAAACAATCTTATCGAGCTTCGTCATTTTGTGGCTCTACATGATACACATTAAATAATACATATTATTTAAACTTACATATAGTTCAAAAATAAATTTTTTGTAAAAAATTTACAAAGAACTTGCCCTTTTTGCTTTTCTTGATGTGTTATCAGTATTTTTGTTACTTGATCTCTTGTTAGTCATTTCTTTAACAATATCAATCCTGTATCATATCAGTCAAGAATATATTTTTAAATAAACTGTCAACTTCTCAATTAAAAAAAAAAAAATCTCAAAAAACCAGTGTGCCATTCATGGTGAACGCACCGACGTCGATGCGTGTATGTCTTTCCCACGCACCGCAAAAACAGTATAATACACCGTACGGTGCTCTATGTCAATAATAAGCCTCGGTGCGTTACATGTCAATGACGGCATCGGTTAACCATCATAAAAATATTAAAAATCGTCAAGTGTTAGTTTTTTTAGCATAAATCGGTGCTATATTTTACATATGGCACACTGTTAAAAAATTCTTATTTTTTCACATTACTTATCCAGTGCTCTTGTAAACAACAGAGCACCGGTGCCCTACCGTACATAGGGCGCACCGGTAAAAAATATATATTTTTTAAATCATTCCAAGGCACAGATGGATTAGGATACAACTATGCTAATATCCCATCGGTTGCATGTATTAGGTATATATTTAGCAATACAAAACCTATAAATCTAAATTGAAAAGTCCTAATTCTGAATCATAGAAAGAAGAAGAAGAAAGGGGAGAAACAAAAAGAAAGTAAGGTTTGTATTTTTTGAAAGTTTTTTTTTTCGAAACTGAACATTCGTGATGCGTCATAATGAAATAGCGCACTGGCTGCATATTGTTCTATCTTTTTATGACAGTACTTTCACGGTGCGCTGTGATAACAGAGCACCTCGATGCACTCTTTCAGATAGGACACACTAATTTTTTTTTTTTTAATTTACGCAAGGGCCGACATGGATTCGGATCTGACTATGTAGGTCAACCCGTTCGTTGGATGTCTTAGGTTTATATTTAGAAATATAAACCCTATAAATATATATTGAAAAGCCCTAATTCTGAAATCACAGCAAGTAAGAGAAGACAGGGCAGAAACAAAAATAATGTAGGGTATGTTTGTAAAATGGTTTTTTTTTAAACAACATGTTGTGCGGTGCGCCATAATGTAATAGTGCACCAGTGCCATATGTTACATATGGCGCACTGATAAAAACATAATTTTCTTTTTTAATTTTTTATCACTGTACTTGCGCGGTGCACTTGTATAACAGAGTGCACTAGTGCACTATGTTACGAAGTGGGCACCGACAAAAAAAATGTTTTTTTTTTAAGATTGACGCAAGGGCCGACATGGATTGAGATCTGACTATGCAGATCCTCCCGTTGGTTGCATGTCTTAGGCTTGTATTTAGCAATACAAACCCTATAAATATAAATTGAAAAACCCTAATTCTGAAATCACAACAAGTGGGAGAAGAAAGGGCAGAAACAAAAATAATGTAGGGTATGTTTGTAAAATGGTTTTTTTCCAAAACAGCACGTTTTGCGGTGCTCCATAATGTAATAGTGCACCGGTGCCATATGTTAAAAATGGCGCACTGATAAAAACATATTTTGTTTTTTTATTTTTTATCATTGTACTTCAGCGGTGCGCTGGTATAACCAAGCGCATCGGTGCGCAACGTTACGCAGGGCGCACCAACGAAAAAAAAGTCTGTGTTTTTTTTAAGATTGACGCAAGGGCCAACATGGATTGGGATCCGACTATGCAAGTCATCCTTTGGGTTTGATTTCTTATGAGTACAGAAACCCTATAAATCTAAATTGAAAAGAAAGAGGGAGAAAAAATGGTAGAAACAAAAATAATCTAGGGTTTTGTTTCTAAAAATTGATTTCTTTTTTTATTTTTGTTTCTGAAAACTGCAGAAAAGTTAAAAAAATGCAGAAACAAAAAGTTAAAAAAATAATAAGATTTGATTTTGTATTTTAATTCATAAAAAACTAGAGAAAAAATAAAATAAAACAATAGACTTTGATTTCTTATTTCACTGCATAAAAAAAAATGCAGAAAAAAGTACAAAAAAACAATAAACTTTACTCATGTCATTTAAAATTCTATGGTATAGGGTTTGAATTACCAAAGGTTTGGAATTCGGATTGTCTAAATACTTCTGTTCAAACATATTTCCCTACTCCACAGTTCTCTCGTGCTCTGTTTGCTCCAGGTATGTACCCTGTAAATCTCTGGCTGAAATTTTTTGCAAAAATAGTTAAATAATGAAAAGTGTTTAGTATTTAAAGAAATGTTTTATGAAATTAGATTTTGGAAAATATTTTTCCGCCCAATTTTAAATTTACCACTTTTTTTCACTTAAATAAAATAGGGTTACATTTTTTTTATTGCGGTTATTCGTTTACTAGTGCGTCGTTTAATTGAACCACATCGGTGCTACTTGTTACAAAAGCGCACCAGTGCACAAAATAAAGAACTGATCGGTGCGATTATCTAAACAGTATGCACCGGAATTACATTTAGGTTTGTGTACCAAAGCTTATTGTTGTTTTGCTCAAATGCAGGGAGAAAATATCATATATTATATGAAATGGACAATTCTTCAAAATCCAGCTTGTTCCATAATATTTCTCAAAGTCCATCGCGGAGTTCTCCCTATCCATGTGGAGACATAATATTTACTTCAAATTTGTTTTATTTTTTCACTATCTACTTGAATTTATGTATGTTTTTTATCCATGTAGTCAATCATGCACAACTTAATTAAATTTATAATGTATAAAAATTTTCAGGTTCATGCAGATTCATCATCGAGTTCAGATGCACAAAATTATATTCAAAGTACTGCTCCAAAACATCGGAAGTTCTTATCAGGGGCTGCATACCGCAAGACGCATTTGGTAGATGAAAATGGACAGCTTCTTCACCCTACCAATTGTAACAATATTGCATCTTCTAGCCACAATCCTGGGACAATGATGGTAATTATAATTATAATTTTTTGGTATATATATTGATTAATATGTAATTATTCCAACGTCAAACCAATTTATAATCATGCAATATCGTCAACATGGTTACTAATTGATATCATAATATTTTGTACTAATCATGTTCAATTTATTATTATTATTATTATTATTATTAGGATTATAGTGATGATGAACGACCTACCTACCATCTTCCATTGCACCCCACGACAATCTCAAGTCAAGAGAAGACTGAATTAAGTGAAAAAATCGGAGAGGAACGATACCAAGAATGGTTGAATCAACCACCGATTCAATTCCCGCTACATCCAGATTCACCAATTAGGAATGAAAACAGCAGTAGTAGTTCTTCACAAGTTGGCAATGGAGACAATCAAATAAAGGTTGGTATGGATGATTACTTAAGGGATACGACTACCATGGAGACAATGTTTTTAGATGCATTCCAAAATGATGATCAGCTATGGGATGATTCTCATATCGCTGACACCTTTTTCGAAAGCCTTAAATTTGCTTCCACCACCCCTCCCTTTGGACCCGGCGGTCAGTCAAAGTCTACCCAGTTGGGGACAACGATGTTACTATACAACTTGAAAGCAAAGTTTGACTTGTCGAATGCATGTTTCTCGGAACTTTCGAGGTAAGTTACCATAAAGTACTTCCCTTAAATATAAATTTGAAATATAATTAGTACACTGCAATGAACATTAAAAATGTTAAATTTTATGAACATTAATAATTATATCGACATTAATGTACATTTATTAATATAGTTTTCCATGATCACCAACTACAGGTTATTCAAAGATAAGGTTCTTCTGAGTGATAATGTCTTGCCCGGTAGCTGCGAAGAGGCAAAAAAATTGTTGAAAATGTTGGTTGTTGAGTAAATATCATATCATGCATGTCCAAATGATTGTATTCTATATAGAGGAGAATATGAAAACAAAGAGATGTGTCCAAAATGTGGGCATGACAAGTATGATAAATCAAAAAAGAAGGGTAAATCACATACTGGTCCTCCTTTTAGGATATTGAGGCACATGCCTATAATCCCAAGGATTCAAAGGCTCTTTTGTTGCAAATAATTATCTATTTTGCAGGGATGGCATGCCTCACACAGAAGTGAGTTGGGATTTATGAGAATACCAACTGATTCAATAGCCATGAAGCATATAGAGGATACATGGCCCGAAAAATTCAAGAATGAAGTACGAAGTCTACGACTCATCATAGCCATGGATGGCGTCAACCCATATTCCCTCCAGAACACCAACTATTCTATTTGGCCTATAGTAGATATCAATAACAATATCCCCCCATGGTTGTCCATGAAGAATGAACATCTTATGTTGGCTCTCATAGTCCTTGGTAGAAGACAAGTGAAGAATATGGATGACTACTTACAACCACTGGTAGATGAATTGAAGGAATTATGGGATGGGATAAATGTATACGATGTATCAAGACCCATCGCAGCAGAGAGGAGGTTTACGTTGTATGGCATATGTGCTTACACAACACATGATTATCCAAGCTTAGGAGTTTGCTCTAGTAAATTACATGTTTAATTTATTTATTTGTTTATATATAATGTAACAATATTCTTTCACATATTATTTATTTAATTATTTGTAATATTATTTTCTCTGATCTTCATGATATTCTTTAATGTTCCATGCATATTAATTAATTTATAAAAATATAAATCGTAGGTCTTGTAACAAAAGGGTATTTTGGATGTAAATGTTGTGGACCTTATCTGAAAGTTAGATGGTCCAAGGACCTATGAAAGCCAGTGTATGATTGCTCCAGGATATTCCTACCAGAACAACACCCTTACAGAAGAGCAGCATCCGCTTTCAATGGTAAACGAGAAAGAACCCAAATTCCTCTAATAATGACACTAGCATAATGGCTTAGAGAATATGAGAGAGAGAAGGAGAAGGAGTTCACATAAATGTTCAATTCAAATGGGGAGCCTAAGTTCGATGATCCAGATTTCTTCAACACCTATGTTGAGAAATTTCCCATTGGGATGAAAAGAAAATCTATCTTTTATGACCTCCCATATTGGGAGCATCTTAAGATTGCCTACTTATTAGATCCCATGCATATATTTAAAAAACATTTATCTTCTTTATGGAGGCACATATCATCGAAACAAAGTGACACATTGGCAGTTAGGAAAGATCTTATTACTTCAAAAACTAAAAAGAAATATTTGCCAAGATGATTAGAAAATACGGGATTAGAGGCAGGCGTTGGTCCCTCTAATTCATGGTTTTTCAAATAAGGTGATGTCCCATGGATTTTTAAAAAAGATGATATATCTTTGGCAAAGGAATTTATAATGGATGTGAGGGTGCCAACTTCATATGGGTCTTCACTACGGCGCTGCTTCACTGTGGATGACCATTTGTCGGGGTAGAAATCACATGACCATTTGAATCTTCTAAGAGTACGTATAATGTCAAAATCATGATTTTATTATTTTTTATATTAATAAATTTTATCCCATGCGGTGATCATAAAACATAACTAATTTTGTATATTATTGCACATTTTTATAACTTTGCAGTGTCATTATCCTTTGTTTGTGTGTGGGTGTGTGAAACATGAATTCCCTCAAGACCTAGGACGTGCGATATCTAAATTATCTACATTTGTACGTTGTATCACGTCAAAGGAGATTCATGTGGCTAGCATTCTATGGTGGCGTCAAGAGATAGTTGAGATTGTTTGTATGTTTGAGAAGGAACTGCCGATGAGTTTCATGGACTTACAGGTTCATCTTCTAATCCACTTGGTAGATGAGGTTGAATTAGTTGGGGTTGTTTCTTGTTTTTGTATGTTCTTCTTAGAGAGTTACATGAAGAAATTGAAAGGTTTTGTTCGACAAAGGGAAAAACCCGAGGGATCTATGGCAGAGGGGTACATATCGTATGAGTCTTTCTACTATGCTAGTGAGTACATCAAGCATATTGACAACAGACCAAGTGTGGTGATTTGGGGAAATGAATTGGATGAAGACAAAAGAGAAGGAGAGTTGCTCCAAACAAGTGGAAAAAAGCGCTTGATAAAGAGTAAGCGACTTATAATTTTTCAAATTTACAAAAAGTAATTAATATTCATGTTGAACTTCGATATAATGTATATTTTGATCTATAAGTACTAGATAATGTTGGTTTGATTTCATCAGCGAATGCAAAAATTGAAGCAATCAATAAATTCATTATTTACAATTCTGAAGCAACACAACCGTGGGTCGCATTGTATGAACAAAAAATAATGAAATGGGATAGTGACAGGAAATAATTCAGAGGATTGAATGGTAGAAGTGTGCCTTATACCAATCATTTAAAGGAAAATATGCCAAAAATATGCCCCAACAGTTGTGTTGCTGACCAAGTCAGAGAGAAATACGATGCTACCGGTCGTTACCCGCGTGCTAAAGAGGATGCACTAAACGTAGGGATTGGGTGCAGCAACTCGGTAATAATTTATATGTAAATTTGAAACTTATATTAAGACATCTAGATTTCATATTTTAACTGTTGGATTATTATTTATAAGACACATGACACTTATATGATTTTTTAAACTTTTTTATAATAGGTGCATCTATTCCCATCTATGTGGGCATATGGACACTATTTTCGCACAGAAAATGTTGATGCTGGAAACATCACACAAGAATGTGGAGTGGAAGTCGAGTTCGATCAATCTAGTCGATCTAGCAATCGTGATCAACAACAAGTAAGAGGGACATTAGGTTACGTTGGAAAGATACAAGAGATCATTGAAGTGGATTTTTCTTCTTTCCAATGTGTTATTTTTAGGTGCAAGTGGTGGGACACCTTTGATCGGAATAATGTAAAGGAAGATCGCGATAGTAGGCTGATATGTATCAACTCTAGAAAGATGTGGGATGAAGCTAAGGAGCCCTATGTTTTCCCTAAACACTGCAACCAGGTGTTTTTCTACCCAAATGTGTTGGATAGGGATTGGTGGTTCGCATTGACACATGACCCTAGATCAAAACATATTTTTGAGAACAATAGTGTTATCATGCCATGCGAGCTAGAAGATAATGAGGGTGATCATGAGAACCGAGAGTGATATGGTACAATATGTGTTATTTCATCAATATTTATACTTTTTAAGATGAGTTTTTCGAAATATTAATGTAATATGTATTTTGAATTAATTGGTAATTTGCATTGTGTTAATGTTAAAATCAATAATTCACTTGATAATTTGGTATTATGTACTTGATCTAAAAAACAATGGGGTACTGTATAAATTAATTTTTTTTTTATATCTAAGATCATAATAAAATAATGATAATTCTAATTAAGCACAGGAATTTATTTGCATTATTTTCTAAATTTCCTTATGTTACAATAAATCATATTATTCTATATTTATTATTTTACAATTATTTAAAATTTACAAATTTTAATAAATTCATTTCACATTAATACAATTAAAATTTTACAAATATTTTACATACAATTACAATTACAATTTTACAATTTCACGTACAATAACAATTTTAGAATTTTACATATATGCAATTACAATTTTACAAATTAAAAAATTACAATTACAATTACAATTTTAGAAATTTACATATATATCATTACAATTACAATTTTAGAATTTTAAATACAATTATAAATACAGATATTACAAATTTACAATATCATGATCATTTGGTATTTATAAATTAATTAATAAACATCACGTTCATGATAAGCATCGTACAAACATCATATTTGACTAAAAAACACATTCAAAATCGCTAACTGCATCATCGTGATCATGATCATCTAACAAAACACAATTAGCATTATATATTAACATCATCAGTACAACACAAACATCAAATATGCATCTCATGCTATCACATACACATCTATCTGCAAGCTGCACATTAAATGAACATATCTAACATGACCTAACAACATACACATAATGATGATCACCAACATGTAAATTAAGTACAACTGCAAAATGAACATAAAATACATGGACCATATAATATATATGTGTGTGTGTGTAACTGAATAATGTTAAAAATATACAACTGTAATATAAATGTCATGGATCAGCCGATGATTGAGCCTCATCTCCATAATGACTGCTAGTAGATCCTACTGGAGGCTCATGCAAATCTAGCACGGTGCAAGGCCGTGAACGATCATGAGATGTCGATGGTACACTATGCCTCGAAGACTGTCCATCATGTGTTGCGGCTTGCTCATAATGTGCGACGGTCCTCATCAGTTGCGTAAATGCTATCGTAACTCCTACGACATGCCGCATCAAGCTGTACATGTCATGCAGCATGTCTCTCCACATATGTAAGAGCCTATCATCGGCCTCTATATCTTTGAAATCAGCGAGGTGGATGCCCGCCTCAACAAACAATGCAATGAGTTGGTCGCCCAACTCCATCCTGTATCTAGCATCACTCAAACGTCGACCACAGGCCGGCGCACCAGCAAGAGCAGGTCTCTTATCTACACCAACCTCCTGTTGATCCTTGAAAATATCTGGCATCATGCCCTCTGCATCCTCATCAAGATCCAAAACTGGATTAGGTGGTGGTGGCGGCATCTCCTCGCCATCATAAGAGCCAATGTCTACAAAATATATACAAGTACACAACAATAATTACACAATTTAATAAAAACAAGTTAAATAAAATGTTACAATAAATTTAAATAAAACAGTAATATTACCTCTATCATCTGGCGGCTCATCATCTGTGAAGAGGATATTGGCACACCCTCGCCAATCCAACCCTGCATAAGGACAGGGGGCCATAATGAAGGGATGTTCAAAAACACTGGCTAGCAACCCTAGTGCATCATCTGATATCCTCGTTGGAAACAGAGTCTCCTCCCTCTTGGGCATCATCTGCCCCCACATATGCATATGTGCCTCAGTAATCAGCCTACGAGGCTACCGAAGAAAAGAATGACTTGCCTCTGGAAACCTCTCAAAAAATAAACAAAAAAGCTTTGAAGAAAAAGGGAATTTGACCCTCCCTTGTGCACGAGCATGACATCTATCTAATTTTGTATAGAACTACCGTAAAAAAATGGCAGACCACCTGACAAGTCGTGGCTGCTGTAGTAAAGAATCAACATAATATAAAATTTGGCAACTAATGCGTTGCCCGTCACTGGTGTTGTGAGAAATGGTCGAAATGATAAGTGAGAGACACTAGACCTCCTCATGACCAAACGCACCAATACGTAACTATCCTCCGGAGACCTGAAAATCTGAAGGAGACAATATATCTGCTCAAATGTATCTCTGGGAGTAAAATAACTGACTCCTTGCCACATAGCCAGCTGGAACTTTGGGGAACGAGGGAAAATCCACCTCTCTCCTCGAAAGCCCTGTAATAAAATATACATCCTCCTCAGTGGACATGTACCACTGGTCGATACCAACTTGAAAAGCTTGTTGCTGGGCATTCCACCTTCGAATAAGATGTCTCAAAAAACCACTATGGGACTTTAGGGAAGTAGCCTCCTCATATAACTTGAGGAGGCCTACCTGCCTTAAGAGCCCCTGCGTCGCTGCTGTAATAGGGTGTGGGTATGCATCTATCTCCCTCTCTCTTGCCTCCCACAGGCAAACCATGTTATATTTTTCCACCTATTGTTGCTGTTGTTGCTCCTCTTCTCTCCTTTCACGTCTCTAAATGATTGACATATTAAACAGAATTTTTTAATTAAATGACACATGTATCTACAAATATACATATATAAATATTTTTTGAAAAATAAATAAAACAAGAGTCGGTGCGCCAAAAACACAGTCACGCACCGGTAACGGTGCGTCCCTCCATAGTGACGCGCTGGCGACGATGCACATAATGATATAAAAAGCACCGGGAGCGGTGCTCCAGAAAATATTTTTAGCACACCATTCACTAAGTGCGGTGTCAGGAGGCTAGTGCGCTACCTTCACTATACGCCCCGAGGCTTATAGCTAAGTCGGCACACCACCCTCCTGCCACCGTACATAGTCATATGGTACGGCTAGGTATCTGAGCGCACCGCTCTTTGTCGTAAAATTTACAATTACACGGTGCGCCTTTGGAATCCGCCCAGGAACTGGTGGGGATACACTTAGCACTGGTTTACCAACCCGAACTGTTGACAATGTCGATTTGCGGTTCTGGTGCGCCGAAAAACTTACGTGCCCTGAGGCGGATAATTTGGTCAACGCACTAGGTGGCTGCAATTCAACATTGTTAACGGTGCGGCCTAGTAAATGACACTATGTAAAAATTTAAAATAACATAGTGTGCCTCGCGGTACTGCCCCAAAACCATTGCAAACTCCTTCAGCACTGGGTGTGGTGCGGCCTGTAAATTTACAGTCAGCACCACAAACCAGTGCGAGCCGAACGGCTCGAGCACACTGCTCGACAATTTTTTTTTTAATGTTTAATTTTAGGTTTTTTCAAATTCTAATCTGCCAAAAGGTTTAATTATGGAAAAACAAGAAAAATACCTGTACATTTACCTGTCGAGGAGGCATATTGGCTGTACAATTTAAAAAATAAAATTTGTCCACTGTTCTATAAAATTCAAGCTGGAGATTGGTGGCAATGTACAGTAGCAGTGTGTGCAATAAGTGCAATGGGAGCATGAATGTCAGTGCGGCTCAAGCAAGGATAACTTGCACCAATGCTTGAGAGCTCTGTAGCACTGAAAAAAGTGAAAAATGTGGTTTTTTGGCTGTAATTTTTTTTTATTTAACCCTGTTCCAATGCGCGGGGTTTTTATTGGAGTACCGGTGCGTTGTCTTAATGCTGCACCGGGCTCTTTCTATATTCACGCGCTTTTAGGAGGCACCGGGGTGGCGTAACTGTAACGCACCGGTGTGCTACAATAACTCGATGCACTGGTAACGGTGTTTGGTGAAACAATGATTTTTGCAATTTTTTGGCCGTAATGTTTTTATTTAACCCTATTCCAGTGCTCGGACCTTTTACTACAGTACCAGTGCATTTCCTGTATGCCGCGTCGGGTTCTTTCTGTTTTCGCGTGCTTTTAGGAGGCACCGGGGCGACGTAATTTTATCACACCGGTGCTCTATAGTAACATCACGCACCGGTAATGGTGTCTAGTGAGCCAATGATTTTTGTGGTTTTTTGACCATAAATTTTTTTTATTTAACCCTATTTCGGTGCGCGGGGTTTTTACTGGAGTACCGATGTGTTTCATGTATGCCGCGCCGGGCTCTTTCTGTTTTCGCGTGCTTTTAGGAGGCACCAAGACGGCGTATTTTTAAAGCATCGGTGCTCTACAGTAATATGACGCACCGGCAACAGTGTCCAGTGAACCAATGATTTATGCGATTTTTTGGCTGTAAATTTTTTTTATTTAACCTTATTCTGGTGCGCGAGATTTTTGTTGGAGTACCGGTGCATTGTATGTATGCCTCACCGAGCTCTTTCTGTTTTTGTGTGCTTTTAGGAGGCACCGGGGTGGCATATTTTTAAAGCACCGGTGCTCTACAGTATCATGATACACTGGTAACAGTGTCCAGTGAACCAATGATTTCTGTGGTTTTTTGGCCATAATTTTTTTTTAACCCTATTTTGGTGCATGGCATTTATGGGGACCCCAGTGCGTTTCCATCATTCTGCCCCGAGAATTTTATGTTCTGCTCGCTTTTATGACACACCAGGGTGGAGGGATGTGATGCACCTGGGCTCTACAATAACTTGACGCACTGGTAACGATGCCTAGTAAACCAATGATTTATGCGGTTTTTTGGCCGTAATTTTGTTTGTTTTAAACCCTTTTCCGGTGCGCGGCATTTACGGAGATCCTGGTGCGTTTTAGTCATTCCGCACCGGGACGTTTATGTTCCGCACACTTTTTATGAGGCACCGAGGCTGATGATATGACACGCACCGACGTGTTTACTAAATTAAAAGCACAAGGAGGGTGTGTACGGAGCGCACTGTTTCCGGTGTGCCAAAGTTTTATGCAGTTTTTTTGCCGTAATTTTTTTTATTTAACAATCCACAGGTGTGTGCATTTTGTGGGTGCCCCGGTGCGTTTCATTTATTCCACACCGGGCGGTATCTGTGTAGTCGACATGTAAAGCACCGATGCTCTACAGAAATAAAACGCACTGGGCATGTGTGTACGGAGCGCACAGTGTCCGGTGTGCCAATTTTTGTAATCCACCAGTGCTTTTTCATATTGAATGCACTAGTGCATTTTAGGTTGATAAGAGCACTGGAAGAAATACATCCGCAAAAACCTCCACCTGCCAACCTCCTCTAGGATCCTCCACTAGAAACGGACGTCTAGGGTATTTTTCTTTGGGGTTCCTCAAAAACATTCGCTAGAGGGTCTTTTCCTTGTAGTGCTAGGTGCCTAATCTGAAACTTTAATCCATTGAAATGAAAGAGTATGGTTAGGCCTCTTACCTGCAACTGACGGATCTCGGTTCCAATGGTTGGTTTGTCTGCTACGATTGCCGCAAGATTTAGGGCCTTTTCTCCTCTCTACATTCACCACAACTACACTTGCAAATGAATCAAATTGGGGGGAAAATGCCTTATTAAAAGAGAAACCCCAAATTTTTCTTTCATCAGATGCAACCAAACTGTAGCTCGGTTTGACAAACCATCAGAAGCGTTGGAAAGCTCTCACCGATCTCTAAAATGGGTATCCTTTAGTTTTTTGTGATTTGATACTTCACCTAGACACATTTTTTCCAAGAAGGCTCACTTCACCACTCCCAAAAATTGAATTTCTTCACTTGCAACACTTGTGCCTAGGGCACCACTTTTCCTCCATACTTGTCCATGCTCGTGTCGATTTTCATCATGATTAACCACCTTGTACTCATGTCTTTATGGTCCCCACTGGGCCTGTTTTGTGTGGCATCACCATTGAGTCGCCCTTGTTTAGAGCATCCAAGTTGAGTCATCATCGCATTCATGGATTCTATCCCAAGTCCCTTTGTATCCCGCTATAGTCCTCCATCCTTCATTGCTTTGTTCCTCTCTCGTGTTGCACATTTTTGCCTTTAGTCATACTATCCCCTATCCCCTCTGGTGTTCAGTCAGTAGCTTCTAGGTCATCCATGCCCTTTATGCTCTTATAAGGGAAGTCGTTAGCCTACTACTCAGTACCCCCCATTCCACCATTATCCCTGGTGTCAATCTATAAGTCACTCTACTATTTTCTCACATGCCTTAGTTGAGGACCCCTTATTGCCTCACCTATGGTGGACCTCCTTCTTTCGACATCAGCTTATTCATTCCAGAAGATAGGTCTAGAGGGCAGTATACCTTGGTTCCAACTTCCACTCTTGTTTAGTGCCTCGGATCAAGCAAAGGGACTCTTTATTGCCCTTTGACTTGATTGTTTCTCAGCTCTAGCTCCTCATGGCACGATCAAGATATATATACTAGATGGTTCAGTGATGCACCAGATTGTGCCAGTGATTCTCAGGTGTGTGTGAAATGTTCCAGACCTCATGAGGGGGTGGCCCTTCAGGTAGCCCCCCACATACCTGGATGACCTCTCTACTACAGCCTTTGATGCAGCTCCAGAGATTTGATGGTTCCGGCCTCATCCACTCACAACGCCTCTTATTTTTCATGTATCAATCAAATTTTTAGAGCCCTTTCTTGTTTTACAGGGCCTCTTTGGTTCTAGTTATATCTCATGTACTCGGATATTATTGTATAAGTCCTGGCTGTTTTCCCAAGCACGGTATGTATGTGGGATCCATTATCATGTTTTTTTCTAGCCCATGTTTATGCCAGCATGTACTATATATTTCAGTCCCTTTTTTACTGGATGCATTATTCTTTGTACTTTGTTATCTCAGTGGGCATAGGTATGCCTCTCTCGCCTCATGTAGAATAGGTACTCACTCATAAAAGAGACTTGTCGCACATGTAAGTCTCGCCTCCTCAGGGTCTTGTCCTCTAGCACTTTAGTCTACCTTATATTTCTCTCTCTCTGACTCCCCCTTCGGTGTTTAGTGATTGAGTTCTTACAATGTACTTCAGTCATATGATTAGCTCCTAACACTCGCACACTGGGGGGGAATCTGTTACACCAATTTTTGGTCATCTAACCTGTTACTATTAGATGGACCAAATTACACCATGTAAGACCAATTTTGCCCTAGTAAAATTGCTTTCACTATGAAAAACAACTTAGTAATCCATAATTTATTAATTTTTTTATGGTCTAAACAGGAAACCCCGTGAGGAATAATTGAATAAATCCTTATTTGTTTGATTTTCCTCAATGGATAATTAATTAAACAACATTTTAATCGATATTCCTAGTCATATTTAACCCAAAATAGGAAAATTAATTAGATAAATCACTATTTATCTTATTATTTTCTAGGAATAATTATTTAAAACGTTATTTAAATAATATTCCTTGTTAAATTTGACTAAATCATTTATAAATAATTGAATAAATCACTATTTATTTAAGGATTACTCAACCACATTCTTAAATTAATAAATAAATCATTTATTTATTTATTATTTACAAATAAAGGGATTTGACGAAATTCAAATTCTTTTTCCTTCCAACAAATATAATAAAATATTCCACAAAAGTTGGATCTAGATTTGGTTAATAATATTTTAATTATGCACCAATATCTAGACTAACCCAATATTTTGTTATAAATAGAAGGGTTTTGTCATTCACTCACTACCTTTTGTTGCTTAAATATCACTCTAGATCTATACTTTTGTTCTGACTTTGATCCTCCATCATTGTCATATTTTGCTACCATTTTTTTTGTGAGCTCCCTTTGAGTTCCATTTTTGTCTGTGTTTTCTACACCATCAAGAGAGAGAGATCTTAGATCTGAAGCATTGAGGACATACAAGAACCCATCCCATTGAGGGGGACTAGTAACATCTTTCTATGTTCCCTTCCCAAGTGTCATAAATACAAAATTCTTTAAAAAATATTCTTGTCTTGTCTATTGGATGCATGGAACAACTCTTGCTTTTATTTGATGTTAACATCTTTAACTACATAGATTTGGATTTTGTAGCATTTGTCTTGGTCAGCTAACTGCAAATCTAAAGAAATTGGCAGCCATCTTTGATGTTAGGGTTGTTTTTTATTCATAGCTAAAGTGAGTTATTTTCGTGTGCTTGCAATTAGAATTCACACTAACAACACTTACAGAGATTGATGCCAAATCAAAATGATGTATAAACGGTTCAAAATATAAATGGTGTATACATCATCATTGCTGCTCCTATTATTGTAGCTACCTATTACATTCAATTGCTACCCTTTGCTCCTTTTCTCTCCTCCTTCCAAGAAATGACAATATAGGCCATGGCTAAGCCATTTATATGATTTACAAGGTGAATCATTCATTTTCCTTAATTCTATAAAATTGCATGTTTTTAACAAATTGGCCTCAAAGATATTGGCATATCTTTCTAACATGGTGAATTTTGGAAAACGATTTTAAGGGAACCTAATTTGTTATATTTGAAATAGAAACCTCTCTTTTATTTGTCTCATTCAATTCCATCTTTTCAGAAAGCGTGCCCAAAGTTTATTGTTTGACTCTTTTTGCAAGATTCTAGAATTCTAGAAAATAGTGTTTTTTATGAAACTTCCTTAAAGACCTGCATGTAACTTTTGAACCAAAGATAATCTTGAGAAATGATTTCGTTTATAGATAATTTTTTATATTCTTAAAAAATCCCATTTTCTCATAGTTTCCATATTCACCTCCAGTTGCATGCAAACTGAGGCCAAACTTGGAAGTTTGAAAACTGTGCGGATTTTGAGCAGAGTTGTTGATTTTCTTCTGAAGACCCACATGTGGTACCTGGATGCTATATAACTCATGGGAAGGTGTTAGAACATCATTTTGGACAGTAACCTTCCTCATTTTCCCCTATAAGCGTGCTAAGATGTCGAAGCTCCAAATTGGATATTTTCAGACTCTATTTGCAACAATTAGTTTAATTGATTTGTGGAGAATTTCAACAATGGAACCCTGTGAAAAATGAACTTAGAAATACCATCAGTAGTAAATCATGGTAAAATCATCCTTAAGACATTAAAAACATAATAAAACTATGATATTTAACCATGAGATGAAAATGATGGTTTTAGGCATGAGTTACGGAAAATGGATATGAATATGGTAGAAAGTGTACGAATATGATTTGTAAATGGTAATGTTATATGGTGAAAATGAGGGCATTTATGAGGCCCAACACCTCTCTATGAATGTTATTTGGAATGTCCTCATGCAAAAAAATAACTTGCTCATTTATAGATTTTATGACATCATAACTTTGGGTAGGGTTGGTTCTTGTGGAGCAACATTGCATGAATATTTGGAGGTGTTGGTTCTTGTGGAGCCGCACACTATTCATATTTGACTACCATAGAGTGGAGATCGATCTAATTGAGGACAAACACTAAGTGGATAAGGAAGAGATGAGGGACGTCGTGAATCAAGAAGTTATAATGGGAATGGTGGATACAAATGCATTCATACTCTAAAACCAAGGTTTATATGTGGTTCTTCTTGTTTCGGGCAGCAGTGACCTCATCTTTGATGTCGAATTTGTCATAGCATATACAATTTCGTCATTTGATAATATTTTTTACACAAAAAAATTTCACTCTCCTTGTACTCCCCATTCCTGATCCCAGAGGACCCTTAACAGTGACCCCTATGTCTATTTTCCATCATGAAAATGTGCCATTATATCCCTTGCAGCATATTGAACAAAATCTTTGTTGACCATTACTGAAGCAACTCCTTAAAAACATGGTTATCTGGAGTGGTGCACCCTCTGCTTGTATCACTCGCGTTGATTCCTCTTTTTTGTTTGGGGGTAGCATCGATCGGCACTGGAATGGGAATCATACGCATACCGATCCACTTTTGGAAAGTTTTTTTAAAAATGGAAATGAAGCTTCGAGATATAGAAGCTTCGTGGCAGAGAGTTGGTTGTTTGTTCCTGAGGATAGAGCCGAGCTTCTCCATTTGGGCTTCTTGTTCCTACAAAAGTGGAACCACCCAAAGGGATAACCCATTTCCCCACCTTAAGTAGATCCATGTTCCCTCTTCTCTTTCTATAAAATGGACATCCTCCCATACCTATGCTAGTTATAAAAGATATAGAAGAACAACCGAGAGAGAATTTTTGTTATAGGCATCAAAGGAGAGTTTAGACTTTTGGCCTTCTAGTATCAAGTTGAAATGAGCGCTTTGGAGACGTGCCTAGATATGGACCTGTTGAAGGAGAGTTGTGACATCAAGGCGCAGGTTCTAACTCCCCCTCTCTATATTAATATGATACAACTGATTCTTGATTTCCATTCTTGTCTATGATGTATGATTGGATTTCTAGTAGTCCTTGATAAACTAGATAGATTTTATATGTGAAATATATGTTGTGCTTTCATGTTTGTTTGTTGTTTGATCTCTTGTTCAAGTAACTAAGCACTCGCGACAGCTAGGATATTACTATGGAGTGCAAAGGATCAAAGGATTTGAGTGAGGAACGACATCAGATCGAGGTAGGTAATCTATACACGAACTGTGCCCATTTGCAATCTAGGAAAGTAGGCATTAGATTTTTCCTTGTTGTTACTAGACCCATCCTACGGCTAGAGGGATCATCTCTGTCCATATAGAGGATTTTCCTGCATAACAAATTGGTGACGCCACTAGGGAGTTCTTGCCTTTAAGTCTCATGTTTTCAATTTTTTTTTTTTTTGTCATCAATTTTCATCGAGTGTCCATCTCCTTGTCTCTGTAGCTTTTGTAACCGCTTATAGACATTCATATCTCTGTTGAAGTGATAAACCTGGTATAAGTTCAGTAAACCCCTTTATTTTTTAGTCTTCTCCTCAATCAGTGCTAGTATTTCTCTGAAATTCGTGTCGATCAACGCTAACTGCACTTGCACAGTAGCTATTTTTCTCTTCCAGCACGGGTTGCACCTTAAGAGTCATGTTGATTTCTGTGTACAATTTTTTAGGGTTTCCTTTTATTTTTCAACCAGTGTGTCTAATCCTTCTGGGTTTTATTTGTTGTTTGGATAGCTCATTCTCTTCTATGTTCAACGACATTTTTTATTCAATTTCTCCATCTTTTGTTTTCTCTTTTGCAAAGCAAGTGCATCCTTATCATCCTAGGGTTTCTAGGTGTTTTCAGGTCATCTGAACGGTTGCATGATTTGTTGTTTTCCATACTTCTTATTGAATCAAGTCTTGTCGTATCTTTCAAAATTTTCGTTTGATTAATTTTTCTTTCAGTCAGTTCTCAAGATTAGAACTTTCAAGTGTTAACTTTGTGTGCATTTGGGTCTCTTTTCGCCATCAAGCATAGATCACAATTGCTTGCTTTCAACTAAAGCTTATTTTTCTTTGAGTGTTGTTCAGTATAGAAATGAAGAGTGTCTTGTTTTGAGGAAATTGTTTTGGGTCTCTCTTTTATTTTCGAAGCTTTATATCTTGAAGCGTTTAGAGATATTTCATTAGTACTCAAAGCAAGTGATTGCTTTTGATTGACATTCTACATTTTTCATTGTGCTTATAAGAAAAAATACCCAAAGAAATTTTTCTCTCATTTTTGCTTTAAAAATGAAACGTTTCATTTTGATTCGCTTCTAGTGCATTTCATTGAAGGTTAAGGAAGTGAAAATGGATTTTCACTTCGCTTAGGTTATGCACTTGGGGAGGAATAGTGAAATTTCATCCAATATGTTTTCTTGTCTTCTGTATTGATTGAGTGGACTTCCTTCTCCCATTGATGTAGCTTTTCATCGAAAGAAAAAGAAGTTTTTTCATAGACTACATTGCATGGTTGATATCTTTGAATATTTTTCTTTGGATTGGGATAGTGTGAGTGGTTTAGTTTGGAAAAATTTTGTTTTCTATAGTATTTATTGTTGCATCATTGTTTGAAACTATTCCCCAAACTAGATAGCATTCATCGAATTGAAAGACTCCTTTTTCATATTAGTTGCATTATAGGTGTTCAGGTAACAATCATTTTAAGCCTTGAAATTGAAACTTTGATTAAGATCAACTTTAAAATGAACCTCAATTAACCTAAGGAGAATTTGAAACCTAATGCACAACATTTAGAGGTCTAGGCTAGAGACATGTTCCGGCGTATTTAAACGTAGGATTTGTCGCTAACAGTCTACTTTACAGCCTGAGGGTGATATCCCATCCCACGTACAGAAGTATATTGATGTATGATAAGTATATTTTGGGACACTCTCATTGAACGGTTACGCATTAGACATCACTACTATGGACTTGGACTCCCACGTATTGTCGCATATATTTTTGGAGACACCATTAGGTTGCAAACCTGCCATAGGTAACTGAGTCGGCCACCTTGTAGACGTGATACACTGAACACGTCATTCAGGGAGATTGGCTACCATACATTAAGTCCTTGGTAAATTTATTTGCTAAGGTGTATACTGCAGTTCACATATACTTGGTAAACCCTCTTTTCTATTTCATCCCTCTTTCTGATTCTTTTATGTTTAATTTCTAAAATTTATCACCCACGATAACATTTTACCAGTGCTCATCTCCAAAGCTGATCTTAGGTTGAATTTAATAGCAACAGATCCAAAGTTTACCAACCAAGGAATCCTCTCATATGGGAATCTGAGTCTGTTTTCTTCTTTTGGAAATTTTGGTGCTCCATATATGGCAATGTTGTCCCTTCTAGTATTAACCATTGGTCTGTATGTAATGTTCCAAATTTTGCAATAAAGTATTTGGAACATCAATTTTTCTTTTATTTTAATAAAAGGAATAAAATGGGTGAGGGAACCCATTGTAGCAACTTAATAAACACTCGTAAGGTGAAAAAGTCACTTAAGTGGCTTAAGATAGCAGTCCCAAGTGTGAAAAGGGCCAAAGGAAAGTGAGCTAGACCATGGTTGACCAAGTCAACAACGTACCCTAAGAGGGGAAGCTTGCACAAGAAGATTGCGTAGTTGGAGTGGAGGAAAAATTTGAAATAAGAGAAACTCTCATGTGAGTGGATTTCATGCATACATTTCATAAAAGATGAAGGAGAGCCATTGTGGAGATCATTCTTGGAGATAGAATTCGAAGTTGAAGCTCTCTTCAACTTGTTGCTGCTTAGCACAAGAGGGATTCCTGTTTAGGAATGCCCTTCTCTTCCATGGGAGGCCATGGGGAGATTGTTATTCATCTTCCTCACATCATGGCTTGAGGCCAAAGCAATCATTTGCAGCTACTACGTTATTCTTGCAGCAAGAGAACGCTGGAGTTGCTGGTGTTGCAGTGAGGGACCTTCATCATCTCACTTCCGGAGTTGTTCTGTGGAGAAGAGGCCCATCTCTTTCTCTAGGAGATCAGAAAAGGAGATCCCGAAGCTCATATTGCAGATTTGGCATTAGGCCATGTGTTTTCTCTCATGCCCAGTGCAGTCTTCGTCCCTTACAGCATTATCTTCAGAGGTGGCTTGCACAAGGGTTTCATTTTGTGCACTAGTGAGTGCAGATTTCAATAAGGGGATCAGCCCCTTCATTTTGGAGATCCTTCAAGGAGGTATTATGGTTTATTGTAGTATCTACTTCCTTCTCCATTCTTGTATTATTATCTAGTTGCAGCAGCTACACTGCAACTCTGACATTTATCTATTTTATGTATTTTATCCAATCCCTTGGAAGATTGAGGTAACAATGTTTTCTAGGGTTGAGATCTTCTCCCCTATCTTTATTTGAGCTCATATTGACATATCATCTTGTATATTTTAGTCTGCAGTCATTTTCCCTTAGATACTGCGTAGTTATAGAGTAGTTGGGTTTATGCAGCAATGTATTCTCTTGTTTATGTACATTTTCCTTAGAGGCTAATTTACACTCACCTTGAGAGGTCTTTTCCTCAAGGATCTTGTATATTTTTTGCTGCTATAAATTTTGTATCAAATTTGTACTCTTCTGACATTATATGATGCATTCTTCACTGTTGTTCATATTGGAGGTTTAATATTGCTGAAGATTTTCTCATTGAGCATTATTTCAATACACTTGTTGGTGGGAGATTTGAATAACCTGCTTAAGGTTATTTCTTTGAGCTTATATTATGCAGGGAGTTTGTACCAGACATATTATAAGGCATCCCAGCATTGGATTGCCTTATTTTCACATTGGCTTCCTTATACAGCATCCTCATGGGCAGCTAGTGCAGAAATTCCTTGAAGGGAATTATTAGCTCTTGACAAGTTCTATTGGCAGAGTCTGCTAGAGGGCCAAGTAGCCTCTGGATCTCATCCTTCCTTGTGAAGGTGAAATATCTAGTAAATTCCCCTACATTCAATCTTTGAAATAGTTCAGTGTTGATTGTTAATACTCCCGGAGGTGGAAATTAGGGATATCCCAAGATATTCCCCGATGGAGCAGAAATTTCCAGATTTGGAACATTACAGTGGTATCAGAGCTTCGAACTTGGCTCAGCCTGTGAAGTTTGAATTCCAAAGGAAGAAGAGGTCAAGATGATGCAGAGGATGAGATTTATCTCATCAGTTTTAGGTCCAGCAACAACCTCTTCAAGGAGGTTGAGGAGATAGAAGAAGGAGAAGAGGAAGGACCATGCACTTCCTATTCTCACAGAGGAGCAGAGTAGAAGCATGGAGAACACTTGGAATTCGAGTTCTAAGTGAGCACCTTGATGAATATGGAGCAAACCCTGGAGTCTTCCAAGAGACTCTAACTTCTTCACACTTGTTTAGCAAGAAGAGGAAAGAACTTGGTGGTTCAGCCATGGGAGGCATGTAAGGGTTTCTACTCTTGCTGATTTTTATCATATCTTGATCAGAATATTTGGCCAAAGGAGGGAGGAGCCCTCACCACTAGAGGCACATGCCAGCATTGTTGCATTCATGGAGGAGCAGCCTCCACCTTCAGCTATTGAGGCAGCCAACACACTTGAGGAAGAGACTCTTGCAGCAACACAAGATCCTTCCAAATCTCTCCAAGGTATGCATCAGTTTGCATCTATCATGGGGATTGTACATTATTGCATGCTGATTGTCTTGAGGAAGGAACTTTCTTTGTGTTGTGCCATTTTGAGAAAAGAAAACCTCATCATCCTCATGCACTATTGATGAGCCATGCATCACATGTGAGGGTGGGGTTTGAAATTTTGTCATGAAGGAGATTGCATTTTAATGTCCCATGAAATGAAAAAAGAGAAATTTGTTTTAGGACAATGGTAGCTCTTGTGAATAGGTACCAAGTGGCAGGATACTTACACCAAGGAGCAGAGCTTTATGGATAGAGTGTACCCAGCGGAAATGTGGAGGATCCATAACCCACAGGTCCCAGGATCATTTCACAATTATTGCCCCTGATGAAAAAAGAAGATAGCATGGGTACATCATGATGGGATGGCATTTCTCTTTCCACTCATTATGTTCTAATTTCAGATTGGGTATGGTGTAAGTATAGGGTAGCAGAAAACATTCTTGTTGCTTAGATTTTTCTTGATGTTGCGAGAGCAAGAGGAGGCACTAGCATAGTGCAAGAGGATTTCTCTTTGATCTTGGATTCCAAGTAGCACCTTCTTCATGGGAGGGGCTCTAAATTTGTAGCAACATGATGGGAGGAGTCTTTGGCAAAGATTCATGTCAAAGAGGGGAGCTTTGAGTTGACAGTGGCCCTACTCCAAAGGCCAGCAGCACTGTCACTTGAAAGCTTGGATTAATTGTTGGAGTGTCCTCAAAGCCACTTCACAAGTGATATACTTTGGAGGCATGTAGATGATGAGCATGAAGGAGTAATGGAGGAGAGCACTCCTTATTACGTTTTGACTCTCTTGACTTGGTTGCACAAGCACAAGAAGAGGGATCTATATGCAATATTTATGGGTTCTTCTTTCATGCATTTTCATGCATATTTTTCATTGATGGAGGAGTCCACTTGGGAGGGATTCCTAATGGATGTATATCAGCATTTGGCTAAGATGCATAGCCCAAGAGATGATGATATGGTTGGCACAACCACTTCCCTACTATTTTGCAGTAAGGGAGAACTTTCACTTGAGTCACTTTCAGCTTATAGACCAAAGTGCATAATGAGGGGGGTAACCATTTGTTTTATGCCTTATGCTCTCTTATTCTTATGATCATCATGTTATATCAAGGAGGATCCTTCCTTCTTGCACCTTATGTTCAGCTATACTTATGGTCTATTGCAGCAAGAAATATGGCCATCTTATGGGTGGTTTGTGGGGGAAAGCCACATAGTTTGGGTGGGCACCTTTGGCACCAAATTTTGTTTTCATGATCACATATTGTAGGATGAATGTGGCAGAAAAAAAGTGGCTGAAAGGACACTTGTTACCTTCTATTTTGAGGCAGGCCAATGATGCCCTGCGTTGGTTCCATGCATGGAAATATATTTCACCTCCTTTCTCTTATAATTTATGCTTCCATATGTTGCTGGTGGAACGTTATTCAGAGGAAGCACTGTTTTGAAGGAGGGAAATAGATTGAAGATGCCCATTTGGAGTGTGATTCTCCCCACTTTGCATGTTGTATGTTTCAGGAGAAGCAATGGGCAGCCCATGATTGCCAAGCTTCATCTCTTTCCTTCATGAGGGAGGAGTTATTTGGAGAGTTCAAAATTTTGGAGGAGGCATTTCATGGATTGTATGATTGATGGGGTGGCTAGGGTCTCTCATGAAGACCATTTCATTTCAGCCATATATCAGCAGCAGCCCCATATGTATCATGAGGAGGGAGGAACTCATTGGATAGATGTGCCCTTTGGGAGAAAAGACCTCCATTCTTTTGCAGCACATGCTCCAAGAGGATTATGAGAGATGATATGGTCACCATGTTCAGCCATGTGGTTTTCCATGAGGTGAACCATATGATTTTTTGGATGCCATATGTTGATGAAATCCAACTCATCACATATGAGATGATTTGGGCTAGCTAGTTTTGCAGCGTTGGAGGAGAGGTCCTTAGGGATCTAGACTTCATCTTGCCTCTTGGAGGCAACACTATTGCAGCCCAAGTTCAGCTTTCACTCCACATTCATCATAAGTGGAGAAGAGGACAGCGTGGGGTAGGCTATGAAGCTTACCAAGTTCAGAAATTCAGCCCACCTATTTCTCATGAGCACAAGGTGGAGGAGTACTTTCAAGAGTTTCCTAGTTGGAGGGTGACTCATTTTTCTTGATTTCTTGAGGATGGAGGATCTACAGGAGGATATTTCAGACTCCATGCCTTGAGTGGAGGAATTTTTGTAGTTCATCCTTGCTCTTGCTTGAGGACAAGCAAGTTTTGGGAGGGGAGGACTATAATGTTCCAAATTTTGCAATAAAGTATTTGGAACATTAATTTTGCTTTTATTTAAATAAAAGGAATAAAATGGGTGAGGGAACCCATTGTAGCAACTTAATAAACACTCCTAAGGTGAAAAATTCACTTAAGTGGCTTAAGATAGCAGCCCCAAGTGTGAAAAGGGCCAAAGGCAAGTGAGCTAGACCATGGTTGACCAAGTCAACAACGTACCCTAAGAGGGGAAGCTTGCACAAGAAGATTGCATAGTTGGAGTGGAGGGAAAAATTGAAATAAGAGAAACCCTAATGTGAGTGGGGTCCATGCATACATTGCATAAAAGAGGAAGGAGAGCCATTGCGGAGATCATTCTTGGAGATAGAATTCAAAGTTGAAGCTCTCTTCAACTTGTTGTTGCTTAGCACAAGAGGGATTCCTGTTTAGGAATGCCATTCTCTTCCATGGGAGACCATGGGTAGATTGTTCTTCATCTTCCTCACATCATAGCTTGAGGCCAAAGTAGTCATTTGTAGCTACTGCGTTATTCTTGAAGCAAGAGAACGCTGGAGTTGTTGGTGTTGCATTGAGGGACCTTCATCATCTCACTTCCGGAGTTGTTCTGTAGAGGAGAGGCCCATCTCTTTCTCTAGGAGATCAGAAAAGGAGATCCCAGAGCTCATATTGCAAAGTTTGCATCAGGCCATATGTTTTCTCTTATGCCCAGCACAGTCTCCTTCCCTTACAGTGTTATCTTTAGAGGTGGCTTGCACAAGGGTTTCATTTTGTGCACTAGTGAGTGCAGATTTCAGTAAGGGGATCAACCCCTTGATTTTGGAGATCCTTGGAGGAGGTATTATGGTTTATTGCAGCATCTACTTCCTTCTCCATTCTTTTATTATTATTGAGTTGCAGTAGCTACACTGCAACTCCGGCATTTATCTATTTTATGTATTTTAGCCAATCCCTTGGAGGATTGAGGTAATAATATTTTCTAGGGTTGATATCTTCTCCCCTATATTTATTTGAGCTCATATTGACATATCATCTTATATATTTCAGTCTGTAGTCATTTTCCCTTAGAGACTGTGCAGTTATAGAGTAGCTGGGGTTATGCAGTAATGTATTCTCTTGTTTATGTACATTTTCCTTATAGGTTGATTTGCACTCACCTTGAGAGGTATTTTCCTCAAGGATCTTGTATATTGTTTGCTACTATAAATTTTGTATCAGATTTGTACTCTTCTGACATTATATGATGCATTCTTCACTGTTGTTCATATTGGATTTTTAATACTGCTGAATATTTTCTCATTGAGCATTATTTCAGTTCACTTGTTGGTGGGAGATTTGATTAACCTACTTAAGGTTATTTCTTTGAGCTTATATTCTGCAGGGAGTTTGTACCAAAAATATTATAAGGCATCCCAGCATTGGATTGCCTTATTTTCACATTGGCTTCCTTATACAGCGTCCTCATGGGCAGCTGGTGCAGAAATTCCTTGAAGGGAATTATTAGCTCTTGACAAGTTCTATTGGCAGAGTCTGCTAGAGGGCCAAGTAGCCTCTAGATCTCATCCTTACTTATGAAGGTGAAATATCTAGTAAATTCCCCTGCAGTCAATCTCTGAAATAGTTCAGTGCTGATTTTTAACACTCCCGGAGGTGGAAATTAGCGATATCCCAAGATATTCCCTAATGGAGCAGAAATTTCCAGATTTGGAACATTACACTGTCGATTTGGTTATTTTCAACCCCTATGGTTATGAATCTCCAAATGGATTCTCAACCAAGTTCTCCCCCACCTGAATCATCTCAACCTCATGTTCATCTTAAGATTTACCCCTTGCCTTCTTCGCCCATTTCTTCACCTTGTTCTTCCTCTTTTCTTGGTGAAAGTCTGGATTCTAGTACCCAGGTGGCTAATAAGAAGAAGAAGAAAAATAAGCTAGGGGGGGACCAAAAATCATCACTACCCATGTGACTGATATTGAAAACCTTTCATTTCATTCCGTAAAGTCAAATTCCCTTATAATCTATGTGAGGTGGCCATCTTCTTAGAGACTGCCCTGGTATTCCCAAGGTGTTATAAGTATGGTCTGTTGGCTAGATTCACCCTTCGTCATCAACCTTTATACATCATGCTGATGATGAACCTTCAGCTACAAATAATAAGACTCATAAAAAACAAGGAAATATCAAAATTACTTGTAATTTATGTGAATGGAACCATCCCATTCACCTCTTTCCCTATCTTGTTGAAGCCTCCAAAATGTTGGATACCCTTCCAAATTCTGAATCATGTCTTCCCATTGGTTATTGGAATTTTTATTCGATTCCTCTGCTATTTGATCAAGTGACTAATCTAGATTTATCTCTGGTCAATTTCGCTCTCTCCAAAATTCAGTATCGTGAGTTCGTTTTTGACCCATCATTGGTCGAGAAAAGGGTTGACCTAATTACACCCATGGTTCATTAGGTATTTTCCATAGAGAGTGGATCTCATACTAGTCATATTCTCTTTTTTTCCTCTAATTCCTCAGGACCAGAGAGAGATCCTCCTATTTCTATGATCCAGGAGGGTGATATTCCGATTCCCATCGGCACAATCTAAGAATATGATCCTCCTAATCTCGCTCCTGAGGTCCAAGAGGATGGTATTTCCACTCTCGTAACATAAGAGGATAGTCCTCTTATTCCTATGGCATCCCCTCCATGTATTTTGGTGCTTCCTTTTATTGGATTCAATTCGCGGGATACCGTCTTCCTTCTTACATGCCCTTTGAGATCACTATACAGGCCTATAACATGGTTGTACCAAGCACGATTATATATGAAGGTACATCGATTAGTATTTATCCTAAAATACCTGGAAATCTTTTGATTCTCCATCGCTTATAACTGTTACACAAAATCTGTTGGATTTTAACAGAGGAACCAATAAATCATTAGGAATCCTTTTGAAGCTACTTATTTCTTTAGGAGGCAATATTTTCTATATAGACGTGATGGTTTTCCACGGCCCTTTGGATTTTAACTTACTCCTGGGGCGCGACTATACTTATGTCCTGGGAGCGTTTGTCTCTTCCCTCTTTCGTGTGATTTTTTTTCCACATGAAGGTTGTATCGTGACCATTAATCAGTTTTCATTCATTGGTCTTAATATTACATTTGGTCTACCATCATCCCTTACTGGTCCTTACCTATCAGGGGTGTCTTCCCCACCACAAGTTAATTATGTGCCCAATTTTTCGTTGCCCTCATCCAGTGATAGTTTCATCATGTACCATGTACTGGAAGAATTAAATCACAATTACCAAGATTTTGTTCTCCCATCTGATGAGAACCTCTTGAATGCCATGACTTCTTATATGTCTTGATCAGCTCTTTGAAGCATAGTTCATTTTCTAGTGAAACAAGCTCTTCAGAGGATAATTCTTTTACTCTGTCAACCTCATTAAAAAATGAAACAAATTCCCCTTCAATTCGAGTCTTTCACTTAATCTCGTAACTAAATCTTCACTCCATTCGTCTGTGCGAATGGACTGAAGCTTGGGGGGCATGTCTCTCAAATTAATTTATCATGTTGAGGGCATGAAAATTTTCTTTCTCCAAGTAGAGTTTGCGATGTTTCAAGATTGTGTAAAAATGAAAACCTCGTTACATAACTATCCTCGCAGGTCTCGGAAAAACTACAACTGCAAAAATCAAAGTAAACTAATTAGCGTGGTGTTCATGATAGCAAGCTACTTCTCGAATAACTCGAGTCATCAGTAGGTGAATACAATCAGACACTCCTGCAGTATGTTGCTAGTAACGGTGAGGACTATCTTGGACCCAAGCATACTCTGGAATCCAGGCAGTCAAAGCGTCCAGGTTCTGAGCTATCTCTTCTTCTGCATCTACTCCTTTCTCATATAGAGCAGCCTCGAAATCCCTCACCACCCTTATAGCAATAGGATACATCTTGGTTGGCCTCTATAGTCTGACACCTACGGCACATAAAGTTTCAATACCAACACATATAAATCAAAAAATATATAAACATTCAAAAGATAATAAAAAAACATTTTTTACCTCTGTCATCCCAGAGCTCGCCCTGTGGAAGTGGTAAATCAAGATCACCCCAGAAATCCATCCCTGATTACGGCCAATCCTCCACCACAATCAGTTGATGCCTTAGCCATATAAAGAAGGAGGGCTTGAACGACATCTAATGACCGCCTCCTCCACGAGACATCGGCTCTGCCCACCTCATCAGTCGTGGCTCTAGTGGTGTCGATGCCACTACCTCCACCCCTTGATATTGGAACAGTAGTACCCATTCCAGGAATATTTCTTTCAAAATGGATCCATACCCGAAATGATTCAACTTATCATTTTTACATTTTGTGAGTTATTTTTTCATGTTTTCCAACACAGCCTCTGACTAGTTAAAAACGGTGGGTTCCATACAATCCACTGCAGTTTGTAACTAAGCCTTTATGGCCTCATGTGGTGCTTGCACCCTAGCCACATGTGTGATGGTATATAGGACCACTTTGAGTGGTAGATTGCTCACAGTGCTTATTTTTGTCTTCCCACTCAAATATTTCGTTTCCTCTGAGCATGCTCTCCCTATGATCATATCCATGCTTTCGCCCATGATTCGGGCCCTAGTCAGACGTGCTCATGCCCCTCTATGTGAGAGGCCTGTAATGAAGTAAATTTTGGCCACCTCAATCTCAAGCTCCTGATCACCAAGGATGAAACTCTCCAGATCTGTATCCCAGATGTTGATTAAATACTGCAATAGATCTGGTTGTGCTCTTATGCCTGAAGTCATAAAAAACTTGTGGATCCCACATTTCCTCAATGCAGCAAGACAATACATGTCTACCATGGTTGCTCTATCAACATCATCATGATCTCTCTCCTTCCACTCAATCACCATGATTGCTTTCTTCTCCTTCCTGCAATAGCATTTGCATAGCTTGCTTGTCAGTATTCATATTCAAAAAAAATATTTTCAATGCAATTTTGAGAGATTTTTTTTGTTTTTGCGATCTGCGGGCGGCGCAGCTATCTTAAAAATAGTTGCGTTGATCGGCACTCTGCCCATTTTAAAAATGGTAGTCCGGCACAATCCTGACATGGGACCCTCGCACCAATCTTCCACGACACTAATTTCAAAATCCTTCTCCCAAAAATTGATCATACTATGAGAAACATCAAAACAGGTATTGAAATGTAGGGAATGAGTGCGCCTTTTACCTGGCATTAACGACTCGTTGATCAGCCTCACGGATCTTCCACGATCTGCTCCTGAAGAACTGAGGTAAAAGAGGGTAAAAAAAACTTCTTCCAAAGAGTGTGAAATAAAAAGTGAATTTTTTTTTTTACTTTCTCTATTTTTATAGGTGTTCAAAGTAACTTTTAGGGTTTTTTATCCTATTTTAATGAATTCTACCTCGAAAAAAGATTATGGGTTTGTTCTTGTGTAGTGACAAGGTTAATTTCTTTGTAGATGACATGTTTACAAGTTCCAATTTATTACTTTTTCAGACTCAATTAAAATTAATGAAAAAGTAACCCCCTTGGAGTCATCTTTCAGCCCTTTTCTGACTCTCTAAACATGAAAATATTGTCGAGTTATTATCATTTTGAACTCGTTAAAGTGCATGAAATGTCATTTACCCAGTATACGTTTACCCCTTTTTTGGGTTGGGGTAAATTATTTACGAAAAAGGAATACCTTGGTCAATCACGGCTAAGAGGATTCTCTCAGACTATGTGTTCTACATTTTCAAGTATGAGGGACTATTTACGAAAAATCCCATCTAGAGTTTTCTTTTTGCTTCTTTTCAAACTCTCTAAACATGAAAAGATTCGAGTTCCACCTTTTTCGAGTTCATTAAAATTTAACGGCATTGGATTTGTCACCATGATGACACCAATTTCATCCTTCCTAGGGCTCGTAAAATGTACTAGGATGGATTTTTTTGAAGGGAAAACTTATATGGAAAGCATATGTTATCCCCTTCAAGCTTGTATTAAAAAATAGGTAGGTACTTTCCATAAATGGTGGGGGGAAATGGAAAGTATTAGTCAGTTGTGTCGGTAGTATGTCACTCTTGAACATGACACATCCTCTATTTTGTGTCGGGTTGGGGACATCCTACATTCATCACTTTGCCTCCATGGGTTTGGGACATCTGTTTTTCCTCTCATGCAATTACCACTTTTTCCATCATGCCCTCTGATTCCATTTGAGTTAAATACTGCAAAATTTTGTAGTTGTGTCTCTGATATGTTCAAGACAAGTTCCTTCTGTGTCTTATTCATTGTCTAGTTATTCGTTCACTTTCATGATTATTGTTAGTATGAATCTTTATTCGAAGTGTACGAAAAAAGACCACTTTAGATACGCATAACTTATAGCCCTAACAGCAGAAATGACTGTTAATATCTTCAGATCTGCAATTAGACGATCAAGACAAATGCTACAAAAATCTAGATCTGTGCATTAGAAGACATTAAACAGTACAAAAATGAGATTTACTCCATAGATCCAATAGACAAGACAAGAATATATCCAACGAATATTTTTATTAATGGCACCTGGGAGGAAAACACAAGAGGATGTTCCTTGTTCTCCTGAATGGGATGGGTTCTTGTGAGTCCTCAGCACTTCAGATTTAGAACTTCTCTCTCTTGATGATGTAGAAAACCTAGACAAAAATGGAAAACGATGGCTATGATTATGGATCAATAGCGAGACCAAGTGTTGAGATCCAGGGTGATCTTTAGGCAACAAAAGGTGACAAATGAATGGGAAAACCCTTCTATTTATAACAAAATATTGAGTTAGTCTAGAGATTGGTGCATAATTAAAATATTATTAACCAAATCTAGATCCAAATTTTATGGAATATTTTATTATATTTGTTGGAGGGAAAAGGAATTTGACTTGAGTCAAATTCCCTTATTTGTAAATAATAAATAAATAAATGATTTATTTATCATTTTAAGGATGTGATTAAGTAATAATAAATAAATAAATGATTTATTTATCATTTTAAGGATATGGTTGAGTAATAATCAAATAAATAATGATTTATTTAATTATTTAAGGGTGAATTAGTCATATTTAACAAGGAATATTATTTAAATAAGATTTAAACAATTATTATTAGAAAATAATAAGATAAATAATGATTTATCTAATTAATTTCCTTGTTTTGGGTTAAATACAACCAGAAATATTAATTAAACTATTGTTTAATTAATTATTTCTTGAGGAAAATCAAACAAATGTATATTTATTTAATATTTCCTTATGGGGTTTCCTGTTTAGACCATAAACAACTTAATAAAGGTGATTTAATAAGTTATTTTCATAGTGAAATCAATTTTACTTGGAGTAAAATTGGTCTTACATGTGTACTTGGGTCCATCTAATGATAATAGGTTAGATGACCAAAAAATGGTGTAACAGATTTCCCCCAGCGTGCGAGTGTTAGGAGCTAATCGTATGACCAAAGTACGTTGTAAGAACTCAATCACTAGACATCGAAGGGGAATTCAAAGAGAGAGAAGTATAAGGTAAACCAAAGTGCTAAAAGAACTAGACCCTGAGGAGGTGACTTGAAAGTGCGACAAGTCTTGTTGAGTGAGTACCTGCTATAGGCGGCAGGGGAGGCATACCTATGCCCACCGAGGCAATATTACAAACAATAAGGCGCCCGGAAAACCACGGAACGCAATAATAAAGCATATGTTGGCATAAAAATGAGCCAGATAAATAACATGATAATGAATCCCATATACATATTGTGCCTGGGATAACAGCCAGAGCTTGTACAACAATAACTGAGTACATGAGATACAAATGCGACCCAGTTGCCCCTAAAAATGGGAAAGGGCTCTAAAAATCTGACTGATACATGAAAAAAAAACAACATTGCAAGCGGTTAAGGCCGACATCATCAAATGTATGGAGTTGCATCGAAGGATGTGATGAAGAGGTCATCCGAGTGTGTGGGGGGCTACCTGTAGGGCCACCCCCTCATGAGGGCTGGGACATCTCACACACACTCGGGAATCGTCGATGTTAGCTGCTGCATCACAGAACCACCGAGTATACGGATCTCGATCATTTTGAAAGGAGCTGGAGCTGATAAATGATCAAGTCAAAGGGAAATAAAGAGTCCCTTTGCCTAATCTAAGGCACTGAACTAGAGTGGAAGCTGGAACCAAGGTACATCATCCTCTAGACCTGTCTTCTGGAATGAACGAGCTGATGTCGACAAAAGGAGGTTCACCATAGGTGAGGCAAAAAGGGATCCTCAACTAAGGCACGAGAGAAAATAGTTGAGTGACTGACAGACTGACACCGATGATGATGATGAAATGGGGGGGATTGAGTGCCGAATGGACGAATTCCCTTGTTAGAGCATAAATGGCATGGATGACCTAGCAGCGACTGACACAATATCATGAGGGATAGGGGACAGTGGGACTGAAGGTCATAATGTGCGACATGAGAGAGGTACCAAGAAATGAATGATGGAGGACTATGGTGAGATGTAAAGGGACTCGGGATAGACTCTATGGAAGCAATGATGACTCTACTCGGATGCTCTAAACAAGGGTAACTCGAAGGTGCTACCACATATGTAAAGGGTCCAATGGGGACCATAAAATCATGAGTACAAGATGGTAACTCACGACAAAATTTGACACGAGCATGGACAAGTATGGGGGAAATATGGTGCCCCCAGTACGAGTGTTGCAAGTGAAGAAATTCGATTTTGAGGAAGGGTGAAGTGGCCCTTCTTGGAAAAAATGTGTCCTGGTGAAGTATCAAATGAAAAAAGCTAATAGATAACCATTTGAGGGCTTGGTGAGATCTTTTCAATGGTATATACAGTTTGTGAAATTTGAGCTACGTTTTGGTCACAGTAAGCGAAAGAAAAATCAGGGGTTTTTTTTTAATAAGACATTTTCCTTCCAGATTCACTTATTTTCCGGTGGAGCTGTGGTGAATGTCGTGAGGAGAGGAGGCCTTAAATCTTGCAACAATTGTAGCGAATAAACTGACCATTGGAATTTGAGATCTATCAGTTGTAGGTAAGAGGCCTAATCCTACTCTTTCATTTTAGTGGATTGAAAGTTTAGTTTAGGTACCCAGAGCTCATGAACAGGCCAGGTCACACTTTTTGGGGTCTTTTCTACGACCTGGGTAGTAGGTTCTAGGCAGAAAAATGCGACCTATCCCAGGAAATGACCTAAATAGTGCGAACTATTAGAAAAAGGGGTTTTCAATGTTTTTTTTGGCTGAGATATGGAATTTTATGGTTGAGGGGCATAGGTGCCCCCAAACATGTTGTGGACATCCCAAAATGTATTTAGAAAAAGGGAAATCTAAACACAATTTAATGATGTGGTGCGCCATTTTTTTTGGTATGGTTGCACAGTTTGAGAAAGGAAATAGATGATTAAAAATCTCTTTTTACACTACATATATAATTTTCTAGGTTGGCACACATGGTGCTAATATCCCAAACATAGTATTTGGGATAATGAACTGATGTTCTCCCAGAAAACCTATAGGTTGGTCAACCACAATGTCTATGAGACTGGGTTTCTGATGAAAAATGAAGGAATGATGAGGGGTATCATCCCTAGAGTGATCTTGAAGTGATATGGGACTCTAGAGGTTCTTCTAAATGTGGAAGAATAATGGGAATAGAGTTGTCATGACTAGATTCACTAGGAGAGTGCTAAAGAACTGCTTCTCCTGGTCTCTCCAATATAAGTGCCCCCCTTACCCAAAAATTGGGTGTCAATGTAATGACCACAAGGTGCATGTGATTCGAATGCATGAATTTGATGTAAGGAGGAATAGATAAAGTCAGGAGTGGTGGCTACTTCCATAATGTCATCATCGTAATAGAAGATGGGGCGACTAATGGAAGAAATACCACCTAATGTGGCAAGGTGACCTTACTCCTTCTCATGAGAGGAGAGCTTTGTATGCGTATCGTCACTCGAGGTGACAGAGGAGGAAGTAGACAAAGGATCTACCGATGTTGAGACTAAGGAGGGAGCCGAGGGGAGGTTGGACGAAACATCAGGGGGGACTTCCGACCAAGGACCCGTGATCTCGACATCATAAGGGGCAATGCGAATGGGAGAAAGATGCGAGAATAAGGGAGTGGTTGACTCATTGCGCTTAGCCTCAAATTGGTGTAAGACTTCTAAAGAGGAATGATACTCTTTGAGGCGAGGGCAAAAGTGAGTGTAGTGGCCATGGAAATCACACAAAGCACAGGGGTGATTTGTGCGCAATGGTTTGAGTTTTGGGATTTAATCAGGTATAGTGACATATACATCTGGGATATCAGATTCTGGAAACGTCTCGTTGACCATGGACTTGAGTTGAGGCAAATCTAGACAAGTATGGGTGGCGTGACCAACAACATCACACAAAGCACACTGGGTGGTATGTTGTGGAGGCCGAGAAGGGGCAGAGTTTGGCGGGGTGGCCTTGTCCTTTGATGCCCTCTTGTGAGTTTTTCCCTTCTTACCTGAAGCGGTCACAATGGGAGGTGGTTCCTATTGAGTTTAATGAGGCATTGTTACAATGGGAGAAGTCATAGGGACCAATTGAACCAGGGTCAAAGCAAGATAAGGTTTAGGCTGACCAGGTGGAGTGGTGGCTGGAGGATCGAGGTACCAGATGAGAATCCCAAGAGTCAGGTTAGGAAGAGAGAGGGTGGCCATAACAGGTACAGTGTTCACTCCTGGTGGGGGATCTAGGAACGGTATCTGACCAGAGGGGTAATGACCAAGCGGGACAGCTCCAAGGTGGTTGAGGCCTAGAGGAACCATTCCTGGAGGATAAAGGTGCTCATGAGTACCAGCTGAAGGTTAAGGGCCAGGAGAAGGAGGTTCAGAAGTCTGATCAGAGGACATCATGAAAATCTGGTAATCGGGGGAACCAGATGGGAGAGGCTGAGTGGCCACCTGTCCTTCAGGTGGTTGGATAGCCACAAATCCCTGTTGAGGGAAAGGATCCATAAGCATAGTCAGTTGACTAGGTGCAGGACTGGGAGGAATGGAAGGGATGGCTTGTTGTCCTCTCAATGTTGCTTGAGATTCCCATAGCTGTCGCATTTGTGGAAGAAGAGGACAATCATGTGTATAATTACCATAAACACCACAACAAGAACAGGGATTGTACATACGAAGAGGCCTATCCTGCTTGGGCTGAGTAGTGTTAGGAGCATTACCTTGATTAGGTCCAGGATTTCTAGAGGTAGCTTGATCTTGATTGCCTTTTCTCTTCCTTTTTGAGGTAGGAGGATTATTCATGCTCTGTTGTGTGTATACATGTCCCGAAGGGGGTGGTGGTTGTTTTTGTGGGGGTTGAGAAGGCAAGGGAGGAGGAGGTGCTAACGTTGTAGGAGATGGAGCACTGTTGGGCCAGAATTGTAATCTATGTATAAACTACGCTTCCCTAGACTGGTGTCTAGTCTAGAACAACAGGTGAAAGACTGCACTACACTTTTACCTAACTCAGAACAGATATACAAAGAATATTGGATGCTTACTTGTTTTAGTTGCTTCCAAATGGCTCCTTTCTGTCACTTCCACTACAGCCTCAACTTCAAGCGGTTTCAAATAGCTGAATGCTTCCTGCAAGAAAGAGCACTGAAATAGCAGAAGATACAATAATCTAGATATCTATTCAAGTTAATTAGCCAAATCAATTAAGCATAAACTACATTCATCAACTAAGATTTTACAACATGGAAAATCAAAGTAAACATGGATGCATGTAGGGAAAAACAAGAAGTACTCTTTATTGATGATAGAAGGAGAGGTTACAACCTAGTGACTGATTCATCGTGACCTTCCAGCAAAGTTCCTTAGTCTCATCACAGCATAATTCTCTCCACCAGCAACTCCACAAATCAAACTCTCTACTGAAAATTCTCCAGCATTTCTCTACTCAAATTCTTCCTCCTTGAACACTTAGCTTTGTGTTCAATTTATAGATGAACTGTAAGTTTTTTTTCAATAAATTGCATTCCAAAAATAGGCAAGACATGTTTTCCAGTCATGTATATGTAAATTGGACACTTGGATCCAAAGCATGACACATGTGAACCCTTCTAGAAGACACTGGCCTAGAAGACACTGGCCAAGTGGATATTCTGAAACAATGAGAATTTCGCTCCCAATGTGACCAACACACCTTTGAATGTCAGGAAGTGCTTTGCAGAGTAGCCCAGAATGGAGCTAACTGCATATGCAACTCACTTAGGCCCTTTAGAGCCTGCGTTGGTGAGCTCCCACATGTTTAATAATAAGCTTCAAACCATGGAAAAGCCTTGCTTTGATGAAAATCTTGTTTGATTCATGAATGTTTCCTATATTAGGGAATATAGCAACTGAGATGATAGGTAATGATAGACCCTTTTATCATTGGTCTTGGAGATGTTGCCCAATTAACCAGGTCATTGAGAATGGTGCCCAAATTGACCTACAACAATTGCCCCCTAAAGCATGAGATCCAAATAATAAGAACATTTGATTGAGGTGCTTTACACTGTGATGAGACTGGAAACAAAGAGGAACATTCACCTACATTAATCTTACAATAAATTACATCATGATAAATCCTCTATTGATCATAATTGCTGAGGGTAGGCATTCTCATAGTCAGCACATAAAACAATATAATAACATGTACATAATTCAGAAAGTCATCTACATTGGAATGTTGCCTAGATGCAGACATCACCTATAGACATAGGCCCATGTTTGGATGATATTTTGTATGTAAGGTCACCGTACAAATGATGTGTACAACAATCCTGAAATCGCAGCTCGGATGGTTGAAACTAGATCCGGGGTCTTATTATCTCATTCACTCGATCATTCGAGTACAAGTCTAGCCATGCGAATATATGATTTGTCATCGAACATGGAAAGACATCGTTTGATTACCAACCAATAATGAAATCTGTTAACAAATGTGAGAGAACCACCATTAATGAAAATGGCCCTCAAGGTACTGTAGTACATTTCGTAAGGCGTGAATAGATGATTTGATGTCAAACGCCAAACAAAATCTTTTGGTCAAAAATCTGGAAGAGAGGATCTTGTCGATGTTGTAACAAGCCTCATGGTACTGGAATCTGATGTTTCTAAGTGAACTTCCTAGATATTGATTTGTAGTCGACAGGAAGTCACCTTATTTCAAAACTAGAGTTAATGATTTCAGAGACAAGGGTATGACTTGATATAGCAATTTTCAGGGATGATGGTCATGAAAATGAAGGTTTATGAGTATTACAGATGGATGAGTTCTAAATCATTGGATGAATTCTCTTGAACATATCGTTGACACTGTGATGAGTTGGCAACATTGACCCAAAACCAAAGTGAAGGTATGATGAACCATAGGTGTGAATGGACCGTCAAGATGATTACCAAACCCAAACAGTCACGGACATGGAGTGAAAGAAGTGTCATGTTCAAGAGCGACTTGCTACCAAAAATAAACTTTGCTTGCTTTTCCCAAATTTTCCTTGGTCATTTTTCAACCAGTACCTCTTTTTTTTTAACAAGCTTGAGGAGGATAACATTTGCTTGATCTATAATTCAATCCTTTGGGCGAATAAAGAATGAAGTATCGCTATTTAAAAATTTAACGAGTCTAGTGATGAATTAAACTCGATTCTTGCCATGATTGACAAGCCCGTCGCTATTTTATGTTTTAACGAGCTTAAAGACAGTGATAGCTCGGTCATTTTTCATGTTTAGAGAGTCTGAAAAAGAAGACGAAAGAGGACTCCAGAAGTACTTTTTCGTAAATCTGTCTCTCAAATCTGAAAAAGTGTAATATGATGTCTGAAAGAACCTCTTTGGTCATGTTTAACCAAGGTATTCCTTTTTTCGTAAATAATCCATCTCAGTCTGGAAAAGGGTTAAACTTATACTAAGTAGATATCAATTCATTTACTTTAACGAGCTCGAAATGACAAGTTCTCAGCAATCTTTTCACATTATCGGAGTCTGAAAAGAACTAAAAGAAGACTCCAAGGGTTCCTTTTTCGTTGTTATCGAAGCTCGAAAAGAGATAAAAGTGTGCTTCAAATCCTTTTTCATTTTTAACAAAGCTCAAAAAATAAGGAGAAAAGGTATGCTTTGTGGTCAAGTCCTTCTTTGAAATAAATCTGCACGACTAATCTATTCGTCAGTTGTAATTCCTATTCAAAACAATAGAAAATGGATTAAAAATACCTGTTTCATGATAAAAACATAACAAAACCATAGTCATAGCAATAAATTTAACTTGAAAGTAATTAAATGACTATATAAAGCAGTTTCACTATTCATTTTTACCATTCCATAGTTACCATTTGTATTTTGGAGCTCTAAACCTGATTTTTCCCCCGAACTTTAGTCATTGATTGCGGTTGTTTCTGTGGATGGATTTCATCATCGTTTGATCCAGGTCAGTAGTTAAAACCTCCTCTTTCTTTCAGTAGTCATTTCATTTCCATTCTTTACAAATTTTAGGGTTTTGAGGCCCCTAGGGTAAATTTTTCCCAAAATGAGGGCAACGCACCCTTGTATATCGAAAACTACATTGCATAGCAGGTACAGTGAAGGGTACCTGCATATGCAATGCACTGTCTTCACCTAGAGAGTGCATTAGGCACAGTTCAAGTTTTTTATTTTCAAGATGTGCTCAAAATTTGCCTAGTTTTCTGTAATGAATGGTATCTAATGGATCTTGTGTTTGATTTTCAGGTTTCCATTGGACAATAATTACGATTACATGGAGAGAAAGAGAACATGAAGAAAAAGATATGATTGCCTTGAATGATCCGGGTACTGTAAGAGCTTTAAGAGATTGTGGGCTACTTAATTACTTTAAATTTTTGGGAATGAGGCAACAGATAGAACTCTTGGAGTTCCTTGTTCGAGCATGGGATCCAGCGATAGAGGAATTTCACATAAAAAATCAAGTGTTTTCCATAACAGTTGAGGATGTGTATTTTCTCACAGGTTTTTCGAGGCCCGGGTTTACCCATTGCACTCATAGGATCTACCGTTGGAGGAGAAACAGTGAGGGATTATGTTATGAAATATTGCCATCTGGGTCAGAACCTAGAAAATATGGAAAAATAAACATTCGTGATGTCAGGGATTTTCCTCTGAGAACCATCCTATTCACGATCGCTAAAATAGCTGGCATCGTTACACTCCATGTGGAAAATAGATCATATATGCAGTATGTGTTGGAATGCTTAGAGCCAACAGTTTTCAACTGGTCTAAATTTGCTCTATCTCCAATAAAGGAACAAATGAATAAAGAAAAGGGAGGAAGGAAGAAAAATTTTAGTTATGGTTCTATCCTTATCTCCTTCGCTTTGGAACGAATTCCACTGATGCAGCCACAACATGTAACATTGGGTATATCTAGTCCTAGAGATCTTTCAATGCAGAGATGGTTATAACTCATGGGTCATCATTCAGGCCAATCAACCGTTGTTTTCTCGCTTTCATTCTTCACCTGGTTCAGGCGACAGATCGTCGCCATCGATGAGTATGCATATGCAGGCATTGACTTTCGAGGAGATCCAGATCTAGTTTTACCAGAAGGTGCTCAGTGGGGTGCAATAATTAATATTGATTTGACCATGTTTTTTTTATTTTTATAAGGTTTATACAAATTTTTTTGTGTTTTTATTTCTTTCAAAGACTAAACAAAATGTTTTAATGTAATGAATTTATCGGTCGCGTTCAACCAGTAGAGGAACCAGAGCACGAAGAAGATGCGCCAGTGGAGAGGGCTGTCAGGAGAGCAGTCCTTTAGGACCTTGATATGGCTAAGACTCTTGCTGAGCTCCAGCAGCATATAGAGGGGTTGACCTTCGGGATTTTGGATTTCCAGATCAAAAAGCTTCCCATGCGATTGCAGTGACACACAATTGGGGTTCCTAACCATTGGATGCGGTTGCTCCGTAGGATTGCTAGATCTATAGCGTGCTTTCATAAGCACCACTAGTTTACTTATGACTTTTTGCATAAATTTTGAGGTCAGATGACCAACATTTCTTAGGCACAAATTTTGTAAAAAACCTATAACTATCTATCTATATGTTTTCAGAATTTTTCCTATGTTTAATACGTAATCCTATTCAATGATGTGAATGTTTTCTTTACCTATGTCGCAAATGTCTATCTAAAACTTGATTAGCTAATGAATCAGTTAAATTTTTCATATTTCTAGAAATGTGTTGATATTGAATGAAATCAAAATGTCTCTCCAAAATTCGAACTCTTGGGAACAATCTAAGAAGTGTTGGATTTCTAACAGTATAAACACTATTAAGTTGTAGTACCACAAGTTGTGAGTCTAACCTGATGATTATACGGTTAATACCAAATGAAATGGAATCAGAGAGAAGTTCGATCAACACACTATACTCAGTGATATTGTTCGTCAATCTACCAATACAAATCCCTTGAAAGCTCGCTAACTTGTCGTTCAGAGAAAAAATAGCCCACGTTGCTAAGGATAGATTCTGCGTACTATGACTAGAACCATCAGCATATCCAACAAATGGTTCCGAAGATTCAAACATCTGCCATAAAATGTAAATCGGATTACTAACGTCAAGAAAAATCTAAAAAAAAATTAAGATAGTGAATGCAAATTAACAGGATATAAACAATATAATACAGAAAATTACTACGCTCATGATTAAGCATAGTAACGTTTAAGATACAACCCATTTCTAGGTTGCACCAATGGAATCCCATCGTAATCAACTAACTCGTAGGTGCCTTTAGAAAGAACTATTTTGACAATGTAGGGGCCATGCTATAACGGCTCGAATTTCCCTGTACCTAATTTATCAGATTCTTGGTCGTAAAGAAGGACCAAGTCACCCTCTGAATAGATGCGAGGCTGGACATTTTTGTCATATTGCGCCTTTATACGTCTCTTATGCACTTCATTGGCTAATTGGGCTTCATGACGCGTTTCATCTAGATGGATGAGGTTAAGGAGACGCGCTTCTTCTTCAGAGGTGTCAAGTAACAAGTCTATCACGAGTTTTAACGATGATATTTCACATTGGATTGGTAAGATAGCTTCTAGACCATACACCAATTGAAAAGGAGTAAATCTGGTAGTGTTTCTCACCAAGGTTCGATACGCCCATAAGGCAGAGTACAGGATGAAGTGCCAGTTCCTTTTACGAACTCCTATCATTCGTTGAAGCATTCGTTTAAGAATTTTGTCAATAGCCTCAACTTGCCCATTTAATTATGGATAATAAGGAGTAGAATTATCATGCGACAATCCTAACTTGGCTGTCAATTCAGACATCATATGGTTGCGAAAATTCTTCCCATGATCCGTAACTATAGCCTATGGGACCCCAAACCGTGCAATAACATGGTTGAAGAAAAACAATGCAGTTGTGTGTCCTGTGTTGTTGAATGTAGGCATCGCTTCGGCCCATTTGATAAAATAGTCGACTGCGACAATAATATAACCATGACCCCCAAATGAAGGAGGGTTACAGGTCATGAAATCGATACCCCATTTCGTAAATGGTCCAGCAGATACAACAGGATGCATTGGCGCTGACGATTTGTGGATTTTACAATCATAAATCTTACATGCATGACAAATTATGACTGTGAGGATACAATCTCAAAAAATAGTAGGCCAAAAGTAATCGATGCGGAGTATCTTCTACACGGTAGCATAACCAGATAAAATTCCACCACAAGCCCCAGCATGACAATCATTTAACACTTTTTTGGCCTCCTCATGAGTGAGGCACCTCCTTAAAATGGTATCGACACCACGAAAATAAAGTGTATCGCCGACGATTAGATAATATTTTTCTTGGTATCGAATACATCGCTGATCAGAGTGAGAGGTATTAGGTCGAAAATCTTGGGTTTGGAGATAAATGATGAAATCCCCATACCAAGGATCAAAAATAGAGACTCGTCTGGAATAGATGGTTCCGACGTAGTTGTAGTACTATCAGAGGGAAGGTCACAGATAAGCTCAGCCAAAACTAAAGATTTCATTGACTTGGATTTGATGAATTCCAAATTAAATTTCTGTGAAATGACGATCCATTTTGAATATTTTCCCCCCAGCAATTGATGTGATAAGATGTAAGTCATGGGGTTGCAATCCGAAACTATTGTTGTTTTTTTAAGTAGGATATAATGGAAAAATCTTTGGACAGCTTGAACAGCTGCCAAGGCAAGCTTTTCCACGTATGAGTACTTAACTTCCATATCATTGAGATTACGACTCAAATAATAGATCGGATGTTCAATTCCATCTTCTACTTGGACCAAAACCATAGTTGTTAGTATGAATCCTTTGTCGAAGTGTACGAAAAAGGACCAATTTAGCTACACATAACTAATAGCCCTAACAACAAAAGTGGTTGCCAATATCTTCAGATCTGCGGTTAGTTAGACAAGAAAAGAGTTGCAAAATACCAGATCTATGTATGGAAAGACATTAAGCAGTAAAAATAAGGGTTTGCTCCATATAGCAATAGACAAGACAAGAACAATTTTTGAAAGAATTTTTGTATTAATGGGGCACCTGTGAGGAAAACCAGAAGGAGTATCCAATTTCCCTCAGTGGGATGGGTTCTTGGAAGTCCTCAGCACTTCAGATCTAAGATTCTTCTCTCTAGTTGATGTAGAAAACCCAATGCAAAGAGTAGAGCTCAAAGGGAGCAAAATGGCAGAAAATGGTGACCAAGTGTATAGATCCAAAGTGATCTAATAGGCAACAAAAGGTGAAGAATGGTAGGGAAAACCCTCCTATTTATAACAAAATATTGGGTCATTCTAGATCTTGGTGCATGGGTTAACCAGATCTAGATCCACTTTTTATGGAATATTTTATTATATTTGTTGGAGGGAAAAGGTGTTTGACTTGGGTCAAATCCCTTAATTTGTCAAGAATAAATAAATAAATGATTTATTTATCTTTTTAAGGAAGTGGTTAGAAGATAATCAAATAAATAATGATTTATTTAATTATTTAAGGAGGTGGTTGAAAGATAATTAAATAAATAGTGATTAATTTAATTATTTGTGGGTGATTTGGTCATATTTAACAAGGAATATCATCTAAATAAGGTTTAAATGATTATTCCTAGAAAATAATAAGATAAATAAAGGTTTATCTAATTAATTTCTTTGATTTTGGGTTAAACATGACCGGGAATAATAATTAAATTATGGTTTAATTAATTATTCCATGAGGAAAATCAAACAAATATGGGTTTGTTTAATATTTCCTTTTGGGGTTTCTTGTTTTAACATAGTGAAAGCAGTTTTACTTAGGGTAAAACTGGTCTTACATGGTGTACTTGGGTCCATCTAATGATAATAGGTTAGATGACCAAAAAATGGTGTAACAAAAACCATGGCGATGGTCGTTTCAACCGCGACGATATATAGGAAATAATCATTTTGATAATTAGGAGGATACATTAATGACACTTGGACAAGATGGTCCTTGAAAACATCAAAAGAAGCTTGCACAACTTGGTCCTAATGGAAGGGAACCCCCTTTTTCAATAATCGAGTAAATCCTTTTGCCATTTCGGTGTAGTTTGGAATTAACCTTATCAGGAATTTAGCCTTTCCTTGAAGTTTCTCTATCTAAAGTAAGATTGATGGCATAGGAAAATCAAGAATGGCCTGTACCTTCAGTGGGTCTATTCGAATTCCTTCTTTTGAGACTACGAATCCAAGCAATCAACCAGAACCTACACAAAACACACATTTGTGTGGACTGAGGCGTATCTTGTAGTGTCGGTAGCATAAGAAAATGGCTCTCAAATGCATCGGGTGATCAGTCTGATTTCGTGAATGCGCTGGTAAATCATCTAGATATGGTTGAACAATGTGCTTGATGTCGTTGAAAGCATAATCTGTTGTTCTCTGAAAGTTTTCCCTAGTGTTCTTTAAACCAAATGGAAGTTTCCTATATGCGAATGTGCCCCAGGGACAGATGAATGATGTCTTATGTTGGTCATCTGGGCGAATATTTATTTGATTGTAGTCGGAAAATCCATCCATGAACGAAAATATCTCGCATCCAGCACAATCGTCTATAATCTGGTCGATAAAGGGAGTAGGATAGTTTTCTTTTGGACAAGCCTGATTGACATCCCGATAATCGATGCACACTTTGATGGTTCCTTCTTTTTTCATAACATGAACGATATTGGAAACCCACTCAGTTAGCAGAATAGGGTAAATGAAACCAGCACGCAAAGGTTTTTCAACTTCTATTTTGATGGCAGCGGCTTTCTTCGAATGAACAGGACGAAGCCGTTGACGCACCGGTTTAACATCAGGATACATATTAAGAGTGTGTTCAACTATACTAGTATCTATGCCTGGAATTTCCTCGTAATACCAAGCGAATACGTCACGAAATTCATGAAAAGGAGAGCGATATGAATCAAGTTCTGATGGAGAACAAGGTACACCGACATGAATATTTTCTACAATGCCAAGTTTAGTCAAAATATCGATAGAAAGTGTTTCTTCAATATTTGATAAATTTCTCTTAGATTCAATTGCATTAATCGGAAAAGAATTCGAAAATAAATTTTGAATGGATGGGTGATATAGTTCACTAAGATTATTTTCTTCATAGTATGGAAGATGGGAATGATGATGATAATCTTCCCATGGTTCTCTTTCTGCCATCATAGCTTCCAAAACATTTTCATCTGTCAAAAATTTTGAGGAAAACAGATCAGATGGAGTACCAAAATCTAATGAACGATCAACCCAAACTCTCGACAACGCTGATTTCGGATTTGTTGTCCAATTCAAATAGATTGATTGCTATTGTAGCTCAATAGGGTTGAGCGGTAAAACATCATCCAACTTAGAAATATCAGAATCATATGTACTCTTTCTTAAGACAGATGGAGTAGAAGAGATCATGTAGCAGGTTTCTATGCTTGCAATTTCTACTGGCGTCGCTGGCGGCAGTAATGCAAAGGTTCCCATAAGAGTGGAATCATTTAAGATTCTATTGTACGATATAACAACCCCCCCCCCCCCATTTCAAAATTTTAGAATAAATTTTATTTTAGAAATAGGTCCCCTTTCTTTTAGATAGAAATAAAAGATTTTGACGAAATCCGATTATTTTAAATAAAACAATAAAAAGATTCATTGTTTGAAAGTAATGCATCGCATATCGCATATTTGAAATGCAAATGAACAAAAGTAACATTGAATTTATTCTAATATAATCAATCATAAGTCTTATATCGCATCGGCACAACGTGTAAATGTATTCATGTTAAAAATTCCAATGTGATAAAGTAAATCGCAATCGCAAATCAATAGAATCTTAAGGTTTCACATTTCTTTTGCAAAACTCCGATGCGATGTATCTTATCGCAATCGCATTTCGAAAAGGTTATCCTTCATTCGTTCTATTTCATAAACTCCGATGCAATACAACACATCGCAATTTCATTTCATAAAAGAAAATATTACTTGTTTTATAAAAGTTCCGATGCGATGGGTCCCGCCATAATTGCAATTGCATTTCGGTGAAAATCATGAACAATTCAATTCCTTTGGAAATATCCGATGCGATATACCTTTATCACTAATCGCAAATCGGCGGAAAATATGAGAGGTCTTTCGTCTTCCTTTAAAAAACTCCGATGCGATGGATTGTCAGTTTTTATTAATTGTTATTTTGCGCCGCGCATATATTTATCGGGCAATCGCAATCGGAAAAATCAAAGGGATAGTTGTACATTAACATTTCAATATCGCCGATCTCCGATTGTACAAACATCATTAATTGGAAAATCAAACAAATTATGGTAATCGATTCTAATATGAATGCGTGAATATGACTCTCATTGAGGGCATTTATGTTTAATACGGAGTTAATCAATTGGGATCTTTAATAAAAATATTTTTTCATAAGCTGCTCTCCTAACTTCATTTCTTCCCGCAACTGAAAGATTTGTCTCATTTTCAGAGTTATAGAACATCTAGCCCTTTTGTTCGCCGAACTAGTGAAATGATACCAGACGAAGAATATGTCTAAGAAGCTTAAGAAATCAAGAACTGATGTCGCCGCAAAAACTGATACCATTACCACAATGCCGAAACAAAAACCTGCTAAAATCAAGCTAGTTACAGATACTGCATGCCAGGGTCTCGAGAAGCTTTCCTGGGAATAATTTTATAACCTGCTTGAAAAATAAGACCCTACAGTTACAGAGGTAAAGGCAACAGTACCATATGAAGAATTGGATTCAGATGACAATCCCCTCAAAGAACTTGCAAATTCTTTCCTTCATATAATTGCAGCTCAGGCAAATGTATTCCCATGTTATGACATAATACGATGGGTGATAGACAACACCACCATCACAAATATAACATTCATGACAGCTGGGGGTAAAATGTTTGGGTCTTTTAGAGCAGAAGACATCAAAACAATGTACCATCTGCCAGATCCTCAAAAGACCTACAACAAAGCTTTCATAGCGTATTTTACCGTAAGAAATGAAATTGAATCAGACCCAATTAAAGAATGGAGACGAGATCCAGAAAATCATAAGCATGATACTCCAGGTATGTATTCCGTAGAGTCTCTTACACCCCCGTATTGCTATGCTGCCGCGATGATGTGTAGACTTTTCGGGAATGATAATTTTGCAAGGTTTTCAATTCAAATGGTACCCCTAATTCATGCTGCTATAAATTCTGAGATTATGGATTGGTCTGTTATTCTTTCTAATAAGATGGCTAATAGAATTTTGGACTATAGAAAGAATAAAAATAGCGTAAAAACCCCCCCATTTCATTTATGTGCCTATATCTTAGATGCTCTGTGTTTTAATTCCAAATTCCCTATTCTAGGTTGGAAATGGACTTCATAGGAACCTATCTCGATTCATATTTACCATAAACTTTTGTGGAAGGCTCATTTCAAGAACCATGTATATAGAATTTTCCATGGCTTCATGTTACCAATTTACCAGACCATTTTTACCCAATTTCATCCTCGGCTCTCTGAAAAAGAAAAGCTTGATATATCCCTAATCGGAAATTGGTTTGGAGAAAAAAAATTTACCTATATTAGGGTTTTTGGAAGCATTGTTCAACCTCATGTCTTACCTCTATATGTTCCTGATAAACTTTTAGCTCAAGAAATTTCTTACCAGTTAACAGAAAGAGGGATGTCTAGGTGTTTGAAGAATTCCAAAAAATTGATGTGGCCTACCTTTCCTTTCCATTATGGAATTTATACTCTTAATGATTTTAAATATGCTGAAAAAGAAACCTTTAATATAAGCAATATTAAGCTTGCAACCGTTCCAGGCAGAGAATATGATCCAAATAAAGTGGCTTTTGATTTCACAACTTTGGTCCAAATTGCTAAGTTTGAGCATGAGCCTGATGTCTTTGATGATTTATTTGTCTCAGTTGAGAAATTTTCCTGAGTATATGATCTAGCTAAATCCAAATTTCAAGCAGAAGATATGAATAAATTTATGCAGTTCAGAAGCCAGAGATTACTTAAAATTCCCCTTGACCAGCTGAGGATTCCTTTACAAGAAAATAAAAGTATGGAAATAGAACAAAAGCAAAAGGAAGATGCAGCTAGAAAAACAGAAAAAGAAGTGTCTACCAGCAAAATTGATATGCAGACTGAGAAGGAAAGAACAGGTAACAAACCTAATGTATAGATAGAAAAGGAGAATACTGGCAGCAAAGATAATGTGCAGTCTAAAAAAGAAGATACATGTAATAAGCCCGATGATCAACTTGAAAGAGAAAATACCTCACAGAAAGAGGTAAATTATGTTGAAGTGATTATTACTTCCCATTTTCTACAACAGTATGAACAATTCGCTCAGTAAATAGGAGAACAAAACAATCCTCAAGTTGATAATCTCAATAATCAGGATATGGAGATCATTCCTGAAAATACATCGGAATAAATTGTGTTGAGAGTTTAAGACATCCCTCCTCTGGATATCTTTTATAGTCCTAAACATAGGGTTGTTGTTAGAAAAAAAAGGAAAAGAAGAAATAGAGATCAAGGACCACTTGAAACTTCACAAGTTGAATTAATGAATGTTGTATGGAAGAATATTGAGGCAAATCCTTCAGAGGATCTTACCAAACTATCACAATGTACAGGTGCCTACAGTGTAGCCACTATAGATAAAGCTGCTAAAGTCAATCAAATGATAAAGAAAAAAGACTTACAGATAGCATTTCTAGAGGAGAAAACAACAGGTGATCAACAAAAGATATTGCAGTTGGAGCAGCAGTTGGAAGAAGAAAGACTCAGAGCCAAACAATTGGAAGAACAACTGAGTATTGAAAAGAAGAAGCTTGATCAGCAAGCTTTGAAAAAACAACAACAGTTGTCTCAAGAGGTATCCAAATTGCAGACCTTGCTTCAAAATGAGAAAACTGCCAAAGCAGAGCAACAAAAAATATTTCAAGCAAGATTGGATAAATTTAAGGATTATCCTAAAATTGAACAATTTAAAACAGAAGCTCTGGAAACAAGTAAGCTATTATCTCAGTATTTGGATGATCTGTGTCAAAAAATTGCACAAGCTGAACCTTTATGTGAAAAAACATCCTCCCTCATTGATGAATCAGTCAGCACCAGAATTGAATTTGAAAATGTAGATGATAAGATTTCAGAATTTATTTCATGGTAGGACTCAGAATAAGGAAAGAGTGCAAATCTTCCCAGGATCGAAGAAAGGCATAAATAAATTTTTTTTGTTGAATGGGATACACAGTTGATTAAAGAAGAACATGCTACATCAAGCGCTAGAGCCATAATGAACAATCTGACACAATTATTTAATGATAGTTTATATGCTACTAATTTAATTCATACAATCTTTAGTTCATAAACTCCAAGGGTTCTCATTATTGTTAGAAGAGTCTGAATTATCCGAAGGTAGTGTTACTTCACAATTTGTTTCTTCCAAACCTCTCACTAGGTCACAAAGTGAAAAACTTGGTATTCCTCCAAAGGAATTTCCTTTACGTAATCGAGTTAAAACCAGAAAAACACCGTCGAAATCAGGTAGTGATATTATTTCTTCATCACAAACTCACTCATCTCCTTCCCAAACTCAAACCCAGAAGAGTATAATTATTCCAACAACCTCTACTCAAACACCAGTTGCCTCTTCAAGTCCCTCAACTGTTATCACAACAATGGCACAAAGAGCATGGACTAATCTAGGGGCTGTTGAAATGCCTACACCTTTGCATGATTTTCCAGATCATCCTGAAAAATGGCTACCAAAATTTAGTCCTGACCTTGGTATACAAGTAGAAGAACACATTAAGAACTTTATTTTATCTGTAAATTTAAATGCAGTACAACATGAAGATGTTGTGGTTAGGTTATTCCCTTATACTTTACAAGGGGCAGCAGGATCCTGGTATTTTTCATTACCATCAGGATCTATTACAAGTTCGAATATTTTCCAGGAACATTTCCTAACCAAATTTGGAGATGATAGATCAATAGCGACTTTAAGTAATGATCTCTCAAATTTGGGAACAGAACCCAAAGAACCCATTAAAGATTTTAATTCCCAATTCAACAAACTTTTGAATAAAATTCCTACAACCTCAAAACCTAGTGAGCAAGTCCGAAGTGAATGGTATATAACAGTTTTACCTTCAAATATAGCAATTTTTGTAGATAGAGCTGCTAAACCTACTTTGGCTGAAAACATGAAAGAAGCAATTGCAGTTGAAAGACGGATTATTGCTTTGGATAAGAAGAATTCTATTGAAGACAAAAAGTCCAAAAGGGTCAGTTTTAAGGACAATTCAAAGAAGAAAACACCTAAGGATCCTTATGACATGGAAGGCTTACAGAAAGTTCTGAAGACTTTGTCCAATGAAATGATCGAAATCAAAAAGCAAGTGGCAGAAACTTCTACCAAAAAGCCATTCAGAAATTTCGAAAGGAATCAGAAAAATGAATCTAAACCACCCAATTCAATATCCAATGCAGATTCCAATCTAGAAGAAGATGAAGAAGATGATACAACTCTATTATCGGAAGAAGATGAAGAAGAAGAAATAGTTGAATTACATGGGATGTGGGATTTCATTCTTCCTAATTCAGACAGTGAAAAAGAATAAGAAGCCATGCCAGTAAGTACAAGAAGTAAATCTACAGCAGAGCCTGTCCAAACAGTTCCCAAGAAGAAAAGTTCAACTTTGACTACTAAATATAAATCCCCTGTAAAGAAAACTTCCTCTTTTCCTACTCAAAATCAACCATCATCTTCTAATTCTACTACAACAACATCTAAGACTCTGGTGGTATCAGATCCTATGGATTATAACATTGTTGAAGACATGAAGAAAACCAGAGCGAATATCTCTCTACATGAACTCAGCAAACTTAAATATCAATAGAAATTGTTATTGAAATAATTAAATGCAACACCTATTTCTCCTCTACCAAGTGGTGTATTTTCCAAAGCAGCCAAAGGATTAGGTAAGCCACCAGATAAAGTAGATGCTACTAATACTATTCTTATTGGAGAAAGATCAAATTCTTAGACACCTCCTTTTCTTTTGAATTATGAAATATATAAAAAGAATTTTCATAACTACTTAATAGATTCAGGAGCATCATCTAACATAATGCCTACTTCAGTCTGCTCAAAATTAAACATCGAACCCCAGAAATCTGTTGTTCATATTGTTTAATTAGATCGGACTAAAGTGCAAGTTGTGGGAGAAATTAATTCAGTCACCATTAGGTTAGCCTCTAATCCTAGGATAGTCCAGAGAATTGATATACTGATTGCAGATATTCCTGAGTTTTATGGATTAATATTAAGTAGGGACTGGTTTGAAAAACTTAATGGTTATATCGCCACTAATTATTCTCACATGTGGCTTCCTCACAAATGGAAACCAAATCAAATCAAGGTTGAGCGAGAAAAACACATGATGCATACTGTAACAGAATTTGAACAAGCAAATGAACCTGTAGCTTTTAATAACAACATTCTCGAAGGATATTCTACTGAATCATTTCTTGGAAATTTCACAGCACCGCAATCACCTTTTTCTGTAAATACTTTTATTTCGCAAATTGAAAAATTTTCATAAATTGATTCTTAAAGAATTGTTAATTTTTCTGATCAATCTGTAGATAAACCTGTAGATAGGTCTTTATTTTTGTCTTTGTATTTTGATGGGTCAAAATCTAATGATGGTACATGAGCAGGATGCATTTTAGTTGATCTAGATGGGGAAAAAATTATGCTATCATGTAGATTAGAATTTGAGTGTACAAACAACACTACAGAATATGAAGCCTTGATCCAAGGGCTTTATAAAGCAATAGGATTGAATGTTAAATACCTGAAAGTGTATGGTGATTCCAAAATCGTTATTAGACAAGTAAGAAACACTATCCGTTGTCTTTCATATCATATTAAACATTATAAATCCCTTGTTCAATATCTTACCACTCAATTTTTAGCATTCAACATCTTTTCTATCCCTAGAACTCAGAATTCATCAACTAATTTGTTAGCTACTGTTGCTTCCAAGCTCCTCCCAGCTGAATATTATAGTCTAGAGAGGTTTTCAGTTGAATTAATATTTAGACCTTCTGTGTCAGATAGTGTCACCAATTGGAGAGTATTTTATCATGATGAAGATATCTTAAATTTCTTGATTCAGAAAAACCTTATGATGGCCAAATAATTGATGAAAATGATCATGATCTTCAAAACACATCAAAAGACAATGAAAATTCTATTCCCAAATCTGTAGTTAAACTTTAAGACTTATATGATATCAAAGATAGATTCAAAAATGCTACTAATGCTAAACTTCAAATTTCTACTTTGAAGTTTGAATTAGTGAATCTTGGTATTGAATCTAAACCACAAAATGTTAATTTAGAACTTGAGTTAACATCAAAGGAAAGGACAGCTTTCATCAGACTTTTGAATAAGTACAAAAATGTCTTTGCTTGGAATTATGAGGATTTGAAAACTTATAATACTTTTTTTATCCAACATACTATTCCAATGCTTTCCGATGTAAAGCTGGTGAAAGAGAAGTTAAGAAAAATTCATCCCAATCTGGAAGGACAAATCAAGTCAGAATTGAACAAACTTTTGAAAGAGAAAATTATTTTTCCGATAACACAGTCTAGTTGGGTCTCAAACATAGTTCCTGTAAGGAAGAAGAATGGAGATATCAGAATCTTTATTGATTTTATAAATCTGAATAAAGCATGTCAAAAGGACAACATCCCATTACCAACAATGGAACAAATACTTCAAAAGGTAGCTGGTTCTGAACTCATGTCTTTTCTTGATGGTTTTTCAGGCTATAACCAAATATTGGTAAACCCAGATGATAGGCTGAAAACTACTTTCAGAACCAAATGGGGAACTTATGCTTACCAAAATATGCCTTTTGGTTTGATAAATGCAGGAGCTACTTTCCAGAGAGCCATGGATATAGCACTCAAGGGTTTGATTAATAGATAAATTGTTATGTTAGGTCCCTATATCACTAGTACAGTCCCTTATTATTGTTAGTGTAACCCCCTTATTGTTATTATTATACCGTTTTAACCCCCATTTTTTTATTATTGTGCCCTTAAATTATTATTGTTAAGTCGGCTAGGATTACATTGTGGCCCACTAGGATTACATTATGGCCCCATGGACTTCTATATATAGAAAGGAGGTTTTGTAAATTGTATCATCCAAGAATTGTTCATTTATGTAATGTATTGGAGGTTTCCCCATCGAAGTGGCTTATTTTTAAGGCGTTGATATCTCTTTTCTTCTATTTTTGAATCTGGTTACACAACATTTGGTATCAGAGCTTTGGATTCTAGGGTTTTGCTGCTCCAAACAGGTCATCTTATAATTTTCACTATAACTTTTTTTCTACGAAGTTTCAGAAGCTAAAATGTTTAGGGTGAGAAGAAGAAATCCTAAGGAACATCTTCAAAAAATTTCAAAGCTTGGTTCGCAATATTTGTGGAGATATGATCTGTGGAAGTTAGGTCTTTTTTCAGGCTCCTAAACAGATCATCATGGAATTTGCACTATAACGTTTTTTCTACGAAGTTTCAAAAGCTGAAATTTTTATAGTGCGAAGCTGAAATCCTAAGGAACATCCTCAAAAAAATTTAGAGCTTGGTTCGCAATATTTTCAAAGATATTATCTGTGGAAGGTAGTGCTTTTTCAGGCTCCTAAATTTCATCTCAAAAAGGTGATCATGGGAAAATATTCATAACTCTCTCTCTAAGAATCAGATTGGAGTGTCGTAAAAAGTTTTCACAAGTACACAGAATGTAGTTTATTTTATTTTAATTTCAGAGCCAAAGGATGAAACAGTGACACGTGGAAATTCATACAAGTTCGCTCTACTGAACCAGTCCAAAATTGGGTCATTGTGGGAGATTAGACATAACTTTTTCTTGAATAATCCAAATCATATCAGACCTGTGGCATTGGAAAGAAGCTTCAGAGGGATACTACAGGGCTGAATTTCAAATATTTAGGTTTTGAAATTATATATATAATTCAATTTCAATATTGAGCTCCTCAAAAGCAAGTAAAAGGTGTGTATTTTTTTCTCGAGTTGCATAAGTCTTGTTTGAAGAATCAAGTTGAATTGATTGCAAGGGCATATTGTAGAATAGATATCAGTATTGGATTCTAAAATGGCCCCTAAAAATAATTCAACACCCATTAAGCCTTTGGAAAGCTCTACTATGACTCATGAAGATGAAGAATGGAAACATGACATATCAAAATTACAACAACAAGTGCAACAAATTTCGCTCTCACAAAGAGCAACAAAAAAAGACTTGGAAGTTTTGAAGAAAGGCGTGGAATCTAAGATAGATGGCATGGAATCTAAGATAGATGGCATGGAGGCTGGCATGGAATCTAAGATGGATGACATGGAAGCTAAGATCGATGAGAAAATGGAAAACATGAAGAATGTTCTAAAAGAAGACATGGAAGGTTTGACAAAGTTGATACAAGAAATGTTTCCTAATGGTGAAAAGATAGTAGAAGAACCTCATGATGAGAACAAAATAAATGTTAATCATGATTCCATAAACTCTAATGTTGGTGGGAAGAACCACCATATTCCAAAGATGGATATGAGGAAGTTTGATGGAAAGGATCCTGTAACATGGATACTACAGATGGAGCAATATTTTGATCTCCATAAAGTGCAAAACACACAAAAGGTACGCATTGCAACTTTACATTTAGAACAAAATACATTTGTATGGTATCGATGGCTTTGCTCCCGTAAAAAAATTGTCACCTGGTCAATTTTTACGGAGGAAATGATAGCACATTATGAGGATACAAAGAGCAACACCTTCTTTAGCAAATTGATAAATCTCAAACAAAAGGGTTTAGTGGGGCAGCACATTGAGGACTTCCAAAAATTGAATATAAGGGTAACTGATATTCCAGAGGAACACAGGATTTATCTCTTCATAGGCACTTTAAAGGATAACATTCAACATGAAGTTCGTGTTCTGGAACCTGATTCATTGGAGAAGGCATTCGGGTTGGCAAGAAAAGTTGAATGTAAAATTATGGCAACAAGGAAGCCTACCACTCAATTCTATAAAGAAGGAAGTGTGGCTACGCCTAGATTTCCACAACCTACAAGGTTGACACCACGACAATTGGAAGAAAAAAGAGCAAAAGGGCTTTGCTACAGTTGTGATAGCAAATACACTAAAGGTCATAAGTGTGCTGAGAAGAAATTATTTTACATAGATTGTGAAGAGGAAGAAGAAAATGAACAAGAAGAGGATATACACCGGGAACCAGCCCCAAAAGAGGAAGAAATGAATTCGACCATATCGTGTAATGCACTGGCAGGAATTACCACTCCTCAAACTCTCAAGATAAAAGGACAAATCAAGAAGAAAAAGGTAATAGTGTTGATTGATTCAGGTAGCACCCATAATTTTATTCATTGTAAGGTAGCCAAGGAATTAAATTGTTTCCTATACCAAGCACCAGAATGTCAAGTGATGGTTGCAAATGGAGGAACTATAAATTGCTCTGGAAAATGCCATAATATCAAGCTAACCATGAGGGAATATGTATTGAATAGTCCAATGCTTTCCATTCCTATGGGAGGTGCTGATGTTGTACTAGGAGTACAATGGTTACAATCTTTGGGGATGGTAGCTTTTAATTTTCAAGAACTTTTCTTGAAATTTTTTTCAGAAGGAAAGGAAGTCGAATTACGGGGTATTGAAGGGAAGCCGGGAAGGACAATAAGCTCTAATGTCATGACAAAGCTTCTAAAGAAAGAACAACGAGGCGTAATTGCACAATTATGCTCACTAGAAGTTCCGACATCAAAATCATCTATTTCTGCAGATCTCCAACAAGTCTTGGATAATCATTCCAAGGTGTTTGAAACTCCCAAAGGACTCCCACCTATTCGTGATCATGATCATGCTATTCATTTGATTCCAGGAAGTGTTCCTCCAAACATCGGGCCTTATAGATATCCTTACGTCCAAAAGAGTGAAATTGAACGTATGATTGCAGAAATGTTAGAGGCGGGTATAATTCAACCTAGTCAAAGTTCTTTCTCTGCTCCTGTAGTATTGGTACACAAGAAGGATGGATCATGGCGCATGTGTCCGGATTATAGGGAGCTCAATAAGCTCACCATTAAAGATAAATTTCCCATTCTGTGATTGATGAATTATTGGATGAATTACATGGAGCAATTTATTTTACCAAGTTGGATCTTCGTTCAGGATATCATCAAATTAGAATGAAGACTGAAGATATTCCAAAAACAACATTTCGAACTCATGAGGGTCATTATGATTTTTTGGTCATGCCTTTTGGCCTTACCAATGCACCTTCTACATTTCAAGGGTTGATGAATTCCATTTTCAAACCCTTCCTTAGAAAATTTTTGCTAGTATTTTTTGATGATATACTAATCTACAGCAGGTCTTGGAAGGATCATGTTGAACATGTTGACGGGGTGCTCAAACTATTGCAGGAGAAACAATTATATGCAAAAACATCCAAATGTTTCTTTGGAGTACAAGAGGTGGAATATTTGGGTCATATTGTATCTCACGAGGGTGTTAAATTAGACCCTAACAAAATTAAAGCCATTAAGGAATGGAAAGTCCCCACAACCATAAAGCAGTTGCGAGGATTTCTCGGGTTAACAGGGTATTATCGCAAGTTTGTTAAGAATTGTGGGAGAATAACAACACCTCTAACAACATTATTGAAGAAAGATGCATTTTCATGGACTCCTGAAGCAACTAAGGCCTTTGAACATCTTAAAGAGGCAATGTGCCTAGCACCGGTCTTAGCTATGCCAGACTTCATAAAAACCTTTATTGTGGAATGTGATGCCTCAGGAAATGGAATTGGTGCGGTTTTAATGCAGGAAGGAAGACCCATTGCTTTTGAAAGTCGTCCAATCAAGGGAAAGTATTTACATAAACCTATTTATGAGAAGGAAATGTTAGCAATACTGCATGCACTAAAGAAATGTTGAACTTACCTAATGGGAAGACACTTCAAGGTAAAAACTGATCATGATAGTCTTAAACACTTTTTGGAACAAAGACTATCTTCAGAAGAGCAGCAAAAATGGGTCACAAAGATGTTGGGTTATGACTTTGAAATAATCTACAAAAAATAAACCTTAATGTTGTTGCAGATGCACTCTCAAGAAAGAATGAAGAGGTGGAAGCATTGCTTTGTACTATTTCTATTATCCAACCAGATTGGATAACCGAAGCAAGAGATGAATGGAAGAAGGAAAAATATGTATGGACACTCATTCAAAAGTTGCATCAAGATCCTATTACATCTGATACATTTAGTTGGAAAAATGATTCCTTATGGTACAAAGATCGCTTATATCTTTGTAAGAATTCCCAACTAAAACAAAAGATTCTTCTGGAATTGCACACTTCTCCTTTGGGAGGACACTCAAGATTTTTAAAAACTTACCACAGGGTGAAGAAAGAATTTTTTTGGGATGGCCTTAAATTTGATATTCAAAAGTTTGTGGCGAAATGTTTGGTTTGCCAGCAGAATAAAGTTGAGACAATTAAGACCCCGGGACTTCTACAACCTTTATCCATTCCAAGTCAACGTTGGGAGGATATTTCAATGGATTTTATCACAGGTTTACCTAAGTACGAAGGAAAGAGTGTCATCATGGTGGTAGTTGATAGAATTACCAAGTATGCACACTTTTGTGCATTATCTCATCCATTTAAAGCAAGTACAGTTGCTACAACATTTATGGACAGAATTCAAAAGCTACATGGAAGCCCAAGGGTTATTGTGAGCGACATAGATCCCATTTTTACTGGAAATTTTTGGACGGAGTTATTTTCTTATTTGGGCACTCAATTAGCTCATAGCTCATCTTATCATCCTCAATCTGATGGTCAAAATGAGATATTAAATAAATTTTTGGAAGGATATCTTTGTTGTTTTGTATCTGATAAAAAAACACAATGGGTCAAGTGGTTACCTCTCGTTGAATGGTGGTATAACACTTCCTTCCATACTGCAGCAAAAATGACCCCATTTATGGCACTTTATGGATATCATCCACCATCCATCAGATCATCTTTAAGAGAAAATTCGAAGGTTCAAGCAGTGGAAGATCACATCGAGCATCAGCAAGAAGTTCTCCAACTATTAAAGGATAACCTGAATTTGGCACAAAATCGACTGAAACAACAGGCAGATCAACATCGCAGCGAGAGAATTTTTGATGTAGGAGATTGGGTATTTTTACGACTACAACCATACAAACAAATTTCCCTCATGCAAGCTAAGAAGGATAATAAATTATCACCAAAGTACTATGGTCCTTACAAGGTGTTGCAAAATATTGGTACTATGGCATACAAATTTGAGCTTCCTGCTTCTTCACGAGTACATCCAGTTTTCCATGTTTCATGCTTAAAGAAGGTTATAGGTGAAAATCTTCCAGTTCAAACAATATTTCCAGAACTTGATGAGGAAGGAAAAATCATTTTGGAACCTGAAGCGGTCATGGAAACAAGAACTCGATAGCTACAGAATCGATCAATTTCAGAGTATCTCATCAAGTGGAAGAATTTACCCACTGAATATTCTACATGGGAGGATGAGAATTTTATACAGAAGCACTAGGAGCTACTCAAGCATTGATGACAACACTTTTTTTAAGGAGAGGGGCATGTTAGGTCCCTATATCACTAGTATAGTCCCTTATTATTGTTAGTGAAGCCCCCTTATTGTTATTATTGTACCCTTGTAATCCCCATTTTGTTATTATTGTGCCCTTAAATTATTATTGTTAGGTCCGACTAGGATTACATTGTGGCCCACTAGGATTACATTATGGCCCCATGGACTCCTATATATAGAAAGGAGGTTTTGTAAATTGTATCATCCAAGAATTGTTCATTTATATAATGTATTGGAGGTTGCCCCCTCGAAGTGGCTTATTTCTAAGGCGTTGATATCTCTTTTCTTCTATTTTTGAAGCTGGTTACACAACATGTTATTTATCTTTATGAAATAACTGTATTTTCAAAGAAAATATCTAATCATCTACATGATTTGAAATAGATATTTGAAAGATGTAGAAGATTTGGCATTTCGTTAAATCCAAAAAAAAATCCTTCTTTGCTCTCAATGAAGGAAAACTCCTAGGATTTGTTGTGTCAAAGGGTGGCATATATATTGATCCTGATAGAGTAAAATAAATTTCTAATATTTCTTTACCACATAACAAGAAATCCATGCAATCCTTTTTGGGGCAAATCAAGTTTGTCAAGATATTTATTCCTGATTTTTCTCAAATAGTTTTACCTTTGCAAAATATGATTAACAAAAATTCAGTTTTCAAATGGTTACATAAAGAAAAAGAAGCCTTTTATTTAATCAAACAGGCAATCATTAATGCACCTACATTGAATACTCCTGATTTTCCTAAAAAAATTATTATGTATACTTTGGCTACTCAAACATCCTATGTTGTTGTTTTGACACAACCCAATGATCAACAAGAAAAAGCACCAATCTCTTTATTTAGATCAGATCTGCAAGGAGCTGAACTTAACTACTCCAATGTAGAAAAACAAGCCTTTGATGTATTTAAATCAATCAAACATTTTAGACCTTTTCTCCTAAAAACACATAAAAATATTATTGTCTCATTCTCTGCAGTGAGACAATTGTTAATACAAAAGGAAGTAGGAGAAAAGAGAGCTAATTGGGTAACAGCTCTACAAGAGTATGATATTGATATTAAGCCAGCTAAAATTGTTAGAGGGCAAGGTTTTTGCAGATTGTTAGCAGGATCTTCCGACATACCAAAGCATCAAGATCAAGATAATACTGTTCAAGTAAATCAGATAAGTATTATAGATTTTGAATCTCAATATGTTGATCTGATCTTTTATTTGAAAAATGGGTATGCTCATTCTAATCTTACCTATAAAAACAAGCATGCTTTAAGATTAAAAGCTAAACACTTTGAAATCATTGATGATGTGTTATTCAGAAGAAATTATGATTCAATTTTATTAAGATTTCTTGAAAAAACTGAAGCACACAAGGTGTTGCAGGAATTACATGATGGACCAGTAGGAGGATATTTTGGAGGTGATACCACGGCTCACAAAATAATTCATGTTGCTTATTATTGGCCTACCTTGTTCAGAGATGAACATGATTATGTAAGTAAATGTGAGATTTGTCAAACTGCTAGTGGAAGACAAAGGAAAATATCCTTTCCTTTACAATCGGTAAACATTGAGCAACCATTTGAACAATGGGGACTTGATATTATTGGAGAAATTGTTCCACATCCTTCCAAGCAACACAGATACATCCTTACAGCAACGGATTACTTTACAAAGTGGGTAGAAGCAATTCCTTTAAAGGTAGCCAATTCTGATGCAATCATTGAATTCATTGATCAATTCATTACCAGGTTTGGTGTACCTAATGCTCTTTTTTTTTACAATGCATCTTATTTTTCTGGAAATAGTGTAATAGAATTTGCAATCAAAAGAGGTTTCAAATTAAAATATTCAGCAAATTATTATCCATAAGGCAATGGTTTATCTGAATCAAAAAATAAAAATATTATCAAAATCATCAAAAGGAAAATTGATCAAAGTCAAAAGAACTGGCATAAATATTTAATTTTTGCATTATGGGCTAATCGTATAACTCATAAGGTTTCAATAGGTACATCACCTTTTAATCTAGTCTATGGAAAAGAAGTTGTAATACCATCAAACCTAATGCTTCCATCTTTAGCCCTAGTTCAGTTCATCAAAGAGAATCCTTCATCATCTATCCAATTGAGATTTGATCAAATTCTTAAAATAGAAGAAGATAGAGAAAAAGAAAAAAGTGTTCATGCCAAACATCAACAACTCATAAAATCTTCTTTTGATTCAAATTCTATCGGATCCAAAACTTTGAAAATTGGTGATCTTGTTCTGAAATGGGACAAAGAACATGAAGATAAGGGTAAGTATACCAAATTTCAAAAAATGTGGCTTGGACCATTTCAGATTGCTGAAAAGATAAGCTCATCAACATTCATATTGCAAGATTTAACAAGAAAGAGAGAATCTCTTCCTGTGAATGGGCTTGTCTTGAAAAAAATATTTTCTTAAGAAGGTAACCCCTTCTTATTTGTACATATTCCATTATGAAAGTTTATTTATTTACAAATAAGGTTGTTAATAGTCTTTATTTGGATTTTTTCTATTGGAAAATATCTTCGAGAAAATATTATAAATACTTATTTTATGTAAATAAGAATTTTTAAGGAAATGATTACAATTTTTGGGTAGTTAAAAATAAAATATTAAAGTTTGAAAAATTGTCTAAGCATTTGAAAAATCTTTTGAAACCTTGAGAAAATTGTAATCATTATAATTTTATTGAGCAGAGAAAGGTTATCCATAAAAAGTAAAGACTCTTTCAAGCTTTGGCATTCAAAACTCTAAAAATTTTCATCCATTGATTCTTAAGGAGAAAAATCATTTCACCCCATCCACTAAGGTTGTGATTTTTTAGAATGTAATTCTAAGAAACTATATGTCAAAATTAAGAGATAAGGGGTCCATCACGAGCCTGCTTACCATGATCATAAGAAGTAATAAAACTAACATTACCAATATTGCATACTAAAACAGGGTAATGGCTTATAATTATAAGACAAGGGGTCTCATCACGAGCTAGCTTGTTTAGTTTAATTACAACTAGTGAGTGGCATTGTTATTAACTGGATACCAAACCAGAACAATGGCTTTTAAATTAAAAAAATAAAAGAGAAAAACATGAGATAATATGTCTTGTGAATTTATCTTTTAAAGAGTCATGATCTTAGTTGGATGGGACAATGAATGGTTGATGGTTAAAAGGTAACCCTGTCGATATTATAAAGTTTGCAGGCAGCAGAGGCAATGCCTATGACAATAGAGTATATTACAAAAGCTAAAATTGGAAAGGTCCCTTACTTTATTATTATAAACCAATCAAAGCTTGAGAAAACTCAAAAATGTTTTTATTCTTGAGAAATTAGAAAGAAATTGTAAGTGATTTTTATTATTTTTCAAAGTTATATTTTATTTAAATTTCTCTAAAGATAGTTTTCATTATCTTTAAAAATTTTTACTTACTAAAAGTATAGCGTTCATTTTATTTTTTCAGGGATAACTGCTTCTTCTAGTGAATCGCCAATTGTTGTACGGTACAATAACCCTCCCCATTTCAAAATTTTAGTATAAATTTTATTTTAGAAATAGGTCCCCTTTCTTTTAGATAGAAATAAAATATTTTGAGGAAATCCGATTATTTTAAATAAAACAATAAAAATATTCATTGTTTAAAAGTAAAGCATCGCATATCACATATTTCAAATGCAAATGAACAAAAGTAACATCGAATTTATTCCGATCCAATCAATCATAAGTCTTATATCGCATCGGCACAAAGTGTAAATGTATTCATGTTAAAAAGTCTGATGCAATAAAGTAAATCGCAATCGCAAATCAGTAGAATCTTAAGGTTTCACATTTGTTTTGCAAAACTCCGATGCGATGTAACTTATCGCAATCGCATTTAGAAAAGGTTATCCTTCATTTGGTCTATTTCATAAACTTCGATGCGATACAACACATTGCAATCGCATTTCGTAAAAACAAAGATTACTTGTTTTATAAAAGTTCTGATGTGATGGGCCCCGCCATAATCGCAATTGTATTTCGGTGAAAATCATGAACAATTCAATTCCTTTGGAAATATCCGATGCGATATACCTTTATCGCTAATCGCAAATCGGCGGAAAATATAAGAGGTCTTTCGTCTTCCTTTAAAAAACTCCAATGCGGTGGATTGTCAGTTTTTATTAATCGTTATTTTGCGTCGCGCATATATTTATTGGGCAATCGCAATCGGAAAAATCAAAGGGACAGTTGTACATTAACATTTCAATATTGCCGATATCCGATTGTACGAACATCATTAATTGGAAAATCAAATGAATTATGGTAATCAATTCTAAAATGAATGCATGAATATGACTCTCATTGAGGGCATTTAATTTTAATATGGAGTTAATCAATTGGGATCTTTAATAAAAATATTTTCGCATAAGCTTCTCTCCTAACTTCATTTCTTCCTGCAACCGAAATATTTGTCTCATTTTCAGAGATATAGAACATCCAGCCCTTTTGTTCTCCGAACTAGTGAAACGATACCAAACGAAGAAGATGTCTAAGAAGCTTAAGAAATCAAGAACTGATGCCGCCACAAAGACTGCTGCCATTACCACAATGCCGAAAGAAAAACTAGCTAAAATCAAGTTGGTTACAGATACTGCATGCCAGGGTCTCGGGAAGCTTTCCTGGGATGAATTTTATAACCTGCTTGAAAAAGAAGACCCTACAGTTACAGAGGTAAAGGAAACAGTACCAGATGAAGAATCGAATTCAGATGACAATCCCCTCAAAGAACTTGCAAATTCTTTCCTTCATAGAATTGCAGCTCGAGTGAATGTATTCCCATATTATGACATAATACGATGGGTGATAGACAACACCACCATCACAAACAGAACATTCATAATGGTTGGGGGTAAAATGTTTGGGTCTTTTAGAGCAGAATACATCAAAACAATGTACCATCTGCCAGATCCTCAAAATACCTACAACAAAGCTTTCATAGCAGATTTTGCCGCAAGCAATGAAATTGAATCAGACCCAATTAAAGAATGGATATGAGCTCCAAAAAATCATAAGCATGAGACTTCAGGTATGTATTCTGTAGAGTCTCTTGCACCCCCGTATTTCTATGTTGTCGCGATGATGTGTAGACTTTTCAGAAATGATAATTCCGCAAGGTTTTCAATTCAGATGGTACCCCTAATTCATGTTGCTATAAATTCTGAGATTATGGATTGGTCATTTATTCTTTCTGATAATATGGCTAATAGAATTCTAGACTATAGAAAGAATAAAAATAGTGGAAATACTCCCCCATTTCATTTCTGTGCATGTATCTTAGATGCTTTGTGTTTTAATTTCGAATTCCCTATTATGGGTTGGAAATGGACTTCACAGGAACCTGTCCCGATTCACATTTACCATAAACTTTTGTGGAAGGCTCATTTCAAGAACCATGTATATAGAATTTTCCATGCCTTCATGTTACCAATTTACCAAACCATTTTTAACCAATTTCCTCGTCGGCTCTCTGAAAAATCAAAGCTTGATATATCCCTAATCGGAAATTGGTTTGGAGAAGAAAATTTTACCTATATTAGGGTTTTTGGAAGCATTGTTCAACCTCATGTCTCACCTCTATATGTCCCTAATAAACGTTTAGCTCAAGAAATTTATTACCATTTAACAGAAAGAGGGATGTCTAGGTGTTTGAAGAATTCCAAAAAATTGATGTGGACTACCTTTCCTTTCCATTGTGGAATTTATACTCTTAATGATTTTAAACATGCTGAAAAAGAAACCCTTAAGATAAGCAATCCTAAGCTTGCAACCGTTACAGGCAAACAATATGATCCAAATAAAGTGGCTTTTGATTTCACAACTTTGGTCCAAATTGCTAAGTTTGAGCATGAGCCTGATGTCTTTGATGATTTATTTGTCTCAATTGATAAATTTGCCCGAGTATATGATCTAGCTAAATCCAAACTTCAAGCAGAAGATATGAACAAATTTATGCAGTTCAGAAGCCATAGATTACTTAAAATTCCCCTTGACCAGCTAAGGACTCCTTTACAAGAAAATGAAAGTATGGAAATAGAACAAAATCAAAAGGAAGATGCAGCTAGAAAAATAGAAAAAGAAGTGTCTACCAGTAAAATTAATATGCAGACTGAGAAGGAAAGAACAGGTAACAAGCCTGATGTACAGACAGAAAAGAAGAATACTGGCAGCAAAGCTAATGTGCAGTCTAAAAAAGAAGATACAGGTAATAAGCCCGATGATCAACTTGAAAGAGAAAATTCCTCATAGAAAGAGGTAAATTCTGCTGAAGTGATTATTACTTCCCATTTGCTACGACAGTATGAAAAATTTGCTCAGGAAATAGGAGAACAAAACAATCCTCAAGTTGATAATCGCAATAATCAGGATATGGAGATCATTCCTGAAAATCCATCAGAAGAAATTGTGTTGAGATTTGAAGACATCCCTCCTCTGGATATATTTTATAGTCCTAAACATAGGGCTGTTGTCAAAAAACAAAGGAAAAGAAGAAAGATAGATGAAGGACCACTTGCAACTTCACAAGTTGAATTAATGAATGTTGTATGGAAGAATATTGAGGTAAATCCTTCAAAGGATCTTACCAAACTATCACAATAAGCAGGTGCCTACAGTGCAACCACTATAGATAAATATGTTGAAGTCAATCAAATGATAAAGAAAAAATACTTATAGATAGCATTGCTAGAGGAGAAAACAACATGTGATCAACAAAAGATATTGCAGTTGGAGCAGCAGTTGGAAGAAGAAAGACTCAGAGCCAAACAATTGGAATAACAACTGAGTATTGAAAAGAAGAAGCTTAATCAGCAAGATTTGAACAAACAACAACAGTTGTCTCAAGAGGTATCCAAATTGCAGACCTTGCTGCAAAATGAGAAAACTGCCAAAGCAGAGCAACAAAAAATATTTCAAGCAAGATTGGATAAAATTAAGGACTATCCTAAAATTGACCAATTTAAAACAGAAGCTCTAGAAACAAGCAAGCTATTATCTCAGCAGTTGGATGATCTATGTCAAAAAATTGCACAAGATGAACCTTTATGTGAAATAACATCCCCCCTCGTTGATGAATCAGTCAATACCAGAATTGAATTTGAAAATGAATATGATAAGATTTCAGAATTTGTTTCATGGCAGGACTCAGAATAAGGAAAGAGTGCAAATATTCCTAGGATCGAAGAAAGGCATAAAGAAATTTTGTTTGTTGAATGGGATACACAGTTGATTAAAGAAGAATGTGCTACATCAAGGGCCAGAGCCATAATGAACAATCTAACACAATTAGTTAATGATAGTTTATATGCTACTAATTTAATTTCATATTGTACTCTAGGTAAATTTCCAAGGATGAAAGAAACTGATAACAGATGGAAGAAGGAATTAATCAACAAGAATCAAAAGATCAACAAAATTCAGGAAATTACATGGGATGTCCTATGGACATATTTGATCAAACCACAAAGTTAGTAGATGGCAATCAAATGCCTTTCTAATGCCATAAATTACATCATTCCAGAGCTATCTGATGCCACATACAGCAGTCAGTTGCATTCGAGGTTGAGTCATCCAACCGAAATTAAAGATATGCTTAAAATCTGCCACCTCAGCACATTGAATAAAAAATAAATTAAACGAATCTGTTTTATTTGATATTGCAAGTATTTTCCTGGATCTTCAATGATAGTATTTAGCATAAGTTATAGTTAATTTGTTTTGTTAATTTCCTATTTAAACCCCTTTCAAGCATTTAGAAAGGGGTCCTGAATTTGTAATATTTCGGCTTTGGATAATACATTTCTGTACTCCATTGACTATCTTATTTTTATAAAGGATCACATTCTATGATTTTGTGGTGAATTATCTTTGAGAGTTGCATTTCTGTACCTTGAGGATTGTTCTAAGTTAAAGCACAGGATTTGGATATCGAATTGCATCAAGAAAATATCTTAATGAATCTGGTATTTCTATCAATTTACTGTTATTTTCTTTATGTAATGAAGTATTCTCTTTGAAATTTTCTATCATTTATATATGCTTGTTTCTAAAATATCTCTTTATCGTATCATTTATGAAGATCTAGAAATATTCATCTATCATAGTATGTGCAAATGATATATAGAATTATGAATGTGCTATGCTATTCTAACTCTGTTTAATTTCTTAAACGGAGTTATCATTATATGATACTGCATCTTTCTATTGAACAATAATACATTTTCATGGTTATTTGTTTAATAGAAACAACCTTTAAGTTGTATTCATATTTAATACTAGGGTTAGTTTTAGAATTATTTGCAAGTTATATATTAAGTTAGATAGATTAGTTCAGTTAGTTAGTTCCATTTATCCACTTACACAAACACTCCATCACCAAATCCATTTATTATTAGGAAACTGGTCTTATAAATCCAGTTAGAGCCACCACACCAAATAGAAAAGGAGTTGTCCTAAGGTTTGGACCGGGTGGTTTTCCCCCAATGTTTGAAGCAACGATTTTCGAGGCTTCAACAGAGTCCTACACCAATGTTCTCGATTTCTAGTTGGAGTAAGTGAACATACGGAATGCTTCCAGTTACCTGCGAAGCAGAGGAAAAAAAGGATAACTAATTAATGACTGTAATAGTACCTTTATGAGGAAAGGCAACCATTCTAAAATATGTAGAAACAATTGCAGTCATCGCATATACCCATGGTCTTCCGAGTAAAATATTATAGTCAAGGGGTTAGTCAACAACCTCAACATCAATACTTATTGTTTTTCCCCATAATTCAACTTGCAGGTTATTGATAATACCACAAGGTTTATATGTTCTTCCATCAAAAGCCTTAAACGTCGTTGATGATTGTGATAATCACGGCGAGCCAAGTGATTTCCAACAGTGTAGAGACATAATGCACGTAGATGCTCCCTCATCAATAATAGTGCAATGAACAAGGTGATTGAGAGCATTTACTTGGATGGACAATGCCAATTCTGCTGGTAGTTGCGGCACATAGCCCGTATGATTAAAGACGACAAGATTAGAATCAGTCGGATCAATTCCACCAATGGCCGACAATAAAGCATGTTTATAGGAGGGACAATTTTGTAATACCTAAAGAGCAGACATAACTGAAGGGGATTGAGCCAAATCTTCAACTATATTATAATTTTGTGCAGCTCTTTCTCGAGGATTATATGTCGATTTATGAATTACTCCCTTTGGTGGCTTAATCGTCAATTCAGGAATAACAGGAGGTGGTACTGATTCAGTAGATGGATTCATTGTCAAGGTAGTAGGTTGATCAGTCGGACTACCATATTCTTTATTCTGCGTCAACACCAAAATATCTTGTGAAGGTTTTGTACTGGATAACATTAATACTTGGGAACTAGGAGCTAGATCCGTAGCAACCAAATTTGTGTCTGGATTTGGAAATGGGTCTGTCAACACAGCTGATGCATTTGAATTCTTGATTATTTTTTAGACTTCAGCACGGTGAGGAAAATCCCTAAAAAATTGTTCCTCATTACAGATTATGCATGGATAACGAGGTTTCCGTGGTCCTGACGGTTGATCAGATGATTGTTCCTGTGGGTTAGAAGTTTGCTTTTTCTTTGATTTCCCATTTTTCTTACTTCCTAGTTGCTTATCACTTTTTCCTTTGTCAAATGAGATGGCGTTGATTTCAGAAGTAGGAGTAGGATCAGATGCAGTAGTGTTGTGTGTATTTACAGTTCCTATCAAGCCATCTCTAGCATGAGAGTCCTTTATTTGAGGAGGAAAATTGAAATTAGATCGCGGCGCATTTGGTATTTTCTCATAGAGCATGCCAAACTGGGTATAAATCAAGTCTAAATACTGGGCACAAGCGATGACTTGCTCTTTTTTGATGACACCACCTTTAGCCACATCCTCTGTTATAGATTGTAACAAGGATTTGATGAACCATTTAGTAAGGATCTGATTAGGAACAAATGTCTTAATCATTCGTCGACAATGACGCCACTCATGAATATGATCTGAAATGTGAGTAGCATTACTTTGTTTGAATTTGGTCAAGAGTTCCATTCCAGTTTCGTATCTGATTGGTACCTGGAAATGGGTCAAAAATACAGTAGCCAAAGAAGAAAAATTTTCAAATGAAGCTCTAGGTAATTCAATGTACCATTTAGCTTTCAAACCTGTGAGCGTTCTCTGGAAAAGACGTAATCGAACAGAATCACCATTTAGGGAATTTGATGAACACCATAAATGATAAGTCATAACATGAGTTGATGGGTCTTCTCCAAGGTTTCCATTTAATTTAGGAATGTCGGAGGGTAATTTATGTGGTATCACCGGCCACCAAGGAGCATAATTGATAGGATCATTAGTTAACTGGTTTAAATCTGTAATTCCAAGGTTGCAACAAAAGGAAATTGTCTATTAAGGTCAGGTTGAGCATAGCCAGGATAAGATGGAATTTCTTGGGCAAAAGGTCTTTGAGCACCGACATATGGGATTTTTTGTTGGTAACCCAGATAGGGGTTGTTTTGCATGGCAAACGCTTGAGAGTGTTGTTGACCAAAACCTAGATATGTTACTTTTTGAAATGAAGTTTGTGGAATTTGCGCCTGTGGCTACCAAGGGGTCTGTCCACCAAGATTATAATCCAAATTTGCATAATTTGGATTCAGTTGATATGTATAACCAGATTTTGTTTATGACACCCCATAAAATGGTGGACCAGCTTGTAAATAAATGATCCCTGATACAGGTTGTTGTAAATTAACCAAAGGATTTTGAGTTTGTAGACCCAACATTTGATGATATTGAGTTGAAGAACTCGCCTGATAAGGTTATGAACAATATTTTGATGTTGTAACAGGGGTATAGATGTATTAACAAGTGGTATTGAAGTCGATGTAACAGGTTGAATTGGTTTATACGATTGGACAACCGTTCATGGCTAGATAGGAAAAGTGGGCTGCCATTGACAAACATTTAAATCAACATTATTCTAACCAAAATGTGACCTAGTACTATCATATTGGGTAACCAAAGGTTGCCCCCAGCATAAGGAGGATAATAAGACAGAAAATATTGTTCACCGAATGCTGGGAGTCCAATTGATAAAGTATTTGACCCATAATGACCGACTTGATATTGTCGTGATGATGGATTTAATGAATCAAGTCGTTTAGTACTAAATATAGGACTACTATTTAAAACACCAGATGATGACATTGGCAAAGAACATGAATGTTAAGGTGCACCAGAGAAAGTGCCAGATAGTGATTTGTAACCTGTTGGGACCGAAGGGCCACCATGAAAATATGACTCTAGTGATGTTGTGAACATAGACAGAGTAGCGAGGGTAAGATCTGACGTAACAGGAACAGCAAACCCAACCAAAGATTTTGGTTCAAACATGGTAGTTTGACCAAGTGTATACCCTCGAAAATTGGCGGGTGATTGAATGGAAATACGATCAACAAAAGTAGATGGAAACGATTGAGGAAATGACTGGTACAGGTAAAGGTCTCCCCCAAAGTGGGTTTGACTTAGAGGTGTATCAGGTTGATGGATTTCTTCAATTGCGATTAAACCAGGAGGAAGAACTTCACCGTTAGGCCCAAAATATATTTCAGACGGTTGACTGTGTGAAATAGGAGTTTCAGTGGCTACAAAAATTTGTGGGATGCCCAAGGTAGGAACAACTTCCAGCTATTCAGATTCAGGATTCAGATTTTCTGGAAAAGAAGAGACAAGATCTAGATCAATATGTGATTGAACAACGTCGGGTCCAGGAGGTATGGTCTCAGCGACTGAATGGATCGTGACCACGGGTAATTGTGAAGGCTTTGTTTCGACAACAGTAAACGAACCAGGATGTGTATAAAAAATTTGAGCTAACTCTGGATTAAAATATGATGTTTCGCCAGAGGTACGAATTGTACTTGATTCGGCAATTCATGATCGCCTTCACCTACAAGAAATAACTTCCAGTGGTAAAGGTGGTTTTTAAAGCTAATCTATGCGAACGATGGGGGGTAGGATTATGTTCTTCCACGATTACTGATTTATTATATCCAAAAACAAATAAACAAAAAGAGGGTAATGCTAGGCCAAAAGGTTTACTAGGAAACTGTGAACTGAAAAATACCTCTTGGCGAACCAAAAAGTACAAGCAGGTAATTGTTGAGTCTCAAAAGTGTTTTCCATATTCATACATATTTCCATTATGTCATAACCATTTAGCTCTTATTTCATAGCCATCTGAGCTAAAACCCTACATCAAGTAACCAATTTCATAAATATATGGGTTAGGATCCTTGTTTTCCAAAGTTATTTATTTTATGTATTTAAAGTGAATTTATGATTAGAAACTAGAAAATTAACATAGTTTCATATATCTATATATGTGTTATGAGTTTTGTGACATGTGTAGGTCAAAAGGAGACTTTTAGAAGACCCTTATGTGGCACTCTAAGGCCAAATTTGAATTTGGTTGGAGAAGATTATGGGATCAAGAGGATATGTGTCTCATTTCCTTGTTGTATTGAAACTCTAAGAGGATATGTGTCTCATTTCTTAGTTGTGTTGAAACTCTAGAAAGACATGTGTCTTATCATTCCCTATTTTGATTGTAACTCTAGAGATGGAGGGAGAGATTCATGGACTCCCATTAATGAGATAACTCCTCATATTTTGTATAAATAGGAGAAGCTTTCTCCTATCATGAGTAGTGAAAAAATAGTGAAAAATAGGAGAAGGAGAATAGAGAGTGTTTTGTAACAAAGCTTAAAGATGGAATGGGATGTAGATTTGTGAATTTTTCAATAAAGAAGTTCCTTGATGGTGTTTTGATTACAATTTTAAGGAGCTAAAGAAGGATTACACCAAATTGGTAGCAGAGGGCCCCTGTTATTCAAGGAGGTTTTGCATATTTTCTAGATAAGTTGTTTTCAATTCTGTTTTGTCATATTTCCTTACTTAGATTGCTTTCTAAAATCATAGCTTTTAGCATTATTTTTCATGTCATTTTCTTAGATAAATGATCCTCATGATATTGCAGTTAGTCTCTTTCTCAAGCTCTTCCAATACATCTTTATTAAATTAATGGGATTCAATTGTGATATTTTGAGTTATTAGCATTTCATTTTCTGTTATTTAGTTTTTAGTGTTTACATTATATTTCTTTAGGCAGAGTCAGTAAGAGGGCCAGAAGCTTCTGGTTTCATCCTTTCTATTAAAGGTGAAATAACCAGTAAAAGTCCCTACTGTCAATCTCTGTATAAGAAATATTTTGTTCACACAATTTTAGATCAGATTCCTTATTATACTGTAGTTAGTCTCTTTCACAAGCTCTTCCAATAAATCTTTAATTCATGAATGAGACTAAGTTGTAGTATTGTGAGTTATTGATTGTTTTGCTTCATAGAAGATCCTTATCACATTATGATTAATCTCTTTCAAAAATCTCTTCCAATAAACCTTTAACTCATGAATGAGATTTAGTTGTAATGTTATAAGTTGTTTCAGCCTTTCATAGGATATCCTTACTACATTATAGTAATCTTTTTCTCAAGCTCTTCCAACAAACCTTTAACAAATGAATGAGATTTCACTATAATGTTTTAAGTTACTGTTATGTTTTGCAATTAGATTAAAATATCATCATTATCTTACAACCATTCTTTTTCTTAAAAGCTCTTCCAACATATCAATATTAGATGAAAGAGATTTGGTTGTATTATGTTGAGTTAATAGCATTTTCTATTTTGCAATTAGATTAAAAGATCCTCATTATCTTACAACCATTATTTTTCTTAAAATCTCTTCCAACATATCAATATTAGATGAAAGAGATTTGGTTGTATTATGTTGAGTTACATTTCATGTTCATTTGCAAGCTAGGATATCCATGGATTAGAATGTTCTGTTTTTCACCATTTTCCTAATTAGGGATATAATTTACAATTACACTCTGTTTTGAGTCCAAGGTTTCCTTTTCTTTTCTTTTTGACATAGATTTGAACATAAGTACTAAAAAGACAAAACCCAAAAAAAAAATATCAATAAAATACATACAACGAAGTAAGGAAGAGGTCACTTAAGCACATATAGTGCACCACACTTCATCAATTTACTAGCCCTGGTTGATAATTTATGTTAGCAATTTAGGACACTAAATTGACTACACAGTAATCTCCCCGAATGCTTTGTTCAGTGTATCACAATTTCAAGGCGGTCGACTCGGTTCACTATGGATGGATAGCACCTAAAATTTTTCCTCCCAAATATACCCAAAGGTACGTGGAGGCCCAAGTCCGTATTAGCGTTGTCTGATGAAAAACTGCACAGTGAGAGCACCCCTTTATACTTATCGTACTGTAACATCGCTCGATATACACAAGAGTACGTGGATGAGCTACGATATACTTACGTACGTGGAGTGAGGTATCACACTCAGAATGTATCGCAGACAAGTTAACGACAGCTGCTATGTTTTACGACACTGGAACACGTCTCTAGCCTAGACCTCTAAATGTTATCGTTAATGTTCCAAAGCGTTGTTAAGTAAATTGAGATTTATTTTATGTTGATCTTGCTTAACAATTTTCCTTTCAGGTTCACCATGATGATGTATATGAAATTCCTAAACTGCAAGCTAAGAATGATAAACAAATTTTCACTTTCATTTTTTCAATGAAAGACCTAGCTACTAAGGGAAGAGAGCAAGTAATTTGAGAGCAAACAAATTAATGAACAAAAACAAAATCAATGAATCTCAAAATAAATGCAGATTTCCTAATGTTCATTTTGCAAAAAACACACAATCCTACATGAAAATGCAAGTTTTTCTTTTCAATTTCCTTAATGTTATGAATGCAGAAAGAAAACTAGGTGCACTAGATCAATAATCGAAATGCTTTTTACTTTCGAGAAACGAAGAATACAAACAACAATTTCCCTTTTGAAGGAAAAATGAATATTTCAACAACAATTTCTCCTATCAAGGAAATGAAGACTTTACGACAATTTCCTATTTCAAAAGCAAACGATTCTTAATGCGACCATAAAAATTACTTTGAAATCAACTTGTCAATGATAATGAAAAACTTTTTAAAACAACATTGAACAAATTTTCAGTCAAAGGAGAAGAAATATATAGAGCTACTGGTCAAATAGAGCATTAAAATTTTCAAAACAAGTCAGCAAACAGAACTGAAGCAAAATACAAAGTCAGATTCAAGGGGATTTGTTCCTTTTAGGAGCCAACGTAGTCTCTGAAGGGAGACAGTGCTCTGCAACGCAGGCTGACAAGGGAGACAGTGCTCTGCAAAGCACTGTGCCCTGACCAAGGGTGCATTGAGCATAGTAACAAAGAAAAAGCTACCTTTTGGCTCACTAAATTTGCAAATTAATCTCTGAAAATGTCTAATCTTTATGTGAAATAACTACTGGGTGGATTTAGAAATTAGATCAGAGACTAAAACACCTAGATTCAAGAGAAATTATCCCCAGCGGAGTCGCCATTTTGTTGGGCCAGAATTGTAATCTACGGATAAACTACGCTTCCCTAGACTGGTGTCTAGTCTAGAACAACAGGTGAAAGACTGCACTACACTTTTTCCTAACTCAGAACAGATATACAGAGAGGATTGTATGCTTACTTGTTTCAGTCGCTTCCAAATGGCTCCTTTCTGTCACTTCCACTACAGCCTCAACTTCAAGCAGTTTCAAATAGTTGAATGCTTCCTGCAAGAAAGAGCACTGAAACAGCAGAAGATACAATAATCTAGATATCTATTCAAGTTAATTAGCCAAATCAGTTAAGCATAAACTACATTCATCAAATAATATTTTACAACATGGAAAATCAAAGTAAACATGGATGCATGTAGGGAAAAACAAGAAGTACTCTTTATTGATGATAGAAGGAGAGGTTACAACCTAGTGACTGATTCATCATGACCTTCCAGCAGAGTTCCTTAGTCTCATCACAGCATAAGTCTCTCCACCAGCAACTCCACAAATCAAACTCTCTACTAAAAATTCTCCAGCATTTCTCTACTCAAATTCTTCCTCCTTGAACACTTAGCTTTGTGTTCAATTTATAGATGAACTGTAGGTTGTTTTTCGATAAATTTCATTCCAAAAATAGGCAAGACATGTTTTCCAGTCATGTAGATGTCAAATGGACACTTGGATCCGAAGCATGACACATGTGAACCCTTCTAGAAGACACTGGCCAAGTGGAGATTCTAGAACAATGAGAATTTCGCTCCCAATGTGACCAACGCACCTTTGAATGTCCGGAAGTGCTTTGCAGAGCAGCCCAGAATGGATCTACCTGCATATGAAACGCACTTAGGCCCTTTATATCATGCGTTGGTGAGCTCCCACATGTTTAATAATAAGCTTCAAACCATGGAAAATCCTTGCTTTGATGAAAATCTTGTTTGATTCATGAATGTTTCCTGTCTTAGGGCATATAGCAACTGAGATGATAGGGAATGATAGACCATTTGATCATCAGTCCTAGAGATGCTGCCCGATTAACTAGGTCATTAGGAATGGTGCCAAAATTGACCTACAACAAGCACCAGGCTGTGGATATGGATAATAAGGAGGTTGGGTAGCAGTGTGGTAAATAGAAGGTTGGGAAAAAAGATGAGGCATGCCGTATCCTGGATACGTGCTACTGGGAGGGGGGAAAGTGTCGGACGAGCTGGCCCCTCCCTGAGAGAAACCATAGCCCATGAGAGGTTGAGCATACGGAATAAAGAAAGCTCCAACGATATCATCGGTGGCGTGAGATGCCCCTGGTGAATTGGCACCACCAGGTCTTGGAAGATCAGGTAGGATGGTATAAACATAACATGACTGAGCGTAGATCAGGTCATATTTTAACGCAATTTGGAGAGCGGCTTCTTCGGTTTGAGGAAATTTCGATGCGACATATTTCTCAATCAGTGGCAAGAGAGTCCTAAGGAACCAGTCCATGTAGACACGGTCTTTGAAAGTAGGGGCTCAACATAAGCTCCTTCTTCTCCGCCATTCCTGAACATGTTCGGATAGGCGGGTCGTAGACGACTGATGGAAAGAGGTCAAGAGCTCAGTAACAGTGTCATAACAAAGGGGAAGCTGGAAATAAGACAAAAAATCCTGGGCCAAAGTCGCAAAGGTGGTATGAGAGGAAGGGACGTGATCAACATACCACTTAGAAGCTTCACCTGTAAGCGTTCGTTGGAACAACCGAAGACGAACAGAGTCATCGATAATGGAATTAGACGAACACCACATGTGGAAAGATTGAATATGATTTGAAGGATCTTCTCCAGCAAGACCTTCAAACTTATAGATGTCTGAAGGGAGCTTAGTTGGTATAGCAGGCCACTTAGCATCATGGTGTATAGGGTCGTTTATCAACTAGTCGAAATTTGGGAGGGTGAGGCCTGCCATGAAAGGGAGAAAGGGTGTTGCTAGGGTAGTGTCTGTGGCGGTCCCACTAGTGGTATTTCCGACAGGAGGGCCGAGGTTACCACCAGCATTAGGTCCTGCACCAGACATAGTGAAGGTATCAGGGGGAGAATCGGAGGCAGGAAAAGAAAGAGAACCCAAAGGACTAGAAGAAGAGTCAGTGTGCGGACCCAGTTGAGGACTAACTTGAATCCTCTGCGGAGGAGTGAGTCTCCCTACCAGAAACTGAGGTTTTCCCTCATCTAATGCAAATAAGAACTTTTGAGGGTTTATGGATAGGCCACACCTTCTACATTTTTCAAAAGTTCTTCTTAAATGCTCAATATGTTCATCATCATTCTTTGAAAACACAGTGATATCATCAAGATACACCACCAAAAACTTGTCATGTTCTCCCACAAAGGCTATATCCATTGCCCTTTGAAAAGTAGCTCCTGCATTGATTAATCCGAATGGCATCCTGGCATACATAAAGGTTCCCCATGGTGTAGTAAATGCAGTTTTCTTCTGGTCTTCTGGAAAAACGACCACTTGATTATAACCAGAAAAACCATCCATCATTGACATTCTGGATGCTCCCACTACTTTCTGCAGGATGTGGTCCATCTTAGGCAGTGGATAATTATCTTTGAGAGATGCTCTGTTCAAATTCCTGAAATCCACACACAGCCTTATTTCTCCATTCTTCTTTCGAACAGGAACGAGGTTCGCTATCCATTCCGAGTATCTCAATGGCACAATTATCTTGGCCTTCAGTAATTTCTTGATTTCTTTTTCAATAGAGGGGAGTAGCAGAGGATTGATCTGTCTGAGCTTCTGCTTATAAGGCTTTGCGTCCTCCCTCAATGGAATCTTATGCTGCATTATATTTACATCAAAAGTCTTTAGGTCCTGATAGGACCAAGCAAATACATCTTTGTAAGATTGAAACAACTTCAGATATTTCTCTTTATAATCTTTTGGGACCCTTTTAGATAATTTTACAATTTTGGGATCAGCATAAGTACCCAGATTCAAATCTCCCACTTGATCTTCTTCTGTTACTTTGCTAGGCTGCAATGGGATATCGTCTTTGTTAAATAATATTTCTAGAGGTACCAGCCCTCTAGGTATAACATTTCCTTTCAGCTGCAGCACTCTATTTCCTGCTATCTTTTCTTCCCATTTATTTTCTGCAATATTTTCAACTTCTTCCTCCTCATTATCATCAATTTCTATATTTGTGAATTCTCCCACTGTCTCCATGAATCTTTTCATCTGTTCATCATCTTTGAAAACCTACCAATGCTTTATATTATCTGGAATGGATGGTCTGTACCGTACCTCCACTTCATATCTTAAAAGTGGATTTTGAGGAGGACGGAATATACTGGCAGCTACAGCAAGAGAATCTGCTATTCTGTTTTGCTCCCGGGGCATGAACTGTATATTAAATGCTGAGAAGAAATTTTCTATCATGTCCCATACTTCGTTTCTATATGCTCTGAGCCGAGGATGCTTAGTTTGGCATTGATTTTTGATCTGTCTCACTACCAGCTCAGAATCTCCCAAGACTTTTAAACATTGGATGCCCATATTTCTGGCTGTCTGTAATCCTAATAATAAAGCCTCATATTCGGCTACGTTTTTTGTAGCCTCATACTCCAATTTAAAAGACAACGGCACCCATTTCCCGGTAGGAGAGATCAACAATACCCAAGCTCCATTACCTTCTCTTGAGTTGGCTCCATCAAAATGTAACGTCCAAATCACTGATTCCTGATCTCCTTTAGGCTGATCAGCTTGAATTTGACCAAAGAGGGGCTCATGGGCATAATTTTGATTTTCTTCTAACATTAAGCATGAGAAATCTCCCTCTTTGTTACAAACTGGAGAGTTCTCTGAGCAGTCAGCCTTAGTTACCATTTTAACAAATCTAGTCTCCCTGTACAACCTCCTTTCTTGACCTCCGAAGACTGGGACAGTAGCATATGTTAAATCCAATTTAATTGATCCCCCAATCTTTGTACCCCAGGACCTTGACAATAGCATGCCAAAGCGGGCTAGGATATCAGCGACCACAATGTCCATGACCACACTTTTTGCTGGAATTTGGGCCAAATTGACCACTAAATCTTTTATCATTCCCAGGCATTTAACTCTTTTGGAATCAAATGAATATAAATCTTTATATGGTCTTGTAATTTGCAGTCCTATTTGCTCCATGACAGATAGAGGCATAAGATTGTGGGAAGCCCCAGAATCTAACATACAATTGTGTAACAGCAGGTCATGAATGACTAGGGATACGTAAAAGGGAGGAGTAGAGGAGTCTATATCCTCAACATGTGGGCCAAATACTACCATGGGTCTTTCTTCTTGAAGATTTAGACTATCAGGTGCAATTGGTGTTTCAGGAGGAAGCATAAAGGAAGTAACTTGAGACTGATATACAGGTTGTTTCAATAATTCAGTCAGTGGGACAGGAATCTTAATTTTCTCAAGTTCTTTTTGCAAATTGAAAGCAGATGGGGGCTTTTCTATCACAATTTCTTTTGACTCCTTATTTTCAACTGAAGACTTGACTTCTTTTGACACTGACTCAACATTAAGAGGACTGACTATTTTTGAAGAAGAAGGAGTCTGAATATTAGACTGTGAGGGAACATTTATAGGGTTCTTACCTTTTTCCATATTTTTCTTTGTGGCTGATTCCTTCTGAGCAGATGCTTCTTCTTGAGGTGGTTCTTCTTCTTGCCCTTGAGTTCGGGTCCTCTTTCTTGAAGATCTGAGATCATATTTTACGTTGAATTGCGCTTCCATAAAATCAGCAAATTGCTTACAGTAATGGTCAATCTCTGCTTCTTCGTCTCCATCTTGCAACGGGAAATCCATATCATCATTATTTGAAAAAGCCAGATTTGAATCTTCTAATCCATAAGCCGCATCCCCAGTGGAGTCATCTGCTGGTCCTTCCAGGTATATGGGATGAGGTACCTGGTCTTGTTGTTCCTTTGTCTCTCTCGGCAATATCTGGAGAGGTGGCCTTCTATACTGGGGATTATATCCTCTGTTTGGAGCATTATAGAAATTTTTGGGAGCTGCATTTTTAGCTTCCAGTTCAAGCTTGACCATCTTCTTTATCATCTTACTTATTTCATCCAATTTCTTTGAATATTTTTCTTGATTAGAAGCAGAAACCTCTTCTTTGCCTCTCCTCTTAATATCTTGTTCAGTTTTTCCCTTTAGTTTCCTAGTGGAGGAAAAGTTTGCTTCCAATTCCAGAGCATCTGATTGTGCATCATCTAAAGTGGCAGGTTTCCTTTCTCTCAATGAGAAGCCGAAATCAAAATCAAAGGCTGCTGTGAAAATTATCTTGGCGGCCGCTTCATGGGGCTTCATTTCAGGAGGCAGGCTCAGATATAACTTATTGAATCTTTTGATGAACTCTGATACTCCTTCATTCGGCTTCTTATTCATGGTATTAAATTCAGTGAGACATTGACCGTGGTCTTTCTTTTCTCCCCACTTTCTAAGAAAAGTATTCTCCATTTGGTCCTAGGTGGTCACAGAATTATTTCCCAATGTCTTAAACCATTTTCTGGCTTCCCCTTCCAAAGACTGCACAAATAATCTCAAGACCACATCCAGATGTTCAACATTTAAGTTTTCTGCAAAAGAGCAGAAGGTCTCGAGATGTTTCTGAGCATCAGCTCCATTTTCACCATTAAACCTCGGCAGAATCTTTAGATAATCCTGTGGCATATCATTTAACACTTGGGGCAAGGCCAGTGGGGCGTATTTGTTCAAAAGAAATGCAGGAACATTGGCCATTGGAGGAGGTGGGGGTTGTACAATAGTCTGAGATACAAATGAAGGGAGAGGAGTAGGAGGAAGTGGAGTATGAATAACAATGGGAATATATTGCACAGAAGCCTGAGGTGTGGATGGGAATAGTTCACGGTTAACAACAACTACTTCTGTGACTTCTTTAATTTCCTCAGCCTCGGGAGAAGGATGAGAATCTTCTTCAATCCAGGCACTTCCTCTACGTGGAGTTTCTGAGTAAAACTAGGGATTTTCTGTTTTGATCTCTTGAGAAGAAGAGGGCGGATAATCTTCAACGGAATATTCAGGATCTTCGACACGAACTAATTTCCTCTCCTTACAAATTCTTTTATGAATAATCTTCTCTGGGTCAGACACGTAATGTGTTTTCGACTGAGATGTATCTGACCTCAAATGTGGCTTGCAAGGAGCCAGGACTACCAGTAAATTTATCAAATGAAAGCAGTGGAGTCGCCAAGGTGAGAGATACGTAACTCTTCAACTCTCTGTGCTCACCTGATTAGAGAGTGAAAACAATTTGTTGAGGCCCAGGGAAACTGATATTCTTGAATTAGATCCCTGGCAACGGCGCCAGAAAGATGTTGTGGACAATTTTGTCACCTCCTAGAGACAGTCTAGAGTTGCCATAGACCAGTGCCTAGGACATCTTAATATAGCAAGGAGCTCTTCATATAGCTTGGGTTGTCAGTCCAAAAGCTCTCTTACTATCTCTTGTTAAACAAGGAAAATAATTTAAACGGGACCAATCTCTCTCAGAAGCTGATACAAAGAGAAGAATAATGTAGGGACATCATGTAAAACTCCAATACAAAGGCATCAGACAGTTAAGAGACAGCTTACTGTAAAGAGGGCCAGTTCAAGTAATATATCACAGAAATCAAATATCAGGAAGTGAGTGCAGTGAGGAAACATAGAGAAGATATTAGTTAACATGAGACTGATACCCAGATACACAACAGAACCACATAAGGGCATATCAATCTATGAATCCTTATATGACAATGGCGTTTTAAAAGCACCCTCCTCAAGTAACTAATATAGCAGAAAATATGGAAAAGATGAACATGGAACAATATATCGTGACTAGGCCTATTTAAAGCGCTTGACTAATTCCAGAAAGGGCACCAACAAGGATGAATCCTTACTGCAAACTAGTGAGCCACTCGCATTCTAGAACATGATACAAGAAGATAAATAGCATGAAAGAGATATTGTATTAACACATAAGAGAAATTACATACTGTGAGATACCAAAGACCAGAATCCTCATTACAGTTATAACTCCTCCTCACTGAGACCCTACGGGCTCTGAACCTTCATACAGAAATATTACAGAATGTATACCAAAGCCTTTTCACTGCACATTTTGCTGATAGAAATCTGGAACCCCCACAATGCCTTTCCTTCTCGCTTTTATAGATGAGATAGAGAATTCTAGAGGAGGAGGTAGATAGAAAGCATTTAATAACTTATTTTGAATCAAATGCTGGAAAACATTCGCGCCCACACTATGAAACGACTGAACATAAATGACTGTACTTTACAATTTATTTCTGGAAATGAATGCTGAAAATGAAAATCTGCTTATATACAAGACATAAATAATAAAATATGTAAACATTCGGCTCTTTTCTGGAGGAGGAAGATCTGCGGAAATAAAACCTTGAGGCGCCTGTTTCTGTACATGGTACTTTCGATCTTCAATTCTTGGATTTAAATTTGAAACCTTTTTCGTGCTGGACCCTGAATTCATTGTTTCTTCATTAATAATCTATTGCTGCATTAATATTTCCATCCGCCCAAATGCGCCCCTTTTGATTTTCTCTGGAGAGTTCCATAGATCTAAGTACCCTTCTTTAATGGAGGTCACATCATAGTGACTTCCAGATCCTTTCCGCCAATTTTGTTCCCACCACAAGTTCCTGCAAAAACAAAAGCCTGTTGAATAAAACTAATCACAGGGATAGAGGACAAAGTGAGGCTAACGAAAGCGGTGGCATAGATATGAGAGGCTGATGGAATGACGCGGGGTGGAGACTTCAAACAAAAACGCTGAGGTGTGATACATAACCGGAATATGTGAACAATGGAGGAGAAGTGAATGACATGTAGGCAAACGACGAAAAACGGCGGAAGGATGCTGGTGGTACGAAAACTTTGAAGATTAACTTTTGGGGGCAATTACAAAGGGAATACATAACAAAGCAACGGAGCAAAGGCTTAGGAGGTGGGACTCGGAGCGCATATCGCAAAATCGCAAGAGGGGAAAATGCGATGGAGGTAAATATGGAATAACAAAATTCCGCGCTCTACGCTATGCGATGGGCGTGGTCAGTCGAGCGCGGATCGCAAAAACGAAAAGTGCGACGACGGGGGGTGGGTAGCGCTAACGGGAAACTGCGCTTTTGCGATGAGGTGGACATGCGATGAGGGTGAGGTGCGATGGCGCGATTATTCGATCTGCGATAAACGCTCAAAGGGATAACGCTTGGTTATATGTAAGAAAGGAGGTGCGGAGCTAGAAGAAAAAGGGGCTAGGCCTTATATAACCTTTTCAAAGCGGACTTTTAGCCCTTTTTAAAATGTATTTCTGATGCGGGAAAGGGCAGCAGTAAAGGGAAAAGAGGAGGCTATGGCCGAAATTTGAATAGAGGGGCTGACTTGTACAACATCAGCTCCATCTGGGGACGGCAGGCTCGTCCTCGGGCATGCCGAGAACTCGCAGACCTCAGACCCCCTTGTATGTGAATTTCATTCTACGATCCCTTTGCAAAAAATTATCCGCTTATTTATATTATTTACATTTCAAAATTGAAATCACACTTGCATACATTATATACATAAAATACATCAAGCCTGGTCTGCCTGAGTCAGTACTGAAAGTAGTGTTTAAGGAATTGTCCATTCACAGGGGCGTCCAGCAGATCACCGTGTAGATTTTCTAACATGAAAGTGTTATTTCTCCCTAGGTTCACTATTTTGAATGGACTAAACCACAGCGGGTCAAACTTGGCATGCTTGCCCTTTTCTGCTCTGCAAACATCCCACCTGAGAACCAGGTCTCCCACTTGGAAATTCCTACCTTTTGCACGGCGATCAAAAATATCCTTCATTTTTTCCTGATACTCTATCAGTCTCTCATTCACCTGGTGGTGCGTTTCTTCCAGTTCTACCAGATGATTAATTCTTCTGATCATGTCATCTGGTTCTTCCTGATTCTCTTGCATAAAACGTGCCACTAGTAATGCCAATTGCAGAGGAAACACAGCAGCTCGCCCATACACCAGCTCATAGGGTGACTTCCCTGTTGCTCTTTTGCTGGTTATCCTATTTTCCCATAGAGCAAACTTCAATTGAGAGTCCCAGTTTTTCTGATTTTCACTTATTGTTTTCTTCAGAGCCCTTACCATGGTTTTATTGGACGACTCAGCTAAGCCATTCCCCTGGGGATAGTAAGCTGTGGAGTGAGTCAATGTAATGTTATACCTTTGACAAAACTTTACAAACCTGGCAGACCTGAAAGCCTGCGCATTGTCAGTTACAATTCTAGCAGGGCAGCCGAACCTAGATATGATATTTTCCTCTATAAATCTCATGATCACAGCATCTGTAGCATTTCTTGTAGGCATTGCTTCCACCCATTTCGTAAAATAATCCGTGGCTGTTAGTATCCATTTATGTTGGCCACTTGATGGGGGATGTATTTCTCCTATGAAGTCTAATCCCCATTTCTGAAATGGTTCATTCACATGGATGGGAATCAAGGGCAAGGCTGCTAATTTCTGTCTTTCTGCAAATCTTTGGCACTTGTCACATGCTCTGACCCGAGTAGAAGTATCTGAGTACAGTTTTGGCCGGTAAAAACCAGCCCTCAAGATTTTATGTGTTGTAGCCCTCCAACTGTAATGCCCCCCACAAATTCCTCCATGAAATTCTGTCAGTACTTTCTGCACTTCATCTTCTGTGAGGCATAACAATAATATACCTAGAGGGTCTCTCCAATAGAGCTGTCCATTGGCAATTACATATTTCTGTGATTTCATCCTTACAGCCCTATATTTTATTTTATCACAACTTGGAGGACAGCTAAGTGTTAAAAGATACTCAACTATTTCTTTATACCAAGGACTAGTTAGATATTTCATATGTATCTTTTGAGTAGCCATCTCTAGTCCTTGCTGCTCCTCTTCTTTTTCTGATTCTTCATTTGCTATCATGGATAGATTAATGCCAAAAGCTTGGTGGTTTGATTCAGATAACATCTTAGCAAGTCCCTGTCCTTTAATCAACTTAGTAGGCCTTATATCCAAATCATACTCCTAGATTTTTGCAATCCATCTTCCTCTTCTACCTTCGCTATCTCCCTGAACCAGAATGTCTTTGACAGCAGCTGTGGGGACATATGCAGTAATATGAGATTGCAAAACATATACTCTAAAGGCTTTAAGGGACTTTACCAAGGCATATGCATGCTTCTCCAATATATTATATTTTAATTCAGCATCATAAAGAACTTGACTGAAAAAAGCTATAGGTTGTTCATATCCCTCCTCATTTTTCTGCAGTAATACTCCAGCAATTGTATGGGGTGAAGCAAATGAGAATATCATAAATGGCTTTTTGTAATCAGGTCCAGCTAACACAGGAGCTTCAGCGAATGCCTGTTTTATCCTTGTGAATGCATCTCTAGAATCCTGGGACCATTTAACTTCACTCTCCTTTTTCAACATATTAGTTATATGTCTAACTATCTCGGCGTAGTTAGGAATAAACCTTCTTAGAAAATTAATTTGGCCTAAAAATACCTGTACTTCCTTCTTATTCCTGGGCAAAGGAATGCTGTTTATTACTTCGACTCTCTTAGGGTCTATTTTCACACCATCTTTTGTTACAATATGCCCTAAGAGTTTTCCCTCATCTAATGCAAATAAGGACTTTTGAGGGTTTAGGGATAGGCCATACCTTCTACATTTTTCAAAAGTTCTTCTTAAATGCTCAATATGTTCATCATCATTCTTTGAAAACACAGTGATATCATCAAGATACACCACCAAAAACTTGTCATGTTCTCCCACAAAGGCTATATCCATTGCCCTTTGAAAAGTAGCTCCTGCATTGATTAATCCGAATGGCATCCTGGCATACATAAAGGTTCCCCATGTTGTAGTAAATGCAGTTTTCTTTTGGTCTTCTGGAAAAATGGCCACTTGATTATAACCAGAAAAACCATCCATCATTGACATTCTGGATGCTCCCACTACTTTCTGCAGGATGTGGTCCATCTTAGGCAGTGGATAATTATCTTTGAGAGATGCTCTGTTCAAATTCCTGAAATCCACACACAGCCTTATTTCTCCATTCTTCTTTCGAACAGGAACGAGGTTCGCTATCCATTCCGAGTATCTCAATGGCACAATTATCTTGGCCTTCAGTAATTTCTTGATTTCTTTTTCAATAGAGGGGAGTAGCAGAGGATTGATCTATCTAAGCTTCTGCTTATAAGGCTTTGCGTCCTCCCTCAATGGAATCTTATGCTGCATTATATTTACATCAAAAGTCTTTAGGTCCTGATAGGACCAAGCAAATACATCTTTGTAAGATTGAAACAACTTAGGATATTTCTCTTTATAATCTTTTGGGACCCTTTTAGATAATTTTACAATTTTGGGATCAGCATAAGTACCCAGATTCAAATCTCCCACTTGATCTTCTTCTGTTACTTTGCTAGGCTGCAATGGGATATCGTCTTTGTTAAATAATATTTCTAGAGGCACCAGCCCTCTAGGTATAACATTTCCTTTCAGCTGCAGCACTCTATTTCCTGCTATCTTTTCTTCCCATTTATTTTCTGCAATATTTTCAACTTCTTCCTCCTCATTATCATCAATTTCTATATTTTTGAATTCTCCCACTGTCTCCATGAATCTTTTCATCTATTCATCATCTTCGAAAACCTGCCAATGCTCTATATTATCTGGAATGGATGGTCTATACCGTACCTCCACTTCATATCTTAAAAGTGGATTTTGAGGAGGACGGAATATACTGGCAGCTACAGAAAGAGAATCTGTTATTCTGTTTTGCTCCCAGGGCATGAACTGTATATTAAATGCTGAGAAGAAATTTTCTATCATGTCCCATACTTAGATTCTATATGCTCTGAGCCGAGGATGCTTAGTTTGGCATTGATTTTTGATCTGTCTCACTACCAGCTCAGAATCTCCCAAGACTTTTAAACATTGGATGCCCATATTTCTGGCTGTCTGTAATCCTAATAATAAAGCCTCATATTCGGCTACGTTGTTTGTAGCCTCATACTCCAATTTAAAAGACAGCAGCACCCATTTCCCGGTAGGAGAGATCAACAATACCCTAGCTCCATTACCTTCTCTTGAGTTTGCTCCATCAAAATGTAACGTCCAAATCACTGATTCCTGATCTCCTTTAGGCTGCTCAGCTTGAATTTGACCAAAGAGGGGCTCATGGGCATAATTTTGATTTTCTTCTAACATTAAGCATGAGAAATCTCCCTCTTTGTTATAAACTGGAGAGTTCTCTGAGCAGTCAGCCTTAGTTACCATTTTAACAAATCTAGTCTCCCTGTACAACCTCCTTTCTTGACCTCCGAAGACTGGGACAGTAGCATATGTTAAATCCAATTTAATTGATCCCCCAATCTTTGTACCCCAGGACCTTGACAGCAGCATGCCAAAGCGGGCTGGGATATCAGCGACCACAATGTCCATGACCACACTTTTTGCTGGAATTTGGGCCAAATTGACCACTAAATCTTTAATCATTCCCAAGCATTTAACCCTTTTAGAATCAAATGAATATAAATCTTTATATGGTCTTGTAATTTGCAGCCCTAGTTGTTCCATGACAGACAAAGGCATAAGATTATGGGAAGCCCCAGAATCTAACATACAATTGTGTAACAACAGGTCATGGATGACTAGGGACACGTAAAAGGGAGGAGTAGAAGAGTCTATCTCCTCAACATGTGGGCCAAAGACTACCATGGGTCTTTCTTCTTGAAGATTTAAACTATCGGGTGTAATTGGTGTTTCGGGAGGAAGCATAAAGGAAGTGACTTGAGACTGATATACAGGCTGTTTCAATAATTCAGTCAGTGGGACAGGGATCTTAATTTTCTCAAGTTCTTTTTGCAGATTGAAAGCAGATGGGGGCTTTTCTATCACGATTTATTTTGACTCCTTATTTTCAACTGAAGACTTAACTTCTTTTGATACTGACTCAACGTTAAGAGGACTGACTGTTTTTGAAGAAGAAGGAATCTGAATATTAGACTGTGAGGGAAAACTTAGAGGGTTCTTACCTTTTTCCATACTTTTCTTCGTAGCTGATTCCTTCTGAGCGGATGCTTCTTCTTGAGGTGGTTCTTCTTCCTGTTCTTGAGTTCGGGTCCTCTTCCTTGAAGATCGGAGATCATATTTTACGTTGAATTGTGCTTCCATAAAATCAGCAAATTTCTTACAGTAATGGTCGATCTCTGCTTCTTCATCTTCGTCTTGCAACGGGAAATCCATATCATCATTATTTGAAAAAGCCATATTTGAATCTTCTAATCCATAAGCTACATCCCCAGTGGAGTCATCTGCTGGTCCTTCCAGATATAAGGGATGAGGTACCTGGTCTTGTTGTTCTTTTGTCTCTCTCGGCAATATCTGGAGAGGTGGCCTTCTATACTGGGGATTATATCCATTGTTTGGAGCATTATAGAAATTCTTGGGAGCTGTATTTTTAGCTTCCAGTTCAAGCTTGACCATCTTCTTTATCATCTTACTTATTTCATCCAATTTCTCTGGATCTTTTCCTTGACTTGAAGTAGAAACCTCTTCTTTTCCTCTCCTCCTAATATCTTGTTCAGTTTTTCCATTTAGTTTCCCACTGGAGGCAAAGTTCGCTTCTAATTCCAGAGCATCTAATTGTGCATCATCTAAAGTGGCAGGTGTCCTTTCCCTCAAAGAGAAGCCAAAATCAGATTCAAAGGCTACTATAAAAGTTATCTTGGCAGCAGCTTCATGGGGCTTCATCTCAGGGGGAAGGCTCAGGTATAACTTATTGAATCTTTTAATAAAGTCTGAAACCCCTTCACTCTGTTTCTTCTTCATGGTATTAAATTCAGTGAGACATTGACCGTGATCTTTCTTTTCTCCCCACTTCCTGAGAAAAGTATTATCCATTTGGTCCCAGGTGGTCACAGAATTATTTCCCAACGTCTTAAACCATTTTCTGGCTTCCCCTTCCAAAGACTGCACAAATAATCTCAAGACCACATCCAGATGTTCAACATTTAGGTTTTCTGCAAAAGAACAGAAGGTCTCAAGATGTTTCTGAGCATCAGCTCCATTTTCACCATTAAACCTTGGCAGAATATTTAGATAATCCTGTGGCATATCATTTAACACCTGGGGTAAGGCCAGTGGGGCGTATTTGTTCAATAGAAAAGCAGGTACGTTGGCCATTAGAGGAGGTAGGGGTTGTAAAACAGTCTGAGATACAAATGAAGGGAGAGGAGTAGGAGGAAGTGGAGTATGAATAACGATGGGAATATATTGCACAGAAGCTTGAGGTGTGGATGGGAATAACTCACGGTTAACAGCAACTACTTCTGTGACCTCTTTAATTTCTTCAGCCTCGAAAGCAAGATGAAATTCTTCTTCAATCCAGGCACTTCCTCTACGTGGAGTCTCCGAGTAAAACTCGGGATTTCCCATTCTAACTTCTTGGGAAGAAGAGCTGGATAATCTTGGCCCAGTCCTTGGAAGGTGTTACATGCAGGCAGAAACTTCCTCTCCTTCCAAACTCTTTTATGAATGATCTTCTCTGGGTCAGAAACGTAAGGTGTTTTCGACTGAGATGTATCTGACCTCAAATGTGGCTTTCGAGAAGCCAGGACTACCAATAAAATTTATCAAATAAAGACCGGTGGAGTCGCCAAGGTGAGAGATGTGCAACTCTTCAACTCTCTGTGCTCACCTGATTAGAGAGTGAAAACAATTTGTCGAAACCCAGGGAAACTGATATTCTTTGAATTCGTTCCCCGGCAACAGCGCCAGAAAGATGTTGTGGACAATTTTGTCACCCCTAGAGACAGCCTAGAGTTGCCATAGACCAGTGCCTAGGACATCTTAATATAGAAAGGAGCTCTTCATATAGCTTGGGTTGTCAATCCAAAAGCTTACTTACTATCTCTTGTTTGATCAAGGAAATTAGTTTAAATGGGACCAATCTCTCTCAGAAGCTGATACAAAGATAAGAATAGTGTAGGAACATCATGCAAAACTCCAATACAAAGGCATCAGATAATTAAGAGACAAATTACTGTAAAGAGGGCCAGTTCAAATAATATATCATAGAAATCAAATATCAGAAAATGGATGCAGTGAAGAAACATGAAGAAGATATTAGCTAACATGAGACTGATACCCAGATACACAACAGAATCACATATGGGCTTATTTAACTAAGAATCCATACATGACAATGGCGTTTTAAAAGCACCCTCCTCAAGTAACTAATATAGTAGAAAATATGGATGAGATGAACATGGAACAGTATATCACGACTAGGCCTATTTAAAGCGCTTGACTAATTATTTGAAAGGCACCAACAAGATGAATCCCATCTTTGCAAATCAGGTGAACACTCCATTCCTGAACATGATACAAGAGAAGATAAATAAGCATGAAAGAGATATTGTATTATCACATAAGAGAAAATTACATACTGTGAGATACTAGAGACCAGAATCCTCATTACAGTTATAACCCCTCCTCATTGAAACCCTACGGGCTCTGAACCTTCATACAGAAATATTACATAATGTATGCAAAAGCCTTTTCGCTGCACAGTTTGCTGATCGAAATCTGGAACCCTTACAATGTCTTCTTTTCGGGTCTTTATAGATGAGATAGAGAATTCTAGAGGAGGAGGTAGATGAGGGACAATTAATGACTTAATTTGAATAAAATGGCGGAAAACATTCGCACCACCTTTAATGAAGCTTGTGAATATAAATGTTGTACTTTACAATTTATTTCTGGAAATGAATGCTGAAAATGAAAATCTGCTTATATTACAAGACATAAATAATAAAATATGTAAACATTCGGCTCTTTTCTGGAGGAGGAAGATCTGCGGCAATAAAACCTTGAGGTGCCTATTTCTGTACATGGTACTTTCGATCTTCAGTTCTTGGATTTAAATTTGAAACCTTTTTCGAGCTGGACCCTGAATTCATTTTTTCTTCATTAATAATCTGTTGCTGCATTAATATTTCCATCCACCCAAATGTGCCCCTTTTGATTTTCTCTGGAGAGTTCCATAGATCGAAGTACCCTTCTTTAATGGAGGTCACAACATAGTGACTTCCGGATCCTTTCCGCCAATTTTGTTCCCACCACAAGTTCCTGCAAAAACAAAAGCCTGTTGAATAAAACTAATCACAGGGATAGGGGACAAAGTGAGGCTAACGGAAGCGGCGGCATAGATATGAGAGGCTGATGGAATGACGCGGGGTGGAGACTTCAAGCAAAAACGCTGAGGTGTGACACGTAACCGGAATATGTGAACAATAGAGGAGAAGTGGATGACATGTAGGTAAACAACGAAAAATAGCGGAAGAATGCTGATGGTACGAAAACTTTGAAGATTAACTTTTGGGGGCAGTTACAAAGGGAATACATAACAAAGCAACGGAGCAAAGGCTTTGGAGGTGGGACCCGGAGCGCATATCGCAAAATCGCAAGAGGGGAAAATGCGATGGAGGGAAAGATGGAATAAAAAAATTCCGCGCTCTGCGCTATGCGATGGGCGTGGTCAGTCGAGCGCGGATCGCAAAAACGAAAATTGCGATGACGGGGGGTGAGTAGCGCTAACGGGAAAATGCGCTTTTGCGATGAGGCGGACATGCGATGAGGGTGAGGTGCGATGGAGCGATTATGCGATCTGTGATAGACGCTCAAAGGGGTAACGCTTGGTTATATGTAAGAAAGGAGGCGCGGAGCTAGAAGAAAAAGGGGCTAGGCCTTATATAACCTTTTTAAAGCGGACTTTTAGCCCTTTTTTAAATGTATTTCTGATGCGGGAAAGGGCAGCGGTAAAGGGGAAAAGAGGAGGCTTTGGCCGAAATTTGGATAAAGGGGCTGACTTGTACAACACACCCGGACATTTGTAGAGAAAATAAAAAATCTGTTGTAGAGCTGTGAATAAACCTGCAAATGATAGTATATAGGCCTACAAAACAGCAAATAAACAGCTAAAAATGCAGTAATCTAAACCCAAGGAGGCGGGTCTCTCAACAATTAGTCTATAGGTGAGCAAAAAACTAATTTAAACACACTAAATAAATGGCTAATAGATCTTGGGTCAAGAGGGACAGAGATCTAAAAGACAAAATCTATTGGAAAGTGGTGCAGAAAACAGCAACAAATCAGAGGAAAATTGCTGTAAAAAGAGGTGGCGAAAGGCTATCTCCAGGGGGTAAACAGAGTGCCCCCTAATGGAAAACCCAAACAAAGCTAAATGGGAAGATTTGGCTGGACAAAAAGCCGATCTGAAGTGGATCTGAAGATGAGGTATCAGATCTAAAAAAATTGCTCAAGACTCTGAAATTTCAAAGAACTTGCAATAGCAAACACGCTTCCACAAAAAGTGGAGGGTACTGAAGCCCTAGGGGGATAGTTTCCCACTTATTTGAGTGAAACATAACAAGTACAGGTCCAAAACGGGTGGAGACGGAGTTCAGACAACCCTGAACAGAGGCTCAGCAAAACCCATAAAATTTTCAGAAAAATTCCTACAAAAAGTCCAGGTCGCAGTTTTTGGCCTGTTTTCAGCAGAGGTCGTACTTTTTGGGCAATAAAGTGTGCCCTAGAGGTCTAGGTCACAGGTTTTGGGTAGAAAAGTGTGACCTGCACTTCCAGCACTCTCCGCGGCAGGTTTCAGAAAAATTTGTCGTTTCAACTGCGGCTGATGTCGTTCACTTACGCAATGGGTCCGAAAACATGTGGAAGTTAGAATTTTTATCGTTTTAGGGTTTTATGGATTAAAAACAACATCAAGAATAAGAAAAAAAAGGGGCTGAAGAGAGATCCTAGGGCCTGAAGCAGCTGGATATGCAAGGATCAGAAAAACGACAGCGGTCGTAATGGTAAACCCGTGTGGAGTCACCAGTTGTTAGTATGAATATTTATTCGAAGTGTACGAAAAAAGACCACTTTAGCTACACATAACTTATAGCCCTAACAGCAGAAATGACTGCTAATATCTTCAGATCTGCAATTAGATGATCAAGACAAATGCTACAAAAATCTAGATCTATGCATTAGAAGACATTAAACAGTAGAAAAATAAGATTTACTCCATAGATCCAATAGACAATACAAGAATATATCCAATGAATAATTTTATTAATGGCACCTGGGAGGAAAACACAAGAGGGTGTTCCATGTTCTCCTCAATGGGATGGGTTCTTGTAAGTCCTCAGCACTTCAGATTTAGAACTTCTCTCTCTTGATGGTGTAGAAAACCCAAACAAAAATGGAAAAGTATGGCTATGATTATGGATCAATAGCCAGACCAAGCGTTGAGATCCAGAGTGATCTTTAGGCAAAAAAAGGTGACAAATGAATGGGAAAACCCTTCTATTTATAACAAAATATTGAGTTAGTCTAGAGATTGGTGCATAATTAAAATATTATTAACCCAATCTAGATCCAACTTTTATGGAATATTTTATTATATTTGTTGGAGAAAAAAAGGAATTTGGCTTTAGTCAAATCCCCTTATTTGTAAATAATAAATAAACAAATGATTTATTTATCATTTTAAGGATATGGTTGAGTAATAATCAAATAAATAATGATTTATTTAATTATTTAAGGGTGAATTAGTCATATTTAACAAGGAATATTATTTAAATAAGATTTAAACAATTATTCTTAGAAAATAATAAGATAAATAATGATTTATCTAATTAATTTCCTTGTTTTGGGTCAAATACAACTAGAAATATTAATTAAACTATTGTTTAATTAATTATTTCTTGAGGAAAATCAAACAAATGTATATTTATTTAATATTTCCTTATGGGGTTTCCTGTTTAGACCATAAAAAACTTAATAAAGCTTATTTACTAAGTTATTTTCATAGTGAAAGCAATTTTACTTGGAGTAAACTTGGTCTCACATGATGTACTTGGGTCCATCTAATGACAATAGGTTAGATGACCAAAAAATGGTGTAACAATTATCTTATTAAATTTGTCTCATGTTGATGATGTGGGACGTATTATGGCCCTCCTTCAACGGATCTCTTCTTGTCGACTTCAGCTCATTATCCAAGAAGTTGATCTAGAGATCCCTTTTTAGTACCTTAGAGCCTGCATTCCCTAATGGCATGTTGTTTGCATCCGACGACAGGTTCACATCATCGACGTCAACTCCTTATTCACATGTTGCGGATTGTACTGCTAGTACCTTGAGGGCCATTTTCATTATTGGTGGTCTCTCTCGTGTCTATTAACAGTTTACATCATTGATTGGTAATCAGGCGATCTTCTTGCATGTTCAACTTTGACTCATTCATTCACATGCCTGAATTTGTACTTGATCGGGTCGTGATGGAGTGCAATACCCTGGGTTTTGTCTGATAAAGCCTAAGTTGCGAAGCGATATGTATTATTCATGATTGTACCCATGACTCTTTCATTGGGATGGATGCGACCATACCTTGAGTCCATATTTGTGATCCTCTTCATCTAGATGGTTGCGACCATACCTCGGATCATGTTTCATGATATCTTTTACGAATGGTTGTTTCCATACCTCATGACATGTGATTATCTCCGATGACAGCGTCTTGGTCCTGGCACGTACTCATAAATCATTTCACGCCTCATTCTCATTCGACCTTCATGCTTTAGGGGGCATATGTTACACAAAAATTTGTCACAGTCCCTATACTCCAGATTCCTGATCCTGGAGGACCCTTAAAAGTGACACCTGTGTCTATTTTCCATCATGAAAATGTTCCATTATATCCCTTCCAGCATATTGAACAAACTCTTTGTTGACCATTCTTGAAGCAGCTCCATAAAAACATGGTTATCTAGAGCAATGCGCCCTTTGCTTGTCTCACTCGTGTTGATTCCTCTTTTTTGGTATGGGGCAGCACTGATCGGCACTAGAATGGGAATCATACTCACGTCGATCCACTTCTAGAATTTTTTTTAAAATGAAAGTGAAGCTTTGAGATCTAGAAGCTTCGTGGTGAAGATTTGGTTGTTTGTTCCTGAGGATAGAGCCAAGATTCCCTTTGGGCTTCTTGTTCCTACAAAAGTGGAACCACCCAAAGGGATAACCCATTTCCCCACATTAAGTGGATCCATGTTCCCTCTTCCCTTGCTACAAAATGGGCATCCTCCCATACCTATACTAGTTAGAACAAAGATAGAAGAACAACAGAGAGAGAATTGTTGCTATAGGCGTAGAAGGATATTTGAGACCTTTGGCCTTCTCGTATCAAGTTGAAATAAGCGCTTTGGAGATGTTCCTAGATCCAAACCCATTGAAGGAGAGTTTTGAAATCAAGGCATAGGTTGTAACTCCCCCACTCTATATTAATATGATACAACTTATTCTTGCTTTCAATTCTTGTCTATAATGTATGATTGGATTTCTAGTACTCCTTGATCAATTAGATAGATTATTTATGTGAAATATATGATGTTCTTTCACATTTTCTATTGTTTGATCTCTTGTGCAGGTAACTAAGCATTGGTGACAACGAGGATCTGACTATGGAGTGCAAAGGATCAAAGGATTCGAGCAAGGAACAGGATCAGATCGAGGTAGGTAATCTATACACGATTTGTTCCCATTTGTAATCTAGGAAATTAGGCATTAGATTGTTCCCTGTTGTTACTAGACCCATCCTAGGGCTAGAGGGATCATCTATGTCTGTAGAGAGGATTTTCCTACATAACAATACTATAGACTTGTGATACAAATGGCACAATTCCACTGTGGTAACCAATCTACAGGAACAAAGTTCTCTCCTTGAAATTCCAACAAAAGAACGAAAATAGAATTCCCACATGTTATGAATGCTTTTGATGTAGGAAGAGAAGGAATTATGGTTGTTTCTTTGTATTCGTGAACCACTATGATCTAATTTTCATTCATATGGCCTTATTAGAGCACTTATGCATTTTTTTATGACAATGGATTGCAAATGGAGGTGGATGATAGTAGTAATGGAAGATAGAATATATGAAGTGGAAAGTGGTTAACCATCATGTTTCCTTGCATTCTTAATGAACTAAAGAATCTTAAAACAATTTACCTCAGGTTTACCTTTACTTTGATGTGTTGGTGATGCAAGATGTCGTGAAAGATGAAGTGGAGGATGAACTGGAACTAATGTGTACTAATATGGATTTGAGAGGAAGCATTAGAGTTGCAATGGATGTTGATTCGAAACTACTGAAGGGTGAACTTAAGGCTGAAAAAGATGATGAAGGTCCCCATCTCCTCCATGCCTAGTGAGTTGCATGTCCCTATGGAACTAGGAGAAATGATTGAACATGTTGTGGTAGGGAAGCCTTTATTGAAACAAATAGACTACTGCAAATAAGAAATGGAAATCTTGATACAAAGATCCAAACTATTGCAAACTTGTTGAAATCTCAAAACACATCATTCTTCAATCGCTACACACCATGTGCAATCTTGCATATGTGAATAAATTGTGTCGATGTTGAACATAAGAAAGAATCATTATATTACCTACCATTAAGGATTCCATTAACCAATGTGAGATATCCCATCTTTGATGTCAATGGGAATCAAGGCACTAGGTACATTCTACTAGCCATGAATGGATTTGTCAAAGTCGAATGGACTGTAGAATTCATCCACCAAGAAACATTGATTTATTTCCTTAGTATATGACAAGGATACATGTCATTAAGGCATGCATGCTCCTAGGTACCTTATCTAACCCTAACCTTGGTCCTAGATAATGTGTTGATGTTGATGGGACAAGGCTTGTTGGAAGGTGGCGCTTAAGTAAACCCACATCAACCAACTCGAGTACAAACATAATGACTTGAAAGATACATGATTTTAAGAACTCATACAAATTTACAAACTTTATTGGGAAATGCCCGCCAGTTACCTGGTTTTCAAGAAAATTCCTTGTCTAGTTGCACTAGACAAGCTGGTTTTCACAAAAGGACTTATTTTTCTCTTTACTATTTTCATTTATTTATTTATTATAACACTAACTTTCTACTATACTGGAGAAAATATGTCCTCCTTCAAGTGAAATAGAACTTTCAATGAAGCCATGTGTGGATCAGGTACAAAGATATATAGAATGTACATGAGCATGAAAAATCAACAACTTTGAAAGATGTGATACAAAGAGTATTTGAATATGAGAGTGGTACTTTGACTAGATTATGATTTGGAACCAATTCTTGATATAATATTGTTTTTATTTGCTCATTTCTTCATTTGGACCACTCCGAAATTCCTCCTCGGTCGTACCAGACGAAATTGGATAATTGGTCGCTGGAATGCATACAAGGCTTGTTGTTGGGCATGGTGAAATTTATTTGATCTCAGGCTTAGCTAGATGCTCCCCATCGAATTTGGTACATGATTTCTTGATCGCCTTTGTAGATAGGCAAGAGGATTCAAGGGAGACTTCCAAATCCTTTTCTGGTTGTGGAGAGATAGATAATTTCCTTAATGTGGTTAGGATGAACTCTTCATGAGAGGCATATATCCCAACTACTGCTAGGATTTGAGACAGTACTTCGGGTTACATTCTTGAATTTATCCTGCTGGTTGATGATCCCTATCTCGCAACATGGATTAGTACAAAGGGGTTCTTACAACACCCCAAAAATGTTTTATCTTTAAAGAGCTTGAAATTTTAATCTAAATTAATTAAGACTAATTGCAGCAAAACTCACCAAAAATTATTACTTGGACAACCAAACTTTGGAGAAACCCCACCATAGTTGTTGTGTGGCTCTTTACTCACGTCTTATCGTACGCTCTTTGCCCTTTGTTTTTCCTGTAGCTAAGACCACACAAAAAACTTGTGAAAGAAACTAGGCTCTAATCCCTTTAACACCTCCCTAGAAACGGTGACAAAAATGTTGGGGAAATTATATGACTTATAATTCCAACATTAAGAGGCATAAGCGCAGGTAACGCAGGATCATAGCATCTAACCTAAACTAGAGCAAGAAATCAAATTATTGTCTAAGTACGGAATCACAACTAAATAAAAGAGGCTTATCAAACTAAATCCAAACCATAATCACTACTCTATTTGGATCATAGCCTAACTAATTCAAATAGTAAAGAAAATAAACTACTAATATTCAAGCCACTCAAAAATTAAAATATCATAACCTAAGACATACTTTATGATAACTTAGGCTTTCTGATTCAATACTTAAAAATAACTTGAATTGAAATCTACAACTCAAAACAAATAATTATATTATCTACTCTTACTCAAAACAATTCAAATGCAACTAATCTAATTCCTGAGATCACACAAATCAATAAGTGTTGAAATGTATCTCTTAATCGTATCTAGTTTACACATTCAATTCTACAAAGCTTGAAAACAAAGAGGTAAATTCAATCAATTCTTGTATTAGAGAGCCTTCTAGAAAACAAAAGAGAGATATCTTATGATCTATTTGAATGATGATCAAACCATAATTCAAATAAATCTCATGCAATGAATTGAAATGGCTGCAAAGGGCCTCGAATAATTGTGTTGTTGAAGGTTGTTGGTCAAATCTACTTGGATTAAAAAAAGACCATAGTTGTCATTTGCCAATAATATTCCACTTGTTGCATTAAATATGGATCAAGATATTCACTTAATGATCTAATTTGTGCCTAAGAATTTGGATCTTCCTATATTAATTCCCAATATATACTCAACTAGTGCTAGATTTTTATTTTATTCCCAAGTTAAATTGATGAGGTGGCTCGCCAACAACTGTCCATGAGCTTTTTCCTAGTGAATTCATAAAAAAAAAACTTCAAAGAGATATTTGAATATCCAAAATTGTGATAGATTGTAAAAACTAAAATAAGTTTTTGTAAATGAGCATGTTCTCAACAAAAACCTCCTTCATATTTGGAAAATTCATTTTTAAATTCTCGAAGATTGCACATGAAGTTAATTACTAAAACAGGAAATAATTTAATATTTAAATATGGAAAAATGAGCTACAAATATTCATTCAAATATTCCAAACCATGACACTCTGTAAAACCTGAGAGAGGTTTACATTAATGGGTTTTTGTAATATCCCAAAAGGGAGAATGCAGTAATACTAAAACACAATGTAAGAACTACAACTAAGTAAACAATAGATATGAAGGCAACATCAGAATTTACAAATAAGCTGAGCCATTTTATTATATGGAGATGAATCAGTTACACAATGTACAAAATATGAGTAGATCTAGCCAAAGAGATGGCCTAGAATCACCCTGCAATGATGCTACAACTAGCACTGCTTAACTGGTGAGCTTACAGAAGCAATACTGCATTGTCCCTTCTGCGGCTGATATACATGAACTGCTGCAAAAGGAAATGTAGATATAGGGAGCTTAGGAGCTCTGATGATGCCAAGATTCAAGATCTAGCCAATGTGATGGGAACCCAAGATAACCCAAAAAGGATTTTCCAGATCTACACACTTTGGAAAATCACCCTCCTAGGATTTGATCCTTTTTCTGTTGTGTTATACAGATATGAAGCTAGATCTGATCCAAAGATGGCTGCAATATGTTCTACAAACAGATCTGAGCTTTGAGGATTGGTCCCTCCTTCATATCTACAAGCTAGGAGCTTGAGATCTTGCCTTCTCTTCCTCCTCCTTCCTGTTGCATCAAATGAATATGTAGCTGCTACAGAAACTGCATTGTACTAGAGAGAGAGGCTCTATTCCTTCTTAAATATGCTACAATAGGCTCCAGGCTTATGTAAATTTTGATGGATAGGTGAGGGGATGATCCCTCCTAGGATTACTAGCTGAAATGCTAGCAACTTCCTTCCTCCTTTTGATCTACAGGATTGGACGGCGCAATCCTTGATGGGACTGTTGTTGCTAGGATGTAAAAAATGTTTGGCATGATGCCAGATCTAAAATAAAACCCTTTGAATGGTGATATTCAAGCCCAAGGTGATAGTAATAATCCTACACCGGTTCTCCAGCTGAAATATTGAATACAACCTCCACCTCCAAACTGATCTACAGGAATTGTGTAATTCCTGAGGGTAGATGTTCTATAGATGATGGAAAATATATGTGGCACCAATGCCTGATGTATAATTAATTACAACCCTCTTCCAAGAGATCACTCAATGAAAGAGGAGAGATTCTTGACCAAGAACACCCTGTGCTAAACAGCACTTGCAGTCTTTTCTAAACAGCCCAAGAAAGCATGGAATGTCACATGACAATTCTAGATCTAAACAGACCTCAAAAAATATATTCAATAGCCTGCCTTAATTTTTGTCTTCATCTCCTTTATATATTTTATGAGCCTTCCCATGCCTTGGCCCTCATCTAAATTGTGTTGTGCATGTGGACATGATCCTCCACGTTTGACTGTGTTGTCTCTCCAAGTCATCCATCATGTCTAGGTGAAATGTATGCCCTCTCCATCATGTGTGCATTAATTGCACAACTTCCTCCATCACTTCATCATGAATGCCCTATGATCTTTTATTATATTCCTTCCATGATCTTAGTTGACTGCTTCAACCTCCATGATCTATCTCATTAATGAGACATGATCTCCAATTTCATTCACATTAGTAGTTTCTCCACTACCCCATTATCTAGATCTAGGGTTAATTAATCCACATTCACACATAAAAAGTGGATATTTATTCATCTTTAGGATTATGGGTCCCTCCACCCTTTTATTTACTTATTTCATTAAGAAAATTAAGAACTCTAATATTCCAAATATCAAGTGAAAATTTGGGAATATTACAGTCCTCCCTGGAAAAATGTTGCTTGACCTCAAGCAACTGCAAAATTAGATGCATAAGGAATCCATTTCCCTCCAAATGGCATCCACATAAGTAAGGCCTCCTCCATTTGCTGCAATGTGGCATGCATGTTTGGTTCCAAAGTTCTCTTTCAAAAATGCATAGAATGACTTCCAACTGCTTGGTTAGATGTCCACCTCTCACCATGAAGTACCAAGTGACAACCATATGATGCCCAAAATTATCATCAATACATGAGATACATAAAATAAATTGGTTCTTTCCACAAATTAAAATCTCCATCTTACAATACATCTCTTCATCCCATGCTTCTTGAAGTACATTGAGCATTGACATGCCCTCATCTCTAGCCATGTTGGCCTTGTTGGTTCCAATCAGCATTCCAACATTATGCAAAAGAAGAAATAGAGACATATGGGTATACCAAAGTGTCAAACCAAATTCTCCCAATTGTAACCACCGGAGTAGGGCCTATTACTGACATCCCCCATCTCCTCCATTTAAGATGGACAAGCCAAACTCCCCCAAAAGTAACCAAAGCAACAAGAGATCTTGCTGCCTCTTCACATCCTCATATGAATCATGGAGTAATAACAACATGATGAAGGACATATAGAATGTCATACCAACCCAATACAAGCAAATTCCATTATCATACATCATGAGAGTACTATTCCATATTACAAACAATATAAAACACATAAACATAGGAGATGTCATGTGATGGCCAAACTCTCTCAAGGACTTCAAAGATAAACATGCCTTCTTTTTCTGTAAATTATCATTGTTAAACAAGGCATGAGACAAGAAAATATGACCTTTGGGTAGTATCCATACTCACCTAAGAGCAACTAGCGCAGCCATGCCTCCTCCTTCATTACACGAGTGTTTTTCAAGACATGGATCAAAGAAATAGCAACCTTTGGGTAGTAACCAAACTCACCCAAGAGCAACCAACGTAACCAATCTTCTTGTTGGCCCATGTCATATATTTGCAAGTGGTCATGCAACCCCTTGCTTATCATTCTCACCCACTCATCCCAATGTGGATGATAAATGATGTACTGCATAAATATGGTATCCTCCCTTTGTAGAATACCATCCTTCCCAAACTAATGAAGAACCTTGCACTCCATGAAATGTTGAAGGGCACCTCCATTGAGATATCTTAATGAGACCTTATTCTCATCCATGACCTTCCAAAACCAATGAGGTTCTGGATCTGCTGCAGGTAGAAGTCTCTCTTTGAGCTGTGAGATGCTCATTGAGAAAGTGTCATCAAGAAATGAGAAAAGGTTTCTCATCTCAAGATGTCTACCATTCATCATCTTAACCTCCATTTCTCCATGAGTGAAGCTACCTTCAGAATGCTCCAAGAATAATGGGGCCTCTTCATTATCACTGCTACTAAGTGACAGCATTATAGATCTGCAGGGTAATACATATACTATCTCAAAGCAAGGTATAATAATGATCTCATTACCAGTCATTGTACATAGGATAATGTTCATCCCTTCTTCTAAAACTCTACACTTCAACTTAAAAGGTTGAATGTAGTCTATCCATGAAAAAATAGGATAGATTTTCATCTCCTCCTTTATTATATCAAGGGTCCTTTGCACTGTGATATGTTGTTGCTTCAAATTAGCATTTTGTTTTAACCCTTGGTTATGCATTGGCCCTAATGGCATGTCCCCATAAGTTTCAATAAGATCTACTAAAACAATAGGTGATGAATGTATATTCATACCTTAGATCAATTTATGTGTGGGAACCTCTTTCCAGAACATGAGATTTCCTCCAACCGGGACAATGGTGTCTCCAACTACTAGTAAGAGAGATGGTTACTCTTCTAGCAATGTACCAGCACTGGAATCTTCCTCCTCTTCCTAATGCATCTCCTAAATCATGCATGGCACTCTATGTGTCAATATCTTGAGACTATCTTGCAAGGTAGCAAGTGTCTCTTCTCTAGATGCAAGTACTTCTGCAACTGGTGGTGAATGTAGTGACTCCTTGTTCAGAGTGACAAGGTTGGCATTCTCCTTTGTCTCCTTAGGAAATGTCTCTTTGCGGCACATCTCTATCTTATTCACATCAAACTTCTTTCTCAAATTGTGAAAGAAATCTAAATATTTAGTCACCTTTGCGTGCTCCATGTGACTAAACCACCAATCATTGGCTTCACCTAAAAGATGAAGTGGTGCAATTTGGATAGCCTCTTTTTTAGCCACAAGATGGAGCATGAAAAATGTATCTAGATTTTTCCCCCAAGCCTTAATAGTGCTTGAGGAAGATCCATCATATGTAGGCAAATAAAATCTATTGTGCCTCTTCCTTCTATTGCTACTATAGGATCTTCTTTCTTCTTTGAGTTCAAATAATTCTTGGAAAGTTAGACTATCCTTGAATGCTTTAGACTGTGCTTTGTACTCTTCAAGATATAAATTGAGAGTCTCATGAGTCTCAGGTTTTCTTATTCCTACATTTCCATACCTCTCACCTTCTTCAAAGAAAGTGGGCATAGTAGGTCTATGAGGAGATCTATGATTCTCCGGTTTTATTTTCTACTGATAGGAAGTGCTTGGGCCTTCCTCATCAAATCTTCTTCTTGGATCCTTCATTTGCCTTTATCTCTTCATTTGATAGACCTCCTTGGAGAGATCTTACTTGGATCTAAAGAGAGGAATGGAAAAACTATCCTCCTTCATGATATATCTCATCTATCTACTTCTTCTTTTGATGCAAAAGATGAAGTGTCCACAAGCTTAGCCAAAGATCATGCTCTGATACCACTGTAATATCCCAAAAGGGATAATGCAGTAATACTGAAACACAATATAAGAAATACAAATAAGTAAATAATAGATCTAAAGACAACATCAGAATTTACAGAGAAGCTGAGCCATTTTATTATATGGAGATGAATCAGTTACACAATGTACAAAATATGAGTAGATCTAGCCAAAGAGATGGCCTAGAATCACCCCGCAATGATGCTACAACTAGCACTACATAACTGGTGAGCTTACAGAAGCAATACTGCGTTGTCCCCTCTGTTGTTGATACACATGAACTGCTGCAAAAGGAAATGCATATCTAGGGAGCTAAGGAGCTCTGATTATGCCAAGATTAAAGATCTGGCCAATGTGATGGGAACCCAAGATAACCCAGAAAGGATTTTCCAGATCTACACACTTTGTAAAATCACCCTCCTAGGATTTTATCCTTTGTCTGTTGGGTTATACAAATTTGAAGCTAGATCTGATCCAAATATGGTTGCAATATGTTCTACAAACAGATCTGAGCTTTGAGGGTTGATCGCTCCTTCAGATCTACAAGCTAGGAGCTTGATATCTTGCCTTATCTTCCTCCTCCTTCCCGTTGCAGCAACTGAATATGCAACTGCTACAGAAACGCGTTGAACAAGGAGAGAGGCTCTCTGCCTACTAAAATATGCTACAATAGGCTCCAGGATGATGGAAATGCTGATGTCTAGGTGAGGGGATGATCCCTCCCAGGATTACTAGCTGAAATGCTAGCAACTTCCTTCCTCCTTTAGATCTACAGGACTAGACTGTGCAATCCTTGATGGGACTATTGCTGCTAGGAGGTCAATAATGTTTTGCCTGATGCCAGATCTAGAATAAAGCCCTTGGAATGGTGATATTCAAGCCCAAGGTGATAGGAATAATCCTACATCGGTTCTCCAGCTGAAAATCTGAAGACAACCTCCACCTCCAAACTGATCTACAGGAATTGCATAATTCCTGAGGGTAGATGTTTTACAGATGATGGAAAATATATGTGGCACCAATGCCTAATGTATAATGAAGTACAACCCTCTTCCAAGAGATCACTCAATGAAAGAGGAGGGATTCCCAACCAGGAACACCCTGTGCTAAACATCACTTGCAATCTTTGCTAAACAGCCCAAGAAAGCATGGAATGTCACATGACAATTCCAGATCTAAAAAGACCTCAAAATATATATTCAATATTCTGCCTTCATTGTTTTCTTCATCTCCTTTATATAGATTATGAGCCTTCCCATGCCTTGGTCCCCATCTAAACTATGTTGTGCATGTGGACATGATCCTCCATGTTTGACTGCATTGTCTCTCCAACTCATCCATCGTGTCTAGGTGCAATGTACACCCTCTCCATCATGTGTGCATTAATTGCACAACTTCCTCCATCACTTCATCATGAATGCCCTATGATATTTTATTATATGCCTTCCATGATCTTAGTTTACTACTTCAACCTCCATGATCTATCTCATTAATGAGGCATGGTCTCCAATTTCATTCACATTAGCAGTTTCTCCACTACCCCATTATGTAGATCTAGGCTTAATTAATCCACATTCCCACATGAAAAGTGGATATTTATTCATCTTGAGGATTATGTGTCCCTCCACCCTTTTATTTACTTAATTCATTAATAAAATTAAGAACTCTAATATTCCAAATATCAAGTGAAAATTTGGGAATATTAGGTTTTTGTAAATGAGCATGTTCTCAACAAAAACCTCCTTCATGTTTGGAAAAATCATTTTTAATTTCTTGAATATTTCACATGAAGTTAATTACTAAAACAGGAAATCATTTAATATTTAATTCTGGAAAAATGAGCTAAAAATATTCATTCAAATATTCCAAACCATGACACTCTGTAAAACCTGAGAGAGGTTTCTGTTAATGGGTTTTTTCCCGACAAAAATTTCTTTTTGTTTTCAAAATTTGTTTTCCATATGTTCGGAAACGGTTCCCGAAGTTAGTGTATTTTTCAAGAAAAAATAGTCTTAAAAAAAAAATTTAAGTGAAAACAAAACATGCTTTGGAACATTTTCCCTTTGACTATTGAGTTTGTGTCATTATGTTTGAAATAGTAATCTTGTCGTGAAGCTCACACGAAATTCACCAAAATAGGATTCAACTAATTGATCAATCTCAGTTTCCAAGTGATGATAGGTTGTATGGGATATTGATTTGACATTTTATTTTCCAACACCTTAAAAATTTACAAACACACACACACACACACATATATCTCTGCACTGAAAATTCAACTGGCGGCACCTTTAGTTTGATGTTTTTTTTTTTTTTAATTTATTTATTCGTGTTGATAATCCAAACATCAACGTCTTTATTCAAAAATTTTAAATTAGCGTTGACAATCCAATTGTTAGTGCACATGAATTTTTTGAAATAAAATTTAAAATTGTTGAGCCTTATACTTTGAAGCTAAACTAAGATGATAGTTGGCCCCAGTGGAGATGTTTCCCTCCCTCTAAGGCAACAAAGAAATTGTAGAACAAGTGCCTAATCCATTCCAAATTAACTCTGAAACTTGCCACCTTTGACTTGTCATTTTCTAGACCTGTAAACTGCTCATTCATGCTAGCAACTGAAAACTGAAATCAATCCACTTCTAAACACAAAACTTTGAAACTGATCTCCTTTTTACAAACTGGAAACTCAAAATGGAACCAAACATTAAACTGGAAAACTGAATTGAAAAATAACTGCTACTGACATTAGAGGAAATTTCAATCTAAAATTGGTCTCCTAAGGAAAAATAATAAAATAATAGTAATGAATTTTGGAGGGAAAAGAAAAATATATTTTTTTAAGTGTATTTTTGGCTTATCTCCTTATATGTCTACTCAAAATTCAAGTGTAGAGATTCGGTGGATGCAGAATTAAATTTAGCATCCAATGAGTACCCATCATCCATACTTTTGAGAAGACCCACATTGATAAAAATTGAAGATACATTAAAAAAACGTGTAAAAATGTGTTGAACACGTTTTTTAATGTATCTTCAATTTTTATCAATGTGGGTCTTCTCAAAAGTATGCATGATGGGTACTCGTTGGATGAGAAATTTAATTATGCATCCAACGAGTGTCTACATTTGAAATTTGAGTAAACATATAAGGAGATAAGCCAAAAATACAATTAAAAAAAAAAATAGTTTTTTTTTTCTTTTCCCTCCAAAATATTTACATGTACCTCCTTTTAAATTTAAAGGATTTTGATTGGTTTAAATATTATGACATGGAAATTACGTGAAAAATTCATGGGAATTTTTATGCTAAAATCTCCTCTAATGAAATTACACTCAAGTCTGTGAACTTATTCATGTACAACTTCCAACTCTATTCCAACCAGTCAGATGCAAGGTCAAGTAATCTCAAATTTTTAGTTCAACCAATCAATTAAACGCCCATCTAATTGCAACACATTTGTATTGTTATCAATTAGAAATAAAATTTCAAAAAATGACAACTCGAGATTAGAGATACATACATCTCCAAACTTCATCCATTTTGAAAAATTTCCACTGATTGTTTCCAAAAATGCCGCAAAATTCTATTTTCCAAATGATTGGAAAATACTTGAAAAAGGGTCTTCAAAAACATGGGTTATTTCTATCTCTTGATGATCAACAAAAAGACAAGAATAACCTTCATCTTTCATTGTTGGTTGTTCTATGTCAAGAAGTTTTTCATTTGGTTGATCCTTAACAAAAAAATTATTCACATCAAAGAAATTTTTTGCAGATTCTTGAGGGTATTCAAATGGAACATCCATGCCATTTAAAACTGGAGTTTCTAAAGGTAGCCCTTCACATAATTCAGCAGGAAAACCATATGGATTTTCATAAGGACCTAAAACAATTTCTTTATCACAATTTTCCTACAAGTTATCATGGTCATTTTGTTGCAAAAAAGGGATTATTTGTTGAGCTTGTAGCCTAAGATCCTAAAAATTTAAAATTTTGTATACATAAGCTTGAAACAATGGGTGCACAAGTAACCTTCTATGTGAACATGAATTGAGAATTTTTTGAGCAACAAATTCAATAGGTGTTTGAAAAAAATTGTCCCTTATACATTCATGAACAACTGGAAAATCAATATGGAATTCTTTATCACATGCATTCTCAATCATACTGTCTCAGAATACATCCTCATGTTGTTGAGAGTAAGAGTTTTCAAAATAATTTATGATCCTTTATTTTTCAATCACTAACCCAAAATATGAATAAATCGATTGACTTTCCATTTCCTTTTGTTGATTTGTTAAGTTTTGACAAGATCGTTGAAAAGTTACATCATTCTCAGTGGATAAATTTGAATACTAAGGTCTTGTTTTTCTTCATTTACAATCAAGGAAGACACTATGTTCTGTTGGAGATCTTGTTGAATATGATGGAAACTATCCTCTACTATTTCTTCTTGCTGTTGAAAATGGTTTTCACAAAAGGCCTATATGATTTCTCCATCCATAAACTCTTCATCACCATAAAAATTTTCAATGTATTGAATAAAATTATCAGAACATTCATACCAGTTTCCAAACTATGAAAAAGATGTGTAATGTTCTTTTTAATTTTCATAGAATGTTGTATGAAAATATTGTAAAGAGTATAAACTTGTTGCTGATAACTTTTCTGCCTTTCCTTCCAAAGTGGCCATGAACATTTTCATGAGAAAATCATCATGAAATTTAACCCCCAACTTCCGTGTATGCATATGAAACTTGATCAAATGTAAATCAACATCATCTCCTTATTCATCTTTGAATTTTGGTAGATATGTTTGCCAATCTACATGAGGCAAACAATTTGGAAAACCGGGAACATGAGCATGATTCATAGGATCATACCTTGCAGATTTTGGATTCATCTTGATCCAATGGAGTCGCCAGTGATACTTTGATTTCTGGATCCTACTAAGAGTGGAGTATTCAAGTGAATGATGTGTAGCATTTTTGTGTTTTTCCTTTTTTCACCATCAGAGATCATATTTGTTCGTTGTCGTTCTTCTGGGATGTTGACTTGAAGCTTCGTGTCCCCAACAATGGTGCCAAAATGTTATCACTCTGAAATAACTCCAGTTGTGGAGGGAAATAAGTACGGTAACCACTAACCACTTTGGATTGAAAGCTGACCCTTCAATATAGAGAGGGATTTCTCCTTAAATCAACTACCCAATGTCACCTTAGCAGTTGTCTTCTAAGCTCATTTTCCAAATTTAACTTGTAGGATAAAATTGGTTTGGAACGAAGAGAACAATGACCATTGTGCATGGAGTCTGGTGTAGAGGATGATGACCACAGGATACATAAACAACCCTTAACAAAGGTAAGATAAGATATAACTTCCAAAATAGGATACCATCAAAATGTGGAGACGGAATATGGAAAATAAATATCACAACAAAGCAATAAGAATTATGTTATAAATATTTAAGTAGAAAACATGGAAATTATTTGCATAACATAACTCAGATCTTCCATAAATAATTCTATTTCATGATTTTTTACCCAAAATACTGAAAACTTAATGATCAAGAGATGTAGCATAAAAAGAAAACAAATACCATGAGGAAAAAACATACAGGTATTTATATACACATAAATCTCTGTAAAATTGTATATGTAACACTGCATATAGCAATATATTGATTAAGACAAACACACACTCTTTCTTATTCAAAAAATTATCAACCCTTATTACATTCCAAAATATGAAATTTTTAAGAAATTAAATCTAAATCTATTTCTAACATCTCGAAAACAATTCTATCAACAAACTTAAAATAAAATAATCTTGAAAATATTGCAAGACACATGGGAAAACTAAAGTAAATGACCTTTGAATATGGAACTATAGTTGATATTATGCCTTAAAATCTGAAACAAAATTCTTTCTATCGATTTATTCTCGCCACCTATCAATGAACTTCAAATTTTATAACTTGTGTCTTTCTCTGTTAATATTTTTCCTTTGAATTTGGGGTGTTACAACGGTTTCCTCATTCCTTTCCTTAAAAATTGGATATGCTCTCCCATTTGTTGTTTAACCCAAAATTCAATAATTTGGAAAATAGTTGCAAGGTTTTATGGAATGTTGATTCAAATTTTCTCGAGGTTGATACGAATCTAGGCCTGATCTCCTACAATTCCTGGAATTTAAAGGAAAATTACAAGGCCTTTTTCCAGGTGTAAAAGGAAAAAGGCCTCTTTTTTTTGGAAAATTACAAGGCCTTTTTCATTTGTTCAAAAACCATTCCTGAAGATACTTTATTTTGCAGGAAAAAACAGAGTTAAGTGAAAACAAAACATGCTTCAGCGCCTTTTCCCCTTGACTTTTGAGTTTGTATCACTATGTTTGAAATAGTAACCTTGCCATGAAGCTCGGACCAAATTCACCAAAACAGGAGTCAACTAATTGACCAAATGATGATAGGTTGTGTGTGTGTGTGTGTCTATATATATATATATATATATATATATATATATATATATATATATATATATATGTATGTATATATATATATATATATATATATATATATATATATATATATATATATATATATGTATATATATATATATATATATATATATATATATATATATATATATATATATATATATATATACATATATATATATATATATACATATATATATATATATATATATATATGTATATATATATGTATATATATATATATATACATATATATATATATATATATATATATATATATATATATATATATATATATATATATATATATATATATATGTATATATATATATATATATATATATATATACATATATATGTATATATATATATATATATATATATATATATATATATATATATATATATATATACATATATATACATATATATATATATATATATATATATATATATATATATATATATATATATATATATGTATATATATGTATATATATATACATATATATATATATATATATATATATATATATATATATATATATATATATATATATATATATATATATATATATATATATATATATATATATATACATATATATATATATATATATATATATATATATATATATATATATATATATATATAGATATATATATTCGCGCTAACAATACAACCATCAACGCCTTTAGTTTGATGCTTTTGTTTAATTTTTGCTAATAATCCAGTCGTCAGCATCTTTATTCGACATTTTAAAATTAGTGCTAACAATCCATATATATATATTCGTGCTAACAATACAACCGTCAATGCCTTTAGTTTGATGCTTTTGTTTAATTTTCGTTGATAATCAAGTCGTCAGTATCTTTATTCAACATTTTAAAATTAGTGTTGACAATCCGACTGTCAACGTGCCTGAATTTTTTGAATACAAATTTAAAAATATTGAGCGTTATACTCTTAAGCTAAACTGAGATAACAAATTTGGATGATAGAGTAGGATATAGTGAATTTTCCAAGGTGCTTGAAATGTAGAATCTTCGTTTAATTGAGTGGATGTCAATTCCACGAGGTCTTTTTTCCCTTGTTCAATATGTAGACCTCCAAAGAATGCTTCAATTAAGGATCCCTTCCTTGAATGAGTTATGGTTTCGAGGTCTTCTTTGATGCTCCTTAGTTACTTCCTTCAAGATGATGAGAGGGTTAGTCCTTTGATGATTTCCTTGTACTTGGACCTTGCGTATATTTTCTTCATGATTTTATTTCCTCTTGATGTCTTGACCTTCCTTTAAACTTCTTTTTATGGTAATTTTTCAAGTTGCCTTTCCTTGCCTTGTTATCTTAGCTCTGAAACAATGTTAATAAATCTAGGGTGGCTAGAGTAGGTGGTTTTTCTTCTTTAGTTAACTGCTTGTGATGTATTTTTACTTTAATTGATTAACGTCTTCTTTCCTTTATTATTATTGGTGTTCTCTATCATCAAATAGCTACTAAATCATAAAGAACAATGAAACAATAGGACAAAAAATGTAGGCGATCAACTAGGGCCAAAACCTCTCCAATTGAGATGAAAACCCACGAGAATTATTCTCTTCTTATAGAACTTCAATTTATGAATTCCAATACCTATGACCCTTGACCAAAACCCTCTAACACCAAGTCAAATCTTTCCAGCAATTCCTCAACAACTTCTGCAATTTCGACTTCCAATAATCTCTTCTGCAACTTTGACCCCCTAGTAAATTCTTCTGCAATTTCATCCTCTAGTAGTTTATTCTACCAAAACCCTAGATTTTTCACATGAGGAATATTATGATAGATTCTTCCTCCTTTCCTCTTCGCTTGATATTATTATCTCTCCTAGAGAAATAAACTTGCAAAGTGTACTTCTTAATTTCCTAACTCGAATTTTGTAACTTGGTCTTTTATTCTACAATAGTTGACCTAGTTCCTTCACATATGTGAAGAGAAGTAGCCCAAAACCAATCCGAAAATATCGTTATTCTTTTCTTCTTCCTTCATCCTTATTTTATTCGCACCTTTCTCTCTCTTGTGATCGAACTTGTATGACTGAAGTGAGTGTCTTAAGTGAGGCTGAATTCTCCCTTATATATAGGTCCTCCACTAGGTCAAAATGCTCTTTTAAGGCTGACTTGATATTTGCATCATGATTATGTATTTAAGGGTCTTTTGACTCTATTTTAACTCAAATAATTTTTTCCTTACAATATGTAACATGCCCAAATGGATCTTCAATACATGAAAATGACTCAATTGACTTGTAGACTAAATAACAAGCCCTAGAAGCACTCAATGGATGCTTGAACTAAAAATTAATTTCCCTTGAGCATGAAACCCATGTCTCAAGAACAACAATAATATATTTATTTTTATTTTTACATTAAATACATAAAATCATGATTAAATATGTCATTATGAAGATTAAACCTAGTTACATATTTCAACACCAAGAACAATGAGAATGGTTATGGTGAAAAGGCCAAGAAGAAGAAAGACAAATGGAAGTAAAAGGTGTCCAAGGATGGGGAATCCAAATAAAAAAATATTGGAAAATAGAAGAAAATAGTGTCATATTTGATTTTTGAAAAGGAACATTATGTGAAGAACTATCCTTTTAAACATAAGTTGACAACTTCGAAGCAGATAGAGAAGCGAACAATTGTGATTTTTCAAATTTTGTGGTGCATTCATGGAGGCTCAATATACATCATCATGTGACCAAGGGTAAAATTAGTGTAGGTATGTGCATGAAAATATCAGGAGACAAGTTGTAGCAATGGTTGGCAATGGGGAAACCCATAACTTCATAAGTGAGGATGGTGCCATACAATGCAGTTTGACACATAAGCTAGAGAAAACATCCTTCAAAGTTTTTAACCCCAAGGTGAAAAGAATGATTTTTATAGTGAGAGATGTTCTAATTAGACTTGGAGATTGACAGGGGAGGACAAGTCTCACCATCTTCCCAATGGATTATTACGATGTGGTTTTTGGGTAGTGTGGTGGTGTTTTTGCTACACGGGTGTACCAAAATGTACCTCTTTAGCAGTTGGTTGCTATCTGCATAAGATCACATAGAAAATGATGTTATTATTAGTGAATAAATTTAAACAATGTAAAAAAAACTCGGAGGGTAAGTTAAGCATACAACACTATGAACTTAAAGAGAAAATACACAATATACTAATTCTCAAATGGAGCAACAACCCAGTAATACAAATGGAGAATTATCCCTTTATTAGGTGTTGGTGGTGTGAAGAATATAATGCTAAACTCTCTTGAAGTGAGCCCTTTAAGATATGGATCTTAAATACTCAGAAAAAGGGGGGCTCCTTTCCTCAAGTTCCATGCAATTATCTCCTCCCCCTCTCAAAAGGATGTCGATCGATGTCATATGTTGAATCTCTCTCTTAGATTGAGATGTTGCATGGCCAACATGTGAGACACTCCAATTATTTTGATGCTACACTTGCAACCTAGTTTTCTATGGATAAATTTGGTCATAATAACAACGTTTCTCTTTTTTCTCTTCCCATGGCCATTTTTTATAGATATTTCCGAACTTCTCTTCCCTCTCTTGGCCAAAGATTGATAATGACCCAAGAGTGGGGAGGAGATTCCTTTGTGGGTTGCATACCTCCTCAAGGTGGATTTATTTTGACTTTCCTTGACTGTACTGGATAGAGAATCATCATTTTCAAGTGTGTCAAGTGGTCTCGGATGATGAATTTTCGCCATCTTCAGGACCGGGTGGTTATCGAAGGGAAAGGTGCGTTGTGTGCAAAAACCCTTTGTTTTTGGTGTGTTGTCCACCAATTTACTGACTGGACCTTAGCAATTTTTAAATATTTTCTTTCCTAATGTATTTTTTCTTTGAAAATATTTAATTGTACCTTTTTCTTGACATTTTTATAATGTCTTGTGCCTATACGATTTTATGGTGTTAGCATTTTCCCCCTGATGTATGAGGTCTAGAAAGGACTATATAGTCGAAATGAATTATGTTTTCTTTTTTGTGTGATCCCTTTGAGAGAGAGAGAGAGAGAAAATTTTTGTGGAAATGAGTAGGGAGACCCCTTTTCTGAATTAAAAAAGACACCATGCTCTGTGGGAAACCTTCACTAAAAAAAAAAAAAAAAAGAGAAATATTTCTACGAGATGGGCATGTCCCATGCTTGTGATAATGACTAGTTAAAAAAATCTGAAATATATTGGTTTTTTCAATTTACATTGTGGTAGGTGACCTACTACTAGTTGATGATGATGGTTGTTGACACTGTCAAGGGAATTTTTTATGTGCATAGAAAAGCTGAATTTGGCACCCCCATGCATTGGTTAGGTAAGGCATATATAAAGGAAATTATTAGTGCTAGCATGGGTCTTCAACTGTTGGGGACCTTCTTATGTGATCATTGTTTAAAGAGATGCTCACTAATTACGAGTCTTAGACTAATTCTAACTTAGTGCAATGATTATTAAGTATGGTACCATATTTACATGAAAAAAATGTTGATGTCGAATGTCAAGAGATTGATGACATCAATGGATGATGTTAATTCTTAATATTCCACCTGAGGATGCCCCTTTTAATGGTGGGGGTTCATCCAAGGTAATACCTCCTTCCTAGATAATGGTTGTTGGAGTCAACAAGAAGGAAGCATCAACCAATCCAAAAATAAGTACTAGTGCAAGGGACCATTGTTTCTGATGAAAACAGGGCTTGATGTGAATGGTTAACAAGACATGATGGTGAGATATGGTTGAAACTGGTGATGATGGTTAACTGGCCTGAGGTCGGAGTTGTAAATGCGAGTGGCGGAAATCATAACAACTTCTGAAGGGGGGATCCCTGGGGTTGGTAGGACATCTGGGGTAGGTGTATGTTTTCTATGATTGACATGGTTGGGTGTGGTAAAGAGTGCGCAGCTCCAACCAAGGGTGTTTAGGGACTACTTCCAGGTAAGAAATGTAAATGGATGGGTGGGAGTTGTCTCCTAAAAGAATCTTTGTACAATTACCAAAATAATATGAAAGTGGTTTGGATGTAAAATCATGGAGACGGGTGCCCCATTAACATCAATGATCACGCACAGTGATGTGAGGAGTGTGTTTTACTGAGGGTGGGGGGCTCATTGGTTGGTCTCGGTCTGAGGGTGATGAGGCGGATGAAGTCTCACAAATGGGTTATGCTTATGAGGGTGTGATAGGCCAAATGTGAAATGTGGTGGTGGATTTTTGGTGATATGCTTGTAGAGAATGGTGGCTCGGGAATAGGGTTTGGACATGCGATGATTAAAACTGACTGATGTTTAATCATGGATGTATGAACATGAAATAGTTCCTGGGCTGGAGTTTGTGACCATGGGCTCTACCGACCGGAAAGGGTGTTTATCATGCGCAAGGTGGCTTGATGATAAACATAGTCGGGTGAATGAAACTATGTTTTTATTCTTTTAAGTAAAGAATGTCATGATATGCAAATATTTTTAAGGAATCCTATCATGTTGAGGATAGAATGATACCTACTCTTGTACTTTTTTTGTCTGGGACATATAGTGATTTGGCATGTTTGAAACATTTGCATCCAATACTCCAATTAAAATCATATTTTTCATACAAATATTTTGAAATAACTTGAATTTAAATAAATAAGAGAGGGCTTACATGAACTGTAGTATGGAGCGGGTGGGTATTGGGCAAAAATGACTTTATCTGAAACTAGATTTATGAGGTCCAGATTGAATATGATGAAGTGTTGATCACTATGTTTCTCGCAGTTTTGTGATTGGATACTCTAAGCTCCAATTATGGGCTTTTTAAAGTGTTAAAAAGGGTGATATATAGGTTGATATGGCCCATTTTAAAGTCATTTGTGCTTTCTGAGTGTCTACGGCTAGAGCCATTTTCCAGATCTTTTCTTGCCATTGCAGTAGAGTACCCGGGATTCGTGCGGGCAGTGTCAGGTAGGAGATAAAACCTCTTGTTATTCATTTTTTTCATTTTCATGTTTGGGTGGGTCGTAAAAGTGTGATTTTTTACGTATTTTATGTCTATTTTTTGGCAAGACTGCGTGGGAAATCCAAGATAGCATGTGTGATCTACATTCAAAGGATTTACCTTTGCATGGAGACTCTGTAGTTATCAAATTTTTGGCACACTGTGATGCATGTGTGTGCTTAGCACATGCGTGGATTCAGCACGTAGAGAGGGTTGTAAGGTGCGGGGATGTCAGTTTTTAGTGAATTTGATGGTATTTTTTCTAAAACTGACATTTTTTGGTGTTTCCTTGGTGGAAGTATGTTGTGGAGAGAGTAGAACTTGCCTGCTCTGTGCATGGTGATTCCCCAAAACCCACCTGCTCGAGAGACATTGGCTTGATATGGATTGCTCAAGTTCTTGGAGAGAAACATATTGAGATCTCAGGATGAAATTTTACAATACCTGGTTCGATGCTGGGACAGGTAGCAGTGTGTTATGGTCTTTCGTCGGAGAGATGTGAGGATATGGCCTGAGACTGATATTTACTTTGTGACGAACCTCTTGCCTCAAGGGGAGGCTCTCCCATATCCACTCCCTCTTGGGGGAGTGAACATTCATGATTGGGCTGAGGAGGTAGGGCATTTTGGTGTAACCCCATTACGCGAGGTTGAGTTAGAGTGAGCTCCATTACTGATTTGGTTGAGCGAACCACTCTAGCTATGATAGTTCACTTATCTGGGTCAAAATCGCCCCACCAAGTATCAAGACCACATATTGTGGTGCTACACCGACTATAGGCTAGTCATTTCTTTGATTGGGCCCATTATGTAATATCCCAAATGGGATATTTTAACTAAAATTGTAGAAAATAACGTAACTCCACATTATGTCGTAAAATCAACATTTAATTAACATAAGATTTCCATGTAAAAATAAAAACATATAGAGCATTGTAATATATTACACATTGAATAGGAATAATCTCAAAATTTTAGAATAAATATTCACTGGGGTTACATACAGATCTGACCCAAAATAGTGAGATGGAAAACTGGCCACCAAGATGAATTGTTGCACTGTGCTGGCCTCCAAAAATGAACTGTTGCACTCTCCCTCCATCAACATCTACCACTGAATCCACTGAAGCACCCGTTGAATATCTAAATGATCCTAACTCTAATATATCTGAAGCTCTGTGAAACTTCTGAAAGAATTCTCCTCAAAGAGAGTCGAGTTTCCGTCCAACACTCACCAATCACCTGAGGGTTTCCATCCTCGGGCTACTAATGAATCAGAGAACCACGTCTCAAACCTCTCACATAAGAAAATGATCTAATCCAAATATATCCCTCAATGGCCTCCTCCGTTTCTTTTATATGTCTCTTGGATCCTTCTAGAGCCTTACTTTAATATTATTTTATTCATGGAACGCTTTTCCCTCTTATTAAAATATTCCTTTTTAACGCAAAAAAAAGAGTAAATCGGCTACCACGTATCCTCCAGTCACTAAAAATCGTGTCCAATCATCCCATCATGTAGGTATCCTCATCCCAGTTCCAATGATCTATTACACTAAGATGTTATATCATGTATTCCTCCTGGAATGCCACCTTGAGTGTAATTAACTGATTTAAGCCCAAAAATATCTCAATTTTTCGAAAGTTGTCAGAATGTACTAGAATGAAAGGCAAGTTGCTCAAATGATGGAATATATCAAGTGAATGCCACCCGACCACATAGAAACTCCTAAAAACTCCTTCAAAAATCCCCTAAGCCCACTGATGACACCAACCTGTACCTGTGACATGTTTGCTCCTAACTCTGGAAGTCCAATCTAACCCTGTCATAGGTGACACCAAAAAAGGGAATATTACACGTTATGTTTATCATGGTATCATCAGGCAGCTGGCCAAAGTATAGAGGGCTTTAGTGAAGACTTTTGGCTATGTGAGCATCCTTTGTTGCATTATTTTTGAGCGATTCATGATGTTATGACCTTTTGTGGCAGTGCCTTTGGGCCCTTTAAGGGATCCTTGGATGTGCCGATGGGCACTTATGATGCCCAGAACTAGTGGGGGTGAGGCAGGTAGATATTTGGATGTGACAGTTGAGGTGTGGTTCGAGTCAAGCCCATAGCTATTCCTCGAGTTTCCATATGCAAGCATGGATTTCCGAGGGGATCCAAACATGGGCCTCCCTCTTGGTAATGCAGGGGGACTGACAAGTATGATATTTTATGTTTTCTGCATTTGAGAGTTCTATTTTTGTATATATATGTCTTTGATGGTGAAATTGATAATTTTTTTGGTTTCCTTTGCAGATGTGGGGCTGACGAAGCATCCCACTACCTACTTGGTAGGCCATGAGCCAAGGAGGAGGGGTACACCTGGGACGAGTCAGGCCTAACTTGGGCGTCAGATCGGTGATGGAGGTCCCTCAGGGGAGGGTAGCAGCATTGAAGCTTATAGTGGAGATGTATCCCTCTTGGCGCGCACAGAGGCAGGAGAGACATGGGTGGTCGTGGTTGAGGAGCTAGTAGCGGCTTCCGATATTCTAGTATTGGTGGTAGAGGCCCAAGTGATAGATGTAAAGGGTCGGTTTGAGACCATTGAGGCTTGAGCGATGAATTCTAAGGTGTGCGTTGAGGCAGCAGATGCTCGTCCTCTGGATTTGGAGGATTCATGGAGTTGGCTATAGAAGTTGACACAGGGTTTGCTAACTAGAAGTTTTGATAACCTGGCCGATATATGGTTGGAGACAATGATGGCCTAAGAGAGGGTGCATCGCCCAACTTTGCATCGAGCAGCACTGCTATCACAGCTGTTGCTCTGATACTAGTGTCGGGTGCTCACATGGGTTCGAAGGGCCCACTAGGCGGGGCTAAGCCCTAGAGACATTGTATGATCAGGGAAATCACCCATTATGAGGGTGCCTTCTTGTGTTGGTGATATGTATTTTTTTATGGACTTGATAGTCAGCAGAATTGTTTTTGTATATTGGGACACATATTTTTTATGTATATATGCAACATTTGTTTTGGAAGCTATTATGATGTGTTTATGGTTGTTTTTATATGATTTTATATTTTTATGATGGATGTTATGTACTTATGATGGATTTTATGCTTATGATGGGATTTTTATTTATGGTTGATGGTTTATACAATATGCATTCTAGTCTAGGATATGGTTATCTATGCGATCAGATACCTTATTTTTCTCTCTTGGTATATGATCAGAGGCTTAGTATTTAGCTCAAGAATGAAAGTGCTCATAAATTATTGAAAACTGAATGATGGAAACCGGCCCGTCTCCGGGAATCCAATGCAACTTGTTTTGTCGAAAACTGACTTCGGATGAAGAAGTTATAGCATGCTGACCGTCATTCAGAACAGGCAAATTTAAAAAAAAAAAAATTGCAGAACAGTGACAGGTTGATGACATGGTAGGCTAGTCAGCATGAAGGGAATATTCTTCAGTTTATGCCCAGTGGCACTATGACAAGTGTCACAACCGGATTCACTAGTGAACTTCAAAGGGGAAATTTTTTCAAGGATTTGCTCCTAAGGTTGAATTCGAAATTTTTTTTATGTGGGAGGACAGCCCAACTAGGGGTCACCACGTGTCCCCTCTGGTGGACCCTCTCCAACTCCAAGGTTCAAATTTCACCTTTTTTATGGAAGATCGGATTAAAATGTATGCTAAGTTTCAATTTTGATATACATTATTGGCATATATGTGCTATTAAACCTAAGTCTGAATTTAATTATATGATGGCACTTTATTTCATATCACAAATCTGAATTATATTACATGTTGTAATATGGCGTATTAAACCAAAGTTTACAACTAAGGTATTATGGTGGAGCATATATTATGTAATTGGGCACATATATAGTTTATAACCTTGGGTTATATATTGGTTCATGGCGGCAAAAAAAAAAACCTAAGTCTGAATTTAATTATGAGGTGGCATTTTATTTCATATCACAAATCCGAATTGTATTACATATTGTAAAATGGTGTATTAAACCAAAGTTTACAACTAAGGTATTATGGCAGAGGATATATTATGTAATTGGGCACATATATAGTTTATAACCTTGGGTTATATATTGGTTCAGGGTGGCAAAAACATATATCAAATGTGTGGGGGTCGAAATTGAACCCACGACCACCCCCGCGTCAACCAATTATCTTACTGCGAGCCCACACCTTGTTCCTTGAAAATTTGTGTGCCCCACATACATTTGAATTATATTGTGTTCTCCAATGACGGGAATGGAGGGGGTTAGCCCCACGGGCCAACCCCCTCCCATATGTCCTTACCACATGAACACGTTGGGATCATAACCGTTAATTGCACTGAGTTAAGTTTAATTTGGGGTTAATTACCCCTAAACACTTGTTTAGTGCTAAGCATGTTTAAATCCTAATTTAAATTCCGAGCTAATAAAAAATTAAAGTCTAGTTAATTTTAATTAAGCCTCAGTTTAAGGTGGCATATTTTTAGCGGATCACACCATTTTCGGTAGACCTACCATTTTGGCAAGGTTATCTGGAGTCTTCTCCAGATTTGGAGGAGAAATCAAGGGAAAAATTAATTTGGCCATATCTTGAGAAATTTTCGACCAATTTTGGCTCAGAAAGAGTCATTCCTAGTATATTGGCATGCTCTGAACACATTGGAATAGGTTGCAGAGGTAGAGGAGAAATTATTCAGGTTTTTTTGTCACTTTGGAGAATTTCGAAGCTAAGGGCCACCAGCAAGGACGGCCATGCCTAGATGAGTTGAAGGTTAAGTTGAGTAAATGAATAGTCATTTTTGATAGATTTCAACATTATGAACTCATTGGAGTATGTTTCAGGAGCATGTTGAAAATTCAACAAGAAATATGTGTCTATTTTAATTTTCCCTTAATTAAATTGGACAATAAATTGTAATTTTATCTCATAATCACTTGTAATAGTTAACTGAGTGTGATAAACTTATTAACTCATGAAATTCAAGTTGAGGGTATTTGGTGAGGCATGCAGAGTGATTCTATTTGTTTTAGGGTCCAAGTTGCAGTTAGTGTATTATTTTACTACATGAGAAATTGTAATATTCCTAATTAGCTTTTAGCTAGTTAGAATACTAAAAAAAAAAATGTCAGTCGGATAGATGAATAAGAGGGTAGAGGGACCCATAAATCCCTTTAGTAGGAATAAAACCCCTTCTGAAGTGAATATGGATCAATGCATCTAGATAGGATCAAGACTAATAAGCCACTCCTTGGTGTGAATGTGGGTCAGTGCATGTGGATAGGGTCAATTTGACCAAATCAACAGCGCAGTCATGGAGGTAGTGGAGACAATGGAGGACAGCGCAGTCATAATGGAGGGAAGTAGCCATGAGAGTAGCATCATTATTGTGTGGGGCTAAGGGGGTGAGGGCTCACAAAGCATATAAGGAAGGGGATGGCAGCCATATAAAGCATTTTTAATATTGTTTATGTATTGTCTTTTATGACTTTCTGCACGCTTCAGCTGTTTAGCGAAGTCTGCTGTGATGTTTAGCACAAGGGTGTTTCTGAGCGGAAATCCCACCCTCATCCTTAGGGGATATTGAGTGCCCAATCAAGAAAGTTTCTTGAGCTACATTTCATCATCTGGCTTCAGGCCAATATTCAGCCCCTATCAACAGTGCAGTCTCCCTCGTGAATTGTGCAATCCAGGAGGGAAGATCTAGTGGAGGGGTAATAACCCGAGTTTTTGAGCTTGGAATCCAGTGAGGGGAGCAGCCCTTCATCCAGGAAGTCAGTGGGGAGGAGTAGCAAAAATTTTCTCATAATATCAGCCACCTCCTAGCATTCTCCCAGCTGCAGTGTGTAATTCAGCCATAGGGCTGAATTTTACATCATTGTCATTTCTAGAAACCCTTTCTAGGTTATCTTGTAATAGTGCTAGAAATCCCAAATCTCGGATCCCGAAAATTTATGAGCACCCAATCAGCAGATCTACGCATTCCTAGTTTCCAGCAGTAGTATTTTCCAGCAGGATTTCACAGTCACAGCCTCCCAGCAGTTGATACAGCAGCAGTTTATTATGTCTTGATGTTTAGGGCCATTTCAGGATTTTCTATCTAGCTTGAGTGTCTCTTCCTCAAGTACTTGCACTTCATTTCTGATATTGCATATAATAAAATGGCTCAACTGATCTGTTCATGTATTTTATGTGTTGATGTTTACTACATTTTCAAATTTTATGTTCTATATTCTTATTTTTCCTATTTTGGAATATTACAGTGGTATCAGAGCATAATCTTGGCTCAGCCTGTGGGGCACTACATCTATGACATCTAAAGAAGAAGAACCTCTTATAGACCGGGTGAAGTGGTATATTAATAGATTTTATTAAATTTGATTATGCAAACAACAAATAATACAAAGGAAACTCTCCAATATTGGGAGAAATGGATGAGAAAGAGTTTCCAAAGTTTATTCTCCAAACTATGCAGGATATTGCCAGAGAAATCTAGGAGATGAGGGTAGAAATACATAAGGAAACCCAAAGAGGGTTAAAAAATGGAGAAATTTCTGGCACTTCACACCATTGGTGTGAGAAACTAGTAGGGCAGCAAGTTTCACAACGCTCAACCATGCCTACCTTCCTAGCAGTAGGAAATGGCGCTGGAGGATCCCAAGAGCAGGAGGTTCTTGGTGATTAATTTCTGGAATATGAATCTCAATCTCAAAGGTTCAAAGAACATCTAAACTTCCAAGAGTTATGTCAGATCAAAGATAATAGAAGACCCTATAACAGCAATAGAGTTGGAGGGTACATGCAGAACAATGAGCTACAGTGTACTATCGGTAGATTCTTTCTGCCTACTTTTGACGAGTCATCCAAATGCACAGCCAAGGCTTGGGTGGAAAAATTAGACATCTATTTCCAGCTAAACCAAGCATCAAATTTTGAAGCTATTAAGATAGCAGCACTGTACCTTGAATTCGAAGCGCATGAATGGTGGTTTCACGGACTATCTACATTGGGGCATGTAGTGTGACTGCATATGCAGAGTTTGCCCAGAGATTGGTAGAAAGATTTGACCAAAGAGATCCATAGGCACACTTTATAGTTCTAGCTAAGCTCAAGCATTTGGGAAACCCAGAGACTTATATCTTGGAATTCCTGAAACTTTTTTTCATGGTGTCATATCTGTCTACAGCTAAGAGAGTATACATGTTCATTGATGGACTAGCGGAGACTTTGCATGGGTTAGTAAATTCCACTAGACCAGCTATGCTCCAAGATGCCATTGAGCGGGCTAGGGACTTAAAATATGCTTTTCTAAGGGCAAGATATCCATTTCAGAAAAACCCACATTTCAGTCAAAGGGGAAAGATATGAAGGTTTCACCCCAAAAGGGGAACCAAGGCAAAGGACCTCTTAGTGATGATGTCCGGAGATATTTGAGGAAGAGGAAACCTTGCTTCACCTGCCAAGAATCATGGCCACCAAGGCATCGGTGTGATGTAAAAAATGCACATTATATTGAAGTATTATTTGATAGTGAAGGGGAAGAAGAAGAAGAGTTGGAAGGAGATATCAACGATGTGGCACCAGGAGAGGATCCACCACCACCAGGAGGTGGAAATGGAGCATTTTCTCCAACTAGAGGAGCCCTTGAACTTTGCGAGGAGTTCCCAAGTATCTGACATTGAGAGTCTGAGGCACAGTTCAGGGGCAGTGGGTGTTGGTATTGATAGACAATGGGCTTACCCACAATTTTATTGATACCCAACTAGTGGAGAGGAGAGGCATACCCACAGATGATTTTGAAGGATTCTCAGTTTTGGTTCTAGGAGCTAGAACCATGCAATGTGTGAAGTATGTTCCGGCATTGACTATAACTTTGGGGACTTACACATTGACAGATCACTTCTTTGTGGTCGATATTCCTAACACCAATGTGATATTGGGTATACAATGGTTGATCACACTAGGAAAGGTCACCATGGATTGGGATACCTTGGAGATGGAATGGAAAGATATTAAGAAGAGTGGTAAGCGCCAAATAATTAGGGGCATGCACACCTATCCACCTCAAGTATTCTTAGCATATAAGATGGAGTCTGGTTTGCACATAGGAGACATATAATGGGTAGTGGAAATGTTTTTTCAGAGGCGGGAAGCAAGGGCACACCAGTCCACCCGGATGTACAGTCTATTCTAGACTGCTATTCTACTGTATTTGGCGACATTCCACCAAGAAGGCCACCGGACCAGGGGTTTGAATATATTACTAAGTTGGAGCAGGGGATCCAAGTAGTGATCACCACACCCTATAGGCACCCCAAAGCTTACATGGATGAGATTGAAAGAGCTATTCAGGAGCTCTTGACTTTAGGACATATCCAGCCCAGCACCAATTTGTTTGCTTATTATGTGGTCTTGGTGAAGAATAACGATGGTACATTGAGGATGTGCATTGACTATAGAGCCTTGAATAAGAATACAATGAAGAATAGGTACCTGATTCCCAGGTTTGATGAGCTGAAGGATGAGCCGAGGGGATCGAAGTTCTTTTCAAATATTGATTTGAGGTTGGGGTACCATCAAATCAAGGTAAGGGATTGTGATATCCCCAAGACTGCATTTAGATGTCATTATGGCCATTTTGAGTTCTTTTTCATGCCCTTTGGGCTGACCAATGCTCTGGCTACTTTTCACGCTTGTGTGAACCACATATTTCATGGTGAGTTGAGGAAATTTAAATTGGTTTTATTTTACGACATTCTCATCTACTGCCGCACATGGGAAGAGAATCTGCAGCATATTGAGATAGTATTACGCATTCTAGAGGAGCAGAAATTATATGCTAAGCTCTCCAAATGTGAGTTTGGGCTCACATAGATGCTTTATTTGGGCCACATCATTGGAGTGGATGGATTAAGGGTCCATGAGGAGAATATTTGTGCTATTCGGGATTGGCCAAAGCCAAAGAATGTAACAGAACTTCAAGGGTTTGTAAGCATCTACACCTACTACCGAAAGTTTTTCAACAAGTACTTTTCTGAACTAGCAGCACCACTCACAGATATCACCAAGAAGGGAGCCTTTGTTTGGAAAAATACTATGCAGAGATCCTTTTATAGGCTCAAGGAGGTGATGAGTAGTTGTCCGATGTTGGTATTTCCAGATTTCACCTAGCCCTTTGTGTTGGAATGTGATGCTTCAGGGGAGGGTATTGGCGCAGTTTTGATGTAAGGGAGCCACCCCATAGCCTTTGAGAGTCAGAATTTGTTGCCACATGAGAGGTTGTATCTTTTATATTAAAAGGATATGTTGGCCATTATGCATGCATTGGCCAAATTCAGGCACTATCTGGGAGGCAACAGATTCCAAGTAAAGACCGATCACAACAGTCTTCAGTATTTTCTTGAGCAGAAGCAGCTGAAAAAGAGGCAACAAAAATGGTTTAGCAAAATCCAAGCATATGACTTTGACATTGAATATGTCAAAGGGAAGAGTAATGTGGTAGTTGATTCCTTATCACAAAGACCAGCAGCACTGTCCTTTATGAGTGTGGATTTATATTTGAAGGCACGAGTGTTGGTGGAGTATTCCAAATACCTCTTCACATGTGAGATACTAGATGGGAAGGTGACCAATGAGAGGTATAGAGTGATGGATGAGTTCATCTACTACTGGGACCGGATCTTTTTTACTAGAGATTCTAATCTCAAGGAGAAAATTTTGCATGCAACACATGATTCACCACTCTCAGGCCACCAAGGTTTCACAAAGACATATCAGGCCATCAGAGAGAGATTCTCATGGAAGGGTCTCAAGAAGGATGTGCTCCAGCATATCAATGAGTGTGTAGTTTTCAAAAATAATAAAGGAGAGAACAACCATCCTTCAAGGTTGTTACAACCACTTCCTATTCTGGAGGGGAAAAGGGAGATCATTTCTATGGACTTCATTACCAATTTTTCAGCAATACAAGGCAAGGATTGTATCTTTGTGGTCGTTGATCGACTAAAAAATTATTCACATTTATTTTCCATATCTTCATGGTACACTACTTCACAAGTGGCTGAGATTTTCTTTAGAGATTTTTTCAGACTTCATGGTCTTCCTAAGACCATAGTCAGTGATAGAGACAGTCGCTTCATGGGTGGCTTTTGGAAAGAGCTTTTCCATTTGGTGGGTACCGAGTTGACACTGAGTACCAGTTACCACCCCTAGAAAAATGGGTAGACAAATATAGTAAACAAGTGGCTTGAAGGCTACTTCCGAAACTATGTTTCGGGGCAGCAGAGAGCATGGTTGCGCTGGCTCCACTTGGGATAATATTGCTACAATACGACATTTCATATGTCGATCGGCATGTCTCCATTCGAGGATCTACATGGTTATGATGCCTTATCATTCGTTGATGTGATATTTGGAGCAAGCAAGGCTCCTAAAGCCAAAGAGTGGATCCAAGAGAGTCAAGATATACTTTGTGCTCTTAAGGACAACATTGCTATAGCCCAAAATCAGCAAAAATTATATGCAGATCATGGTTGGGTGGAGAGACAGTTTGAGGTGGATGATTTTTTCTATCTCTATCTTTGGCCTTACAAACAATCTGTGCTAAAGGAGAAGGGGGCTGAGAAGCTTAAGCCTCGTTTGTATGGGCCATACAGGGTGATCCATCGTGTTAGGGAAGTAGCATATGAGTTGGAGCTCCCCATTGGGAGTAAGATCCACAACATTTTTCGTGTATCATGCCTCAAGAATTCCATTTGACAGTAGGTAGTTTCCACTATGGATCTCCCACCTATTGATGATGAGGGCCATCTAGTTTTACAATCGGAAGCTACCTTGCATACTCGGGAGAGGCATCTAAGGAACAAGGTGATTAAAGAATATATGGTTCGATGGATGAATCTTCTGGATGAGGATGCTACTTGGGAAGGAGAGAATATTTTTTAGCATCCATCCTTGCAGTTTCTTGAGGACAAGAAACATTTGAGAGGGGAGGACTGTAATATTCCTAATTATATTTTAGCTATTTAGAATATTAAATTTTGTTTTTGTTAATAAGATAGATGAATAAGAGGGTAGAGGGACCCATAAATCCCTTTAGTAGGAATAAAACCACTTCTAATGTGAATGTGGATCAATGCATCTAGATAGGATCAAGATGAATAAGCCACTCCTTGATGTGAATGCGGGTCAGTGCATGTGGATGGGGTCAATTTGACCAAATCAATAGCGCAGTCATGGAGGTAGTGGAGACAGTGGAGGATGGCACAGTCATAATGGAGGGAAGTAGCCATGAGAGTAGCATAATTATTATGTAGGGGCAAGAGGGTGAGGGATCACAAAGCATATAAGGAAGGGGATGGTAGCCATAGAAAGCATTCTGAATATTTTTTATGTATTATCTTTTATGACTTTTTGCATGCTTCGGATGTTTAACGAAGTCTGTTGTGTTGTTTAGCACAAGAGTGTTTCCGAGCAGAAATACCTCCCTCATCCTCGGGGAACTTCAAGTTCCCACTCAAGAGAGATTCTTGAGCTAAATTTCATCATCCAGCATTAGGCCAATATTCAGCCCCTATCAGTAGCGCAGTCTCCTTCAGGAATTGCACAATCCAGGAGGGAAGATCTAGTGGAGGGGTAATAACCCAAGTTTTTTAACTTGGTATCTAGTGAGGGGAGCAGCCCTTCATCCAGGAATTTATTGGGGACGAGTAGAAGAAATTTTCTCATCATATCATCCACCTCCCAGCATTTTTCTAGCTGCAGTACGTAATTTAGCCCTAGGGCTTCATTTTTCATCGTTGTCATTTTCGAAAACCCTTTCTGGGTTATCTTGGAATAGTGCTAGAAAGTCGAGATCTCGGATCTCGGCAATTTCTGAGCACCCAATCAGCAGATCTACGCATTCCTAGTTTCTAGCGGCAATATTTTCTAGCAGGTTTATGCAGTCACAACCTCCCATTAGTTGATGCAGCAACAGTTTATTATGTCTTTATGTTTAGGGGCATTTTAGGATTTTCTGTTTAGCTTGAGTGTCTCTTCCTCGAGCACTTGTAATTCATTTCTGATATTGCATATAATAAAATTGCTCAGGTGATCTGTTCATGTATTTGATGTGTTGATTTTTACTATATTTTCCATTTTTATGTTCTATATTCCCGTTTTTTCTATTTTGGAATATTAGAGAAATCAGTTAACTCAATTAATTGAGTTAAAATCAGTTTAACTAGTTGTAATTGATTGTTGCACTAGTGAGAGGTCAAGTGAATTAAATCAAATTTAATTCAGATGCAATCATATTTCAAGTAACTGATGATTTACTATTGATATTTGCATGCATGTCAGTTCTGATGAAGACCCAATTAAGATAGAGGTTAAAGGGATGTTAACTATCAGTTGTATTATTAGCACACTGCCTGCATGCAGTAATACACCCATAGGATTTCCCATGAGCATTGCGCAGTTTTGGAAGGCTTAAATTCCTAAATAATAGGGATTTAGTCCTACAGGAATTGCGCAAGAAATGTAGGATTAGCAGAGGCAGGAAATTGGTTAATTGTTTGTTGATTTTGTCTAGATCAGTGTGAGACAGTTAGCAGAGTGTAGCAGACTCTTGTGAGAAGAGTGCATTTTAATTGTTTCATGATTCCGTATTTGAATATACAATAGAAGATAGAGGGGTTTTGAGCAGCAAGAATTCCCTAGGAAAATATCTATGTTATGGATTTATTTGCTTCTTTCCTTTACTTGGTGTGATTGTGCGATCGTGTTTATTTTCTGAAATTAATTGTAGAAGGATTCAATATCTTGCTTTAGCATATCGCGTGATTGGATTGAATCCATTAGTATCCATATGGTTTGTATAATTTCTACATTGTATCAGAGAGCAGTAAATCACTATAGTGTATAATAAATTGATTTTATGTTGAACAACATTCGAATTTGCAAAAAATATTTTTTGGTGCGACAGGGGAATCAAAATGGCTTTCAAAGGATTAAGATAGGAATATGCACTCAAGGGAAGTTCTAATTATATTTCATGGAAAGATAGAATGGAGGCAGTTTTGGAGGACAACAGGTTGAAATAATTCATTGATAATGATATTCCCAAGCCCGCAGCAGTAGACATCGCTCTTCTTGATGCTTAGAAAAAGAAGGTTGCAAAGGAAAGGAGGATCTTATTAGAGGGAGTTCGAGATCACACTGTCTCGAGTCTCCATGGAAAAGTGACTCCATATGTAATGTGGAAGGCTTTCACAGATCTATTTCAGAGTAGAAGTGACCACAGAAAATTGGCATTGAAGGACAAACTCAGGAAAATCAAAATGGAGAAAGGCAACATTATTCTAAAATATTTTACCAAGTTCATCCAATGTCGAGATGAGATTGTAAGTGTCGGGACTATTGTATCAGATGATGACTTGGTGAGCCTAGCACTTCTATGCCTTCCCAAGAGTTGGCATAGTTATCAGGACTCTATCAATGGGAGGGAGACGCTACCATACTGGGAGCGACTTTGGTCAGATTTGGTAAAAGAAGAATTCAGGAGGAATACCAGGGATGGATCCTCATCCAAGACATATGATGAGGAAAATTTCACCTTGGCTGGTAAGGCAAAGAATGGGAAGGTAAATAAATCCTATTCCAAATTTGAGACTGGAAAAGAAGGCAAGAAGCATGACATGTCCAGAGTGAAATTTTTTCACTGTCAGAAGTGACATTATGCCACTAATTGTCCACAGAAGAACAACAACAACAACAAGGCTTCAAGATCTGCAGTAGGTGAAGCTTTGGCTTCACAATTTGAGTTGTACTTTTCACTCATCGCATGCATGGTGTCTAGTGTGATGGGATCAGTGTGGTACTTGGATAGTGGTGCATATTTCCACATGAAGGGAGACAAAGAACTCTTTAGTAGCTTGGAGGAGAAAGATCTTCAAATGCACATCGAGATGGGTGATGACGGTAGGTATAACGCTATCGGGATTGGTGCAGTAACTTTCCAGGGACAGTCAGGTAAACCTTTATTATTAAAATATGTCATGCATGTACCAGGCTTAATAAAGAATTTAGTTTCAGTTGCTATGTTGGAGGGTAGAGGATATGATGTGGTTTTCAGTGAAGGGAAATCATTCCTTCATCACAAATCCATAGGAAAAGTTAAGATGATTGGGATTCGTGTGAATAATCTCTACAAACGTGATGTAGATGGTTGCACAGCATTGATGGGTAAAGCAGACATAGTGGTGAGCCGGGATGAGGGTGAGTTATGGCATAGGAGATTGGGCCATCTACACCACGGTGCTTTGAAGGTCATGCAGCAGATTTATACGGGGCTTCCAAATGGTAATATTGTGTAGATAGACACATGCAAGGGATATACCATGGGGAAGTATGCAAAGGCCACTTTTCACAAGAAGGAGAACCGAGCAACGGAAATCCTTGAGATAGTTCACTCAAATGTGTGTGGACCATTCTCTACAGCTTCTACAGAAAATCACAGGTATTATGTGATTTTTTATTATGATTTTTCTATAAAGTGTTGGATCTACTTCATGCAGAAGAAAGATCAGACTTTCTCAAAATTTTGTGAGTTCAATGCACTGGTTGAGAAAGATACAGGGAAGCATGTGAAGGCTCTCAGGAGCGAAAATGTTGGTGAGTACCTATCCAATGAATTCAAGAACTTCTATGCCGAAGAAATAATTCAGAGAGAGTTGATTGCACCTCATAACCCACAACAGAATGGGGTTGCATAAAGAAAGAATAGAACAATTGTGGGTGTGGCACAAGCGATGTTACATGATCAAGGCCTACCGTTGCATCTGTGGGTAGAGGCATGCAACATAGTAGTATTTGTGTAGAATTGTAGTCCTCATCAGATACTTGGCATGAGTACACCAGAGGAGGCTTTTTTTGGTAAGAAACCTGATGTTTCATATTTTAAAATTTGTGGCTCATTTTTTTATTGCAATCTGACCAAAGATTCTAGAAATAAGCTAGAACCAATAGCTGGGATTGGGATATTTGTGGGGTACATTGATACTCCCCACAACTATGGGTGTATTAGTCGAACAACAGGATGACTCTTGTTAGACAGGATGTAAAATTTGATGAGGAGAAATCCATGTGATTTTCCCTTGAGAGGGAGCTTGATTTGCATGCAGATGAGGAACTCTTGGTTCCAAAGGATGAACCTTAAGATGTGGAGCAGCCACATGCGGAGATGTTACACTTATTTTGTCACCATGACATTTGACTATCCATATAGGTTCATCACTACCTATATTATGCTCCCTTAGAATTAAAAAACCCTAATGTACCTAAACCAAGTTTTGGAATTGGAGAAATGCTCATTAAAACCCTTAAAAGTCTGACTCTGCACTTTCCTAGCCTTTTCCTGCGGGTCCGAGGATACTTGTTCTATAGACTGCGGCATCTCCCGTACATTTTGCTAATAAAACCTACGGACCCCCATAAAAATTCAAATAAAGGAAAAATTAAGTTCTAGAAGCCTAGCTAGTCGAATATTCTCCCAACTGGAAGCTTCTAGAGGCGAAATTAGTTCGAGATCTATCCCTCCACTCATGGATCTTATCCCTTGGTCTATGGAGCTCAAATCCCTTCATTAGAGGAATCCATCCCACTTTTCATGGAAATGAAACTACCTCCATTTCCCTATAAATTGAGCTCATGTTTCAGTCTCAAGGGTAGACACACATGTTAATTGTTGAAGGAATTCTCAAGAGATCATACTCTCTACACTAGTTGTTGTTGGCATGAGAATGATCACACCCTTATGTCCATAACTCCATACTCGTTCAAAGAGAGGAAGGCTTGTCAAATTGAAGGAGGAACGATTGTTCAGAACCCAGGGAAAAACTTGTACGACATCAAGGCATCAGGTTGTAAAGTTACTCTTTTCATTCAAAGATAATACATACGGATCTCTTTTTCTCATTGAGTTGTTCTTGTGCTTATTTGAATAATTCAATACTTATTCTCCTTGATCACTAAGTTAAATTAGTTGTTCTTAATTATTATATGTTGTAGGTGCTTTTAATTATTTTTTCTGTCTTTGATTGCAGGTTCTACTTACTGGAGAAGTCTCTTTGGAGCGACTGGATAAAAAACTGCACTAAACGTTGGATTTCAAGGTAGGGGCATGTCCTCTTTCTTTGTTTATAATAATTTTGAATTGAAAATAATATAGAGAAAATGATTTACAAATGGATGTTTTTTTCTATCTATTCGTATAATACTAGGGAGATTTCTCTTGTCTGCAAGAGGGATTAATCTGCATAACAAAATGGCGACTCCACTAGGGAATAGAACTTATTTTTCCTTTTTTGTTTTCAGTTTAAATTTTAAGAGTTTTCTGATTTTGATTTGTCTGAGATTGGGTTGGGTATATAGATTTTAAGAATCCCTGAAAAGAAAATTTGAACATTTATTTTTCCTGTACTTTTCCTTGCCTCCGCAATTTTCACTTGAAAACAGTGCGGTAGGCTCCGCAATTTTTAGTTCAGAACAGTGCGGTACTACTTTGTTCTCCATTAGAACCTACGGACCTATGGAAAATTTTTGAAATAGTTAAAATTATATTTTTATGAACCAGATCACCTGATTCTTTGTGTTTTCCCCTGTCTATGTTAGCTATCAAATCTTATGTGTGAATTTCTTTTCAGAAACTTTTGTGTTTGTGTGATTTATCATCTTATTTGCATTTTATGAGTGAGTGTTTTCCATACTTTCTTGCTGCTCCATACAATATACCTTCATTTACCTCAGCTTATTGGCATGATGTTGTTCTCTTTATGAGCCATTAAACCCATTGCAATCCTTACTTTTATGAAAATTGATTCTGTTTTCATTTGCAAATTTGGAAGAGATTTTAAGCTTACTAAGGCCTGATTTTCACATCAAACCATTTTTGGATGTTTTCATTTCTACTTGGATAAGTATAATTTCTTCTTAGTTTGATCACAAACTAGGAGAATACATCCTCAAACTTTCTAGATAGACTTCAAAATTAGATTTTTTCTTTTGATTTTTGAATTTATGTTTTTAGGAGTTTTAGATATCGTTTTCTTTTTTGAAATAGTTTGTTTAATGATTTGTAGTTTCTAATCTGATTGATAAAGGAATTTCATTTCAAACGAGTAATTGATCATTTTTGTGAAATTGAGTTCTCAAATAAATCATCTTCGTTTCAAATATTTTTTTATGAATGAAAGAATTGGTGCTTTGAAAATTGTTAAATCTCAATATTTCCCTTAAATAAGATTCATTGAAAAGAAAAGAGTTTCACTCCTCATTTACATGCATTTAGCATATTTTTGAGTCGGGTCACAAACATCATTGAAGTTTCACTTCCATTCCTTTTGCCTTAAGCAACAGCGAAATAAAAAACAACGCTTTAATAAAATTCATCTAGATATTTTACATTTTCTAGGGCTTTTTTCCACCAACATAGCTTAGGCTAGTGTCTTGGAACATGTTGTAATTAACATTCAAGACAGTTCAAACAAACAAGTAGCAATATTATGGTAGGAAAATCGAATTGTAGCATTTGTGCTCTAGGAAGCTCTTCTTAAAAGAGTCAATCATGAGATCATGTCAGAACCAGTGAGGTAATCGTACTTATCTCATTGGGAAAGATAATAGATGTGCACACATTGAAAATGGTAAACCTCAGATAGACCATTGTCGAGGAGCCTGGGGTCACTTGTTGGTAAACCTTGGAATATATCAAGGAGCCTTCAAGGGGATTGAGCTAGTTACTCTACCCTTGCGTGTATATCGGATCGTAGATTGTTCCCCCAGGTACATTTTTTCCTGTTGGTGACCTTAGTGACGATAAACTTTAGGATTTTTTCCCAAGGTGACGGTAGAGGGAAGGTCCCACTGTACCTGGAGCAGACGTCGACTAGACTCACTTGGAATTTCCGGAGGGTACTCTTCACTTCGAGATGGCATAAGTGGAGAGACTTGCACTGGACTATTTCATTAAGCAGGTTGTCGGGGTAACTGTTCCAACCACCATTTCCACATTAGAATTCTATGACGTTGGATTTCATCACCAACTAGTGTTTTTAGTGTGGGAATCTACTGTTTGTGTGTGGATTGTTCTCTTACATTTTGTAGGCGTGTGATCAATTTGATTGTTTCCTTAGAGACTTTACGATATTTTGTTGAAATTTTCTTTGATTTCGTGTGTTAAATTTTTAATCGTGGCTAAATTACCTAGACAATCACATAGAATGCAGGGGGGAAACCCCCTGAGTACACACCAAGCCAATTAGAAAAGCTTAAATATGAGAAAGGACAACCATGACGGACTGGATCAACTGAACACGAGGAAACATAAATACTTATATATCCTAATTATGAAGTAGATCAACCTCAAATAGCAGAATGTTCTCAAAGGAAAATATCAATTTCTGAACTAGTTGAACTTGCTTCCACAACTAGTGAATTATCAGCAACTGAGCCTGAAATTTCTGAACCAGAAACTGAACCTGCTACATCTGAGCCTACTTTATAATTCATCACTCTGACCTCTGGTCGTCCTCATTCACCGAGATTGAAGTTTCGCATCACTGAGAACCTTTCTCCTAGCCTCATTAATATTGAAGAAATTACTGACACAGAAGAAGAAGTTATTCTTCCTTCACACTGGGAATCTTTAGATCTTAGGCCTAGTGAATCGATTTACTATTATAGCCCTTTAAAACAGGATCCTTGGTATTCTCAGTTAACCAAATTTCTACACAAATCTGGTCTAAAATATTCGCCGCCCTGAATTCCTTTTTACGCCATACCAAGAGATAATTACAGACCTTCATTCAACATGTCTGGTGAGTCATCCATGTTTTTTGCATCTCTAGAATCATATTTGTATGGTGGCTCGTCCATTCCTCCTAGGTACCAATCACTTTCTGGTACTTTCTCAAGAGCAGCTCCTTCTCCCGAAAAAATTATACAATCACCTAGTCCAAATGAATCACATACCGAAAATTTGAACTTGGAACAAGTTTACATGATGTCCAGAAACATTCCTAAACCTAACCCTCAAAGTAGTAACTTATTTCCTGGGGGGCATCCTCAAGTTAGTAATTTACCACCTGGGGGGCAACCTCAAGGATAGTACACACCTCAAGGACGGTGCATACCGTAAGGACAGTACACACATCAAGGAGAGAACATACCTCAAGGAAAATATCAACCTCAAGGGCAGTACTTTATTCAAGGTCTGCAACCTCTTCAAGGACAGTACCCTATACCATGGAAATAGTATTTCCAAGGATAGAAGCCTCCTTTAGGGTCGTAGTTCTATCAGGAATAGCAATTGTTTCAGGGAGGTCAATATTTAAGTGGGAATTATCCAGCCAACTATCAAACATACTTTCCAAATTATCAACCTGGTTATGGTCCATCTTATGCAGCACAACCTTCGATTTGAGCTCCATATCCTGGAGTAAACATGGTGTGGAATCCAACACCAAATCAACAGCATTTTCAACCTAACGTGCAAGTACCTTATAATCAATCTAGTAAGCCAATTAGTTACAGTCAAATCCAGCAACCTATCCAACCTACGCTTCAATTTATACCACAGGTATCTGCACCTAGTAATTTTCAGCAGCCTAGCCCAAGTACACCTACAACTCCACCTCAAACTGCTACATCAACTTATGTTCAACCTACCACAGCTATCCTTGGAATTTCTGCATCCCCTATTTCTACAGCACCTCAAGTATCACAACAAATCCCTCCATTCACTGCACAACAACTTGGACCCATAGTTCAAACTATTGTTCAGATGCCTGTAGGACAACCTGGTACAAGCACAATAGTGACAATCCAACCTCATTTTGTTTATCAACCATATCAAGGGAAGTATCAATATGGACCTGTAACACAAAATCCAGTATACCAGCATCAACCGTACCGTGGTTACACGTATCAGATACCATCTCAACCTCAATATGGTCCAACCAACCTTGGTTATCTGGGAAGCATTCTAATCCCAAATTCACAATCTATTATAGGATATCCTGGATATCCACCTCCTGGTACTAGTATAGTTCCACAAGGTTATCAATTTGCTCAGCAGGACCTTAAATGTCGGTTACCATTCATAGCAACTTTGGATTTACCCGATTTTTTGTGCCTAACAAATGATCCAATTTATTATATTTTGTATTGGCCTCCAATGCCAAATAAGTTTCCCAGTGATATTCCTAAGTTCGAAGGTAAATCAGGAGAATACCCCTCAAACCATGTCATGACTTACCACCTTGGGTGTGCATCCAACTCTTTAATTAATGATTCCATTTGATTAAGACTGTTTCAGAGAAAATTGATAGTCTTAGCTGCCAAATGGTATATTTAACTACCACGTGGCTCATTCAACAATTTCAACGTGTTAGCAACAGCTTTCTTAACAAATTTTCAGTTGCCAGTCCGATAGGACAATGGCACGAAACTCTTGAATTCATTAAAACAATCTACGTCTATGTACATATCAAATCACATACATGAATGGAGACATAGAAGATGTTTAGTGAAAGTTTTTATTCTGGATCAGATCTTGGTAGAATGGTTTATCAAAACATTTCTTCCAAAGATCACTGAAGATGTGGCTAAGGGAGGGGTTGTTACGGAAGAACAGGTCATTTCTCAAGCTCAGTACTTAGACCTTGTATATACACAGTATGGTAGGTTATATGAAAAAATTCCTAACTTACCACGTCCTGGTCAAATAACTACAACTCCTTCACGTTCTCATGCAACAGACGGTGTAATTGGTTTAGTTAGTACTAATAAGAGTAAGAAGAAGTCCTCCAAAACTACTTCTCCTATCATAACTTTACCAGATTCACCGAAAGGACATTCTTCCCTTGAAACTTTTGCTGGCATTCATGTTGTAGATTCATTTACATCTAAATCTAAAACTGGTAATAATAAGAAAGGAAAGAATAAAAACAAACAAACTTCGTCTCCCAAAGAGAAAACGGAAAAGAATGAACCATCTAATGATAAGCAGAAACCTTGTTATCCTTTTCTTATCTATGACAAGGACCACTTTACCAAAGAGTGCCCACATTGATCTGAGGGCTCTAAATTCGTCAAAGGTTCACCCACACCCGTTGTCTTGAAGGATCCTTTTCCTACTCAAGATAGAAAAATGATATGATCTTCAAATTCATCGGTAGATATTTTAATGATGTTTTAGATTATGGTTGTGACGTGATCGCAAGGCTATGGAAGTAAAAATCCTGTAACTGGTAAAGAGACAGAAAATTCTAGTCAAAAACCAGTTGTATCTCCTTCAATTTTTGATCCGCTTCTCATCGAGAAACCTAATCCTGATCTAGTGATTAAACCATCTGCTAAATGTGTACTTCAAAAATCAGCTTTCAATCCACATGCGAGAGCTGCTCAGAATTACAACATTGTTGAAGACTTGGCGATATAGCCTTCAGCAATGTTAGCCTTAGAAGTGCTACAATCATGTCTAGCACAAAGGAAATTACTTTTATCAGCTATTGGCACTATAGATCCTTAGGATTATAACCTCATGGTCTTTGATCTAGAAAAATTTACACCGGTACTCCCTCATCAGATGGCTTTTAAAATTCCAGTATTAGTCAAAAAAAGACGAGTTTTTCGTATTTTAATTGATGAGGGGGCATCCATGTGCATAATGTCGTTAAATTGTTGGAAAAATCTCGGTTCTCCAACACTCAACAAATCTCCGACAATCCTTAAAGCCTTTCATGGAAGAGGATTCCATCTGTACGGAATACTCCAGGATCTACCTATAGAAGTAGAAGGCAAAATTGTTAATCTAGATGTGGAAGTTGTTGATGCCCCTCTAGATTACAACCTTCTTTTGGGTCATAGTTGGTCTCATGCCATGACTATTGTCATTTCATACATATTTTGGTTAATCATGTTTCCCCATAAGGGGAAGATTATGAAAATCGATCAGTTTTCATATTATTCGTCCAACCCTGCTTCTACAGACAGTATCCAACATGTTGGAAAATCGTATATCCCATATGAAGATGTCGGGGTAGATTTATTAAAGGACTCTTCTCTCATGGGAACTTTCTCTATGCCTCCAGCCAACGTACCGCGTACCATTTCCAACATTAATATGATTTCATCAAGCACTATACCATTCGATGACACGTGGGTAGTGCCTTCAGAGTCAGAAATGGATTCTTTCAATGGCAAGATGCCTTTGAGTCCTTTTGAAATGGAATATGTGACAGTACAGTCATTTTCTTACACACTTTCAACTACACCTGATCAAATGAATGTGATCACCGAAGAATCTTCTTCACCATCAAGCTCAGCCTTGACATCACTTTTAGATCCTTTTCAACAAGTGTTTCACACTGATGAAAGTATTCGAGAATTTTTGTCTATGGCTGAATTACCCTGGGATGATCTACAGCATAGATCTTCATTTTTACCTAAACATGATAGGTTTGAAAATTATTTTTCATCTATTTTTATGATTGATTATTTCAAGGAACCATAGAATCCCATATCGATTACAAATTCAAATTTTGAGATTAATTTGGGAAACATTTCTACAACTATTCCTATTGACATATCAGTTAAACCTGGAATTGTTGAAAACATTCATATAGGCACTTCTTGTACAATTGAAGAGATTAATACATATAAAGCCCTATTTCAAGAATTCTGAGACAGATTTGCTTGGTCTTACGAAGAGATGCTAGAAATCGATCCAAAGATTGTCATTCATGAAATAAAGACATACCTAGATGCCAAGCCTATTAGACAAAGATTACGTCCAATACATCTGTGAAAAGATGTTGATATCAAAGTTGAAGTTGAAAAGCTACTGCGAGCAGGATTTATTTATCCAATCCCATTGACAGATTGGGTATCTAATATAGTTCTCGTTACCAAGGAACAAGGGACTATACGAGTATGCGTTGATTATAGGGATATCAATAAAGCATGTCTAAAAGACAATTATCCTACCCCTATATCGACCAAATTATTGATGATTGTGCAGGAAATGAAATTTTTTTCATTTATGGATGGATTTTCCGGATATAATCAAATAAACATACTCCCTACTGATCAACCAAAAATAGTGTTTATATGTCCTTGGGGGACTTTTTCTTATTGCAAACTACCTTTCGAATTAAAGAATGTTGTTGCAAATTTTCAAAGGGAAATGTCTTACACTTTTCATGATATAAAATATATTATATAACCTTAATCTAGATGACTTACCTGCTCACTCATTATGCAAGGAAGATCATCCTACACACTTAAAAGAAATTTTCATGAGGTGTAGGCATTACAAGATTCGTTTAAATCCGCACAAATGTGTTTTTTGTGTGCAATCAGAAAAATTACTAGGATTCATCATTTCAAAAGCCAACATTCGTGTCGATCCCTCAAAGGTTGAGGCCATCATCAATTTACCTCCTCCTTCCACACTTTTCCAACTCCAAAGTTTGCAGTGGAAAGAAAACTTTCTACGTAGGTTTATCCCGAACTATGTTGAGATAACAAAAGGTTTTACCCGGTTGTTGAAACAAAATGTTCCTTTTATTTGGGATGAGATTTTTTATCAATATTTTGGTGCTCTAAAACATGCGTTAACCCATGCACCGATATTGCATCCACCTAGTTACCACTAGGACTAATTTTTATACTTAGCAGCCTCTGATTCCACCATCGGAATGGTTCTAGTTCAAGAGGATGAATATCACAATAATCATGTGATCTATTATCTAAGTCAGAATCTAAACCCAACCGAAATTAAATATTCGCATGTGGAGAAATTGGCCTTGGTAGCAGTTCAAGTTGTCCAATGATTTTGTCACTACATATTGTTACGTAAAACAATTGTGATATCTAATTCCAACTTGATGATTTATATTTTGACAAAACAATTAATTGGGGGCAAGTACTCTAAATGGATTGTCATCCTACAAGAGTTTGATTTGGAATTCGAGAAATCTAAATCAAAAAAATCACTGGTGCTTGTAAAACTTATGTGTGACTTTCCCAATACTGAGACAGAAACCGTGGGAGAGGATCCCATTGCATATGAATCTTTGTTTCTTATCAGTACGTTAGATCCATGGTATGGATATATCATCATATATCTTCAAACCCAAACCTTTCACCCAGATATTTCACGTTCAAATCGATGGAAAAACCGGTATCAATCCCATCAATACAATATTGTTGTGGACACACTTTATTGTCGTGGTGCAGATTCTATTTTTCGATGTTGTATAACTCACGAAGAGGCTAAAAGGGTTTTGAGTGACTGATACTCTGGAGCGTGTGGTGGTCATATGTCTAGGTTTTCCACAACCCAAAATATATTACACGCTGGTTATTGTTTGTCGTCATTGTTCAAATATTGTATTATTACAGTCCAAAAATGCCACAACTGCCAAATTTTTTATTGAAATATGTGTGCACCTCCATCTCCTCTTCACCCAATCATTGTCGTCATTCATTTTGTGAAATGGGGCATTTATTTCATTACATGTAACACTCACTCAACCGGGGGGCATGGGTATATTATTCTCGTTGTAGATTACTTTATCAAATGGGCCAAGGCAACGCCTACATTCGCGGAAAATGGAAAAATTGCGGCTATGTTCATATTCAAACATGTGATTGCTCGTTTTGGTGTACCCCAAGCTATTATCACAGACCATGGGATTCATTTTCAAAATATAATGATGACCGAACTTTCTGATCAACTTGGCCTGTGCCATGATAACTCTACTCCATATTACCCGCAGGCTAATGGTCAGGTTGAAGCCTTCAATAAATTTTTAACCACAATGATTAAATGGATTATCGAAACTCACAAATCGAATTGGCATACCATTATTTTTTCGACATTATGGGCATACCAAACCTCAGCAAAAACTGATACAGGGTTCACTCCTTTTCAACTGGTCTACGGTTTAAAAGTTGTGTTACCCATTGAATGTGAAATACTGTCACTCCAATTAGCCATTGAGTTACTACCAGCTACCTCTGAAGAGGAAAAAATATTTTTTTACTAAGCATAATTAGATGAGACTCGATGCACCATTGCATTAGCTACTGAAGCTCATAAGAAACGTGTGAAAGCTCAGTGTGATCGAAGTGTTACCCCTCGTGTTTTTTCAGAAGGTGACCTAGTCTAAGTATATGATCAAGCTAACGATAAGCTAGGTGCTAGGAAATTCAAACCGATGTGGCATGGTCCCTACATTTTCAAGCATGTGCTTGCAAAAGGGGCCTATGAATTGACTAATTATGATGAGGTCTCTTTAGAAAATCCTAGAAATGGTCTTTATCTTAAGAGATATTATGCTTGACTCTTGTGTGAAGATCTCACTTGTATATTAGTTATTTTTTATATAGTGTACCTTAAATTAGATGAGTGTGCCTAGATTAAGTTTTTTGTTACTACTATCACTGCTTATCTTTATGACTCTTGATATTGCAGATGTCGACATCCCTTCAAACATACATTGGTTTTACAGATGGTGCCTGTCGTAGTACATGGAATATCTCTTCCGCAGCTTGGGTTATCTATTCACCCACTGATGAGTTAGTTTTTGTGCATGGGGTAAGCCTTGGTCAAACAATGAACAATATTGCAGAATATAGGGTAGTCATTGAGTTATTATCTGAAGCCATTTCATTTGGTATTTGACATTTTATCATTAGGTTGGATTCAGAACTCATTGTATTACATTTAAACAGAGTATATGCAATTAAAAATCTAGTGTTATTGAGATCATTATTGAAGGTTCATCTCTTGGAATGATAGTCTGATTACATCAAATATTAACACATTTCAAGAAATTTAAATACATTGGCCAATGCATTAGCTAATTTTATTCTAAATGGACATTTGAAACATTAAAATAGTAAACCAAAACAGCATTCAATATATGTTGAACAAGATATTCAGAGAAAGTAGTAATATCATAGATAGGTTTGTTTTCAAAATATTACATTGTCTATAATCATAGGTTCAAACACCTTATGATATAATAGATACTGATACAAAAAACAAAACATGTCAATCCACAATAATCATCCACTATCTGTGATGATGATTATGGTAATGGACTATGGCACTTGCCACCTTGCGCAGGAATCTCCCAAACTGTCCAGGAACACCTGTAACATGTCTCTAAAGCCGCAAAGGAATTTCATCTATCCCTATCTTGAGAATATATATGGTTAACCTCTCCAGGTTGTGTTCCATATCAGTTAGGATATCTACTGCCTGATCCTATGATGGTGTTGTAGGCTCTGCTTTCCGCCTATCAAAGCGGCGGAGTGTAGTTGGTCATCATGGACCAGCATCTGCATTTAAATATTGTTATCAGTATTGGACAATAAATAAAAAATAAAAATTAGATTAAAAACATCAAAATAGTTCGCTTACCTGATTCATCCCACTGTGCCCCTAGAGGCAAGGACATCTCAGGATCACCTCTGAAATCTATACTTGCATAAGGGAAGTCTTCAATTATGAAGACTTGGTTCCTTAGCCACATAAAGTACACCAGAGTGAACTGAACCACTGAACTGCCATCACCACCATGGTGAGACATTAATGCAACACAACGTACCATCCGATGTTCCTCAAAATCTACTGGAATAAGCTAAGGGGCGAGAAGCGAGATTCTCTCCAAAGCAAAAGAAATCAAAATGGCGCCATAACCAAATTTTTTCAACTTTGCATTCTTTGCTTTGGTTAATTGGCCTTTCATGTTGGCCAATACCCCTTCGCACCAGTTGAATATGGTGCCTCTGAAACACTCTGTCGTGGTCTGCATTTGAGATTTAGTGGCTAAATGTGGAGCCACACTTCCACACAACCTGGTTACCATGAATGCAATCACTTTAATATCTAATCGCAAGATATTTTTTATCTCTATGTGATTATCCTTTGTATCTGCCTCATCACTGCAAAAATGTTGTTTGTAGCTAGAAATGGGAAGGCCACCCTGTCTAGCCCCAAACAAGGATAATCTTTATCCTCTTCAGGACAATCCAGAGAGGAAATATATATCCTTGAGCTCGATTTCAAGCCGATGGTCACCAATGATAAAGCACTGATCTTGAACTTCCCATGTATTTACTAACCATGTCATCAGCTCTACCTGTACTTTCATACCTTGGATCGCCCAGAACTGATATAAACCACAATTTTTTAACACACGCATTATTGCGGGATCATTCATGGCTTCATTGTCTATAGCCTCATGCTCATGTTCTCTCCACTCGAGCATGGTGGAATAGCCTACAAATAAACACATTTGAAAGTTAGAATTTTTAAATTTTAAAAATGGTCACGACACCTCCACATTTTTTGTGCGGACACAGTGTGAATGTCTGCACAGGCTCCACAAAAAAACCATGGTAGCCCGATAATTTTCCTTTTGAAAAATTATCGAGGTCCAGAGGTAGTGCACATATGACCTGCAGACCCCCGAGAGCGCATTTTTGAACATAAATTCCTTTTAAAAAATGAAATTAAAGCTAAAAAAGCAAATTGAAACAGATAGAAATGAAGAGTAATATTATTTTCTTTACCTGGTTCTGACGAATCACAGAATGAATGGTCGGTTCTCCTGATATTAGCTCCAAAAAAAAATTTCCAAAATCTCTCAATTCACTGCTCTGAAGACAAAAGGTGAAAATGATTTTTTTAAACTCCTTTTTATAGTTTTTGAATGAATAAAATATTATATTTTATTTATTCTTTCACTTTAAAAGGATGTTTTTCAATATTTTTACTTCTTGGAAGCAGGTATGTGTAATATTTTGAGTTTCTGTGCAGGATACAAGATTTTTACCATGAAAAGAATTATTTTGATGCTAAGTATACTTTTATCACTTTTTCGGACTCTTGAAAATTACGAAAAAGTGAAACCCTGGAGTTCTCTTTTAAGCCCTTTTCAGACTCTCTAAATATGAAAAGATCGTCGAGTACTTGACTATTCGAACTCGTTAAAGGAAATGAAATGCACTGAAATGGATGTTGGTCGGTTTAATTGTCGGAGTAAACCTCTCAATATTAATTATCAATCTGGGAGTCGTAAACACGAGTTGTACTGCGTATTGGCTCAGCTTAATGGTCAGAGTATAAATATATTCCTTTGTAATGATAAACTAGGTACTGGAATGAAACACAACTTTGTTGGCAAATAAACAATATTGAAAAGGGAACCTACTTAACCTATTTCATTCACTGCAAAATCCATACTGCAATTAAACTGTAAGGAAATTCAATGCAATCCTCAATCATTCTCGCTCTCCTATGATATCTTGAAAATCCTAATCTATTAACTCCTCTCGTCAACTTGAAACTATCACTTGAAACTAATCTTGATATAAGCAAAAAAGGTCACACATTATTCTAATGACAACCTCACACATTGAACTAACTCTTCATAATAAATTCAAGATTCAAATTAACAAAGGACATTTCTAACTATTTCTAGAAGAAAACCACTCAACTTCATGTAAAATAACATCTAAAATATCCTATTAAAAATATCATTGCAAATAATCTACGAGAAACCTTTAATTCAAAGACTTTGGTCTAAATTAAATGAATCATTAAATAACACAAGCTCACTCTTCAAAATCAAATCATGTAACTAAATCATGATGCATTTGAATTGGTATTTCTACCTGCACAATCAAATCCGCACTCAAACTTGCTCTTATAAGGAAATTATTACACTATGAAAACAAAAATATTTCTAACTAAAAATAAATATAATTATTAAGCTAAATCCCGGGATGCATAAACAAATCAAATTAAATCCTGCAAACATTCAAACGAAAGTAAGTAATGTAGACCATACTCAAACTGAAAGCATTAAAATATGTTCTAATTCTGATCACTCATAAATCATTACATTCCTATAACTAAAACAATTAAGAAATGTCAACTCTTATCAACTTTAACCATAACAAAACTCTAGTCCTACCCTAATCATATCAATACTACATTCCTCTCACGATCAACATTGTCTTACATTTTCCTAAGTATTAATCACAAAATTATAATGTTGTAGAACTTGGTAACGTATATTAATTAAACAGAGCATAACAAATTCGTTTCTAGACTTGTGATAGCGTGATTATCTCCATTTATTTTCTGACCCATGCCATGCAATTATACCAAGATCATTGCTCGGGGAAGACTCTCGCTCAATTATTTAACAATTAGAAAACTGGATTTACAACATTCTATTTGAGCTTACTGAAGTGAAATGAACGTTTTTAGTACGGAATGAAATGATGATTCTGAAATCTAATCTCGCAACCTTTCAAACAAAAATTATATTTATAAATTAAAATCTATAATATCTATGATTCTATTCAAATCTATGATTTCGACATCTATGATATCATTCAGCTACAGGACTTGTCTCCGCTGGTGGTGGGCCCTTACCACTCCTGGAGCAAGCCTAGATTACCCAAACTACTTCGAGAAATCATAGCTAACCATAATATGTAAGTATAATAAAGATGCTAAAGCAAATTATAGATTAAAACTCAGAATTCAAATGAAAAATATAACGTAAGTTGTTTCTCCCCTTACAATCCATTCTCCTCTGCAAATTCGATGGTGGTTCTACATTTCAGAATTTAGCTTCTACATCTCAGGAATTCAGCTTCTACAACTAAGAAATTCCTCTATCTACTTGACGGACTAACTCCCCTGCACCCTGTCTAATTGATGGATGAACTACTCCTATTACCTCCATTTGATCACGGCAACTTATATATATACCAGATTTACAAATTGGGGCTTAAATAAGCCAATTAAAATACAGAATATTGTTGGTTTTAACAATTTGCTGGAATAAGAATTAGTTTTTGAAACAAAATGTCAAATTAGGAAATTTCTCCTCTTTTCATGGGACGTTGTTGTCGCTGGAAGGTGCGATTTGACTGAATTGCTTTCCTTTGCATGATGATGAGAATTAATGGGCCAAATTGGTTGTAATAAATGGCATCAGCGTCGGGAAATGTATTTCTATTTGCAACATTGGTCATCACTTGTTTTATAACATTGTTTCCCAAGTGATTCTATAGCTTGCTGGTCAATTCATGTTTTGTTGTAATAGTGCAGATTCTCAAACCCAGAAGATCTCAACATGTATCCATATTCTTCAACAGCTACCTGGCACTTAAAGCACCGAATGGGTAAATGGGTTACCTCATGAGCCATTTTTCTTCCTGAATCCGATGTTCAATGCAGAGATAGTTCCGCATTCATCCCAATCCATGGGAGTGGAGCTTATACTCGGTCACTTCGTGGCAGAGACAAATGTAAAAGAAGTTGTTGGCCCAAGAAATAGGGAAGATCAACTTATCTGGACCCAAATCGAATGCAACACAACTTGGTTTTTGAATCAGTGTTAGTCTCTTCATCATCCTCATGTTTTATATATAAAAAAATAAGAAGCAGCCACCGAAGGTCCAAGTGTATTGGTTGACAACGATTGGAACTATTCCCTTGTAATCCCACCAGCATCAATAATTTTTGAATATTTCAACAATTAACAAGAAATGCATGGAATTGCAAATAATCGATCACAGAAACTGAATACTGCACAAATAATATAGCTCTAATTTTATTGGCAAAATACCTATGCCTGCAAAAGATGAACCTAAATTCTCTTCATGCACACATAACTCTACCATCTCTAGAAATTTTTAAGAACTCCATATGCCAATAACGCTTAAGCAGCAACACATGCACCAAAATGACAATAGTCATTCACAGCTAATAGTCATAACTAGGTTGATAGGAATGTGCCCCTTAGATCTCTTGTTGAACGCATTCGAAGCTAATTGTATGAATCTTCTAGGATATATGCTCTTAGAACAAATATATGAACATAACCGTGATTTTGCTGATCCTTGTCGATAGCTCGAATGTGTTCCTTCAAAGCTCGAGATTTGCAACCATGCTTCCATGAACCATAAGTTGCATCTGCCATGTCCAGATCAAGTTTAGCATGGTTAAATGGACTACCCAATATACATTCTGAAGCTTTCATAGCATCAACCCAGTTGCCATTCTTAATATTGTTTGGAATTATTTTTGTCAAATAAACTGATGTTGAATTGGAAGAATGTGACAATGTTGATGCTGAAAATGAGACGGTAGGTGTATTAGGGGACAAAGGAGATAATCTTAACCCCGGTTTTTCCAAGGATATAGAATCTACCACCAAGAAGGCACTTATTGATGAAATTATTACACACAAATACCTTCCAAACTAATTAACAAAAGGAATTTACAAATAAATAGTTATTGTCCCTAATGGTTGTAATTAACAACATAGCAGGTTTAATAATGATACAACACTAGGTACAAGCAGGTAATTGTTTGATAAAATTTGTAAAAATTCAGACAAAAAGGCAGCCCAACATCCCCCCACGCTGAACTTCTTGCATGTCCTCATGCAAGCCAAACCTTTAGAGAATAAAAACCTGGAAGAAGATAGGGGACATTTTTGAAGATTAAGCTATGCTTCCGATAAGTATGTCAGCAAAGATTTCAGTAAGCAAGGATGAAGATTCTTGATATTGTAATGCATTCATTAGCCCGCAACATTGGTATTAATATTACATTACTAGCTAAAACCATGTGAAATGATAAAACAAGATCGGGTAGACATTATGGAGAAAAGAGTGTTGCACATACATGTTACCTTGTTCCAAATGAATTCCCTATTTTGTTTCTGTCCAAAGTCTTATGATAAGAATCAAATTTCACTGAAGAGGTGCAATTTCAAAAATACTAACACAATTTTCATGCACCTACGATAGCAATCTTGTACCTAGATTATGTAGCACATATTTAGAGGCAATTACAATCAATACATATTGATGGAAACCAACACCTTGTGAATAGTCATCATTGAGTAATTCATCACTTTGAATACCATGATAATTAAAGTGAGTTATGATACCAATCAGCAACCTCTTTATTGAACATTCTAAATTTTGTTGTTATCTGGATTCAAAAACAAATTTCCTCTTAATCCAGTACAAATAGTTACCTTCACTAAGGGTACCACATCATTAAATATTGTTCAATTTTTGAAAGATAGAACTCAAAGCAACATGCTCAAATCATATTAAAACCATTGTTCAAGAAAAATGATGATTTTTAGGGAAAGAGAAGGATAACCAAGAAAATCATAGTATGTAGTTAACTTTAATACCACAGACATGGCCCTGTTGCCCGCAGGTTTCCATAACCTTGACATGGATGTCTTTTAACCTAGCGAAATGTCAGTATCCCACTTACTAGATATATATTCAGAGTTAGCTTATTTGAATTTTTAGATGAAGGCCATTTTCCTGGCTTGGTAACCAGTTGATGGCAGTGCCACTCACAAGAAGTAACATGAATGAATAGGTCGGCTCGTGATGAGACCTCCTTTCTTCCAGCTTTTTGGCTAAAATCCATTACTCTGGGTTAGTGACCAGGAGTAGTAATGTCATGCATGTTAGATCTCATGATCGTGGTAGTTCGGCTCATCACGAGACCTCCTGTCCTTTCCTAAATCTTTGTAAGCTCTGATTATTATTAAACTTAAAGGTTACTTAATAAGTGGGGAGATAGATCTACTCCTTAAGAGTATAGGATGGCGTGAAAAGTTTTTAATGACTAATCATTGTTGTCTAATTCCTCTACCCTAAGGACTTATTAAAGATATCCCATACAATGACTGAAAGATTCTTTGAGTTAAGAATGATATTGTTCTCATAAATAGCTCATTATGATCTTAACAAGAGTGGCCCACCATAGGGGGTTTTCCAATAGTACCTTCTAAGGAAACTGAAAATATATATCTTAGACGACAACTTATTAGAGTGATTAATCATGGTTATTTTTGCAAATCATGAGGTATTAGAGTGAATTGTACTCAACAGGATTTGTCACAAATGTGTGTGTTAACAACTATTTTGGATCAAAAGTAGTTTTAACAGGCATTATTCAAAATTAAAAATCCTAATAGCATTACAATAGCTTTATTCATTTATTCTCCTACCCTATTTTACCCTAAGAGGTGAAAGAATCCTTTTTAAGTATAGGAGTACTTCCAATGAAGCCATGTGCGTAACAAAATTTTGATTATAATCACACTTAGTTTTAAAGAATAAACTTCAAGACATACGAAAGCATGAGAAACCAATTTCTTCAATTGATATGGTACCAAGAGTTTCCGAATGTTGAGGAAATAAGATGGCATGATGACTGCTCGAAACCAAGATTCAATGGAATCCACATATTTATGATTCTCCAACTGATGCACATCTTCCACAGTTTGATATTCACCCTCTTGGAGGCATAAGGGACCAGGTGAAAGACAAAATATAAATCCCTCAAGTTTAGGCTCAAATATTTGCTTTTCAAATTGACAAGAATAGTTGAGAGAGATTCTAGGGTTTTGATTTTTAACAACATTTTCAAAACAAGTTCCAATGAAATATTTCTCCTCTCGTATTATTTTAATTATACCTTCTCAGGGTGAATGTTTTGCGATAATGGGGGTAGTTTCTAGATTCATTCCCTTTTCCAACATGGAAGGTGTGACGTTTTTTCCAATAGGGGAATCCATAGAAAGAATAGGTGGTTCAAACTACTGTGCAACCTCATGGTTTAGATTAGGGTTTAAAATATGGTTTGAGGTAGGGTTTTGGTTAAGGTTTGGCCTATGATTTGGATTTGGATTGGGGTTAGGCTTTGAACTAGGGTTAGGTCTCGGTTTTAAATTAGGACTAGGTTTAGGTCTAGGGTGTGGATTAGGGTTAGGTCTAGGGTATGGATTAGGGTTAGATCTAGGGTATGAACTAGGGTTAGGGTATGGATTAGGGTTAGGTCTAGGGTAAGGATTAGGGTATGGATTAGGGTTAGGGTATGGTTGCACATATGGTTGGGACCATGGAGGAGGATAACTTAATGGTGCATTGGAAATAAATGGTGTTTGTTTTGGGTTCTCATATGATTGAATTTGGATGGGAGATTTCCCTAAAGAGAAAGATCCAAACAATTCTTGAGGCCGTGGAGATATATGGCTCAGGGATGACATCCAAGGAGAGGGCCACTGTAGCCACAAAGTAGGATATTCAATTGGAAAAGGATTAAAAATTTTCCATGGAGCTGCAAGATTATAAACATGTTGAGGAACCTGCTCAGGAAAATAATAATTATTCCAAGTATCAAATGGTGTTGTGTTTTGAGTTATACCTGGTGGTTGATTCAATTCCTTACTTGATTCCCTGATTACCTTTTGTAATCGTGGCAGTGATGGGCAATGTTCAGTTGCATGACCATCCTCGCAAATTTGGCAAACTTCTAGACCACTAAGTGGGCACTTTCCAAGGAAGTGCTTCTTTCTACAGTTGGCACAAACGATAAGTAGTGGTTCTTCATCCTTCTCTTGTTCCTGCAAATCATCCAATTTCAAAATCAATGATTTAAATATATTAAATTTATGTTCAAGAAAAGTATTAAATTCTGCACTTGTGAATTCTTCATTGGATGACTTATCTGTCTCTGTAGCAGCATGAAAACTCCTCATTGAATGATTCCTCAAAATACCATTTTCTTGTTTTCAACAATCCAACTGGTACGTTTTGTCATCACGTGGATTAGTACACAAGAGTTCTTACAGTACCCCAAAAATGATATAACATTGAAGATTGGATTCTAAAGATAAATGAAATTTAAAATCTATTGGCTGAAATAAAGCTCACCACACTTGCATGAAAGGAAAATTCCAAATCAAATTACTATTTAATCTATGCAAAGCAATTTGGAAATTAAATGTCTAAATCCTGCTTCTACTTCTACACATAGAGGAAATAAAATTTCAATAGATATGCAAGATGGCCAGACTTTGGAGCAACCCCACAAAAGTGGATGGGTGGCTCTTCACTCACGTCTTACCGTACACTCTCCTCCCTCTAACATCCTGCAATATCCTTGAAGTTCTGTGAGAGAATTTTTACCTGAGCCAAAATACAACTCCCCAGAAACAACACCAAAATGTTGGTCGGTTTGATTTTCGGATTAAACCTCTCAATATTAATTATCAATCTGGGAGTCATAAACGTGAGTTGTCTACATATCGGCTCAACTTAATGGTCAGATTATAAATATATTTCTTTGTAATGATAAACTAGGTACTGGAATGAAACACACCTTTGTTGGAAAATAAAAAATATTGAAAAGGGAACCTACTTAACCAATTTCATTCACTGAAAACTCCATACTACAATTAAACTATAAGGAAATTCAAGGCAATCCTCAATCATTCTCGCTCTCCTATGATATCTTGAAAATCCTAATCTATTGACTCCTCTCGTCAACTTGAAACTAATCTTGAGATAAGCAAAAAGGTCACACATTATTCTAATGACAACCTCACACATTAAACTAACTAGAACTACTCTTCATAATAAATTCAAGATTCAAATTAACAAAGGACATTTCTAACTATTTATAGAAGAAAACCACTCATCTTCATGTAAAATAACATCTAAAAGATCCTATTAAAAATATCATTGCAAATAATCTACGAGAAACCTTTAATTCAAAGACTTTGGTCTAAATGAAATGAATCATTCAATAACACAAGCTCACTCTTCAAAATCAAATCATGTAACTAAATCATGCTACATTTGAATTTATATTTCTACCTACAAAATCAAATCCGCACTCAAACTTGCTCTTATAAGGAAATGATTACACTACGAAAACAAGAATCATTCTAACTAAAAATAAATATAATTATTAAGCTAAATCCCAGGATGCATAAACAAATCAAATTAAATCCTACAAACATTCAAACGAAACTAAGTAATGCAAACCATACTCAAACTGAAAGCATTAAAATATGTTCTAATTCCGATCACTCAAAAATCATTACATTCCTATAACTAAAACAATTAAGAAATGTCAACTCTTATCAACTTTAACCATAACAAAACTCTAGTCCTACCCTAATCATATCAATACTTGCACATTCCACTCATGATCAGCATTGTCTTACATTTTCCTAAGTATTAATCACAAAATTATAATGTTGTAGAACTTGGTAACATATAGTAACTAAAAAAATCACAACAAATTCGCTTCTAGACTTGTGATAAGGTGATTATCTCCATTTATTTTTTGACCCATGCCATGCAATTATACCAAGATCGTTGCTTGGGGAAGACTCTCACTCAATTATTTAACAATTAGAAAACCGGATTTACAACATTCTATTCGAGCTTACTAAAGTGAACTGAAAGTTTTAAGTACGGAATGAAATGATGATTCTAAAATCTAATCTCGCAACCTTTCAAACGATAATTATATTTATAAATTCAAATCTATGATATCTATGATTCTATTAAAATCAATGATTTTGACATCTATGATATCATTCAGCTACAGGACTTGTCTCCAGTGGTGGTGGGCCCTTACCAGTCCTGGAGCAAGCCTAGATTACCAAATCTACTTCGAGAAATCACAGCAAACCATAATATGTACATATAATAAATATGTTGAAGCAAATTATAGATATAAACTTAGAATTCAAATGGAAAATATAACATAATTTTCTGCTCCCATTACATTCCATTCTCCTCTGCAAATTCAATGGTGGTTCTACATCTCAGAATTCCACTTCTACATCTCAGGAATTTCACTTCTACAACTAAGAAATTCCTCTATCTGCTTGATAGACTAACTCCCCTGTGCCCTATCTAATTGATGGACGAACTCCTATTACCTCTGTTTGATCAAAGAAACTTATATATATACCGGATTTACAAATTGGGGCTTCAATAAGCCAATCAAAATATAGAATATTTTTGGTTTTAACAATTTTCCGGAACAAGAATTAGTTTTTGAAACAGAATGTTGAATTAGGAAATCGCTCCTCTTTTGGTGGGACGTTGTTGTTGCTGGAAGGTGCAATTTGACTGAATTTCTTTCCTTTGCGTGATGATGAGAATTAATGGGCCAAATTGGTTGTAATAAATGGCATCAGTGTCAAGAAATGTATTTATATTTGCAACATTGGTCATCACTTGTTTTATAACATTGTTTCCCAAGTGATTCTGCAGCTTGCTGGTCAATTCATGTTTTGTTGTAACGGAGCAGATTCTCAAACCCAGAAGATATCAACGTGTATCCATATTCTTCAAAAGCTACCTGGCACTTAAAGCACTGAATGGGTAAATGGGTTACCTCATGAGCCATTATGCTTCCTGAATCTGATGTTTAGCGCAGAGATATTTTCGCATGCATCGCAATCCGTGGGAGTGGAGCTTATAGTCGGTCACTTTGTGGCAGAGACAAATGTGAAAGAAGTTGCTGGCCCAAGAAACAGGTACACAACTTGGTTTCTGAATCAGTGTTAGTCTCCTCATCGTCCTCATGTTTTATATATATATATATATATATATATATATATATATATATATATATATATCCACTGAAGGTCCAAGTGTATTGGTTGACAACGATTGGTACTATTCCCTTGTAATCCCACTAGCATCAATAATTTCTGAATATTTCAACAATTAACAAGAAATGCATGGCATTGCCAATAATAGATCACAGAAACTGAATACAGCACAAATAATATAGCTCTAATTTTATTGGAAAAATACCTATGCCTGCAAAAGATGAACCTAAATTCTCTTCATGCACACATGACTCTACCATCTCTAGAAATTTTGAAAAAATCCATATGCCAATAACGCTTAAGCAGCAACACATGCACCAAAATGACAATAGTCATTCATAGCTAATAGTCATAACTAGGTTGATATGAATGTGCCCCTTAGATCTCTTATTGAACGCATTCGAATCTGATTGTATGAATCTTCCAAGATATATGCTCTTAGAACAAATATATGAACATAACTGTGATTTTGGTGATCCTTGTCGAGAGCTCGAATGTGTTCCTTCAAAGCTCGAGATTTGCAACCATGCTTCCATGAACCATAAGCTGCATGTGCCATGTCCAGATCAAGTTTAGCATGTTTAAATCGACTACCCAATATACGTTCTAAAGCTTTCATAGCATCAACCTAGTTGTTATTCTTAATATTGTTTGGAAACATTTTTTTCAAATAAACTAATGTTGAACTGGAATAATGTGACAATTTTGATGCTAAAAATGAGACGGTAGGTGTAACAGGGGACAAAGGAGATAAGCTTAACCTCAGTTTTGCCAAGGATAGAGAATCTGCCAACAAGAAGGCACTTATTAATGAAACTATTACACACAAATACCTTCCAAACTAATTAACAAAATGAATTTACAAATAAATAGTTAGTATCCCTAATGGTTGTAATTAACAACATAGCAGGTGTAATAATGATACAACACTAGGTACAAGTAGGTAATTATTTGATAAAAACTGTAAAAATTTGGACAAAAAGGCGGCCCAACAATGGACTATTTACGAAAAAGGTATACGTTGACTAATCATGGTCAACGGAGTTCTCTCCTGTATTATTATATCCTTTTTTGGGCTTGAGAGACTAAATTTATGAAAAAGAACAACCATGGAGTTTACTTAAGTTTTTCTTCTGACTCCCTAAAACTGAAAAATGTTGAGTTTCCCCTATTTTGGACTCGGTAAATTTTAACAGTAAAGGACCTGTCGATTACAAACAGGACCGAACCACTCCTTCTCAGAGTTTTATTTTAATACTAAGATGGACTCATCCAAAGGATGAGCTTTCACAAACAAGAAAATGTTATCCTCCTCAAGCTTGTAAAAAATAAAGAGGTACTTGCCAGTAATGGTGGGGGGAAAAGAGAGAAAAAGAATCCAGTTGACACCCTTGTTTAAAAAACAGTATACCACTCTTGAACACGACACTTTGTCACACTTTTACCTAGGTTGGGAAATCCTTTGTCTAACAGTTAATCAAACCACATTGAAAGTCCTTAGCCAGTTTCTAGGTATTAGCTTTAGGTCAATTTGTACCAGACCATATGCAGTGTCATTATGTGGTCAAGAGAAAATTCAAATAAACCATTCATTGCAAACATTTGTCTCCATTCGTGTTGACCATCCCTGAGTCAGTCCTTGCAAATATTTATTCAAAACTTGATCTAATGGTTTCGTGTCGTAGGCTTTCCTACAACGGGTCACTTTCTATCAACGATAGCTCATCATCTAGAAATTTGATCTAGAATCCTATCAGTACCTTGGGATCTGCATGCCCTAATGGCAGGTTTCTCGCCTTCAACGACGAGTTGCATTATTGACCTTCGGTCGAATGATTCCATGAAGTGTTCGACTACAAATCATTCATTCACACTTCATGGATTGTACTAATTACTTTGAGAGCCATTATCATTATTGGTGGTTTCTCTCACACTTGTTAACAGTTCACATCGTTGATTGGTAATCAAGTGGTTTCTACCATGTTCAACTTCGACACAATCAATCACATGGATAGAATCGTACTAGTTTTGGAAGCAGAAATCAAGACCCTGGATGTAGTTTCCACATCCAGGCTGCAAGGATTTGTATTATTCATGATACAATAGACTACTTATGACAAATGGTTGCGCCCATACTGTGTATACCATTGATGTAATATTAAAATCGTATTTGTACCATAACATTTAGTTAGTTTTGATCTAAGTATGGGAATGCCTACCTTAGTGATGATATATATATATATATTCTTGCATGAAATGTTTTTACAGGTTTTCGACTGGTGTGTCTGCAATCCAATCCTCCGAATGATAAAGCACTTCACTCTTCAGAACAACCTTAGACTTTGCACTTTAGGGGGCAATCTGCTACACGTTATTTTTTCACCATGACATTTGACTGTCCATATAGGTTCATCACTACCTATATTATGCTCCCTTAGAAGTCAAAAACCCTAATTTTCCTAAACCAAGTCTTGGAATTGGAGAAAATCTCATTAAAATGCTTAAAAGTCTAACTCTGCACTTTTCCTAGGCTTTTCCTGTTGTTCTGTGGATACTTGTTCTATATCTTACAGAATCTCCCACACGTTCTACTAATAAAACCTACGGACCCCTATAATAATTCAAATAAAATGAAAAGTAAGATATAGAAGCCCAGCTGGTCGAATATTCTCCCAACTGGAAGCTTCTAGAGGTACGATCAGTTCGATCTCTATCCCTTTACTAATGGAGCTTATCCCTTAGTCTATGGAGCTCAAATCCCTTCATGAGAGGAATCCATCCCCCTCTTTATGGAACTGAAACTACCTCCATTTCCCTATAAATTGAGCTCATGTTTCAGTCTCAAGGGTAGACATACATGTTAATTGCTGAAGGAATTCTCAAGAGAGAATACTCTCTACACTAGTTGTTGTTGGTGTGAGAATGATGACTCCCTTATGTCCATAACTTCATACTAGTTCAAAGAGAGGAAGGCTTGTCAAACTGAAGGAGGAACAATTTTTTAGGACCCCAGGAGAAACTTGTATGACATCAAGGCATCAGGTTTTAAAGTTACTCTTTTCATTCAAAGATAATACATATGGATCTCTTTTTCTCATTGAGTTTTTCTTGTGCTTATTTGAATAATTCAATACTTAGACTCCTCGATCACTAAGTTAGATTATTTTTTCTTAATTATTATATGTTGCGGGTGCTTTTAATTATTTTTTTTGTCTTTGATTATAGGCTCTATTTACTGGAGAAGCCTATTTGGAGCGACTGGATAAAATACTGCACCGAACGTTGGATTTCAAGGTAGGGGCATGTCCTCTTTCTTTGCTTATAATAATTCTGAATTGCAAATAGTCTAGAGAAAATGATTTACAAATGGATGTTTGTTTCTAGTTATTCATATAATACTAGGGAGATCACTCTTGTCTGCAAGAGGGATTAATCCGCATAACAAGAGGATCATGCAGTGGCAAAAATGACTCATACAAAGCCATCCACCAGACATGGTAGGAGGTGCACCATAGAAGCTTATATATTGAGACTTGATGTGGCAGAACATGTAGGAGCACCTACATCACTGCACAGACAGAGACATTCACCAGGCAGGTTTACTGGGTACATGGCTCTTATGTGCAAGTGCACTGTGATAGAACCATCCTCTTTTGAGGAAGAAATGCAGCAACCAACTTGGGTTGATGCCATGGTTGAGAAGTATGACTCCACTGTTAGTAAAAGTGCATGGGAATTTGTCCCAAGACCAGTCACAAAGTCAGTGGTTGGATCTAGATGGATCTATAAGGTGAAGCAGGCAGCAAATGGGAGTGTGGAGCTAGATTTTTAGCCCTGGGATTCTCACAAGTTGAGGGGATTGACTATGAGGAGACTTTTGCACCGGTTGAAAGGTGCTCATTGATTAGATCTATCCTTTCACTCTCAGTGCAGAGGGGGTGGAAGATACGTCATATGGATGTGAAGACTACATTTCTCAATGGATTTATTGAGGAATAAGTGTACATTGAGTAGCCAGAAGGTTTTGAGACCTTTTACAGTGAGTCACATGTGTGTAGACTCAAGAGAGCACATTATGGGCTGAATCAAGCACCTTGTGCTTGGTACACGAGGATTAACAGTTATTTCACTGGGTTGGGCTTCACGAAGAGTGACGCAGATTTGAACCTATACCAGATTGTGGTTGATGGTAACCTTTTGATTATCGTGCTTTATGTTGATGATATTATTTTGACAGGTGATGATAACCTCATAACTTCTTGCAAAGAGGATCATGCAAGAGATTTTGAGATGAAGAGCATGGGACTCCTTCACTATTTCCTTGGCTTAGAGATATGGTAGTGGGATGGGAAGTTATTTTTTTCTCAAGGAAAGTATGCTAAAGAGATTCTGAGGAAGATCCACATGGAGAGATGTAAACCCATGGAGACTCCTCTTGTAGGAAACTAGAGGAAGGAGGATACTACTCCAGGTGAGGTAGTGGATGCTATTGTTTACAGTCAGCTTGTGGGTTCACTCTTGTACTTGGTGATCACATGACCAGACATATGTTACGTTGTTAACCAGCTTATTCAAGCTATGTTTAAGTCGACCAAGATCTTTTGGAAGGCAGGGAGGCATTTCTTGAGATATCTCAGGGGCACTACAGAGTATGGATTATGGTATAGACGAATAGAGGGGGTGAAGCTTCAAGGCTTCACCGATGCATATTGGGTAGGTAGTACATCAGACAGAAAGAGCACATCAGGAGGGATCTTCAGCATAGGATCGACAACAGTTTCTTGGTACAGTAGGAAGCAGATATTAGTTGCACTCATTTTAGCCGAGGCAGAGAACATGGTAGCCAATCAGGCTACATGTGAGGCCATCTGGATGAGGAAGGTACTTTTTGGTTTGTTTGGTCATCAGATGGATCCAGCAGTCATACATTGTGATAACAAAAGTTGCATAAAACTCTCAGTTAATCCAGTATTCCATGACAGGTCCAAGCATATTGAAATATGGTACCATCATCTAAGAGATTGTGTTCAGAGATGCATTATGTTACTTCAGTACATTCCCATAGAGGATCAGGATGCAGATATTCTGACGAAGGCACTCACCAAGAGAAAAGAAAAATACCACAGAGGTAGGATTGGGGTAGCTAATAATCCCTTTCTTGTTGAGAGGGAGTGTTGAAAAGTCAACAAGAAATGTGTGTCTAATTTAATTTTCCCTTAATTAAATTGGACAATAAGTCGTAATCTTATCTCATAATCACTTGTAATAGTTAACTGAGTGTGATAAACTCAGTTAGTACATGAAATTTGAGTTGAGGGTGGTTAGTTAGGAATGCAGAGTGATTCTATTTGTTTTAGAGTCCAAGTTTCATTTAATGTATTATTTTAATGCATGAGAAATTAGTTAACTCAATTAATTAAGTTAAAATCACTTTCATTAGTTGTAAATAATTGTTGCACTAGTGAGAGGTCAAGTGAATTAAATCAAATTTAATTCACATGCAGTGATCTTTCAAGTAACTGATGATTTACTATTAATAGTTTCATGCATGTCAGTTATGATGAAGACCCAGTTGAGACAGAGGTTAAAGGGATGTTAACTATCAGTTGTATTATTAGCAAACTTTCTACATGCAGTAATACACCCATAATATTTCCCATGAGCATTACACATTTTTGGAAGGCTGAAATTCCTAAATAATAGTGATTTAATCCTATGGGAATTGCACAAGCAAGGCAGACTGAGAAGAGGCAGGAAATTGGCTAAGTGTTGGTCGATTTTGTCCGGATCAGTGTGAGACAGTTAGCAGAGTGCAGCAGACTCTTGTGAGAAGAGTGAATTGTAATTGTTTCATGATTCCTTGGTTGAATATACAATAGAAGATAGAGGGTTTTTGAGTAGCAATATTTCCCCAAGAAAAATTTTTGTGATCTGGATTGATTTGCTTCTTTCTTTTACTTGGTGTGATTGTTTGATCGTGTTTACTTTCCTCAATTAATTGTATAAGGATTCAATTTCTTGCTTTAATGATATCGCATGATCGGATTGAATCCATTATTATTCATATTGTTTGTATAATTTCTACAAAGAATTTGATGCATGTAAACAGCAATTTTTGCACTTTTGAGCTAATACAGAGGCCCAAGCCATGGAAGTTAGACCAAGGAGATGTAACCCAGGAGGGGTGAAATCCTTCATCAAAACTTTATTTTAATGGATCAATTGTGATGGTTTTTTGTTCTTTATGTTTTTGTTGTTAATCATTTTTACACGCATACTTTATGCGCTTGAATTCACTCATAAAACTCAGTTAAATTACATGTTTGACATGCATAAGCAACAAGGAAACATGTACATCAAGCATAATATCAGCAAGTTAATTTTAAATCTGAAAATGAAATTATCACAGCAAAACTAACATTCATAATCAGATCAAGTTGGTATCAGAGCTTGGTTGAAAGGCAAGGTTATTTTCTTGATAGTTGCTTGAGTTTTGTGCAAGTTTAATGGTTGCAAATTTGTGATGTTGACAAGGTTAAAGTTACAGAAAGGTGAAGGGAAATTGTTGGTTGCAAGTCCTAAGATTAGGACCAGAATAAGGAGAGCTAGAAGAGCACCATATTCACCAAAAATTCCACTCATAGTTGCACTTGAAGCACCTCAAGTTTTGTCTCAAGAAGTTGAGATTGAGGAGATACAAATTGTATAAGAAGTTAAGTTGATTGAATAGGTACAAGCATCAAAATTTGAGCTTGAATCCATAGCCATCATGTTAGGTGTTGGAGAGGCTCAAGGTCATTCATAAGAGGATGATGTCAAGAGATACTTCAATGAAATAAAGAGAATGTTTAAAATTATGTTTGATGCATTTACTGATGGGATGGAAAGAGAAGGTTCTAAACCTCCACATGGGGAAGGAACTTCAGATGATAAGAAGGATGAAGAGAAGATTTCAAAGTGTAGTGGAGGAAAACCACCTCAGTATCCACCATTTTCATCATCATTATCATCTCTATCAGCATAATCTTCCACCTCTACCATAAAAACCACCCACACTCACTCAAAAGCCACAAACGGAAAAACACTCTTACTCAAACTTGATGTCAAATTTGAGCTTCCAATTTATAAGCGCAAGGTAAATGTAGAAATATTGGACAATTGGATACGTCAATTGGAGGTGTATTGTAGGATTCATAACCTTCATGAAGATGACATAAATATTCAATTGGCTTCTTTGAGGATGGAAGGATCTGCACTTGTATGGTGGGAAGCAAGGACTCAAGAAGAGATTAAAAACCATGGTAAGATCTCTATGTCTTGGTCAAGATTTATTGCTGCTATTAAAAGGAAATTATATCCCTTAGCTTACATGCAAAATTCTATTATGGATTGGCAAAATTTTAGACAGTTGAAAGGGCAAAGTGTCCGAGATTATACTCATGATTTTAGGAGAAGACCTCTTATTTTGGGTGTTAGTATGAATCCTTTGTCGAAGTGTACGAAAAAGGACCACTTTAGCTACGCATAACTAATAGCCCTAACAACAAAAATGGCTGCCAACATCTTCAGATCTGCGGTTAGTTAGACAGAAAAGAGCTGCAAAAAACCAGATCTATGCATGGAAAGACATTAAGCAAAAAAAGTAAGGGTTTGCTCCATATACCAATAGACAAGACAAGAACAATTTTTGAAAGAATTTTTGTATTAATGGGGCACCTGTGAGGAAAACCAGAAGGAGTATCCAATTCCCCTCAGTGGGATGGGTTCTTGGAAGTCCTCAGCACTTCAGATCTAAGATTTCTCTCTCTAGTTGATGTAGAAAACCCAATGCAAAGAGTAGAGCTCAATGGGAGCAAATGATGGAGATATGTGACCAAGTTTATAGATCCAGAGTGATCTAATATGCAACAAAAGGTGAAGAATGGTAGGAAAAACCCTCCTATTTATAACAAAATATTGGGTCATTCTAGATCTTGGTGCATGGGTTAACCAGATCTAGATCCACTTTTTATGGAATATTTTATTATATTTGTTGGAGGAAAAAGGTATTTGACTTGGGTCAAATCCCTTAATTTGTCAAAAATAAATAAATAAATGATTTATTTATCTTTTTAAGGAAGCGGTTAGAAGATAATCAAACAAATAATGATTTATTTAATTATTTAAGGAGGTGGTTGAAAGATAATTAAATAAATAGTGATTTATTTAATTATTTGTGGGTGATTTGGTCATATTTAACAAGGAATATCATCTAAATAAGGTTTAAATGATTATTCCTAGAAAATAATAAGATAAATAAAGGGTTATCTAATTAATTTCTTTGATTTTGGGTTAAACATGACTGGGAATAATAATTAAATTATGGTTTAATTAATTATTCCATGAGGAAAATCAAACAAATATGGGTTTGTTCAATATTTCCTTTTGGGGTTTCCTGTTTTAACATAGTGAAAGCGGTTTTACTTAGGGTAAAACTGGTCTTACATGGTGTACTTAGGTCCATCTAATGATAATAAGTTAGATGACCAAAAAATGGTGTAACAGATTGCCCCCCAGCGTGCGAGTGTCAGGAGCAAATCGTATGACCGAAGTACGTTGTAAGAACACAATCACTAGACAACAAAAGGGATGTCAGAGAGAGAAATGTAAGGTAGATAGTGTGCTGAAGGACTAGACCTTGAGGAGACGAGACTCGCAGGTGCAACAAGTCTCTTTTTATGAGAGGGTACCTGTGCTGAAGGCGGCGGGGGAGGCATACCTATGCCCGCTGAGACAAAGTACAAAAGAATAGTGTGTCCAGTAAACAAGGGACCGAACCATAAAATACAGCTGGCATAATCATGAGCCAGATAAAAATACAATGAGGAATCTCACATACATGCTGTGCCTGGGATAACAGCCAGGACTTGTACAATAATATCTGAGTACATGAGATACAAATACAACCCAAATTCCCCCTGCAAATGGGGAAGGGCTCACAAAATCTGACTGATACATGCAAATCGAAGAGGCGCTGCAAGTGGCTATGGCCAACATCATCAAATATGTGGAGTTGCATCGGAGGCTACAAAGAAGAGGTCATCCGGGCATGTGGGGGGCTACCTGCAGGGCCACCCCCTCATGAGGGTTGAAACATCTCACACACACCCGGGAATCATCAAGAGCTACTGCTGGATCACTGGACCATCAAGTATACGAATCTCGATCATGCTGAAGGAGCTGGAGAAACAATCAAGCTAAAGGGAAAGGAGATATCCCTTTGCCTGATCCGAGGCACCGAACAAGAATGGAAGCTGGAACCAAGGTACACTGCCCTCTAGACCTAGCTTCTGGAATAAATGAGCTGATGTCGACAGAAGGAGGTCCGCCATAGTTGAGGCAATGAGAGACCCTCAACTAAGGCACGAGAGAAAAGAGTAGAGCGACGGACAGACTGATACTAATGATGATAGTGAAGTGGAAAGGACTGAGTAGCTAATGGACGACTTCCCTTGCTAGAGCATAAAGGGCATGAATGACATGGCAGCGACTGACACAACATCATCAGGGATGGGGGACAGTGGAACTGAAGGTCATAATGTGTGACACAAGAGAGAGACCAATCAATGACGGATGGAGGGCTATAGTGGGGTACAAAGGGACTCGGTATAGACTCCATGGAGGGAATGATGACTCAACTTGGATGCTCTAAACAAGGGCGACTCGATGGTGCTGCCACACAGTAAAGGCCCCAATGGGGGACTGTGGAAACATGAGTACATGATGGGAACTCATGACAAAAATCGACACGAACGAAGACAAGTAAGGAGGCAAGATGGTGCCCCAAGTACAAGTGTCGTAAGTGAGGAAATTCGATTTTAAGGAGGGGTGAAGTGACCCTTCTTGGACAAAATGTGTCTTGGTGAAGTATCAGATCACACAAAACTAATAGATACCCATTTGAGGGCTCGGTGAGAGCTTTCCAATGGTGCAGACGGTTTGTCAAACAGGGCTACGGTGTGGTCGCAACAGTCGAAAGAAGAAACAGGGGTTCTCTTTTAATAAGGCAGTTTTCCCTCCAAAATCACTCATTTGCTATTGTTGTTGTGGTGAATGTGGAGAGGAGAGAAGGCCCTAAATCTTGCGGCGAACGTAGCAGACAAACCGACCGTTGGAATCGCGATCTGTCAGTTGCAGGTAAGAGGTATAACCTTTCTCTTGCATTTTGATGGATTACATTTTTAGTTTAGGGCCCAGAATCCCAAAAACAGCCCCTCCTTCATCTCTACGGCCGAGTCGCACTTTTTGGGGCAAAAAGTGAAACCTAGGATGCAGGTATCAGGGAAAAAAGTGCGACCTGGTCTAGAAAAGAGCAGAAAACTGCGACCTGGGAGATGAGGGGGTTTTGGTGCTGTTTTATGGCTGGAAGTTGGGTTTTGGTGTTTGGTTATGGTTTTCCCGATCTGTATGCTGACAAAAATGATGTGTTTGTGCAGGTATGGCAGATTTACGGGTCAACTAGAGAGAGAGAGATCTGGGGACACTACGGGCAGAGATCCAGGCGGATCAGGGCGTCTGCCGTGTATTGGCCAGATTTTGGGTTCTCAATTTTTTGGAGAACCCTTTGATGAGAGCAGGGGAACCTTTACTGGCCCGGATTATCAGTTACTGGGATCCAGATCAGGAGATCTTTGTAGTGCAGGGGCACAGGATCGAACTGACGGTCCAGGACGTGTACTTCCTGACTGGTCTCCCACCACTGGGGATGGTGGGAAACACACAGCCAGTGTTGCCGTGGGGGCGGCATATCATGGAGTTCGTGGAACGTCATTGTCGACCGGGTCTCCAAGTCAAGGGGACTCGAATACCGATCGGGGATCTAGAGAGGCTAGAAACCCGTGCAGTGGCCGCAGCTGTGCTGCGAATCCTGGGCATCCAGGCGTTCCATCACATCACTAGGGGGCAGATGATGATAGTGGAAAGTGTGCTGGGTGGGACCTACTATGGGTGGGCCCAAATGATGTTGGTGTCGCTAAAGCGACAGTTGTCACTATGCAGGCGGCAGGTGAACCATGATTGCTCATATGGGACTTTGTTGTGCGCCTTCTTCTTTGAGAAGATCCCGACCTTGAGGCCTCGTGTACAACTTCCAGATGGGGGCCCGAGAGAGCCCAGATGCGCCGTTGGGGACGGCTACTGTGCAGAGGAGGAGGAGGGGCAGTCAGGCGAGTGTTTCGACCTGAGTTTTTTGCCCATTGGGATCAGATGCCATTGTACATAGGCGACTATCCCTATAGTGGGATGAGCTACTGTGGAGATCCGGACTTGCCACTTCCGCCTGGTCGAGTCTGGGGGCCTGATGGTAAGTGACAGATTGCTATTCTTGTGTGGGCATGTTAAAGTTTTTGAATAGTAATTGACGGTACTGATTCATGTACTTTTGGTATGCAGATATAGCACTGGTAAAACCGGCCGGATATATGGGACGACCGGCAGCGTCTGGAGCTACAGGTCCGAGTGGGTCAAGAGCGGCGCAGAATGAGGATGCATCCGCCCTGCTGGAGGACATCTGCCGTAGATGCGAAAGGTTGTTGACCGGAGTATCAGAGCGCGGGTGGCAGGACTTAGACGACCAGTTCATAGAGCCATGTGTTGGTCTACCCTCGGAGTGGCGAGGTGTCATGCGGCGCATGGCGATGGCCGGTCAGGCTATGCGTGATCTACATGCTGCAGGGGCAGAGCCATTGGCCCGGGAGCCTCCAGATAGTGATTAGGGGTGGGGCATGTGGTGCCCCCTATGATGTATGTTGGGGCAGGTGGTGCCCCCAGTCTTGGGTTTTGTTTGTAACATGCTATGGGCATGTCGTATGTATCAGAGTAGATGGACTCTAAACACATGTTTTGCGACACATATTATGGATATGCATCGTTTTTTGATGGTTATTAATGTTATTTTCTTGTATGAAATGTGTGTGATAAATGCCAATCTAGAACATGGTTTGCAATACTATCTACATAGTGATTCTGTTCTCGAGGTACATGGTTGAAAGTTATGGTTTCAAACGCACGTATTAAGATTTTCACTCGTAAATAGCGTCTAAATAGCACAGGGTTATGCACACGATAAACACCATTTAGTTACATTACAAGAAGCAGGGAATCCAAACGAACGTGCAGATGGAGGATGCGATTGAAAGAGGGCATCGGCTAAGAGACCACGCACTGCATCATATTCGGCCTGATTGTTGGTGGCAGAACCAATGCATACCCCGTTAGAAAGAACAAGGGCATGCAAGGGGGTGAAGATGGCCCAACCTGCCGAGGCTAGATTCCTGGAGTAACGACTTGCACCGTCAGCGTAAACGATAAAGGGTGTGGACAGGGGGTCCTGCGGAATGGTGTGACAAGACAACAAATGAGGGGAGGAGAGGCAATGAGAGCAGCGTGAGTGTACAGGAGACATCGGGCGGCAACTGCGGGAGGGAGTGCAAGGAGCAGGATGATGATGACTCATATACAAACTGGAGGGTGGTATATGAGGGCTAACGGAAGCATGGTGAGGACTCGGGCTACGGAGGTCAACAGAGACACGGGTGGAGTGATCTCGTGTATGGGTAGGAAAAGGGTGGTCAAGGGACACAACAGGGGAGGATACAGATGGGCTAGGCTCCGAGTGTCTCGCAGAGGAGGATAGGTAAAGAATGGTTACAGTAGACTCCGTCATCTGAACATCAGGGGGGGGAATGTCGATGGGAGCGGGGGGATCCTCAGGCTAACCTGAAGCGTACTGCGTGAGGATAGAAGAGGCGGATTGATTTTTTTCAACCTCATACTCTCGGATTACCTCTAAAGAGGCGCGGTAGTGCGTCAGGTGAGGACAATGGTGGGAGTAATGGCCATGAATGCCGCACAAAGCACAGGGCTTGTTGGTGCGAAGAGTCTTGGGGTTCTTGGTTACAGGCGGAGAAGGAATGGGGGCTTCAGGGACCGTAGACTCGGGGAACGCGACTTTAACCATGGGCTGAATACGGGGCAACTCAGGACAAGCATGGGTGGCATGACTGGTGACATCACATAAAGCGCAAGGCTTCGCGGGTGACGAAGGGGCCGGGTCAGTCATGGTAGTCTTGTCTTTGGGTGCCCCCTTGCGGGCTTTGCCTTTCTTCTCGGGTGCCGTCACGACAGGAGAAGGGTCATGTGGAGGTGCTAGGGGCACAAAGGCAATGGAGGAAGCTATGGGGACCGGTTGAACCGGTGTCAAAGCCATATAGGGCTTGGGATGACCAGGAGGGGTGGCGGCTGGGGGATCAAGGTACCAGACCGGTATGCCCAAGGTCAAGTTATGGAGAGAGAGGGTGGCCATGACGGGGACAGAATATACTCCGGGAGGGGGAGCTAGGAAAGGGATCTGCCCAGCAGGGTAATGACCAGGAGGGACGGCTTCGAGATGGTTAAGGCCAGGAGGAACCGATCCAGGAGGATAAAGGGGTTCAGGGATACCAGCTGTAGGGGTAGGGCCAGAAGGAGGAGGTCCGGCTGGCTGAGATGAATGGCTAGGAGCGGGTTGCAGAGGGCGAGGGGGAGGTTGCTGACTAGCCAAGGCAGGCCGCTTACGGGCAGCCTGGGACGATTGCATCATGCAAAAATTCGATGAGCTGGGATCGGTGACAGGAGGGGGGGGAAGGTTAGGAAAAGTTCCAAGCAGGGAGGAATATTTGTAAACGCCGGGGGAGACATTGGTCAAGGAATCGGCGGTTTGCTTGTTGGCTACAGAAGAGATGGTTGTCTCAGGGGAGGTCTGAGATTTTGGCTCATGATATGTCAACTGGTCAATGGTGACTATCTTTCCATTATGGGGGAAAGACATCTTGCGAAAGACCGCAGATGGGACAGCAGACATAGCATAGGTGTAGCTTCGCCCCAATAGAATGTTGTAATCTAGCGGGGCGTCGATGACTTCGACGTCAACGCAAACAGTCTTACCGGCGAGGGTGATAGGACAATTACGAAACAGGCCAATGGGCTAGGAGGCATGACCGTCCCACGCTCGAAGGGTGATCGTGGAAGGGGCCAGTTCAGGGGATCCGAGTTGCTTCCAAACCGAAGCGGACATCACGCAGGTGGATGCCCCCTCATCAATGATACACCGGGACACGTTGGCGTTCCGGATTTTGACTGGGATTTGGAAGGCGACGAAAGGAGGGAGAGGAGGATGGTCCGATTGAGTGGCGTCGAAAACAATCATTTGGTCATCAGCAGGATCTACAGCGCCCACGGCAGATAGTAGAGCCTTCTTTTGGGAAGGGCACGACTGGAGGAGTTCCAGTGTGGAAATGGCGGCAGGAGATTGCGCCAAATCATCTACTATGCTATACGAATGGGTAGCTCGACTGGGAGCAGCGTTTCGACGTAGTGGGCCCTTAGGTATCTTGGTATGAACCTCAACTTTTGGTTGAGGGATATGTAAGGGGCCACTGGGTGACGAAAGAGGCTCTGGAGAACCTGAAGAAGGAGGCTCGGGAACAGACTGAGCAAGAGGCTTGGAGTACTGGCGAGACCGAGTTTGAAGGTGAAGATCGACGGACGGGTTAGGATCAGAGTGCATCATAAGGATCTGGTAATCAGAGGAACCAGAAAGAGAAGGGGGGGTGGCTACCTGGCTGTTGGGCGGTTGGGTAGCCACAAATCCTTGCTGAGGGAAAGGATCAGTAAACACAGTTGGCTGGGTAGTGGCCACATTAGGAGGAGCATGAGGAGAGGCGTGCTGTCCGCGCAATGTGGCTTGAGACTCCCACATTTGCCGCATCTGGGGTAATAGTGGACAATCCTGGGTGTAATGACCATAAACACTGCAATACGAACAAGGCTTACTTGTGCGAAGTGGCCTATCCGGCTTGGGCTGAGTGCCCTGTTGCTGGTTGGCAGTGTTAGGGTCCACACCAGGATTGGGTCCACGGGTACCAGGGGCAGATTGGTTTGGATTGCCTCTCCGCCTTCTTTGAGAAGAAGGGGGATTAGTCGCGCCCTGCTGTGCAAATACTTGCCCTGGAGGGGGTTGTAGGTGCTGGTGCTGGGGTTGGGGAGGCAAGGGAGGAGGAAGCGCATATGCTGGAGGAGCTGGCGCACCAGGCTGCGGATAAGGGTAATGGGTAGGTTGGGCAACATTGAGGTAAGCAGGAGGTTGGGCAAAAGGAGGAGGCATGCTGTATCCTGGATACATGCTACCGGGAGGGGGAAGAGTGCAGGAGGAGCTGGCCCCTCCCTGAGGGAGACCATAGCCCATAGGAGGTTGAGCGTATGGATGGGAAAGGGCTCCAACGATACCGTCGGCGGAATGAGATGCCCCCGGGACGTTAGCGCCACCGGGCCTGGGGAGGTCAGGAAGAATGGTATAAACATAACCAGATTGAGCGTAGATCAGGTCATATTTCAAGGCTATTTGGAGGGTGGCTTCTTCAGTTTGAGGAAAGTGAGAGGCGACATCTTTGCCGATGGGAGTAGGAAGGGTGCGAAGGAACCATTCCATGTAAACCCGATCTTCGAAGGGAGGGGCTCGACATAAGCTCCGTCTTCTTCGCCATTCCTGAACATGGGCGGAAAGGCGTGTTGAAGAGGATTGCTTGAAGGAAGTCAAGAGCTCCGTGCCAGTATTGTATCGAAGAGGGAGCTGGAAGTACGACAAAAATGCTTGGGCAAGAGTCTCAAAGGTGGTATGGGTAGAGGTGGCTTGTTCGACATACCATTTAGAAGCTTCGCTGGTGAGCGTGCGTTGGAACAAACGAAGATGGATGGAGTCATCGGTTATGGAATTGGAGGAACACCACATGTGGAAAGATCGGACATGATTGGTTGGATCTTCGCCATTAAGGCCCTCAAACTTAGGGATGTCGGAGGGGAGGTTGGTTGGCATAGCAGGCCAATTAGCATTGTGGTGAATGGGGTCATTGATCAACTGATGGAAATCGGGGAGGCTAAGGCTTGCAATGTACGACAGCACAGGGGTGGTTGGGGTAGTTCCTGTGGCGGTTCCGCTAGTAGTAGGGCCGGCATTAGGGCCGGGAGAACCGCTAGCGTTAGGCCCTGGACCAGACATAGTGAAGGTGACAGGGGGAGAACCAGGAGGAGAAGGAGGACCCGATGAATCAGGAGAGGAGTCGAAGTGCGGACTCGAAGGTGGACTGGCTCGAGGACGACGGTTCGGAGCAGGTCGATCAACTGGAAACTGAGGGTGAAGGCCAAGAAGTCTTCGGGAAAGGCGCCTTGGGGGCGCAATGATGACAGGAAGAAGGAAACCGACAAGGGCAGAAAGGGACAGAATCAAGTAATGTCAAGGGCAGATAAGGTGCAGTGACAATTGATTTTAGAGTCTTTGCCAGGCGGTGTTAACCAAGCGCTTCTTCACTTAGGGTCAGTGTGTGATGTGCGTTAATTTTAATTTTTAAACCCTTTTCGTTTTGAGAGCAAGAAAAAGTGTGTTGCGTAACTGAAAATAAATCTGCGTAGAACAATATAGATTGCTGAAAGGACAGAACATTTAACAGCTAACTATGCATCAATCTAACCCAAAAAGGCAGGTCTCTCAAAACTACTCTAAAAGAGGGCAAAAATCTACTCAAAACACACATAAAAAGAGGTCAATAGATCTAGGGTCGAAAGGGACAGGGATCTAGAGGACAAAGCTGCTGAAAAGAGGTGCAGATCACAGCCAAGAGACAGAGGCAAGGTGGCTGGAAAAAGGAAGGAAATCAGAAAAAACCGGAGGGGGCAAGGCGGAGGCCTTCAAAGGAGGTCCAAACAAAATGACAAGAGGTGATTTGAAAGGAAAAGAGGCTGATTTCAATGGATCTGAAAGGGAGGTAACAGATCTGGAAAAGAGGGGGCTGAAGCTCTGAAAAACCCACGGTTGAAACAACTAAATCTTCCACAAAAAGTGGAGGGTACTAAAGCCCTAGGGGGCTAGGTTCCCACTTAGATGAGTAAAAACAGATCAGAACTTGGTCAAAACGGGCTGAGACAGAGGCTGGAGGACCCTGGCAGAAGCTGCAGCAAAACCCAGAAAAATTGCAGAAAAATTGCTGAAAAAATGGCAGGTCGCAGTTTCTGACCTGATTTCAATGCAGGTCGCAGGAAACAGGCTAAAAAGTGCGACCTGGAGGTCCAGGTCGCATTTTTAGGGCCAAAAAGTGCGACCCCCTGTTCCGGTTGTCTCGGCGGCAGATTTTCAGAAAAGTTGTCGTCTCAGTTGCTGCTGGTGTCGCTTACCTGCGCAATAGGGCCAGAAACACACAGAAGTTAGAAATTTTAATGTTTTAGGGTTTTATGTGAGAAAAAAACATAAAAATAGGAAAAATAAACAGCTGAAAAGAAACCCTAGGGTCTGAAGTAGCTGGATATGCAGGAATATGAAAAACGACAGCGGTCGTAATTTAAAACCCGTGTGGAGTCGCCATTTGTTAGTATGAACCCTTTGTCGAAGTGTACGAAAAAGGACCACTTTAGCTACGCATAACTAATAGCCCTAACAACAAAAGTGGTTGCCAATATCTTCAGATCTGCGGTTAGTTATACAAGAAAAGAGCTGCAAAATACCAGATCTATGCATGGAAAGACATTAAGGAGTAAAAATAAGGGTTTGCTCCATATACCAATAGACAAGACAAGAACAATTTTTGAAAGAATTTTTGTATTAATAGGGCACCTGTGAGGAAAACTAGAAGGAGTATCCAATTCCCCTCAGTGGGATGGGTTCTTGGAAGTCCTCAGCACTTCAGATCTAAGATTTCTCTCTCTAGTTGATGTAGAAAACCCAATGCAAAGAGTAGAGCTCAATGGGACCAAATGATGGAGATATGTGACCAAGTGTATAGATCCAGAGTGATCTAATAGGCAACAAAAGGTGAAGAATGGTAGGAAAAACCCTCCTATTTATAACAAAATATTGGGTCATTCTAGATCTTGGTGCATGGGTTAACCAGATCTAGATCCACTTTTTATGGAATATTTTATTATATTTGTTGGAGGGGAAAGGTATTTGACTTGGGTCAAATCCCTTAATTTGTCAAAAATAAATAAATAAATTATTTATTTATCTTTTTAAGGAAGCGGTTAGAAGATAATCAAATAAATAATGATTTATTTAATTATTTAAGGAGGTGGTTGAAAGATAATTAAATAAATAGTGATTTGTTTAATTATTTGTGGGTGATTTGGTCATATTTAACAAGGAATATCATCTAAATAAGGTTTAAATGATTATTCCTAGAAAATAATGAGATAAATAAAGGTTTATCTAATTAATTTCTTTGATTTTGGGTTAAACATGACTGGGAATAATAATTAAATTATGGTTTAATTAATTATTCCATGAGGAAAATCAAACAAATATGGGTTTGTTTAATATTTCTTTTTGGGGTTTCCTGTTTTAACATAGTGAAAGCAGTTTTACTTAGGGTAAAACTGGTCTTACATGGTGTACTTGGGTCCATCTAATGATAATAAGTTAGATGACCAAAAAATGGTGTAACATTGGGTATTAATTTATACTCTCAAGAAACTTTGTTAAAGTATGTTGGGGGTTTTCATAGTTACCTTAGGCACACCATTCTCAAATTTAATCCCACAAACATAGATGAATTTTTTGTTCAAACCACACACTTAGAGGTAAGAGGGAAACAAAACATAGATTAGAAAAGTGAAAGTGAGGGTAAAGGAAAGGAAAAATTTTAAGGAAGAGGAAAAATAAATAGATCTATAAAAAGAGAGAAATAAAAACTCACATGCAAAAAATTTCAAATACTGGCCATGACGAAGACCATTGTTGGAAACTTCATCCAGAGTTGAAGCCAAAGAAAAGGGTAAATTTATTGCTATAGTTGAAGATGACTTAGGGTCAGATTCAGGAGATGAAACAAATATTACAGGCATTGGTTTGACATACAAATATTGCAAGAACTAGTTCTTCAAATTGTTCAAATGTTACTCATGATTAAGATACAATAATAGAACTTTTCCATATTAGAGTTGTCTCTAAACATACCAATATTGATACATTTTTTGATGGTGGGTCACAAGCTAACTTTATTTCCAAAGACTTGGGTAAGCATCTATACCTTGAAACTATTAGACATCAAGGAAGTGGATACTAAGATTCGCTATCAATTCAAACTATCTTGATGAAGTTGAACGTGATGTGGTGTCGCTTGAGATATCAGGTATTGTATTGGGAAGTCCTTATCTGTATGATAGGAAATAAGTATTCCATTGCCATGAGAATAAGTATCACTTATTTAAAGATGATATTGAGTACATAATTAGAGTGTATAAGAAGAAGATAATTTTGTCTCTTATACATGCAAGAGAAATGAAGAGGTTAGTGAATGCAAGTCAGAATTTGACATTGTTGATGATCAAACAAAGAGATGTTTTGAATCAAACTTTTCAAAAGGATGCTTATGCTTGTAATGAGATGTTTCATTATTCTAATAGGTTTCATTTGAAATGAAGTGAACAAGATGGAATCATTTGCATTAGTCAACTATGATTCCTGAGGGGGTCGACTATGATTATTTGTTGGGATACTCTGAATCCTAACAGTCTTCCTGCGTTAACGTAGAAGACACAATTGAGAGGGTTCCAGCATAGGTTGTATTTTTGGAATCGTTGAAATACCAAATGAAAATTTTCCAAATGGTCATCATGCTTCTTGAATCGTACCTTGAGGTCATCCAAATAGGCCATCATGAGATGATTCAGGTCATGGAAGATATAGTTCATGGCTCGCTGAATTCTGGCTCCAGCATTTTTAAGACCGAATGACATAACTTGGTATGCAAATGTGCCCCAAGGGGTGGTGAATGTAGTCTTGTACTGATTCGTATGTCAGATCTAAATTTTATTGTACCCCGAGGATCCATCCATGAAGGATAAGGCCTCATGACCGGCACAAGAATCAATGACTTGGTCGATGAAAGGAGTGGGGTAGTTGTCTTTGGGACAATCTTTGTTTAGGTCTCAAAAGTTAGTACAAACTTGAATGGTGCCTTGTTTCTCCATAACAGGTACAGGGTTAGAAAACCAAGATGTGTAAGAGATTAGATAGATGAATCCATCTTTATGAAGCTTTTATATCTGTTGTTTGATAGCTTCCACTTTATATGGGTGTAAATGATTGTTTTTTTGTGGAGAGGTGATACATCGGGCCATGTGTCAATGTGATTCTCCACGATGGTAGGGCTTAACCCTGGAATTTCTTAATAATTCCAAGCGAATATATCCCTGTACTCTTGTAATTTGTTTGTGTACACGGTTACTTCTTCTGGGGATCATGCTACCCCCAGCAATACTTCTTCAATTTTTCCTGGTTTTTTCGACATATTTACCTTAATGGTCAATGAAATATTCGACATATTTCCTTACTCAAATGTATCGAGCGTTGGCATAGGGTTCTTGAACCAATTTACCTTCCCTGATGGCGGGAAGTCTTTTGATTTAATAGCTTAAATATCTTGGGTTTTTGTGCTGCTAGGCACAAACGCTTTTTCAGGAAGAACAAATGAGCGGTGATGAATAATAACCCATGGATAATCTGGTTATGTCATGGCCTCTAATATATCCTCATCAAAGTGAAACAAGATGTCTAAGGGGGAATTGTTTTGTGTGAGGCCTTGAGGAATTGTTTTGGGCCTAGTAGTGTTGGTCGACAAAAATGAATATGATTATGTGCTTGATGTCGTAGAACCAGATGATTTTGACAAGGAGAAGAAGAGTTGGATCTGCATCGTCGAAGGTACTACTATCATTGCGGTAGTTGCAGTGGTTTCGACACCAAGAAATGATGAGCAGACAACACGAGTCATGGTTCCCACGGATGATGAGATTAATCATATATGGTGTTGTGTGTCCTTAGCATTAAATGGAAGAAGAATCTCTACGATGTTTGTTTTGATTTTAGTCAGAGGAGATTCATGCTTTCTTGGCGGTGTACGAGGGGTATAGGTATCTTCCTTTATTTGAATATTTTATCGGATGCAAAGGTGTTGAAATGTTCGTAACATAGGGCATTCCATTGTAGCATGGTCATGGCTCATGCAAATGTTGCATGGAGTAAAAGTACTCTTCGATTATATGGTATGAGATCCAGTACTACTCATCATGTTAGCTGATGATGATGGGGGAAGGTTACGAGAATGTACATTTCTGCATTTCTACCATCTCCTAGTCTTAGATTTTGTATGCTTTGTCGCTCTTGAGAGTTTTTGTCTAACGCTTCTCCGGCCTCTCTTAACATTGAAAGGCATTGACAATCAATTTTATGGTGAAATTGTGAGAAAAATTGGCAATAACAGTGTGTGATATTCTCTTTATTAGAGAGATGAATGTAACGTATGGGTGTTACCATGCGAAGACTGTCAGTGAACTTATTAAGCTCCCAAAATTGATTGACCATGTGGTCGTTTTTATCACATAGGGAACATGAGATGTTCAATTGGCTTCTTACCTTGTTGGGGCGAGGGGTCGCCTTTGTATTCTTAGGTGGCTAGTGACAATGGGTGGTAGCCCTCATTGTTACTAACTGCCTATTTTGTGGTAACTCTAAACAGACTACGTTTGGATTAATGGTGACAAATGAGCGCATGACATATAGCATTAGTCAAAATCAAGGGTCATAGGGGAAATTCCGAGCATGGTAGTTACCTTGGAAAATTAGACAAGACTGGTGCTCTTTTGTTTTCCAATCCCTTTGGACCACCGGGGTGATTGGTTACCATTTTTAGAATGATACTAAATCTAGGCACTAAATGATTAGGCTAGGACTGGGTGTGGATGAGGGTTTGGGGTGGGAATTTTCCCTTTTGGTGGACGCCTCTCTTTAGATACACAGAGGATGGACCTATTTGCTTCATTCTCCTAGGTTGTGGAACTTTCTATGGACTCTGAATCTGATCTTTCCAATTCAACGAGATTGGTTATGGCTAGGCTTAGAGAATATAACACTAAATAGAATCAGGGAACATAGGGAAAATGAAGAAGATGGTGGTTATCCTAATCTATTTGACAATAATATTGATCGATTCGTAACCCTATGAAGTACACCGGATTGACCGGGTACCATCTTTGAAACAACTCTAAAGCTGCACATTTCCTGATCAAATGATCAGGTTCGTCACATAATGCACAAAATTGGACTTGAGGCTGAGGATGGTTATGGAGGAGAGGTGCTTGTTCTAGTGATCGGGATTTTCAGCGATGAAACGTCGCATGAAATCGAACACTGATCGGAGGAGATGGATGTGGGAACAACGACGCACGTGATGGTTGCTTCGAAATATTTGACACGTATGTCTTCTATGCTGAGATAATTTTCTTTGGGCAATGTGTGGTATTGGGTACCAAAGTTTGAAAGCCCTTAATTCGAGGCATTGTACCATCAAGTGATAAGGTTCATCGCATAATGCGTAAACTCGGGTACGTGGTGTGGCCTTTGTTTTCCTTCTTTGAGTTGTTGGGTTGGATGAGTATGAGCATGATGCAGGCTCTTCTCGTACGTACAAGATGGTTTCGGATCCTTCCTCCTCCATTTGCATGGAATAAGTAGAGGGGTCCCCTTGATTGGATTGTTCTAGGGCTTGTAATGCATCCCTATAGTGAGGCATCTTCGGGAAATGATGGGTATAATTCCCAAATTCGTCACATATGGCGTACGCATGGTTGGTGTGTAATTATTTCCCTTGAGTATTTGTGACCTTTTCTTTTTTATGGGTGTCAGAGGTCGTGGCATTTCTTTTGGTATGTAGAAAAGGTTTTAACGCATCTAATTCCAGGCAAATGTTCATTGGATGGCCTATGATATCGCATAATGCACAAGGTTGTAATTACCTATCAATCCTAGGGGTGTTGGAATTTTTCCATTTATTCTTATCCCTTGCGATAGTACTAGCTAGTGTTGCTACAGGGGCTTATTTGGCTATTATGGCCTCTTGGGGGGTAGTAGGAGTTATGCCTCCAGAGGTAATACCTAGGATTCCTAATGCGGCTGGGGGACAAAATTCCAGACTAGTATTGAGAAAGCCATATTTGGCAATGTAATATTTTCCATGACTTGTCTCGAAACAAAACTAGGTGGAGGATAAAAAAATGGGTTTTCATAGAGAGCATAAGGTAGTAATTCTAAGCACGTGGTGTAAGTATCCATTCTACTAGTTTTTGGTTCCAGGATAATTTTGGTGTTTGATGAGATAATCATGCACACCATTGCCTCTGTGATTTTTGGGGCTTCCCCTGTTATGGTGGGGGGTCTCCTGGGTATGATCCCAAGATAGAAGATGGTTTGAATTGTCCTGGGCCAAATTCCATATACCTTGTGAGTGGTTCCATGGTTGTATCTATGTATGGTAGTACAACAACTAGAGAGGTCATGGGTTTATTTTCATAGTATGTGAGCTCGTCGATGGTGACGATTCCATTGTCATGACGGAACATCATCACCCTAAAAACAAAGGACGTGACAGTGGTCATAGCGTACATGTAACTCTGCCAGAGGAGGATATTATAGTCTAATTGCGCATCTAAGACCTTAATTTTTATGAGGACTATTTTTCTAGCCATGTTCACTGGTACATTTTGATAAATACCTATGAGTTCTGATGGGTGCCCATCATACACTCTAAGAATGATGTAAGATGGTTTCAATTCAGGTGATCCTAACTTTTTGCAAATTGTTTTGTAAATGATGAACGTGCATGATCCTTCATCCACAATGCATTGGTGTATGGTGATATTTTGAATTGAAACTGGTATCTGGAAAGTGACTAGAGAAGGAAGCCTAGGGACTGCATTTTCTAGATCAAAAACCGTTAGGCGTGAATCAGAAGGGTCGATTGTTCCTAAAGCAGAAAGTAAGGCCTTCCACTGTATTGGGAATGATTTTAGGACTTCCAATTCTAACATGGTTGTTGGATATTGAGCCAAGTCATCCACTATACTATAGCTATGAGCAGCATTGGAATGATTTCTTGGTCTCCTGGCTGGTCCTTTGACCATTCTTAGAAAGGGCTCAATAAGTACTTTGGAGATGGTTAACGGCGCGGTAGGTGCACTCGTACTTGTACATGACGGGTTGGTATACGGGGGAGTGTCATAGTTCCTATTGCGTGTTTTGAAGAATAATTATTCTCCATCCATATATATATCGTGGTTGTTTCCTTTGGTATCATATCATATCAGGTTGTTGATGCATTTCACCAAAGTCAAGATGATGAACCTACCTTATTACCTTTTCCAGAGTATTGATAAAATGGCCTCCGCTATCAAGAGGAAAAGTTATGACCACAAAATTCCAAGCCTCTTTCACCACTCTCTGATCAATATGATCGTCCTCTATCAGCTAGATCAGTAAGGAATTTCATGGGAAACCATCATCTCACATGATGTGTTTTCTGATCCCCAGGCCTTCATCCAGCAGAGCTTGCCTTCCACTTCACAGCCATCTACCTCCACTCATCCATCATCTTCCCATATACCTTCTCCACAACTAGTTTCGCCTCTGGTTTCTTCCCCTAATTTTCCAAGTGAAGGGGCTGGCAGTAGCCCTAGTGAAGAACAAATGGGTGGCAACAGTAAGGAGGAAACTGAGACTGATAATAATGGCCATGAAGAAAGCAGTGGTGGCCCTGAAGAAAGCAGCCATGATCATGAAGAAAGTAGTGATGATCATGAGGAAAGAATTGAAGAAGAATATGATGTAGACGAAGAAGAAAATGAAGTACAGGAAGGTGGCCAAGAAGAAAGCAGTAATGGCCAAGGGAAGCAATATGATGAAGGAGAAAACAAAGATGAAACTAGTAATGGCAGCCACAAAGATAACATAAGTGAAAGCAGCCACAAGGATGAAAGCAGTGAACATGATGACAAGGAAGAGGATAAAAATGATGAGGAAGAGGAAAACAGTGAAGAAGAAGATAGTGAAGAGGGAGAACAGCTAGATGAGGAAGACAGCTATCTAAGTGCCCAAGATAGTCTAATAAAGAGTCATGACTGTCTTGAAAAAAATCATTCCATAGAAGACAAAGATAATCAGAGTGAGGAAGGTATAGAAAATATAGAGAATATTGAAGGACAAAATGATGACAACACTACCTTTGAGACTCTGATTATTTTCCCTCTCTCATGCACTTATCGCAGAGGGAAAAGAGATGTGTTTGCTGCCTCTAAAAGATAAAGGGCCATCTCCTCACAAAATACCAAAGCATTGGACAAAGGAAAAGAAAAAATGAAGAGTGTTGAGAAAAATACACCAGTCAGGAGGAGCAAAAGGATCAAAAAGGCTCCTCAAGGGCCTCTCTTTGTTGATCTAGACAGTGATAATGAGGACCAAGAGATGAGTACTAAGTTGCTCCTCTTAGAGAAAGATGCCCAGCTTCAAGAATGGAAAAAGGACTTTGAAAGGGCACAAAGAATTATTTACTACTACAAAGAAGAACACAATAATTTCAAAGAGGTGAAGAGGGGCCTTGCCTTGTAGAATAAAATGGTCAAACACTATCCAAGGAAGAGCATGCTTGCTAATGCCAAATTGAAGCGAGCCCTCATAGAGCTAGAAGAGCTAAAAAGGCCCAAATTGCATGACAGTCTCAGGATATTAGCTGGTGCTTCTCAAAAGGTGTCTAAAACCCCTTGAGAGGTCTACACACCAATTTTGAGGAAAATCCGGAAACTTTTTTGTTTTTTCCAAATTTTGGCCCCTAGGAGCGCAGCACCCTAGGTGCTACGCTCTTTTTTGGGGCATCCTAAGCTGCTGAAGTTTACATTTTTGGGTTTTTCATGTCACCAGTAGTCTACCCACAAAATTTTAGGTCAATTGGAGCATTTTTTCCCCCTCAAAAGGTCAAAAAACACCTCAAAATTGACCTTTCTACCTCCTTTTTAGGCCTGGCGCTACGCACAGAGCAGTCATGGGAGATTGGATTTTTGAGCAGGTAAATGGAATCCATTAAGAAAAACTCAACTATTTCTGGAAAGTATACTCTTCAATATTTCCAATTAGCCATCACAGGGCAAAATCCGATGTTGGGAAAGGGTCCAAAACTCAGTTGCAACAGACCCCATTTTCTGCTAATATGGCGCTACACACAGAGACAGTGTTTGGCCAAAAAGTCAGCAAAAGACACAAATTAATGGAAAATTGGTTTTTTATTTTTTTCTTGGAAAAATCACTCCTGATTTGATTGGGGAGTTATTTTTTGATGTTTTTCATTTATTTCCTTATCTATTATGTGTCTTGGGCCTTGCATGGTCATTAAGCACATTTATGACATTTATGGCTAAATTAGGGTTTCTGGAAGCCTCTTAGGGTTTCCACCTCCTCATTTTCTCCATAAATAGAGCATGAGGGTCTTATGTATTTGGTTGGATTTTGATGACTTATGCTGAAGCAATACATAGTCCATTGAAGCCTTTGATGAGAAATTGATGTCTTGGAGCTTATGCATGATCTGATTTGCTTGTTGATGGAGAAGGATTGTTTGCAGGATCCATAGGCCTGGTTGATGGTGAAGTTTTCTCTTGTTAATTTTTTCTAAGTTTCTCATATGTTTCCACCCATCTATGTTGCAGTAGGACAAAAAATTTAGACTAAGATATGTTTGTTAATGGCACCTTAATTCTGTTTGTCCTTCACTGCCTCAATGTTTTCTTCTGTTGAGATATGTTAGGGAATCCATCTCTTGCTCCCTAAGAAGTTCTTAGCTTGTCCATTTCTTGAATGGTTTAGATCAGTTAGTGTCAAGTATGATTTATGGCTAGCCCTGCATATTGTTGCCACTGAAATACTCTGTCCTTGGAATCACCTCTTTAAAGCAGCTTTGCCTAGGTTTGTCAAAGAAGTCTATTTGAATCATGCTCTTTGCCTTTACTTAGCTAAAATTGTTTCAAGGAAACTTCATAGCTGTAACTTTAGATGTTAGGATTTTCTCTCCTTCTATGGTTATAACTGCTTGTGCCTCTTAAATGTTTTTCTGCTCTTAATGATGAAATCTATGAAAGTTAAATAAGTTTCTTGCCTTTCTATGTTTCATCTAAATGTTTGTCTTGGTTGATTATCTACATTCAGTCTGAAATCAAATGGATTAGGTTTTGCTTATGCCTTTGATTCTCTTGCTATGCTCATAAATCTTCTAACTCTCTCAGTTTACAAGTACATAAAGGATTTAGTTTTTTCCCTTTATTAGCTTATTGTTCTCAAGCTTAATGTTCACCTCATGACCCTTCACAACCTTTAAAGATCCACCAACCAAGTTAAAATTTCCTTGCAAGTGCTCTTGAAACCATTGATGAGCTTATCATGACCTTGTTATACTCCATTGCCCAATGACTTAACAATATTCCATGTTTTCTATCTAAATCCATCTGAGCATCATACCCAACCAAAAACAATCAAAATACCCTGCACTTAACATCTAGCCTAAAATCAACCCTAATCAGCAAACAAGTTCACACCTTTGCACCTACTATAGAGATCCCTCTCTGAATCCAGGAAGGCTAGGTCCTTGGATTCCAAAGCTTGGTTTGATGTTACCTAGTCCATTTGTATCTCAATCAATCTAGAAAATTATGGGGAGATAACATATTGGCGATCATGGTAGGACCCTGAGTGATAAACAAACTTAGAATTCCCTAAACCTTTCAAAAAACCCTTAAGAGTAATATCTTGTGGATTTATCCCACCTCTCATGTAATGGTGATCACGATGGGAGCTTCTGATTTAGTGACAAACTAAGTATTCCTTAGATCTCAGAAAACTCACAAACATCCTTGGATTGGTATTTAGTTGTAGATGGTGGACAACAAGAACATCCTTAAAACAATAAATATCATCCACCTCGCGACTCCACTAGTCTTAAGTAGCCATGTTGACCCCACTATCTCTCACATACTCCCCTAGGAATGTATTAAGCAATCCTAATCATGCTGATGGTGGACAGCAAAGTTGAAACCCTCCACCTAGCGGCTCCACAACTCTCAATAGACCTAAAGACTCCACTGGTAGAGAAATCTAGACTGGTTGAAAATATTTAGTGACCATTTCTGATTTATAAACATGGATCCAAGAATACAATGAAGATATGCCCCAATGAGTATGGATCATATCCCTGGATTCCCACACAAAATGCCTGAAATAAATTGGTTAAAAAACCTACCTATCTTTCAAGATTAAAAATTTGATGACCCCTTGTTACATCTCATCAATTTTCATATACATGTATGGAGGTTAAAGGTTGAATGGCACAAGGACTGCCTCATGAAAATGTTTATGGCAACATTATAAGGTAAGGCAAGAAATTGGTATGAATGGCTAGAACCTAGAATCTTGTTTTCTTTGAAGGATTTCCACAAGGTATTCTATAAACACTATATAGGGTATTTCCCATCCCTATCATTAGCTGAAAATTGTTGTGATAAATCTCAGGATATCATACAGTACCTTATAGATAGCGATGTAGATTTGGAAAATTTGCATCCTGAAGACCTCTTAACATCCATTCATGAATTTCATTCTAAAGATAACTATCATGACAACCTAGATGAGTTAGTTGAGGAAGAAATCAATCAAGGTATAGAAGAAAACCCACAAGATCTCTCTAAAGGCACAAGTGATGATTCACCATCTCTTCTAGGTGAGGCTCAAGAAATCATTCAGCCTCAAAATCAACCTTCACGAGAAAAAGATAACTGTTGTACTTATATCCAAAGAAAGAGAAAAATGCCTCCTCTTTTGACTGAAAATGAAATAGATCAGATATTAAACATGCAACCACCCTCTAAGCCTTCATGTAAACAAAACATTCATGTTCTTTCTCCTACTAAATCCATCTACCATAAATCAAAAAGTGAACTTGTAGATCAATTCAAAACTGATAATCCAATATGTTTGATTAGTGACACTACTTATTTTGATGAGTTTCCAAAGTTTTATCAATCTGATGATGATATCCTCCAAACAGAAACTAACTTTGCAAAGCAATCAGTAATTGGTTTGTGGGAGGAAGATCATTTTCATCAACTTCAAAAAAGTATTAAACCAATTCATGCCATCTATGCCACTGATGAGGGAAGCCTTGATAGTTCAGAAGTAAGTAAAGAATCTCTGACCCTTTGTTCCACTTCATATCAGCCCATCAGCAATAACTTCCATTTGATTGGGAATCATCAGTCTTTCAGTTTTGATGTTGAAATTGGAAAAGAAAAAGAACTTCTTGAGCAAGTTGTAAGTGAAAAACCTTTTCCTGAAATGGTTGATGAAATCATTTGGGACACAGAAACTTCTTCAGCTTCATATTTGTAGCCACCAAGTCCCATTGAAATTCAAATTATAGATGAAGGCTTGGAAATTTACAATCACATAAGAGTTGTTGCACCTCTTTCTCAAGAAGATTTATTACCTAAGAGTGCTCTTACTCATCAACATGATGGTCTTCACACAGAATTCAATCCACTAAATCAGAGCATACCAAGACTTCTTGAATACAACATTGCAATCTATGATGAGTCTACTAGTTCAGATGATCATGAGGAAGAGGATGAGTTTCTTTCCCAAAGGGGTCGTAAGCTCAGCCAAGTGAAGGAAGAAGAAGTCCTGGATCAAGCTTATCTCCCAAATCCTCTAAACCAGGTATTGTTTCAAGATCCCTTTGCTGATTTGTTAGAGGCACTTGAAGAGGGAGTAAAACATGTCAAGGGAAGTTTGATGCAGAATTTTAAAAACATTTTGGACACTACTATTCAAACACAAGTGAGGGGGGAGTGGATTTTTAATTTTGTCAGCACCCTCAAAGAGCTAAACCAAGATCCCTCATGGAATCATCTGCTTCATTGGATGCATTCGAAAAGAGAGTTCACCATTTGAATGTATATCATGTATAGGTTAGATTAGGATAGATAGGCAAGAAAATAAGCTCAGCACTATGAGCATCTTTTTACCTTTAGTTTTAGATTGTTTTGACCAAGAAGAGAGAAAAAGTAAAAAACAAAGAAAAATGAAAAAGAGGGCATATTAAAAGAAGAGGTGTAGACCCATACCCAAAAATAGTCCTACTAAAAGTGTGCAAGCCTAAATGCCACTAATTGTTCATAAAGAAGTCTTGTTCAGTCATCTAGCCTAATCATGGCTGCACATGTTTTCAATTTATTGTTGATAAGTTAGTGAGAAAGATGCTTGTCAAAATCATTCAAACTTGACTCATCAAAAGAATTAGATTAGAAATGAAAGATATTGGTTCCACATGCTCAAAATAGAACCAAATAGGAAGACGAGGATGCATAACAGATAATATATCACAACCCTTATCTTTATATTTTTACTTTTATGCAAAATAATGTTTGTGTGCAGCTTGTTCTTATGCCACGACTCATGGTAAGTCAGATTGCCTAAATCTTGATTTAAACCATGCTTTCAATTTCATGTTTATAGCTTAGAGAATGAAGTTTGTCAAACAGCTTAATCTTGACAAATGATTAGACTAGGTAGAGAATAAGAGAGTTCATTAGCCTAATCTGAACTCTTGGAAAAAATAAGGGTACAATTAGATAGTTTGATTTATGTTTTCAAAAATAAAATAAAAAGTCAAGGGTTTGCCAGTTCAAGTGCACCCACAGAAGAAAAAATGTTAGGCAAATAGATTGGGTAGGTAGATATGTTGCTGGTATAAATTATGTTGTTTCAGATCTCAAACGCCATTGACTCAAAACAAATATATGCAAATTAAGAAAGAGAAAGTATGCCCAATGGAGAAAGGCACTGGTCTCAGTGAAAGCCAGAAATATGAAGTTCTAGACACCCCCTGAAAAGGGGCTGCCCTCCCCAAATGGAGCCACTGTTAGTCATCAATAAAAATTTTCTTTGGTGGTGACTAAATGATTACCCCAAGATTTCTAGAAACAAATTTTATAAAACATTGTGAGTTCTATAAATCTCACTGCCTTCATTATCCTCGAGATAAAATTTTCATTATTTTGTCATCATATCTAGTCATGACTGGCCCACTACTCCCGAAAGACCCATTAGGGGCTCAAGCCATTCATTTTTAAACCTAACTTGTCTCCTTGGCTCAAAACCTCTATTTTTTCTTACCTACACAATTCCCCACCACCACCTAAGCCTGCCAAACAGAGCAGCTTTGTTGTGCCTCCTTTAGCAACTCTCAAAAACTGAGTGTCTCTACAGAGCCTTTAGATAGTCAAGTATGTGTGTTTCATCTTAGGCCCACAAATACACAAAGCTTGGCATGGATCATGTCTTACACTTGTAAACCCTAAGTCTAGATCCCATCCCAAAAACCAAGTCCAAGAAGGCCTCCACTAGATCACCTAGGGTTTCACAAAGTCATAGGATGGATTTGGTGCCTTACAAATTCTGTTTCTTCTTCTATATAAAGGGAATACATTCAAAATAAGGGCACAAGTCACTTGTCCTAGATTCACCAAAGATATTAGCCAAGGAACTTTTTATGCCTAAAGACATGAATCTTGCAAGGAGACAGTTTCTCTTTACTCACATCTCTGCAAGAGTGGTAAAAAGGACATCAGGTTAGCAAAAAGGCAAGGTAATGGAATAAAAATTCTCCTTCATAAACAGCAGAGGGGATGTCAAAGGGACCTCCAAAAGCAGCCTCTTGTTTCAGCACCTAAACATACAAAGGATAAACTATCACCTCCAAACCTTTCTGCAAAAATACCTTGAAGAGTAATTTGAAGCAGAGATAGAAAAAAAGGAAGTACATTTGAAAGAGTTCATAAATCCATTTTTGATAAAAGACACAGTAAACTTAAGACAAACAGAAACACCATGAGTTTATGGTAAATCAGTAAAAATACTAATCATCAAAGGGCCTGTGTTTAAGGAGAAAACGGGGGTTTTTATTAGTCACAAAACAATGGTGACAAACAATAAAATCACCACAAACACCACAAAGGCAGAAATCACCTCCCCAAGGTTACTTCCAAGGATAAAATTAGGTCATTTTCACTAAAGGAAAGGAATAAAGAGTATCAGTATGCAGAGTCTCATCTCACCAAAGAGGAAAAAACAGATTTTTTACCTTAAAATAAAAATGGGACATAATTCATTAACAGAAAGGCTTAGCAAGCATTTTGCCCATGATTTACATCTCGGCTGAAGGCCCCCAGCAAGGGCATCCTTGTCAAAGGATTGTCCTACAAAAATATGATAAAATCGTGAGTAAACATTTTGCAAAAACTATGCCAAAAAGTGTTCCACACAGTGAAATGTCAGTAAAAGGACACATGCAAGAATAGAGGGAAACATGAACTTTACAAAAGTGGGTTTTCCCTTTAATTTATTTTCAAAAAGGCTATAAAGGGCCCCTTCTAATTTCCCCCCTGCACCATTTGACACTTTGCAAGACAGAAGAAACCATTGGAGGAGAGTTGCAGTGTTTTTCGGGCAAAACCGTTAGAGTTTACCGGCGCTACGCGCAGAGGCTGGTGCTATGCCCCTAGCCTCTGGCGCTACGCACAGAGGTGAGCCAGGCAGTGTAAAATTACATTGCGCTATGTGCTTGAAGATCAACGCTATGCGCCTGGGATGGCACTACGCTCAGGCCTAGAAAACTCAACGGGCGCCCGGGAGACCGGCCATTCTGCCTGGCGCTGCGCTCCGACAGCCCGACCAGCCCGACGCTACGCTCCTGGCAACATTCTCCAGATTTCTCCAAATACCTTCAAAAATAAAAATTTTGGCCTCTAAACTTCTGCAAGCTAAATAAAATGTTGGTAAAACCCTTTTCCTCCTCCCAAGCATTATTTTCCTAAATCAAATAGGTCACCCATAGTCAAAATTTGACCAAACCCTAGACTATGCAAAAATTAATTTTTATGTATTTGAGCTATGGTTTGTAAGAAAATTTGGTTTTGAGTGCAAAGAGTGGGCTAATTAACTATAAGGCTGACCTCCACCACAAGTGAAAGCTTTGAATTTTTTTTTCACCTTAGATTTCCTTTTACAAAGAGTTGACCTACACCACTTGTTTTACTCCAAAAACAAAAACCCTCAAGAAAGGCCCAAGGTTTCTACTACTTTTTTGGACCAGCCATCATGTCAGAGAGAGATAGTCACACTCCTAACAAGCCAAAACATTATGGAGAAAAAGCTAAAATATTTGAGCCCCTAGACACCACTCCAATCACTTCCTCTCTTATGATCCTTTCATGCTTCCAAGATGTAGGGTGCTACAAATTTGGTGAGAAGTTCAAGCAAGTCAACAGTCATCCAGAATTGACTAGATTATTTTCCTGTAGCCTACAAAACCATCAAGTTAATCTAGCAGGGGTCCAATTTGAGCTTTCATCTGAAATCATTTCCAAGGCAACAGGTAAACTAGACATTGGTGAGTTTTGATTCAAACAAAATAAGTTGGATTTGGGTTATTATGGGCCTTATTTGAAACCTACCTATCAGCAAAATGTAAGGCTATTTTCTCTTTTTCTCATTTTCTAGAGAGGTATGTTGCATTAATGAGGTAGATTATCAGTTTTTTCACATGTGAGGGAAGATACTCCCGGCTCTACTCATATCATATCAGGTTGCTGATGCATTTCACCAAAGTCAAGATGATGAACCTACCTTATTACCTTTTCTGAATTATTGATAAAATGGCCTCCGCTGTCAAGAGGAAAAGCTATAACCACAAAATTCCAAGCCTATTTCACCACTCTCTAATAAAGATGATCATCCTCTATCATCTAGAGCAGCAAGTAATTTCATGTGAAACCGTCATCTCACATTATGTGTTTTCTGAACCCCGAGCCTTCATCCAGCATAGATTTCCTTCCACTTCACAACCATCTACCTCCACTCATCCATCATCTTCCCATATACCTTCCCCACAAAGAGTTTCACCTCTGGTTTCTTCCCCTAATTTTCCAAGTGAAGGGGCTGACAGTAGCCCTAGTGAAGAAAAAATGGGTGGTAGCAGTCAGGAGGAAACTGAGACTGATAATAATGGCCATGAAGAAATAAGTGGTGACCCTGAAGAAAGAAACCATGATCATGAAAAAAGCAGTGATGATCATGAGGAAATCATTGAAGAATAAAATGATGTAGATGAAGAAGAAAATGAAGGAGAAGAAGGTGGCCAAGAAGAAAGCAGCAATGGCCAAGAGCAGCAATATGATGAAGGAGAAAACAAAGATGAAACTAGTAATGGCAGCCACAAAGATAACATAAGTGAAAGTAGCCACAAGGATGAAAGCAGTGAACATGATGATGAGGAAGAGGAAATCAGTGAAGAAGAAGACAGTGAAGAGGGAGAACAGCCAGATGAGGAAGATAGCTATCTAAGTGCCCAAGACAGTCCAAGAAAGAGTCATGACAATCATGACAGCTGTCATGACTGTCTTGAAAAAAATCAGTCCATAGAAGACAAAGAGAATCAGAGTGAGGAAGGTACAGAAAATGTAGAGCAGATTGAAGGAAAAAATGATGACAGCACTGCCTTTGAGACTCCCATTATTGGCCCTCTCTCATGCACTTATCACAAAGGGAAAAGAGATGTGTTTTATGCCTCTAAAAGGCAAAGGGCCATCTCCTCACAAAATACCAAAGCACTGGACAAAGGCAAAGAAAAAATGAAGAGTGTTGAGAAAAATACACCAGTCAGGAGGAGCAAAAGGATCAAAAAGGCTTCTCAAGGGCCTCTCTTTGTTGATCTAGACAGTGATAATGAGGACCAAGAGATGAGTACTAAGTTGCTCCTCTTAGAGAAAGATGCCTAGCTTCAAGAATGGGAAAAGGACTTTGAAAGGGCACAAAGAATTATTTACTACTACAAAGAAGAACACAATAATTTCAAAGAGGTGAAGAGAGGCCTTGCCTTGTAGAAGAAAATGGTCAAACACTATGCAAGGAAGAGCATGCTTGCTAATGTTAAATTGAAGCGAGCCCTCATAGAGCTAGAAGAGCTAAAAAGGCCCAAAGTGCATTACAGCCTTGGGATCTTGGCTGATGCTTCTCATAAGGTGTCTAAAACCCCTTGAGGGGTCTACACACCAATTTTGAGGAAAATCTGAAAACTTTTTGCTTTTTCCAAATTTTGGCCCCTAGGAGCGCAGCATCCTAGGCGCTATGCTCTTTTTTGGGGAATCCTTAGCTGCTAAATTTTACATTTTTGGGTTTTTCATGTCACCATAAGTCTACCCACAAAATTTCAGGTCAATTGGAGCAATTTTTCCCCCTCAAAAGGTCAGAAAACACCTCAAAATTGACCTTTCTGCCTCCTCTTTAGGACTGGCGCTGGGCACAAAGCAGTCATGGGATATTTTTTTTTGAGTAGGTAAATTGCTTCCATTAAGCACAAATAAAGTATTTCTAAAAGGTAGAATCTTCAAGCTTTCCAACGAGCCATCACGGGACCAAATCCGATGCCGAAAAGGGGTCCAAAACTCAACTGCAACAGACCTCATTTTCTATTGATATGGCGCTACGCACAGAGACAGCTTTTGGCCGAAAAGTCAACAAAAGACACAAATTAATGGCAAATTGGATTTTTATTATTTTCTTGGAAAAATCACTCCTGCTTTGATTGGGGATTTATGTTTTTATTTTTTTCATTTATTTCCTTATCTATTATGTGTCTTGGGCCTTACATGGTCATTAAGCACATTTATGACATTTATGGCTAAATTAGGGTTTCTAGAAGCCTCTTAGGGTTTCCACCTCCTCATTTTCTCCATAAATAGAGCATGAGGGTCTTATGTATTTGGTCGGATTTTGATGAATTATGTTGAAGCAATACATAGTCCCTTGAAGCCTTTGATGAGAAATTGATGTCTTGGAGCTTATGCATGATCTGATTTGCTTGTTGATGGAGAAGGACTGTTTGTAGGATCCATAGGCCTGGTTGATGGTGAAGTTTTCTCTTGTTAATGTTTTCTAAGTTTCTCATATGTTTCCACCCATCTATGTTGCAGTAGGACAAAAAATTTAGACTAAGATATGTTTGTTAATGGCACCTTAATTCTGTTTGTCCTTCACTGCCTCAATGTTTTCTTCTGTTGAGATATGTTAGGGAATCCATTTCTTGCTCCCTAAGAAGTTCTTAGCTTGTCCATTTCTTGAATGGTTTAGATCATTTAGTGTCAAGTATGATTTATGGCAAGCCCTGCATATTGTTGCCACTGAAAAACTCTTTTCTTGGAATCATTTCTTTAAAAGCATCTTTTCCTGGGTTTATCAAAGAAGTTTGTTTCAATCATGCTCTTTGCCTTTACTTAGCTAAATTTGTTTCAAGGAACCTTCATAGCTGTAAATTTAGATGTTCAGGGTTTTCTCTCCTTCTATGGTTATAGCTACTTGTGCATCTTAAATGTTTTTCTGCTCTTAATGATGAAATCTATGAAAATTAAATAAGTTTCTTGCCTTTCTATGTTTCATCTAAATGTTTATCTTGGTTGATTATCTGATTTTATTCTGAAATAAAATGGATCAGGTTTTGCTTATGTCTTTGATTCTCTTGCTATGCTCATAAATCTTCTAACTCTCTCAATTTACAAGTACATAAAGAATTCACTTTTTTCCCTTTATTAGCTTATTCTTCTCAAGCTTAATGTTCACCTCATGACCCTTCACAACCTTTAAAGATCCACCAACCAAGTTAAAATTTCCCTGCAAGTGCTCTTGAAAACATTGATGAACTTATCATGACCTTGTTAGACTCCATTGCGCAATGACTTAACAATCTTCCATGTTTTCTATCTAGCGCAATGACTTAACAATCTTCCATGTTTTCTATCTAAATCCATCTAAGCATCATACTCAACCAAAAATAATCAAAATACCCTGCACTTAACATCTAGCCTAAAATCAACCCTAATCAGCAAACAAGTTCACACCTTTGCACCTACTAGAGAGATCCCTCTTCGAATCCAAGAAGGCTAGGTCCTTGGATTCCAAAGCTTGGTTTGATGTTACCTTGTCCATTTTTATCTCAATCAATTTAACAAATTACGGGGAGTTGACATATTGGCGATCACGGTGGGACCCTGAGTGATAAACAAACTTAGACTTCCCTAAACATTTCAAAGAACCCTTAAGAGTACTATCTTGTGGATTTATCCCACCGCTCACGTAATGGTGATCATGGTGGGATCTTCTAAGTTAGTGACAAATTAAGTATTCCTTAGATCTCAGAAAACTCACAAACATCCTTAGATTGGTATTTATTTGTAGATGGTGGACAACAAGAACATCCTTAAAACAGTAAATATCATCCACCTGGCAACTCCACTGGTCTTCATTAGCCCTGTTGACCCCACTATCTCTCACAGACTCCCCTGGGAATGCATTAAGAAATCCCAATCATGTTGATGGTGGACAGCAAAGTTGAAACCCTCCAACTAGCGACTCCACAACTCTCAATAGACCTAAAGACTCCACTGGTAGAGAAATCTAGACTGGTTGAAAAGATTTAGTGACCATTTCTTATTTATAAACATGGACTCAAGAATACAACGAAGATATGCCCCAATGAGTAGGGATCATATCCCTGGATTCCCACACAAAATGCCTGAAATAAATTAGTTAAAAAACCTACCTATCTTTCAAGATGAAAAATTTGATGACCCCTTGTTACATCTCATCAATTTTCATATACATGTATGGAGGTTAAAGGTTGAATGGCACGAGGACTGCCTCATGAAAATGTTTATGGCAACATTAGAAGGTAAGGAAAGAAATTTGTATGAATGGATAGAACCTGGAATCTTATTTTCTTTGAAGGATTTCCACAAGGCATTCTATAAAAACTATATAGGGTATTTCCCATCTTTATCATTAGCTGAAAATTGTTGTGATCAATCTCAGGATATCATACAGTACCTTATAGATAGTGATGAAGATTTGGAAAATTTGCATCCTGAAGACCTCTTAACATCCATTCATGAATTTCATTCTCCAAATAACTATCATGACAACCTAGATGAGTTATTTGAGGAAGAAATCAATCAAGGTATAGAAGAAAACCCACAAGATCTCTCTAAAGGCACAAGTGATGATTCACCATCTCTTCTAGGTGAGGCTCAAGAAAACATTCAGCCTCAAAATCAACCTTCACAAGAAAAAGAGAATTGTTGTACTTCTATCCAAAGAAAGAGAAAAATGCCTCCTCTTTTGTCTAAAAAGGAAATAGATCAGATATTAAACATGCAACTGCCCTTTAAGCCTTCATGTAAACAAAACATTCATGTTCTTTCTCCTACTAAATCCATCTACCATAAATCAGAAAGTGAACTTGTAGATCAATTCAAAAATGATAATCCAATATGTTTGATTAGTGACACTACTTATTTTGATGAGTTTCCAAATTTTGATCAATCTGATGATGATATCCTCCAAACAGAAACTAACTTTGTAGAGAAATCAGTAATTGGTTTGTGGGAGGAAGATCATTATCATCAACTTCAAAAAAGTATTAAGCCAATTCATGCCATCTATGCCACTGAGGAGGGAAGCCTTGAAAGTTCAGAAGAAATTAAAGGATCTCTAACCCTTTGTTCCACTCCATATCATCCCATCAGCAATAACTTCCATGTGATTGGGAATCATCAGTCTTTCAGTTTTGATGTTGAAATTGGAAAAGAAGAAGAACTTCTTGTGCAAGTTGTAAGTGAAAAACCTTTTCCTAAAATGGTTGATGAAATCATTTGAGACACTGAAACTTCTTCAGCTTCAGATTTGTAGCCACCAAGTCCCATTGAATTTCAAATTGTAGATGAAGGCTTGAAAATTTACAATCACATAAGAGTTGTTGCACCTCTTTCTCAAGAAGATTTATTACCTAAGAGATCTCCTGCTCATCAACATGATGGTCTTCACACAGAATTCAATCCACTAAATCAGAGCATACCAGGACTTCTTGAAGACAACATTGAAATCTATGATGAGTCTACCAGTTCATATGATCTTGAGGAAGAGGATGAGTTTCTTTCCCAAAGGAGTCCTAAGCTCAGCCAATTGAAGGAAGAAGTAGTCCTGGATCAAGCTTATCTCCCAAATCCTCTAAACCAAGTATTGTTTCAAGATCCCTTTGCTAATTTGTTAGAGGCATTTAAAGAGGGAGTAAAACATGTCAAGGCCAGTTTGATGCAGAATTTTAAAAACATTTTAGACACTAATTTTCAAACACAAGTAAGGGGGGAGTGGCTTTTTAATTTTGTCAGCACCCTCAAAGAGCTAAACCAAGATCCCTCATGGAATCATCTGCTTGATTGGATGTATTGGAAAAGAGAGTTCACCAGCTAAATGTATATCATGTATAGGTTAGATTAGGATAGATAGGCAAGAAAATAAGCTCAGCACTATGAGGATCTTTTTACCTTTAGTTTTAGATTGTTTTGACCAAGAAGAGAGAAAAAGTAAAAAACAAAGAAAAATGAAAAGAGGGCAGATGAAAAGAAGAGGTACAGCCCCATACCCAAAAATAGTCTTACTGAAAGTGTGCAAGCCTTAATGCCACTACTTGTTCATAAAGAATTCTTGTTCAGTCATCTAGCCTAATCATGGTTGAACATGTTTTCAATTTATTGTTGATAAGTTAGTGAGAAAGATGCTTGTCAAAATCATTTAAACTTGACTCATCAAAAGAAGTAGATTAGGAATGAAAGATATTGGTTCCACATGCTCAAAACAAAACCAAAGAGGAAGATGAGGATGCATAACAAATAATATATCACATCCCTTATCTTTCTATTTTTACTTTTATGCAAAATAATGTTTGTGTGCAGCTTGTTCTTATGCCACGACTCATGGTAATTCGGATTGCCTAAATCTTGATTTAAACCATGCTTTCAATTTCATGTTTATAGATTAGAGAATGAAGTTTTTCAAATAGATTAATCTTGACAAATGATTAGACTAGGTAGAGAATAAGAGAGTTCATTACCCTAATCTGAACACTTGGAAGAAATAAGGGTACAATTATATATTTTGATTTATCTTTTCAAATATAAAAATGTCAAGGGTTTACCAGTTCAAGTGCACCCATAGAAGAGAAAATGTTAGGCAAATAGATTGGGTAGGTAGATATGTTGCTGATATAAATTATGTTTTTTCAGATCTCAAAGGTCACTGACTCAAACAAATATCTGCAAATGAAGAAAGAGAAATTCTGCCCAATGGAGAAAGGCATTGGTCTCAGTGAAAGCTAGAAATCTGAAGTTTTGGATACCCCCTGAAAAGGGGCTGCCCTCCCCAAGTGGAGCCATTGTTAGTCATCAATAAATTTTTTCTTTGGTGATGACTAAATGATTACCCCAAGATTTCTAGAAACAAATTTTATAGAAAATTGTGAGTTGTAGAAATCTCACTGCCTTCATTATCCTCAAGATAAAACTTTCACTATTTTTTCATCCTATATATTCATGACTGGCCCACTATTCCCGGAAGACCCATCAGGGGCTCAAGCCATTCATTTTTAAACCTAACTTGTCTCCTTGGCTCAAAACCTCTGTTTTTTCTTACCTACACAATTCCCCACCACCACCTAAGCCTACCAAGCATAGCAGCTTTTTTGTGCCTCCTTTATCAACTCTCAAAAAACTAAGTGTCTCTGCAAAGCCTTTAGATAGTCAAGTATGTGTGTTGCATCTTAGGCCCACAAATACACAAAGCTTGGCATGGATCATGTCTTACACTTGTAAACCCTAGATCTAGATCCCAGCCCAAAAACCAAGTCCAAGAAGGCCTCCACTACATCACCTAGGGTTTCAAAAAGTCATAGGATGGATTTGGTGCCCTACAGATTCTATTTCTTCTTCTATATAAAGGGAATACATTAAAAAGAAGGGGACAATTCACTTTGTCCTAGATTCACCAAAGAGATCAGTCAAGGAAATTTTTATGCCTAAAGACATTAATCTTGCAAGGAGACAGTTGCTCTTTGCTCACATCTCTGCAAGAGTGGTCAAAAGGACATCAGGTTAGCAAAAAGGCAAGGTAATGGAATAAAAAGTCTCCTTCATAAACAGTAGAGGGGATGTCAAAGGGACCTCCAAAAGCAACCTCTTGTTTCAGCACCTAAACATACAAAGGATAAAGTATCACCTCCAAACCTTTATGCAAAAATACCTTGAAGAGTAATCTGAAGCAGAGATAAAAAAAAAAGGAAGTACATTTGAAAGAGTTCATAAAGCCATTTTTGATAAAAGACACAGTAAACTTAAGACAAACAGAAACACCATGATTTTATGGTAAATCAGTAAAAATATTGATCATCAAAGGGCCTGTGTTTAAGGAGAAAAGGGGTGGTTTTATTAGTCACAAAACAATGGTGACAAACAAGAAAATCACCACAAACAACACAAAGGCAGAATTCACCTCCCCAAGGTTACTTCCAAGGATAGCATTAGGTCATATACACTCAAGGAAAGGGATAATGAGTATCAGTATGCAGATTCTCATCTCACCAAAGAGGCAAAAATGGATTTTTTACCTTAAAATAAAAATGGGACATAATTCATTAACAGAAATGGCTTAAGAAGCATTTTTCTTGTGATTTACATCTCGGCTGAAGACCCCCAACAAGGGCATCCTTGTCAAAGGATTGTCCTACAAAAAGATGATAAAAGTGTGAGTAAACATTTTTCAAAAACTATGCCAAAAATTGTTCCACACAGTGAAATTTTAGTAAAAAGACACATGTAAGAATAGAGGGAAACATTAACTTTACAAAAGTGGTTTTTCCCTTTTAATTTATTTTCAAAAAGGATATAAAGGGCCCCTTCTAATTTCCCCCCTGCACCATTTTCCAATTTGCAAGAAATAAGAAACCATTAGAGGAGAGTTGCATTGTTTTTCAGGCAAAACTGTGAAATTTTACCAGCGCTACAAGCAGAGGCTGGCGCTACTCCCCTAGCCTCTGGCGCTACGCACAGAGGCGAGCCGGGCTGTGTAAAATTACACTTCTCTACGTGCTCACAGATCAGTGCTACGTGCTTGGTTTGGTGCTAAGATCAGGCCCAAGAACCTAAACGGGCGCTCGGGAGACCGCCCATTCCGCCCAGCTCTGCGCTCCGATAGCCCGACCGACCCGGCGCTGCGCTCCTAGCGGCATTCTCAAGATTTTTCCAAAGACCATAAAAAAAAAAATTTTAGGCCTCTAAACTTCTACAAGATAAGTACAAGGTTGGTAAAACCCTTTTCCTCCTTGCAAGCATTATTCTCCTAAAATCAAAGAGGTCATCCATAGTCAAAATTTGACTAAACCCTAGACTATGCAAAAATCATTTTTTATGTCTTTGAGCTAGGGTTTGTAAGAAAATTTGGTTTTGAGTGCAAAGAGTGGGCTAAGTAACTATAAGGATGACCTCCACCACCAAGTGCAAGATTTGAAAGTTGTTTTCACCTTAGCTTTCCTTTTACAAAGAGTTGATCTACACCACTTGTTTTACTCCCAAAAAAAAAACCCTCAAGAAAGGCCCAAGGTTTCTACTGTTGTTTTGTACCAGCCATCATGTCAGAGAGAGACAGTGACACTCCCACTAATCCAAAACATCATGGAGAAAAAGCTAAAATATTTGATCCCTTGGACACCACTCCAATCACTTCCTCTCCTATGATCGTTTCATGCTTCCAAGATGTAGGGTGCTACAAATTTTGTGAGAAGGTCAAGCAAGTCAACAGTCATCCAGACTTGACTAGATTATTTGCCTGTAGCCTAAAAAACCATCAAGTTAATCTAGCAGGGGTCCAATTTGAGCTTTCATCTGAAATCATTTCCAAGGCAACAGGTATACCAGACATTGGTGAGTTTTGGTTCAAAAAAAAGAAGTTGGATTTGGGTTATTATGGGCCTTGTTTGAAACCTACCTATCAGCAAAATTGTAAGTTTGTTTTCCCTTTTTCTCATTTGTTAGAGAGGCGTGCTGCATGAATGAGGAAGACTATCAGTTTTTTCACATGTGAGGGAAGATACTCCCGACTCTACTCATATCATATCACGTTGCTGATGCATTTCACCAGAGTCAAGATGATGAACCTACCTTACTACCTTTTCCGGAGTATTGATAAAATGGCCTCCGTTGTTAAGAGGAAAAGCTATGACCACCAAATTCCAAGCCTCTTTCACCACTCTCTGATCAAGATGATCGTCCTCTATCAGCTAGAGCAGCAAGGAATTTCATGGGAAACCTTCATCTCACATGATGTGTTTTCTGATCCCCGGGCCTTCATCCATCAGAGCTTACCTTCCACTTCACAGCCTTATACCTCCACTAATTCATCATCTTCCCATATAGCTTCTCCACAAATATTTTCGCCTCTGATTTCTTCCCCTAATTTTCCAAGTGAAGGGGCTGACAGTAGCCCTAATGAAGAACAAATGGGTGGCAGCAGTCAGGAGGAAACTGAAACTGATAATAATGGACATGAAGAAAGTAGTGGTGGCCCTGAAGAAAGCAGCCATGATCATGAAGAAAGCAGTATGATCATGAGGAAAGCATTGAAGAAGAAGATGATGTAGATGAAGAAGAAAATAAAGGACAGGAAGGTGGCCAAGAAGAAAGTAGCAATGGCCAAGAGCAGCAAGATGATGAAGGAGAAAGCAAAGATGAAACTAGTAATGGAAGCCACAAAGATAACATCAGTGAAAGCAGCCACAAGGATGAAAGCAGTGAACATGATGACAAGGAAGAGGATAACAATGATGAGGAAGAGGAAAATAGTGAAGAAGAATACAGTGAAGAGGGAGAACAGCCAGATGAGGAAGACAGCTATCTAAGTGCCCAAGACAGTCCAAGAAAAAGTCATGATAGTCATGACAGTTGTCATGACTGTCTTGAAAAAAATCAGTCAATAGAAGACAAAGAGAATCAGAGTGATTAAGGTACAGAAAATGTAGAGCAGATTGAAGGACAAAATTATGACGACACTACCTTTGAGACTCCCAATATTTCCCCTCTCTCATGCACTTATCACAGAGAGAAAAGAGATGTGTTTGCTGCCTCTAAAAGGCAAAGGGCCATCTCCTCACAAAATACCAAAGCATTGGACAACGGCAAAGAAAAAATGAAGAGTGTTGAGAAAAAGACACCAGTCAAGGGGAGCAAAAGGATCAAAAAGGCTTCTCAAGGGCCTCTCTTTGTTGATCTAGACAATGATAATGAGGACCAAGAGATGAGTACTAAGTTGCTCCTCTTAGAGAAAGATGCCTAGCTTCAAGAATGGGAAAAGGACTTTGATAGGGCACAAATAATTATTTACTACTACAAAGAAGAACAAAATAATTTCAAAGAGGTGAAGAGGGGGCTTGCCTTGCAGAAGAAAATGGTCAAACACTATGCAAGGAAGAGCGTACTTGCTATTGCCAAATTGAAGCGAGCCCTCATAGAGCTAGAAGAGCTAAAAAGGCCCAAATTTCATGACAGCCTCAGGATCTTGGCTGAAGCTTCTCAGAAGGTGTCTAAAACCCCTTGAGGGGTCTACACACCAATTTTTAGGAAAATCCGGAAACTTTTTGTTTTTTCCAAATTTTGGCCCCTAGGAGCGCAGCACCCTAGGCGCTACACTCTTTTTTGGGGCATCCTCAGATGCTAAAGTTTAATTTTTTGGGTTTTTCATGTCATCATCAATATACCCACAAAATTTCAGGTCAATTGGAGAATTTTATCCCCCTCAAAAGGTCAAAAAACACCTCAAAATTGACCTTTCTACCTCCTTTTAGGCCTGGTGCTACGCACAGAGCAATCATGGGAGATTGGATTTTTGAGTAGGTAAATGGCATCCATTAAGCACATATCAATTATTTATGTAAATTAGACTCTTCAATATTTCCAACGAGCCATCACGGGGCCAAATCCAATGCCGGGAAGGGGTCCAAAACTTAGCTACAACAGACCCCATTTTCTGATGATATTGCACTACGCACAGAGACAGCTTTTGGCCAAAAAGTCAACAAAAGACACAAATTAATGGCAAATTGGTTTTTTATTATTTTCTTGGACAAATCACTCCTAATTTGATTGGGGAGTTATTTTTTGATGTTTTTCATTTATTTTCTTATCTATTATGTGTCTTGGGCCTTGCATGGTCATTAAGCACATTTATGACATTTATGGCTAAATTAGGGTTTCTGGAAGCCTCTTAGGGTTTCCACCTCCTCATTTTCTCCATAAATAGAGCATGAGGGTATTATGTATTTGGTTGGATTTTGATGAATTATGCTGAAGCAATACATAGTCCCTTGAAGCCTTTGATGAGAAATTGATGTCTTGGAGCTTATGCATGATCTGATTTGCTTGTTGATGGAGAAGGACTGTTTGCAGGATCCATAGGCCTGGTTGATGGTGAAGTTTTCTCTTGTTAATGTTTTCTAAGTTTCTCATATGTTTCCACCCATCTATGTTGCAGTAGGACAAAAAATTTAGACTAAGATATGTTTGTTAATGGCACCTTAATTCTGTTTGTCCTTCACTGCCTCAATGTTTTCTTCTGTTGAGATATGTTAGGGAATCCATCTCTTGCTCCCTAAGAAGTTCTTAGCTTGTCCATTTCTTGAATGGTTTAGATCATTTAGTGTCAAGTACGATTTATGCTAGCCCTGCATATTGTTGCCACTGAAATACTCTATTCTTGGAATCATTTCTTTAAAAGCATCTTTGCCTAGGTTTATCAAAGAAGTCTGTTTCAATCATGCTCTTTGCATTTACTTAGCTAAATTTGTTACAAGAAACCTTCATAGTTGTAACTTTAGATGTTCAAGGTTTCCTCTCATTCTATGGTTATAGCTACTTGTCCATCTTAAATTTTTTTCTGCTCTTAATGATGAAATCTATGAAAGTTAAATAAGTTTCTAGCCTTTCTATGTTTCATCTAAATGTTTGTCTTAGTTGATTATTTGTTTTCAGTCTGAAATCAAATGGATTAGGTTTTGCTTATGTCTTTGATTCTCTTGCTATGCTCATAAATCTTCTAACTCTATGAGTTTACAAGTACATAAAGGATTCAGTTTTTTCCCTTTATTAGCTTATTGTTCTCAAGCTTAATGTTCACCTCATAACCCTTCACAACCTTTAAAGATCCACCAACCAAGTTAAAATTGCGCTACAAGTGCTCTTGAAACCATTGATGAACTTATCATGACCTTGTTAGACTCCATTGTCCAATGACTTCACAATATTCCATATTTTCTATCTAAATCCATCTAAGCATCATACCCAACAAAAAACAATCAAAATACCCTGCACTTAACATCTAGCCTAAAATCAACTGTAATCAGCAAACAAGTTCACACATTTGCACCTACTAGAGAGATCCCTCTCCGAAACCAGGAAGGCTAGGTCCTTGGATTCCAAAGCTTGGTTTGATGTTACCTTGTCCATTTTTATCTCAATAAATCTAGCAAATTATGGGGAGCTAACATGCTCCAAAGGGAGAAACTCTTGCACTCTTGCAAGGAGTTCCAAAGAATCTCATATATGGAGATCATGGCACAGTCCATGTGCATCATGTGCCATCATTGACAGATTGTGAGAGCTTGAATATAGAAGGAGATAAAGGGGAGGACAAGAATCATATGATGAGGAGCACACACCCCTATCTATTTCAGAATATTGATACACAAAAGAGGCAGGAGGATTTGTGCAGTGAGGACAAGGACAAATCAATCCACTCACATATATAGCCTGCTCTAGGCCTTGATGTTTCATTACATGCAGGGATTCCACTAGGGAGACCCCCTAATTAGGAGATGAATAAAGAGTTCTCTCAACATGGTGCAGCATTAATATATTTGGCTAGGGAAGGAGCCTTGGGAGGAGCTAGCACAGCGCAGAGAACCTTTGATAGGTTCAAAGGAGAGGTGAGCAATTTTCTGACATGGAAATTGTCGTCCCACTCAGCTATTTGCGTTGAAAGATGGTGATTCAGAAATCTATGATGACATGAGCATGGTTTCAAAGGGCTACTCCACAGCCTTGGAGCAGCAAATGATACTTCCACACATGAGGAATATTTTTGAATATGACAAGAGGTTATTAACACTTTTGCATGCATTGGAAAAACTATGGAAGCTTTTGATGGGAAATTCCTTCCAAGAGGAGGTTGACCTTCATGTACTTCAATCTTGTATTGGGCAAGATCAACTGCAACGAAGGAAAAAAAAGTCGGGTAACAATACTCCAACATGTGGATTTGGCATTGATCATGTCAAAGAGGAGAGTTGTGATGTGACAGGTGCTTCATTTCAGATTTCAATGGCGTTGTCATTGTTGGGAAGCCTAGATCCATATTGGGAGTCCCAACTATTGGTGGAATATTCCAAGAACCTCTTCACATGTAAGGTTCTTGATGGGAAGTATAGAGTGGTTGATGGATTCATTTATTTATGTGATCAGATCTACTTGACTATAGGCTCCAAGCTCAAAAGGGAGATTCTACATGCAACATATGAGACACTCTCTTCAGTACATGTACACTTCATTGAGTCTTATAACACCATCATGGAGGGATTCTATTGGGAGGATCTCAAAGAATATGTGCACCAACATATCAGGAGATATGTAGCTTTTTTTGTATGAGGAGGAGAGCAACCACCTTGCAAGGTTGTTTCAAACACTTCCCATTTTGATGGAGAGATTGGAAGATTCATCTATGGACCTCTTCACCAACTTGTCTACAATATATGGTAAAGATTGTGTTTTGATGCTTATTTATCAACTAACAATGTATGTGCACCCCTTTACCATGCCTTCTCAGCACATTTCTCCACAAGAGAGCCAACCCCTTTGTGGATTTCATGGTCCTTTTGGGACTACTTTCAGTGATGGGGTTGACCACTTTATGCAAGAATTTGGGCAAGATATGTTTTTCTTGGATCATATTCAGCCAACACCTAATGTCCTCTACCATTTTAAAGCTTTTGAGAAGCTTATAAAAGCAAGAAGGTGGTTGGATGCCCACTTATCATATCATGTTTTGAGATAGGAAGAAGAAGAACAGTGTTGGTCTCAATTGAAGTAATATTGTCACCATCCAAGATGTCATGTGACATTTAGTCTATGTTTATTTTGAAGACCATATGGTGATGACAATCTATTCACTATAAGCATGAAGGATTGGGAAAGAAGACTTCCTAGAACCAATGAATGGGATCATGAGATTCCAAGTATCTTTTGGCTTCATGAGGACTGTATTATTGCAGCCCAAGATCAGCAGCTCCAAATTTATCATAAATGGAGAGAGAGACAACGTAAGTTGAAAAATATTATCTCTCATTTTTAGCCATGCAGCTCCTACACATTGCATAAGTAGGGGATTAGTGATTGTTTCTATGAGCTACCAAGGATGGTTCACTTTGTTTGGATGATAGCATGGAGATTGGGGTTTCTCATTAGGGTTGAGGCACCCAACATTTATCATTTCTCATGCCTTAAAAAGACCAATGGACAACATATAACTCTTTCCATATATCTCCCACCTTTTCATGATGAGAGCTATTTGGTTTATCCACCAAAGGCAAACTTGTATTCTTGGGAGGAGACATATCCATTGGAGATTTTGCAGTGTCCTTGTAGTTTCTTGAGGACGAGATACATTTTGGAGAGGAGGACTATAATATTCCTAAATTATCCTACATATAATTGGAATATTAAATTTTTGTTTTATCACTTAGATAGGTGAATAAATGGGTGAGGAGACCCATAAATCTCTTTATTGTGAATAAAACCACTTCTCATGTGAAAGTGGATCATCTTTTCAGCTTAATAAAGCACCCTAAGGTGTGAACAGGGGCTAAAACATGTGGACTGGGTAAAATTTGACCAAATCAACAACGCTTTCATGGAGGAGTGGACATTAATGGAGGGACAGCGCAGTTTTAGATGGAGATACAATGCAAGGAAGTAGTTTCATTAATGCATAGTACTTAGGGTTTGGAAGCTCATATCTTATAAAAGGAAGAGGATGGAAGCCATATTAGGCATCTTGGTATATTTTATATTTTGATATATGATATATTTAGACATGTAGCTTTCTTCATCTGTTTAGCTAAGATTGCATGTGTTGTTTAGCACAGGGTGTTCCTGATCGCAAATCCCACCTCTTCCATTGAGGAGCTCTTGGACAAGTTTTCACTACACTTCCACAATTAGGAATTTTTCCAAGCTTCAATCCCATGTACAACACAATTCTGTTTAGATTTGGGTTGTGTTGCAAGGGTGTAACAGTGGAGGAGAGAAATCTCCATTTTCTGAGCTAGTTTTCCATTGGAGGGATCACCCTTTCATCCGGAGGCTTGTGAGGAAGACTTCAGGACTTCATTACATATTTTGGAACTAGGCCAAGTAGTAGTCATTAGCTATAGTGTATTTTCCTACAGAAACTGTGTTATTTTGGAGAGCAGCTGCAGCAGTGAGTTTATTGCCCTATTTGGAGTGTTTGGGTTTCTTGTGTGGGGATCAGCCCTTCATTTAGGAGATCTGTTTGAGGATCAGCCATATTGTATATCATATCAAAAATCTCCCCTCATTTATTTATTTTCGCATATTATTCAGCCCTAGGGCCAAATCTACTATATTTTGTATAGTGTGTATTTCCGGAAACCTATTCTGGGTTGTCTTGGAATTCTATTTTGGAGCATGGATCTCTAGGCTTAGAATTTTTTGACCATTATATCAGCAGCAATATATTTTTTATATATTTTAGCTGTTATTCTCTCTTAGACAGCACAATTTTCTGGGTTCATGTATTTCATGTATTAACAGCAACTTAGATCTAGGAGTATGCTTTTGATGAGAGTCTTATTTGGCCAACTTGAGTGATTTTTTCCTCAATATCTTGTACCTATTTTGCTGTTATAATCAAATGGAATGGATCTACTATTGTCTCATTCTTTAATCTATTATATTTCTACATATTTCTAGTTTTATTCACTCTATTCCTTCTTTCCCCATTTGGGAATATTACATCTGCGAAGTTGGGCCTTCAGTGGCAGTAGTGACACTTTCTAGTGTCTGATTCAGTGTTTTGATGCAACATCCAATTCCCAAGATATCTTGAGGGCTTCATCGGCCCATGTCTTGAGGTGGTCACTCAAAACCTTCTTCTTGTGGCGAATCCCTTCCAGGTCATCTCTGAGCACATGGCTGGCTCACAGACATGCCAAGCATTGAGCAGGGATCAGAGTGGACATTATAGCCTCCATTTGCTCAAATTTTTCTTCCTTCTGGTGCATTTCTTGGGTAAATTCGCACAGGATAGGGTCATGCTGCACCTTAGACCACAACTTCATAGTTGTCTCAAGAAATTTGGTGCCCTGAGCGATCTGAGCCGTAATGGTATTCGTGGCTTCTGTGACCAGCATAGCTCTCTGGGCGCATACCTCAGGAGGATTTTTCGATTGCAACTTAGCCTGCAATGCAATAATTTTCTGCTCCATCTCGGTCTTGACGTTCTGGATCTCGGTCTGAGAAGGCTTCAGGGTTGCGACGAGTCCCTCAATCTTATCCTGGGGGGTGACAGAGGCCATAATGTCTTCAGTCACATCTACGCATAGTCTGTTGATCAGACACTCTAGCTTAGTCTACTACTTGGTGGCAAGGATATACACGTCCTATCCCTAGGATGCCTTAGTAGTCTTTTCAACGATAGTCTACTCGGCTGTACTTAGCTGCTGTTGCACCCCGCGGTCTCTGTGCTAGATTTCCTCAAAGAGGGATGTGGGTGTAGGTTGACATAGATTCAGCTTGTGCAGGTCGATGCAAATTCTTATTTCGCCTTTAGTATTTTTCTCTTGTACCACCATAGAGCTTACCCAATCTAATTGTTCTACTAGTTCAATGATACCTACAGCTAGAATTTTGTCAATTTCTTCCTTGACTTTCTACTTATACTTTGGGTTCAAGTGGTAAGGTCACTTCTTGACAGGACATGCATCTAGTTTTAAAGTGATGAGCATGACCCCCAGGTCCCCTGTAATACCCTTGAGTTCTGATAATTTCATAGGAAACAGGTCTCGGTACTCCGTGAGAAGCTCTGTGACTTTCCTGTTAGCCACTGATAAATTTTGTTATACCAAAAAGTGGCTAATTTTGTTATTCAAAACTTCAAGAGATATTTCCCTTTGAAAACCTATCATATTTGAAGTTTTTTATGAAGATAGCTAATCTTTTAGTTAATCTTCACTGTTGTTTCCCTCATAAACCTAAAAAACCTACTGTTTGCAAGGAGAAGGACTGCTCAAAAAACCCTTTTTTCCCTTCATTTTACCCCTCCTTCCATCCATTAATAACACCATTTTCATCCCCTTTTCGTCATAAAATTCCTCCTTTTCCCTCATTTTCCTTCATTCCCTTCATAAATTCCCTTTCATAAGGCTTAAAACTCCTTTTTTAACCTTATCGGAACCCTCAAAAACCTCTGAAAAACCCTCATTTTGGCCTAAAAACCTTCATTTTTATATAAGGCCTTAAGCCCCTTTTTGGCTTTAGCCCCATGCCCCTTTTCCGCATAAAACCCAGAGCCTCGACCAAGTGCTAAGGCCTAATCGCAAATCGCAAATCGGAGCTTTCTATTAACGTTTTTCCTTTGTTCTTCGAAAAAATCTCCGATGCGATGAGTATTCTCCCTTCGACCCTTGATCCAATCTCCGTTGTCGATCTTTATAAATCCAACGGCCAGCGCTAAAGTCGCATCGCGCCCATAACCCTCCTCCTTTACCCCTCTGATTGAATATTGATCGTCGATCTACTCCCAAATCTAACGGTTGGCGCTTAATCGTATCGCGCAAAATCTGAAGTTCCATCCCTTTACCTCCTCCAATTTTGTGATCTTTGATCCAATCTCGATCGTTTGTTCCCGCAGATCCGACAGCTGAGATATAATCACGCTCCACCATAGCCCTCCGACCATCGTACCTGCTGATTAAATCTCCACCGTCGATCATCCCTTCGATCCGACGGTCAATATGCAATCGCATCGAAACTTTCCACTTTCCCTTCTGCCTTTTGCGATGTCATCTCTGATTAAATCTAAACCGTCCATTCCAAAAATCTAACGGTCCAAATCAAGCCTGACCTTTATTTGTTGTTCTACAAGCCCGGCAGTTAAAAATTTTTGGTAACGATCCACCGTTGATCTTTGCAGATCAATGATCCTCATTTAATCCGCCAATCTCCTCTTTGGTACTCCCAGTCCCACCACCAACGCCCTCTTTTCCCCTCATTTTCACTGTTTTCCTATGTATTTTCCCATATGTAAAGTTTTTCATTTTTACATTGGAAACCATGTTATGCGCATAAATCAGTTTAAACCTTGGTTTTTATAAAGTATTGCACCTTTCTCCACCATGGGTCCCAAATTTTCTTTACCCCGCAGCTTTTCATCTATCGTGCTCAACCCGCGCCGTTAGATCTTCTACCCATCATCCAAAGGCCCAAACTGCATATCGCGTAATTTTTGCTCTCAAACGATAACACCAAAAAATTACGCGATATAATAGGTTTTGAAAAGACACTTGTCAAGCGCAGACCTATATCTCGTTCTTTCGACCAAAATCTAAAAACCATTTGAGAGGTGCGCGAAAACCGCTGCCAGTTTTCTGCCAAACCACCTTCCTCCACAATGTTGTTTTTACTTTTAATCCTGGCCATTGATTGTTAAGATCAGACGGTTTATATTATAACGTGACCCCTTCGCTTGCCCCCCCACCTTTGCTCCCAAAGCATTTCACTAAGCAATCTCCACCGTTCATCCTTTTGATCAAACGGTCCCGATTTAACCTTACCACCAATTCATTTGCCCTCCATCATTCCTCCAAATGACCTCATCGAAATGATCTCAACCGTAGATCTCTATTCTTTGATTTAATCCAATGGCCCTTATTCGATATCATGCCCAAACTCCATTCTTCACCTGGTTAGCTGTTCTACCAGGTTTTTCTCCCTTTTTTCGCTGCATTTTCTCATCCACACGGCTTCAAACCACCTCCATAAACCCTCCAAAGCAATTTAAACCAATAAAACATAGGATTTTAATAATTTTTTTGTGTTTTTGTGCAGGTTTAATGAAGTTAAAGATTAAAACTCTCCACAGGTGATTACACTATTATTGGCCAAGGATGACGATCCTTGCGACCTTTTTGATACATCTTAAAGGGTTTCAAAGGGATAATTAAATGTTTTCAGGGAAGCGATAATTCATGATTATCAATTTTCTAAATCAAAAACTCCTGTAAACCCTCTGCACACCTGCATAACAAAAAAACACAGTCAGCATCAATTATGAAAGCATATCAGTGTCAAAGACGAAGATTATGGTTTAATCAATCCTAAACATCGATCCAAATATAAATCACTATGTCTAGGAAACAAAGAATAGGATCTAGAACACCTTAGAGTCATATTAAAGGGGCTAATTGATTCCCCAGCTACTATATATCCACCTTGCAGCTCTTTGCCTCAAAGGAATACCTAGATCAAATCTCAGTCCGAAACATTAAGGCCAAAGACAGCTGAATAGTTATTACAAGCAAAACAAATATCCCAACTATCAGTAGAAGTTATTGAAAAGATAAGAAAGTGCCTTAAAGTCAACCTTTTTATCCATTGAGCCTTGAAAAGCATAAACAGAGTAAATGAAACAGAGTTGTAATTCGATGCGTTCCTGCCTTATTCCTTGCATGGTTTTCAAGGCTAGGAGTTGCATTTAGTGTAGAATTTATTACACTTCGATCCTCAAGCTCTTACACCTCCTCATTTATTCTATAAATATTTCTGAAGAAGATGAGAATTTGTTGGTATATTTTTCACTAGTTGTAATACTGAAACTCTCTGAAATAATACATAGTTTGTCTGAAGTTGAGGAAGAAATTGAAGTCTTGGAAGCTTGATGATGTTTAAACATGCTTGTTCTTGAGAAGGCTCTATCATTGGATCCATGAGCTTGGTTGTTGGTGAAGTATTCTGAACTGTTTGATGTTTTCTCCTGTTTTCATTTTGTTACATAAATGCTTACTACAATAGGATGAAATTTTTAGGCTAAGAAATGACTCCTAGAAGCACCTTAGACCTGTTCATCCTTCAATGTTTTATGTTTTCTTCTGTTGAGGTATTTTAGAGTCTTCAATATCTCTCTTTAGTCCTCATGCTTGTTTATTTCTCTAATAGTTCAAATAGTTGGTTTCAGCATGATTTATGGTTTTCCCTGCTTGTCTACTGCCACTTGAAAGCTGTTTTTGAAGTCTCCCTTTGAAGTACCATTGTTTATAGTTAGCCAAGGAGGTCTGTTCTGGTCATGCCCTTTGTCCTTGCTTGAAAAATTGTTTTAGAGGTCTTTATAGTTGTGATCATAGATGTTTTTAGGTGTTCCCTCTTCTATGACTGCAATTATTAGTGAATCTTTTATGTTTTCTAAGTCATTTGAAATAAAATCTTTGACGAAATAGGATGTGCTCCCGAATCTTAGATTTCATTTTGAAAGTTGTCTTGAAGCTATTATTTTCTTAAAGTGTGTTTGTAGAATTTATGGTTAGCCCTGTCTATCAAATACCTATTTATATTTAAAGTTATGTTTTCAAGTTCCCTTTGTTGAGAATTCCGATTCTCTTTCTAAATCATTGATGTCCATCTCATTCACAAACCAAAGGATCCTGTGGCCAAGTTAGATTTTCCCTCTGATATCCCATATCCATTGATGATTTTGTCATAAACCTCTTCTTGACTCCATTTCCCAATGAATCTAACATTTCTTCTTTCTAGATATCTTTCCTAGACCTTTCATGTTCTCCTATGTCATTCAACCAAGCAAAAAAACAAACACTTGCACTTAATAACTAGTCTAAAACCAATACTCAAAGCACACAAGATAAACCTTTGCAAAATAAATAATTTGAGAGATCCCTCTCTGAGAACAAGAGGACTAGATCCTGGAACTATAAATATTGTTTTTGATGTTTCCTTGTCTTTTGATTTTCCAATCTATCAAAACACAGGACCCCAACATAATGGCGATCACAGTGGGACATTTCTGAGTTAGTGACAATCTAAGTACACCTTAGGACTCCAGAAAATCCCTTATCTTCAAAAATATCTAGTGATTATTAGCCAACTCATCGCCAACAACATAATAGCGATCACGGTGGGACCTTTCTAAGTTAGTGACAATCTAAGTACATCTTAGGACTCCAGAAAATCCCTTTTCTTCAAGAATATCCAGTGATTATTAGCCACCTCATCGCCACCAACATAATGGCAATCACGGTGGGACTATTGAGTTCATAGTTTCCTAGCAAGATCTTATAGACTCATTAGTCAACCATAGATACTCAGAAAACCCAAAAATAGTTTAGATTGGCTTCATAATAAACATGGTGGTGGAACCATAAAACATTTTACCTTCACAAAAGCTAAAAATTTTCCACCTGGTGACTCCACTGGCCTCCAGTAGCCCTATTACTTCACTAGTCCTTGTAAAATCTCCTGGGAATGCTTTGAGTAAACCCAATCATGTTGTGGGTGGATATCAAAGGTCAAAATCTTCCACCTGACGACTCCACAATCCCAAAATACCTAATGACTCCACTGGTAGAGGACCCTAAACTGGTTGATATGATACAGTGACCTCTTTATTACAAACATGGATCCAAGTATGGACAGAGAAGCTAAAATAGACACATTATTGAACCTAATTGGAAAAATAGTGTGCATACTTGATAAAATATTGGATAGGCACGAGGTTGATACAGATGTTGATTATCCAGAGCAACTTATTCCTTTCCCTGATCAAACACAAACTCAACCACTACAAGACAAATACAACAAGCAAAGGATGTGTGATGAGCAAGATTACAAAGAGAACAATGAGGAATATTGTCAAGATGGAATTGATTGCCTCCCTTTATCTTATATTGCACTATTAAGAGTACTTTACAACCAAAATGAAAATGAAAAAAGTGAACAGTGCCCTGAGGAAAACATAAGCCATCTTGAACTCACAAAATCTGAAATAGGAGAAGAGACAACACAACCAGAGTCTCTGCCTTTATGTCATGACTCATTTCATATTATTAAATAATAATTCCATCTTGATAATATATTAGAAACAACTCATGAATCCCATATTCTAAATGACTGTCACAAAAATCATGAAGAGTTGTTTAATACTAAGATAGACCAAGAAAAAGAAGAGAATCCTCAAAGTTTCCTTGCAAGCACAAGTAATGATTCCCTTGAAGAGGCTCAAGAAGACATTGACCCTCAGAATCAGTCAATACAAGAGGAAGAGGACTGTTGTACTTATGTCCAAAGAAAAAGAAAAATTCCTACTCTTTTGACAGAAGAAGAAATTGATCTAATATTAAACAAAGAGTCAGCCCTCAAAGTTTTATTAGAACAAAACACCTCTGCTCATCTACCTTCTAAACATTGTTTTCTTCGAATAGAAAATAAACTTGTAGATAAGTTAAAAGAAAAACAAACCGATAACCCAATATGTTTGATTGGTGAGATTGTTTATACTAATGATTTTCCATTTTTTTATCAATCTAATGATGTTGATGAGCTTCAAGTAGAAACTAATCATGCAAGACAACCAGCAGTAGATTGGTGTCATGAATTTCATTATCATCAGCTTGAAAGCAGCAATCAGCCAATCCAATCCATCAGAAATAGCTTTCACATAATTGGGATTCAGTAATCTATCAGTTTTGATGATGAGGTTGAAAAGGAAGAGAAATTTCTTGAGCGGGATGAAGATAAGGAGCCTTCTCCTGAAAGGATTGAGGTAATAAAAGATACCTCTGCTCAAGAACATGATGATCTCTTCACAGAGTACAGTCCACTGAATTAGAGCATACCAGGACTACAAGAGGACAACACTGCAATATATGATGAATCCTCTAGTTTAGATAATAATGAAGATGAGGAAGTTTTTCTTTCTCAAGAGAATCTTTACCTTGATCCAGTGGAGAAAGAAGAGATAAATCGGGTTGAAACATATCTTCCAAATACTCACAACCAGGCATTGTTTCAAGATCCCTATGCTCACTTTTTGAAGGCATTTGAAGGAGGGATAAATGTTATTAGGAGCAGTGGATTACCAAAAGCAAGAAGATTATTTAGCACTGCTACTAAAAAACAAAAGAAATGGGAGTGGCCCTGTTTGTCCAGCCTGCCCACAGAGATGAAGAAGGACCAATCATGGAATCATTTACTGGATTGTTTGTACTAGAAAAGAGAGTTCATCAACTAAAAACATGTAAATATTCCAAGTTAAATTAGGTTAGATAGGAATGTCAAATAGAGCTCAGCTTTGAGCATTTAGTTAGTTGTTGACTTTTGTCTTGAAAGAAAAATAAAAATACAAAAACAATAGAAAAGAGAAAAGAGGGTAGATTGTAAAACAAGAAAGGTATAGCCCCATACCAAAAAAGAGAAACAAAATCTTAAAGTGTGCAAGCTCAAATGCCACTCCGAAAAACACACTTCTAGTTAGTCATACAGTTTAATCATGACTAATTAGCTTTTCAATTTACTGCTGATAGGTTAGTGAATTAGATCAGCTAAACAGCATAATATTGGCTTATTAGTAAGGTAGATTAGGTTAGAAGAAAGAAGGTTCAAACATGCTCAAATCCTAAACCTTTTATATTGAAAGAGACTTGGTTCTAGTATACTCAAAACTTGAACCAAAAAGAAAGAAAAGGCAGCTCAAACAAATCCGAAAAACAGAGTTGAAAAGATAGTGAAGGATGTTTTTAATTTTCAGATCTTAAGCCTTCTTATTTTGTTTTAAATTTTCTGCAAATAATAATCTATGTGCAACTTTTTTTTATGCCATAGATCACAGCAAGTCAAACAGCTTAATCTTGGCTTGACTGTTTTTAAATTTTTGTCTTAGAAATTAGAGAATAAAAGTCTGTTAGACAGTCTAATACTAACAAACAGTAGATAGGTAGAGAAGTTTATGAACTCAACTGTTTAAACTAAGTTCATGGAGGAATAAGATTAGACTTAGATTAGTTTTTGTTTTTCAAAAAGAATAAAATGTTTTTGAAGAGAGTTTGACAGTCTAAATGCACTCTGAAAAGAAGAAAAAATGTTAGGATCATTAGGAATGGCTAGGTAGACATGTTGTTTTGACAGAATTCCATTGTTTTTAATTGTTGTAGAGTTCATCAAAAAGAAAAGGTTTCCGCCCAATGGAATAAGGCACTGGTTTAATGAAAGCCATAGATTCGCAGCTGAGGTTCTAGACACCTAAAGAACCAGCTGTCTTCCCCAAGTGGAGCCACTGTTAGCCACTGATAAATTCTATTATACCAAAAAGTGGCTAATTTTGTTCTTCAAAACTTCAAGATATATTTCCCTTTGAAAACCTATCATCTTTGAAGTTTTTTATGAAGATAGATAATCTTTTAGTTAATATTCACTGTTGTTTCCCTCATAAACCTGAAAAACCTGTTGTTTGCAAGAAGAAGGATTGCTCGAAAAACCCTTTTTTCCCTTCATTTTACCCCTCCTTCCATCCATTAATAACACCATTTTCATCCCCTTTTTCTTCATAAAATTCCTCCTTTTCCCTCATTTTCCTTCATTCCCTTCATAAATTCCCATTCATAAGGTTTAAAACTCCTTTTTTAACCTTATCAGAACCCTCAAAAACCTCTGAAAAACCCTCATTTTGGCCTAAAAACCTTCATTTTTATATAAGGCCTTAAGCCCCTTTTCGGCTTTAGCCCCATGCCCCTTTTCCGTATAAAACACGGAGCCGCGACCAAGCGCTAAAGCCTAATCGAAAATCGCAAATCCGAGCTTTCTATTAACATTTTTCCTTTGTTCTTCCAAAAAATCTCCGAGGCGATGAGTTTTCTCCTTTCGACCCCAGATCCAATCTCTGCCATCGATATTTATAAATCCAACTGCCAGCACTAAAGTCTCATCGTGCCCATAACCTTCCTCCTTTACCCCTCTGATTGAATATTGACCGTCGATCTAGTCCCAGATCTGACGGCTGGCGCTTAATCGCATCGCGCAAAATCTGAAGTGCCATCTGTTGAGATTGAAACAAGATGATGAGCCTAGTGGAAAAGAGTCACCTTCACTAAATGGGCCTGCAGGCTATTTTTGGCGCAAATTCTATTTTTAGACTATGTCTATTTTTAGACATATGGATCATGTTCTATGAGTTGCAGGATGCTATTTGTGGGTGGTTAGTCAAGTCGGAAAAAATAGATGGACTTCTATTTTTAGACATATTGGGCGGAATCTATTTTTAGATTGCCAGTCTAAAAATAGATATGTCGAATATTATTAGCTCTTAATAATATTTGGACTATAAACATTATCTTATTCTCTTGGAGCACTTCGGTTAAGTGCACAGGTGTGGCACAGGAGGTGACAGAAGGAATTATGCTATTCTTGAGGGTTATGTGGAGCTATTGCATGAAGACTTCAGTTAGAACTCATGTGACAGAGTTTGGTGGAGTTGATTGAGGAAGTTAGTGGAGTTGTATTCAGTTTAACTAATCTAAACATAGTTGAGCTATTTGTATTCAGTTTAACTAATTGATACAATTAGTGAGAGTGGTGTGAATTAAGTATTAATTAATTCACTAATTATAAACTCATTAATCAACTAAAGAATACATCAGTTAACTTCAGTGCATGGACAGTTTCAGTGGAGACCAGTGCAGAGATAGGTGAAAGAGCAGGTTAACTATCAGTTGTGACTATATTGTTGCATATTTGCAACAACCAGTGATTAGAGAAGCCCATGAGGATTGCGTAGTACAAGCCAGGTGGTTCAAGTTATTTAATGAGCCATCCTACAGCATTGATTATGCAATAGAGGCTGGCTAACAAGTGGCAGAGATTGGAGCATGTGTTTTGCTAGATCTAGCTTGATTAGTGTGTAGCAATTGGAGGTTGTGCTGAGAGCTTGTGAGGAGCTTTGTACAATGATTGTTACATGATCTCTATGACATATAATATAAAGATAGTTGGTGGTTTTCAGCTTTAAGCTTTCCCATGAAACATTGTGTTCATATGTGTGATTGTTTATGGTTTTAATGTGCGCATGCAATTGATTTTATTTCTGCAAGTAATGATCAATGGTAGAAGAGATTTTGTATTGTGCATGAAGTTAAAATAGTGTGTGATCAGGAGAATCTCAGTGGATAACATATTAGTTATTCATATTTCTACATGGTATCAGATCGATATTGATCATTGGAGCAATTGCAAAACATTGAAGCGGTTGATTTTTGAGTTGGTGGAATTCGAATTTGCAGTAGTGTTTTCTTGGTGTCGAAGTTGAGATGTCATTCAACGGATTGCAATTGGAGTATGCCCTTGAGGGCAGCTCGAATTATATTTCTTGGAAGGACAGGATGGAAGTGGTGCTAGATGACAATGGATTGAAGGAGTTCATAGATGCAGAAGTTCCAAAACCTACTTCTAGTGATGCTGTCGTACTTGACACATGGCAAAAGAAGACAGCAAAGTGTCGAAGGATTCTGTTGGAAGGTGTGAAGGATCACATAGGTTCCAGCCTTCATGTTAAGGCTTCTCCATTCTTGATGTGGAAATCTTTGACAAATTTATTCCAAAGCAAGAGTGACCAGAGGAAGTTGGCGCTCAAGGATAAACTCAGAAACATAAAAATGGAGAAAGGCGACACTATGCCCAAGTACCTCGCGAAGTTCATTCAATGCAGGGATGAGTTGGGAAGTGTGGGGGTTAATGTTGATGACGAGGACTTGGTGAGCTTGGCTCTCCTTGGGCTTTCGAAGAGTTGGCATTCCTATCAGGACTCTGTCAATGGTCGGGAGAAATTGCCAGGATGGGAGCGATTTGGTCGGATCTTGTGCAAGAGGAGATAAAGCAGAGTACCAGGGACGGATCTTCATCAAAGAACTCTGATGAAGAAAATTACGCTTTGGCTGCCAAAGCAAGGAAGGGGAAGAAAAAGAATAATTCTTCTCAATCTGGTGTGAAAGGAAAGAAGCAGGACATGTCCAAGGTGAAGTGCTTTCACTGTCACCAACAAAGACATTACGCCACAAATTTTCCACAGAAGAAGAAAAATAAGCAGGCTACTGGATCTACAGCTGGAGAGGCCTTAGCCTCGCAGTTTGAGCTATATTTTTTGCTGATCACATGCTTGGTCTCAAGTGTGATGGGTTCAGTGTGGTTTCTTGATAGTGGTGCATCTTTTCCCTTGACGGGAGATCGAGATTTTTTTACTGATCTGGATGAGAAAGATCTTGGAGTGCACATTGATATGGGTGATGATGGTAGATACAGTGCGACCGGTATCGGTACCATTTCCTTTGAGAGAGAGTCTAGTAAACCCTTCGTATTGAAGGAAGTGATGCATGTTCCAGGATTGAAGAAGAATCATATCTCTGTGGCGATGTTAGAAGACAAGGGATATGATGTTGTCTTTAGCGAGGGAAAGGCTTGCCTGCGCAGTAAGGAAACTGGTGAGACCTGGAGGATAGGGGTTCGAGTTAAGAACCTTTATCAATTGCAGGTAGATGGTTGCACAGAAATGGCAGGTAAGGCAGAAGGAGTGGTGAGCCAGGATGATGGCGAGTTGTGGCATCGGAGATTGGGCCACCTTCACCATGGAGCTTTGAAGATACTATAGAAGATTTCTATTGGGCTTCCTAAAGGTACACTTGCACAATCAGATCAGTGCAAGGGATGTACTTTGGGAAAATTTGTGAAAGCCACCTTTCACGAGAAGGATAGTTGCACCACGACGATCCTTGAGAGAATTCACACAAACGTCTGTGGACCTTTCTCAGTAGCTTCGACATCAAAGCACAGGTACTATGTGATATTTGTTGATGATTTTTCTCATAAGTGTTGGATCTTCTTCATGCAGAAGAAGAGAAAGACATACTCAAAGTTCTGTGAGTTCAAGGCACCGGTTGAGAAAGAATCGGGGAAGCAGGTGAAGGCTCTTAGGAGTGACAATGGTGGTGAATTCATCTCTGGCGAATTCAAGGACTTTTGCAGCACAGAAGGAATTTGAAGAGAGCTCATAGCACCTCATAACCCACAGCAGAATGGGTTTGCTGAGCGGAAGAATAGAATGATCGTGGGTGTTGCACGGGAGATGTTGCATGATCAGGGCCTTCCCATATACTTTTGGGTTGAGGCATGCAATACTGTAGTATATGTGCAGAACCGTTGTCCTCACAGGATAATTGGCATGAGTACACCCGAGGAATCGTTTTCAGGTAAGAAGCCTGATATTTCCCATTTGAGGATTTTTGGTTCACCTGTTTACATTCATGTGACGAAGGATGCCAGGAAGAAGCTGGAGCTGACCGCAGAGGTTGGGATATTTGTGGGGTACACTGATACGCTTGACAACTATCGTGTGTATTTTCCAGACAGTCGCAAGACTGTTGTGCGACGGGATATCAAATTTCATGAGGAGAAAGCCATGAAGTGTTTGCTTGAGAGGGAGCCACACTTGCATGAAGTTGAGGAGCTATTAGTTCCTAAGGTTGAGTCTCATGATGTGGATCAGCCACAAGATGAGGTTTATGGAGTGGAAGAGACCACTCAAGCAGCGCCAACCATCAGAGGGCGGAAGTGCACTACAGAAGCTGAGAAACTGGCTCAAGATGCAGAGAAGGTTGTAGGAGCACCTACATCACAGCGCAGACAGAGACAGTCACCTAACCGGTATACTGGATACATGCCTCTTATGAGCAAGTTTATCGTGACAGAGCCATCCTCTTTTGAGGAAGCTTTGGAGGATCTCGCATGGGTAGATGCCATGGTGGAAGAGTATGATTCGATTGTCAGAAACAGTGCATGGGAGATTGTCCCAAGACCGGAGGGGAAATCCATGGTGGGTTCAAGATGGATCTACAAAGTGAAGCAAGTAGTTGACGGGAGTGTGGAGAAGTACAAGGCAAGATTTGTTTCCTGAGGCTTTTCACATATTGAGGGGATTGATTATGAGGACACCTTTGCACCTGTCACAAGGTATTCTTCCATACAGACGATTCTTGCTCTCTCAGCGTAGATGGGGTGGCACATTCATCAAATGGATGTGAAGACTGCGTTCCTCAATGGGGTGATTGAGGAGGAGGTGTACATAGAGCAACCCGAAGGTTTCAAGATCTTCACCAGTGAGTCGCTTGTGTGCAGGCTCAAGAGAGCGTTGTATGGGTTGAAACAAGCACCTCGTGCTTGGTACACACGGATAGAAAGTTATTTCACCGGACTTGGATTCTCCAAGAGTGAGGCAGATCCTAACCTATACCAGATTGTGGTGGAGGGTAATTTGTTGATCATTTTACTTTATGTAGATGATTTTATTTTGACAGGTGATGAAATGTTGATACACTCATGCAAGGCTGATCTTGCAAAGGAGTTTGAGATGAAGGACTTGGGCCTCCTTCATTATTTCTTGGGATTGGAAATTTGGAAGCGTAGTGATGGACTGTTTGTTTCTCAAGGAAAGTATGCCCGGGAGATACTGGAGAATTTCAACATGCATGGCTGCAATCCTATTGATACTCCTCTTCCTGTTGGATGGAGGAAGGAAGATGCTACTTCAACGGAGGTAGTGGATGCCACTGTTTATCGACAGTTGGTGGGGTCGCTCATGTATCTATTCAATACACGACCCGACATATGCTATGCTGTTAACCAGCTTTCACAAGCTATGGTTAAGCCTACCAAGCTCTACTAGAAGGCACGCAAGCATGTATTGAGATATCTCAGAGGCACATCGGGAAATGGATTATGGTACAGACAATCGAATGAGGTGAAGCTGTGTGGCATCACAGATGCAGATTGGGCAGGGAGCCCAACGGACAGAAAGAGCACATCTAGAGGGATTTTCAATATCGGGTCGACAGCAGATTCTTGGTACAGTAGGAAGCAGAGATCTGTGGCACTCAGTTCAGCAGAGGCCGAGTATATGGCAGCGATTTTGGCTTCATGCGAGGCTATATGGATGAGGAAGATCCTGGTTGGGTTGTTCGGTTCACACTTAGATCCTACTGTGATTTATTGTGATAATCAGAGTTGCATCAAACTCTCACTTAATCCATTATTTCATGATAGATCTAAACACATTGACATTTGGTATCATCATATCAGAGATTGTGTGTAGCGGAAGATCATGTTACTTTCATACATTCCCACGGAGGATCAGGATACTGATATCTTGATGAAGGCGCTCACCAGGAGCAAATTCGAATACCACAGAGGCAGGATAGGGGTGGCAGATAATCCTTATCTTGTTGATAGGGAGTGTTGAGATTGCAACAAGATGATGAGCTTAGTGGAAAGGAGTCGCCTTCACTAAGTGGGCCTGTAGGCTATTTTTGGCGCAAAGTCTATTTTTAGACATATGGATCATGTTCTATGAGTTGTAGGATGCTATTTTTGGATGGTTGGTCAAGTCGGAAAAAATAGATGGACTTCTATTTTTAGACATATTGGGCGGAATCTATTTTAGATTGCCGGTCTAAAAATAGATATCGAATATTATTAGCTCTTAATAATATTTGGACTATAAACATTATCTTATTCTCTTGGAGCACTTCGGTTAAGTGCACGGATGTATACAGTGACGGAAAGATTACACTATTCCTGAGGGTTATGTGGAGCTATTGCATGGATACTTCAGTTAGAACTCATGTGAGAGAGTTTAGTGGAGTTGACTGAGGAGTTAATGGAGTTGTGTTCAGTTTAACTAATCTAAACATAGTTGAGCTATTTGTATCTAGTTTAACTAATTGATACAATTAGTGAGACTGCTGTGAATTAATTATTAATTAATTCACTAATTATAAACTCATTAATCAACTAAAGAATACAATAGTTAACTTCAATGCATGGACAGTTTCAATGGAGACTAGTGAAGAGATAGGTGAAAGAGCAGGTTAACTATCAGTTGTGACTATACTTTTGCGTATTTGCAACAACCAGTGATTGGAGAAGCCCATGAGGATTGCACAATACAAGCCAGGTGGTTCAAGTTATTTAATGAGCCATCCTACAACATTGATTACGCAATAGAGGCTGGCTATCAGGTGGCATAGATTGGAGCATGTGTTTTGTTAGATCTAGCTTGATTAGTGTGTAGAAATTAGAGGTTGTGATGAGAGCTTGTGAGGAGCTTTGTACAATGATTGTTACATGATCTCTATGACATATAATATACAGATAGTTGGGGGTTTTCAGCTTTAAACTTTCCCATGAAACATTGTGTTCATATGTGTGATTGTTTATGGTTTTAATGTGTGCATGCAATTGATTTTATTTCTGCAATTAATGATCAATGGTAGAAGAGATTTTGTATTGTGCGTGAAGTTAAAATAGTGTGTGATTAGGAGAATCTCGGTGGATAACATATTATTTATTCAAATTTCTACACCATCCCTTTGCCTCCTCTGATTTTGCGATCTCTGATCCAATCTTGACCATTCATTCCTGCCGATCCGATGGCTGATATATAATTGTGCTCCGCCATAGCCCTCTGACCATCGCATCCGTCGATTAAATCTCCACCGTCGATCATCACTCCGATCCGACGGTCAATACGCAATCGCATCGAAACTTTCCACTTTCCCTTTTGCCTTCCGCGATGCAATCTCCGATTAAATCTGGACCATCCATTCCAAAAATATAACGGTCCAGATCAAGCCCTACCTTTCTTTGTTATTCTACAAGCTCGGCAGTTTAAAATTTTTGGTAAAGATCCACCGTTGATCTTTTCATATCAACGATCCTCATTTAATCCACCGATCTCCTCCCCCGTACTCCCGGTCCCACCACCAATGCCCTCTTTTCCCCTCATTTTCACTGTTTTCCTATGTATTTTCCCATATGTAAAGTTTTACATTTTTACATTGGAAACCATATTATGCGCATAAATCAGTTTAAACCTTGGTTTTTATAAAGTATTGTGCCTTTCTCCACCATGGGTCCCACATTTTCTTTACCCTGCAGCTTTTCATCCATCGTGCACAACTCGCGTCGTTAGATCTTCTACCCATCATCCAAAGGCCCAAACTGCATATCGCATAATTTTTTCTCTCAAACGATAACACCAAAAAAATACGTGATATAAGCGGTTTTGAAAACACACTTGTCAAGCGCAGACCTATATCGCGTTCTTTCGACCAAAATCTAAAAATCATTTGAGAGCTGCACGAAAACCGTTGTCGGTTTTCAGCCAAACCACCTTCCTCCCCAATGTTATTTTTACTTTTAATCCTATCCGTTGATTGTTAAGATCGGATGGTTTATATTATAACGTGACCCCTTCGCTTGCCCCCCCACCTTTGCTCCCAAACAATTTCACTGAGAAATCTCCACCGTTCATCCTTTTGATCGAATGGTCCCTATTTAACCTTACCACCAATTCATTTTCTCTCCATCATTCCTCCAAACGACCTCATTGAAATGATCTCAACCGTAGATCTTCGTTCTTTGATCTAATCCAACGGCCCTTATTCGATATCGTGCCCAAAATCCATTCTTCACCTGGTTAGCTGTTCTGCCAAGTTTTTCTCCATTTTTCCGCTACATTTTCTCATCCGCACGGCTTCAAACCGCCTCCATAAACCCTCCAAAGCAATTTAAACCAATAAAACGCAAGATTTTAATAATTTTTGTGTGTTTTTGTGCAGGTTTAATGAAGTTAAATATTAAAACTCTCCGCAGGTGATTACACTGTTATTGGCCAAGGATGACGATCCTTACGGCCTTTTTTATACATCTTAAAGGGTTTCAAAGGGATAATTAAATGTTTTCAGGGAAGCGATAAGTCATGATTATCAATTTTCTGAAGCAAAAACTCCAGTAAACCCTCTACGCACCTGCATAATAGCAAAACACAGTCAGCATCAATTATGAAAGCGTATCAGTGTCAAAAACGAAGATTATGGTTTAATCAAGCCTAAACACCGATCCAAATATAAATCACTGTGTTTAGGAAACAAAGAATCAGATCTAGAACACCTCAGGGTCATATTAAAGGGGCTAATTGATTCCCCAGCTACTATATTGCCACCTTGCAGCTTTCTGCCTCAAAGGAATACCCAGATCAAATCTCAGTCTGAAACATTAAGGCCAAAGATAGCTGAATAGTTATTACAAGCAAAACAAATATCCCAATTGTCAGTAGAAGTTATTAAAAAGATAAGAAAGTGCCTTAAAGTCAACCTTTTTACCCATTGAGCCTTGAAAAGCATAAACAGAGTAAATTAAATAGATTTGTAATTCGATGCGTTCCTACCTTATGCCTTGCATGGTTTTCAAGGCTAGGAGTTGCATTTAGTGTAGAATTTATTACACTTCGATCCTAAAGCTCTTCCACCTCCTCATTTCTTCTATAATACTTCTGAAGAAGATGAGAAGTTGTTGGTTGATTGTTCACTAGTTGTAATACTGAAACTCTCTGAAATAATACATAGTCTGTCTGAAGTTGAGGAAGAAATTGAAGTCTTGGAAGCTTGATGATGTTGAAACACGCTTGTTGTTGAGAAGGCTCTATCATTGGATCCATGAGCTTGGTTGTTGGTGAAGTATTCTGAATTGTTTGATGTTTTCTCCTGTTTTCATTTTGTTACATAAATGCTTACTACAGTAGGATGAAAGTTTTAGGCTAAGAAATGACTCCTAGAAGCACCTTAGACCTGTTCATGCTTCATTGTTTTATGTTTTCTTCTGTTGAGGTATTTTAGAGTCTTCAATGGCTCTCTTTAGTCCTCATGCTTGTTTATTTCTCTAATAGTTCAAATAGTTGGTTTCAACATGTTTTATGGTTTTCCCTGCTTGTATACTGCCACTTGAAAGTTTTTTTTGAAGTCTCCCTTTGAAGTACCATTGTTTATAGTTAGCCAAGGAGGTATGTTCTGATCATTCCCTTTGGCCTTGCTTGAACAATTGTTTTAGAGGTATTTATAGCTATGATCATATATTTTTTTAGGTGTTCCCTCTTCTATGACTGCAATTATCAGTGAATCTTTTATGTTTTCTAAGTCATTTGAAATAAAATATTTGAGGAAATAGGATGTGCTCCCGAATCTTAGATTTCATTTTGAAAATTGTCTTGAAGTCATTATTTGCTTAAAGTGTGTTTGTAGAATTTATGGTTAGCCCTGTCTATCAAATATCTCTTTATTGTTCAAGTTATGTTTTCAAGTTCCCTTTGTTGAGAATTTAGTTTCTCTTTCTAAATCATTGATGTCCATCTCATTCACAAAAACAAAGGATCCTGTGGCCAAGTTAGATTCGCCCTCTGATATCCCATATCCATTGATGATTTTTTCATAAACCTCTTCTTGACTCCATTTCCCAATTAATCTATCATTTCTCCTTTCTAGCTATCTTTCCTAGACCTTTCATGTTCTCCTATGTCATTCAACCAAAAAAACAAACAAACACTTGCACTTAATAACTAGTCTAAAACCAATACTCAAAGCACACAAGATAAACCTTTGCAAAACAAATAATTTGAGAGATCCCTCTTTGAGAATAGGAGGACTAGATCCTAGAACTCTAAAGATTGGTTTTGATGTTGCCTTGTCTTTTGATTTTCCAATCTCTCAAAACACAGGACCCCAACATTTCCCAACAGTATCATCATCCCAGTAGTCCCCAATCTTAGCTAGCTTAGGTTGTGCTTTTGTTCCAATGTTGACTTCCCTTAGCTTAAGAGGCTTGGTCACATCAACGGCCTGCAGTGGGGGTCAAGCAGCTGCGCGTTCACACTCTGATTTTGAGATAGTGATATATTGTAGGTCTTCATCACATTCCTCCATTTATAGATTGCGGCGGTTATCGATATCCTACATCTGTGTATCTCAAGCTGGTGTCCCATACTCCACACAAGGGGGTGATTCATCAAATACTAGGGATTCTATGTCCTACAGGGCTTCGTCTAATTCCTCAGTTCCACCTATCAATCTGAACGTCCCCACAAAATCGTCTCTCAGGGTCTCCCAGTGGCAGGTATGCTAATGTAGCTCTGTATCCAAATACCATGCAGTGGGGATTGGCCCTAAGGCATGAATGAACAGGTGGACCCATTCGTCCCTAGTCCTTTCGCACCACACCTCCATCCATGCGGCCAAGTGCTTGCGCGGCTCCCCTTAGCAAAGGAAATTCTCCACGCATAGATGAACTGGAGGTTCAAACCATAGGATCATCATCTTGTGACATACCTCCCAATCCTGGAACATCCCCTTATGAGTTTCCCACCACCGTGCAAGGGTTGTATGCATGGCTAGGTTAAGCATCCACATAATTCACTCCCTTGGGACTTCGGCTTCGAATGCTCTAAGAAAATGCCTAATACTACCAGAACCATCAAAGTAAGGTAGCTCTCTTATCTCTGAGGAGATACACTAGAAGTTTTTTGTGATCCTAAGACACCGTAGCGCAGATACATCATGTAACAGATTCTGCCAATTTTTTATCTCCCCCTCAGAGTCATATATGCATTCACTGTCTTTCTCCCAGCAAAGCACGTCATCAATCGTAGGATTAATACAAACCTCGTCCCAAGCGGTTAGTTTATAGATATGATCCATGTCGTCTTCTTCGTGCACAGGTTCTGTATACTGTTCTCCTTCCGTTGGGTCTAGAGGGACTATTACTCTCGTACCCTCATTCTCAAAAACCATGCTCCTTTTCTTCAAGTTGATAATGCCTCCCATGTCTATAGCCCAATTCAGTCCCAAGAGCACAGGATAAGGTTCCACATATTCCACAATTTGAATTACCTCAAAATCTGCATATACCTTAACCCCTGCAATATCTACCATAACCTTTGATAGTCTCCCCAACGGTATGATCTTCTATTGGTTAGCCATGCGCAGCTATATAGTAGACCATTCTAGCTTAGTTTCTCCCATCCTCTGCCACATCTGTTTGGGCAGGACATTCACATCGGATCCCAGATCCAGGATGACCTGGTCCATTTCATAATCGCCAATCTGCGCAGTTAACCGCATTTCCCGACCAGTGCATTTCTTATGCTTATAAAGTTTGTGAACATCTTTAACTTATGTTGGATGGTCAGTTTTTTCTGCGCATCTGTCTATCAGTGGCTTGAATATTTTCTACTGCCTTCTAGTTGTGTAGCAGCTTCATACATACCTGTAGGAATGGTTTAACTTCGTCATCCGCTTTTAGGTTTGTTGGAGCCTTGGAAGTAGATGCCTCATCCTTGGTAAAGTCTTTGCGAGCTTCTATGAAGGTTTCTTTCTCCTTCTTTAGGTCCAAGCTTTCTTTTTTGATAGCGAATTTTCGAATAAGGGGTTTAGCTGCAGCTTTTTCCTCATCTCCTCCAGTAGCCATGCCACTGCACGTTATGACATTAATATTGGGTCCCTCATCACATGGTTCTGCCTTAACCCTTAGCACATTCTGTGTTGGCGTCTGATTTTTTTCCTGCATTTTTTCTATTAGTACTGGGCAATCTTCAATCACATGATCCAATTGTCTACAATATCTGCAAGATTGTCATGCAGGGTTCAGACAGTCCCTTGCGAAGTGCCCTACTTCTCCATAATTATAATAGATCAATTACCCTCTTCCCCGACCTGCGCTTCCACCTCTTCCCCCCCCCCACCTCTGGCGGGGGAGCCCCCTCGTCCTGAGGGAGACAATGGTGAAGAAGGGTCAACCTGTACCCTGTACAAGTTTCTTCAGTTTATCATTAAGTCATATGTCTGGCAGTTGTGTTCGTCATCTCCCACAGATGAGCATAATCGGCACCATTGTTGCTTCAACTCTGGAAAATAGGCACCAAGATGGGGGCAATGGTTGGTAGCATGTAGTCCAGCTACGCGACATTCAGCGCACCATAACATGGGACCGCTTGGTCCCACAGCCTCTTTAGGGTGCAATGGCTTGAGCCCCCTAGCCTGCATGTAGTCCACTAGTAGAGGGCACTGATCCTTGGTGTGGCCTGACACCCTACATCTTATGCACCATACATCTGGGCTAGCTTATTTTCCTCGCTCTTTCTGAAAATTCTAGATTTCGAGGTGCACTGCCTCCAGCTGTCCCTGGATCTGTTGTACCCCAAACTGGGCATCGTTTCTTGGCATAAATTCTAGCTTCATAGCAATCTCCAAGGCTTTCTCTTGTGTCTCGATCGCTTGCTGACCCATAGGTACATGCAGGTGAGGTAATAGCATGGGGATGAACCATTCCTTGTGCGATCTATCCTCACTTAAATTCCCCATCTCTGATAACCTTCTTTAGCCGTTGATCAGCCTCCCATACCAACTCAGTGGGTCCTTGTCTAAATTCTTTCAAGTCAACCACCAGTTGAGCATAGGACTTAGGCTTCTGAAATTGTTGTTTTAAATCATTCTTAATCTCTTGTATTGATGGATTTGCATGTTGGCCTACGTACTCCATGAACCAATCCAAGGCCCTTCCTTCAAAGGTGAGGGATAGCTGCGCCCTTTTTAAAGCATTGCTAGCAACATTCTACGCAGTCCATACTGATTTCGCTATGAACCAAAATCGGTCCATGTCTTCATCTCCTACATCCTTGGAGGTAGGCAGCTTCATGTGTGTGGCCATATCTTCTTCCGGTAGTGACGAAGGTGTAGGGGAGTTCTTGCCCTTATGCTGACTCGACGATGGTGTAGCCGGAGGACTATTTCCTGCGTGTGCAGCTGGCTCTTTTAATGGGCTGTAGACAGATCTATTCCCTTCTCGATTGACTCAGTAGTACTTACCACTTCATGTTGTACTCTCACTCTGATCAAAGGTCATTCATTCGATGTGGTTGCACAAAATTTCCTTTTCGCACAATAATATTTTAATTAGTAGCAGAAATGTTCGCAAGAACTTACCTCAGAATCCTTTGAAGAACATCTGCTCCACCTCAGAGTAGGATACAAACTGATCGACTGCAAATTCTGTTACAAATCCTCCTAGCACACTATCCACCCAATGATCTACAGTTCGGGTGATTTTGTTGTCAACATTCTCCAACTGTTGAATCAATTCTGAAGTCCACTACGTAGCTTGGTCATCTTTCCAACACGTCTGGAATTATACTAGCCTTGCTAGCCACTCCTGGAGCTCATGTGAAAAAGCCACAAAAAAAATTTCATATACTTCTGTGAAAATATATTTGTTCTTCCACTTCTTAGCTGTTAGCTTTGTGCTGCGATTCTCTTTTACATAAAATTCCTAAATCTATTTTTCGAACCAGTCTTCAAACTCCAATTTCTCGGGTCTCCAACGGCCTCATGGAATTACCCGATCTCTCTCTCAAAATTATCTCAATCTCAGCAATGGAACCATTTGTTGGCTTGAGGGGTCCTGACCCAGGTACGGATTTAAGGTTTGCCAAAAAACCCCTGTACTACTGGCCCTTTCGGCAATGACCTACTTTCGCAGGCCAAAGTCTCACCCGAAGTAGTATAGGTGGGTGCTGGAACTAGGTTTCCACACCCTAGGAGAGATTGGGTAATTAAGGCATATTGAGTTCTATCAAGGTCACACAAAAACAAGCCTATTATCAAGCCCTTAACAGTATAACCAGCATGTAAACATAAACAAAGCTACTATTATTAAGTAGATCTTATCAACGCCTTCGCATCCACGTGCGCATCAGTAATTATCATCACAGAATAACACAATCGCAGCTAATTCATATATCATAGACACAATCACAGCTAATTTAAATAACACAAAGGTAATTCAGTAGCGAATATAACCAGTTTAGATAAAATAATAGATTTTGTGTTCATTAGCATCCAAAACCAAGTTACAAACCCAAGTCACAACCCATGCAGATATCCAGTGGGGTCCGCACACAGCGAGCAGGAATCCTTACCCAAAACTACCCAAAACAGATCTCAATAGTTCGTACGTAGCATCAATCTTAATTGCTTACCTTTTCTTAGACTCAAATTATCCATCTATTTATATCATCATAGCCTGTGTTATCCTGTGGTCCAGAAACCATGGTTTGCGGACTCTAGGTCTACCCTTTGACCCACCCCAAAGCCCCTGCGCAAGACCAATTACTACAAAAATATATCAAAAACACAGCATTGGAACATATCAAAACACATATAGGGGACCCTATTCCTACCCCCAGCCTGAGATCGCGAGGTGCGTTGTTGACTGCTACCCCCATATCCATAATATCCCTTTTTCTTGTTTTTTGGCTTCTTATTTGCGGCGTTAGGAGGATTATTTTCATTCTCCTAGTCATAATATTTTCTCTATTGAGCCTGGGAAGGTTGCACTAGATTCACCGGTGCATTATTTTTCGTCGGTGGTATATTATGTGTGGGGAAAGGGGGGAATTGATTCCCATGTCCTTGATTGTTGTATGAATGTTGGGGTGACTCTCTTGTATCAGAATTTCTAGATGAGTATTGGTTCCCCATTGAGGGAGAATATGGGCCTCTCTATTGTTGATGGTATGGAATTTCCTTATTCATCAAGTTCTGCAGAGGTGCAAGCTTACTTTGATGGTACCTAGGTTGTGACACATTCTATGTAGAATCGTAAGAGTATCCTTGGTACTAATAACTATTTTTTGGTTTACCTTGGGCTAAGGACCCTATCAATCCATCAGTAGTATTCGATGTGCTTGGTAACTCCCTATAAGTTTGCAGGCATGGGGAATTTTGAAGGAAATTATAGATATATCATGATTAAGTGTAAATGAGTTCAAGTTGTTGGGATTTTCTAATGGCATCTTCCTCTGAGGTAGGCTTTTGCGTTTCCATGTCTTTTGAAATCTCTCCAATGAGGGTTTTCAAAAATAATTCCAACAGAACTTTGTCATCGAGTTTGGCTTTGCACAAACTACGATATCTCTTCCATTCGTGGAGATGGTCCGATATATGAATGGCTAGTGTTTGTATGAAATGTGTAAGAAGCTCAATTCCTGAGTCATGGTTAATTGGGGGCTGGAAATAGGTAAGGAATGCAGTATCAAGGGCGCTAAAGGTTTTGTGTGATGCAGATGGTTGCTCGACATACCATTTCTCCACAGGCCCTCTCAGAGTGCGTTGAAATAGTATAATTTGAACGTTCTCATCAATGAAATTATTCTACAAACACCACAGGTGGAAATTCATTATATTATTTCTGAGTTCTTTCACTTGCTTCCCTTCAAATTTTAGTATATCAGAAAGGAGTTGCATGAGCATTAGGGGGCCAGTCAAGGCCATGTGCAATGGGGTCATTTTTCAAATTTATTAGATCTGGAAGATTTAGTGATGCTAAGGGTAACTGTGTATTGACCACCACCGTACATTGTTGAGAAAAAATTATTTAAATTTGATGATTTAGGGGAGGTGCCTCGGGAATGTTACCATGTGGCTTACCCTGATGGATATTTTTCTAACTCCCCAAAGGGGTACTGATCCTTTTACCTCGAGGGGCCGTAGGAGGAGTTGAGTATGGTGACCCTATGGGGGTTTCCACTGGTGTGGTGGTTGGTGACCCTTGGTGGTTTCCAATAAAAGATGCCCTAATAAAGGATGATCCAAAAATGGCGGCAGCGTGACACCCTCTATGCCTAAAAGGCAGGAAACCTATCACTCTTTCCTTTAATGGGGGGAGTATTAAGAAGCACCTATATCAACGGGGTCTCTTTGGGTCCCTTATGGCCTCGATTAGTGTAATATTTTTGTCATCTTTTATTTGGGAGGAAGGATGATTTCTATCAAAGAAATAATATAATCACATGCATAAAAAAAAGTGAAAAATGAAATGGTAATTTTTCTCTTTAACTTTAAACTATGTGATCAATCAAGCAAAAAATGAATTTTTTGTTTGTTTTGTGTATGATATTGAAATCCTATATAGACCTAATCATCATTACACTCTCATTGTAACTGGGCCTTGCGAAGATATCTTCTGATAGGTATTGGGGCCAACATCCCGAAAGAACTGGCAACACCTTCCAGCAGCAGAAGAATCGACCAAGGTAATGGTATGAGGATCGAGTGTTGCCTTCACAGTCACCTACTGTAGTGTGCGGCTTGAGCTGCTTCCTTAATGTTGTTATGTTAGCATTCCTTCTTTTCAAAATTTCCTCTGCTGCCTTTACATCACTGGGATTTTAGCCCATCTTGATCACCAAGTCTTCTAGTGATTTAATCTTGGTATCCTTGGCTAAGGATGAAATCCTTACCAACTTTAATTGTGTTTGTATGTTGTTGACTGATACCTGTAATATGGAGGCTGACATGTCAGCATTAGTTAAATTTGAGTACATCATTTCGCTAGTTTGTTTATGCATATCCATTTTGTCAATTGGATTAATCTGTTGTGCATCAAAAGAAACTGTAGATTCTTTGTAATTTGTTGGTGTCTTTGGCACTGGAACCTGTGCTTCAAGAAATGAAATCTTCATTTTCCCTTTCTCTGTATCAAAGGCTGAAAGAATGCTTTGTTGTGAGGTAGCTTTTTACTTCCAAAATTTGGTGTATGTGTTTAATTTTAGCATTCCACTCCTCTCTTTAATTACCTTGTATTTGGAAAAATGTTCGACTCAACTGTGTCCTAAGCCAATTTTGTTGTTTCAGCTGTATCTGGAGGATATTTTGAGGTTGAAAAATAGGGAGATCCTGTGAAGATATCACCTTCTCTTGTAGAACCATGTGGACCTATCATAACTATAGTTTCTTTTTGTTTACTTCCCTGTTGAAAGATTGGTCCTTAGTTAGTCTTTTGCTTCCTTTTTATATATTAGGAATTATTTGGCTTCAATTTTTGTCACTATAGAAGACACCTCTTCCCTTATCCCTTTCTCCTATTTTTCTTGAAGTGTAAGATTCTGATAGGTGGTTGCATATATAAGTTATTCTTCAGCTTTTTGTAGTGTGTTCTCCTCCCACTAACTTTGGTTCACGAACTGTTCTATTTTTGGCCTAGGAGTGTGGATGTAAGGATTTGTCCTTTGCTCCACTCTCAAATTTTAAATTAGGTCGAAAGGGTCATAAGACCAAGTGAAACTCAATTTGAAATTAATTTTCTTTAGGATAAAATATGCCTCTCTACCAGTTGTTCTGGTATTGCAAACAAATGGCCCAATTTGAGCTTTTCTTTTTAACTGTACCTTCTTTTTAGATGCAAAAAAGTGTAATTCATCCATGTGTATCATTTTTTTTATGGATTCTAATGATAAAATTATCATGGGAACAAATTTTGGAAGACTGTAGGGTGGAAATTCACACCCATAAACCCTGATATCAGTATAATTTTGGTATAAACACCAATCCCCTATCTTCACCTAGTCACTAAGATGAAAAACTCTCTGAATCTTTGATCATATTCTAGGTTCCACATCACTATTCAGTATACAAATAACTGTGTAAAGAAATTTATCAACATAATTTGCAAAGGTAAACTCGGTGGAGTTTTTCCCCACCAAGGAGGTCTAATGGATGACCGATTGTTAATTACCCTACTCATCCAACTTTTGCAAACAAAATGGAAACATATCTGCTTGATGATAAATAAACTAATATAGAGGTGTATTTGAAAGCCCCCTCAATATTAAACTTTATAAATTGGTCATGGATTTCCTCTGGAATAAACTCATTGTAATTAAAAACAGTAGGTTTTTCACCAGTTGTAAAAACTGACAAAAATCCTACAATAACTTCATCGATCCACTGGCCATAATGGTAAAAAAGTATACATGTAATGATGGAAATTATTTTTTTAGTCATATCTGGGAACATGGAGGATGAATATGGGGGGGTTTCTTGGGAAATTGAGCATCCTCGGGGAGAAAAACTTTGAAAATTTTGGTTCTTTGTGGAAAGGTCAAATTTTTGTAGAGTTATGTGAGAGAATCTACTGAAAGTGGTTTTAGGGAGTCAGGAGTTTGTAATTGTAGCATTTGAGAAATGGATTTTTCATTTATGGTGAGCAAAAATTCACCATTTTGGATGGAAATTTCTCTCTAGCTAGGGACATATATGTTCTAACATCAAGATATCATTTCAACGAAGTAATGGGTTTGTGGGAACATGAATTGGGACAGGGAGAATTCCCAATGGCCCAATTCATCGTTGAGGTCTAAGTACTTTTGCTTCAACCAACTGTGAAGTTCGAACATGCCGAATTGAGGGATGGTATCAGCAACTTTGTATTGCAGGTCGACTAGAGGGAGGTACTCAAGTTCAATGGACATAGGATTTTCTTCATGAGCCTTGGATTTGTTCTTGGGGGTTTATCCTTTAGGATACATTGTCGAAATAAAAGAGGTGAAGATTTTAGGATTACCTGGAAGAGGTAGGTGACAGTCGAATGTTGAAGCAGGGTCATTAATGGCGGTCTGATCGCAGTTGATTGATAATAGAATGGATGTTGGGACAACGTGGAACACTGTAAATTTTGTTTGGCCGTGATAATAGTGAAAAGAGGAGTTAAATGGTTTTACAGTGTTTAATATATAATTTTATAAATTTACCGTTGTGTTTTACTGTTTAACCAGGAGTGGGTTCGTTGACACGGGATCGAGAAACATTAATTAGTACAATGGTTGGCTGACGCGGATGGGAGGGTGTTGGGAGGCGGTTTCTTATTGGGAAGGGAAATGATAGTGGGAAAACGTTTAATGGAAGGGAAGTGGGATAGTGGAGTTTGTAGTGATGAGGTGGAGGATGATGAGTCGAAGAAGATAGACCATATTTGGAAGCAATGGTGGGGTCAGGGGATTCATCGTGGTAGACACTTATTGGTGTCGTAGTAGCAGAGTTTGCGGTCAAAAGAGAGATGAATTTCCGAGGGGGGTGCAAACTCTTGTGGCATTTCCATGTTACTTGGTAGGCCCCTCCATTTTGGACCCCCCCCTATTGAAAATGCAGCAAGATGATGGAGCTTAGTGAAATGAAGTCGCCTTCACTAAGTGGGCCCGCAGGCGAATTCTGGCGCAAAGTCTATTTTTAGACTATGTCTATTTTTAGACATATGGAGCATGGTCCAGGGGTTGCAATATGTTATTCTTGGAGTATTGGTCATGTTGGTAAAAATAGATGGACCTCTATTTTTTGACCTATAGGTCGAAGTCTATATTTAGACTGCCTATCCTAAAAATAAGGAAGTCAAATATTATTTACCCTTAATAATATTTGGACTATAAACTTCAGTTTACTCTCTTGGAGCACTTCAGTTCGAGCCTTGGAAGTGGCTCATGCATCTGACAGAGGAATTACGCTATTCCCAAAGGTTTGATGGCATCATGCATGGTTGACTTCAGTTAGGACTTCAGTGGCAGAAGTTTGGTGGAGTTAATGAGACAGCTAGTGGAGTTGTGTTCTGTTTATTTTAGTTGTACTAGTTGAGATTAGTTTAACTAGCTAATCAATTAGTTATGAGTGGAGTGAATTAAATATTATTTAATTCATTAATTAGTAACTCATTATTCAACTCAAGAACACATCAGTTCACTACAGTGCATGGACAGTTCAGTGGAGACCAGTGAAAGAGGTAGATGAAAGGGTGGAGTTAGCTATCGGTGGCGACATCAGTTGTGCATGAGATTTGCACCACACTTGGAGGAATTTCCCATGATGATTGCGCTGTCAAGCCAAGGAGATTCGAACCTTGGATCTCTATATAGACAGGCCATGATTGCGCAATAGAGGCAAGGCAATTAGTGGTGAGTTTTGAACCAATAACCTGTTCAAAACCAAGCTAGTTTGTGTGTAACTTTATGAGAAAGTACTGAGTACTTGTGAGGAGTATTGTACTGAGTTTGTTACATGATTTCTCCATTATAATATACAAAATAGCTACGGGGTTTTCAGCTATAAGCTTTCCCCATACATACTGTGTTAATGTGTATGATGAATTGATGTGCTATCGCTTGTTTTATTTCCGCATGTGTGATGATCTGAGTGGAAGAGATTATGTGTTACATATGAATTCGAATTGATATGTGATCAGGATAGTCTCGGTGGATAATTAATCATTATTCAGCAAATTTCTACATGGTATCGGAGCTATTGAAGCAGAGATTGATCATCACAATGATTACAAACTTATTTCGGTAGACAGAGTCTGCATGCGGGCCAGGTAGCCTCTGGATCCATCCTTTCTTTGAAAGGTGATATATCCAGTAAATGCCCCTGCAGTCGATCTCTGTGCTAGAAATAATTTGTTCTCACAGATCAAGGGCGATTGAGCTTTGAGGTGGAATTCGAATTTTGCAGCAGTTTTGTTTTCTTGGTGCCGGTGTTGAAAATGTCTTTCAACGGTTTGCGACTCGAATATGCTCTTGAAGGCAGTTCGAATTATGTTGCATGGAAGGATCGCATGGAGGAAATATTAGAAGATAATGGTCTGAAGGAGTTCGTAGATACGGATGTCCAAAAGCCCACTGATGCAGCTGAAGTCGATGCATGGCAAAAGAAGATGGCGAAGTGTCGAAGGATCCTGTTGGAGGGCGTCAAGGATCATATTGTATCCAGCCTACATGGAAAGGCTACTCCATATTTAATGTGGAAATCTTTGACGGATCTATTCCAGAGTAAGAGCGACCAAAGGAAGCTAGCGCTCAAAGATAAGCCCAGGAACATCAAGATGGAGAAGGGCGACAGTATCGCCAAATATCTCACGAAGTTCACTCAATGCAGAGATGAGATGGGAAGTGTGGGGGTGACTGTCGAAGACGAGGACATGGTCGACCTGGCTCTCCTTGGTCTTCCAAAGGCTTGGCACTCATATCAAGTTAGTGTCAATGGTCGGGAGAAGCTGCCGGGATGGGAGCGCCTTTGGGCAGATCTCATGCAGGAGGAGATAAGGAGGACTACTCGAGATGGATCTTCATCAAAGGGAGTTGATGAAGAAAACTGCGCTTTGGTTGCCAAAGCAAAGAAGGGGAAGGGTAAGAAAACCTCTCATTCTGGTGCAAAGGGCAAGAAGCAAGATATGGAGAAAGTGAAGTGTTTTCACTGCCATGATCACGGACATTATGCTACCAATTTTCCAAAGAAGAAGAAGAACAAGCAAGCGGGAAGATCTGCAGATGGAGAAGCTTTGGCTTCACAGTTCGAGCTTGACTTTTCACCGATCGCATGCTTGGTTTCAAGTGTGATGGAATCGGTGTGGTTCTTGGACAGCGGTGCGTCATTTCATATGACGGGAGATCGGGATTTGTTCTCAGATCTGGAGGACAAAGATTTGGGTGTGCACATCGAGATGGGCGATGATGGTAGATACAGTGCGACTGGTATCGGTACCATATCCTTTTAGAGGGAGTTTGGTAAACCCTTTGTATTGAGGGATGTCATGCATGTACCTGGATTGAAGAAGAACTTGATCTCTGTGGCGATGTTGGAGGATAAGGGGTATGATATGGTCTTCGGCGAAGGAAAATCCTTCCTGCGCAGTAAGACTACTGGAGAGACCCGGAAGATAGGGGTTCGAACCAAGAACCTTTATCAGTTGCAGGTAGATGGCTGCGCAGCTATGGCATGCAAGGCGGGAGAAGTGGTGAGCCGGGATGATGAGGGCGAACTGTGGCACAGGAGATTGGGCCACCTTCACCATGGAGCCTTGAAGATTCTGCAGCAGATTTCTACTGGGCTTCCTAAGGGCACCCTTGCGCAGTCAGATCAGTGCAAGGGATGTACTTTAGGGAAGTATGTGAAAGCCACCTTTCACGAGAAGGATAGTCGCGCCACGATGATCCTTGAGATATTTCACACAGACGTGTGTGGTCCTTTCTCAGTTGCTTTGACAGCAAAGCACAAGTATTATGTGATCTTTTTTGATGATTTCTCTCGAAAGTGCTGGATCTTCTTCATGCAGAAGAAGAGCGATACATTCGCGAAGTTCTGTGAGTTTAAAGCACTGGTCGAGAAGGAGTCGGGGAAGAAGGTGATTGCTCTCAGGAGTGATAACGGTGGTGAATTCATCTCGGCTGAATTCAAGGAGTTCTGCAGCGCAGAAGGGATTCGGAGAGAGCTCATCGCACCCCATAACCCACAGCAGAACGGGGTGGCTGAGCGGAAGAACAGAACGATCGTGGGTGCTGCACGGGCGATGTTGCATGATCGGGGCCTACCCCTTCACTTGTGGGCTGAGGCATGCAATACAACAGTGTATGTGCAGAACCGTTGTCCTCACAAGGTTCTTGGCATGAGTACACCGGAGGAGGCTTATTCTGGCAAGAGGCCTGATATTTCCCATTTGCGGATTTTTGATTCTCCTGTCTACATGCATGTGACGAAGGATGCGAGAAGGAAGCTGGATCCAACTGCTGAGGTTGGAATATTTGTGGGGTACACTGATACACCTGACAACTATCGGGTGTATTTGTCAGACAGTCGCAATACTGTTGTGCGACGGGATATAAAATTTCGGGAGGAGAAAGCCATGCAGTGTTCGCTTGAGAGGGAGCTACACTTGCATGCAGATGAGGAGCTGTTAGTTCCTAAGGAGGAGCTTCCGGATGTGGATCAGCCACAAGAGGAGGTTCAGGAGGTGAAAGAAACCACCCAGGCAGCGCCAACCATCAGAGGGCGCATGCGCACTACAGAAGCTGAGCGACTGGCTCGGGATGCAGAGAAGGTTGTAGGACCACCTACAGCACAGCGCAGACAGAGACAGTCACCGGATCGGTACACTGGATACATGGCTCTTGTGAGTCAATGTGTTGTGACGGGGCCATCCTCTTTTGAGGAAGCTGTGGAGGAACCCGCATGGGTTGATGCCATGATCGAAGAATATGATTCGATCGTCAGGAACAGTGCATGGGAGATTGTCCCAAGACCGGTGGGGAAATCAGTGGTGGGTTCATGATGGATCTACAAAGTGAAGCAGGCGGCTGACGGGAGTGTGGAGAAGTACAAGGCGAGATTTGTCACCCATGGCTTTTCACAGATCGAGGGGATCGATTATGAGGAGACCTTTGCACCTGTCGCAAGGTACTCTTCCATACGAACGATCCTTGCTCTCTCAGCGCAGATGGGGTGGCACATTCATCAGATGGATGTGAAGACTGCGTTCCTCAATGGAGTTATTGAGGAGGAGGTGTACATAAAGCAGCCTGAAGGTTTCGAGATCTTCAGCAGTGAGTCGCATGTGTGCCGACTCAAGAGAGCACTGTACGGGCTGAAGCAAGCACCTCGTGCTTGGTACACTCGGATAGACAGCTACTTCACCGGGCTTGGATTCTCCAAGAGTGAGGCGGATCCTAACCTGTACCAGATTGTGGTGGAGGGGAAGCTATTGATCATCGTACTGTATGTAGATGATCTGATTTTGACGGGTGATGAGCGGTTGATACTTTCATGCAAGGAGGATCTTGCACGAGAGTTTGAGATGAAGGACTTGGGCATCCTTCATTATTTCTTGGGATTGGAGATTTGGCAGCGCAGTGGAGGACTGTTTGTTTCTCAGGGCAAGTATGCCCGGGAGATTCTGGAGAGGTTCAACATGCAAGGCTGCAAGCCTGTTGACACTCCTCTTCCTGGTGGTTGGAGGAAGGAGGATGCTACTTCAGAGGAGGTAGTGGATGCCACTGTCTATCGACAGTTGGTGGGGTCGCTTATGTATCTGGTCAATACACGACCCGATATATGCTATGCAGTTAACCAGCTTTCGCAAGCTATGGTTAAGCCTACCAAGCTCTTTTGGAAGGCAGGCAAGCATGTATTGCGCTATATCAGAGGCACATCGGGATATGGTCTATGGTACAGACAGGAGGATGGAGCGAAGCTTTCTGGCTTCACTGATGCAGATTGGGCAGGGAGCCCAACGGACTGGAAGAGCACTTCTGGAGGAGTTTTCAGCATTGGGTCGATAGCAGTTTCTTGGTACAGTAGGAAGCAGAGATCCGTGGCACTCAGTTCAGCAGAGGCCGAGTACATGGTAGCTAGCTTGGCTGCATGCGAGGCTATTTGGATGAGGAAGATCCTCGTTGGATTGTTTGGGTTGCATTTGGAGCCTACAGTGATTTACTGTGATAACCAGAGTTGCATTAAACTCTCGGCTAATCCAGTATTTCATGATAGGTCCAAACACATCGACATCAGGTACCATCATATCATATATTGTGTTCAGCGGAGAATCATGATGCTTTCATATGTTCCCACGGAGGATCAGGATGCCGACATCCTGACGAAGGCGCTCACCAGGAGCAAGTTCGAATTCCACAGAGGGAGGATAGGGGTTGCAGATAATCCATATCTTGCTGAGAGGGAGTGTTGAAAATGCAGCAAGATGATGGAGCTTAGTGAAATGAAGTCGCCTTCACTGAGTGGGCCCGCAGGCAAATTCTGGCGCAAAATCTATTTTTAGACTATGTCTATTTTTAGACATATGGAGCATGGTTCGGGGATTCCAGTTTGAGATTCTTGGAGCATTGGTAATGTTGGTAAAAATAGATGGGACTCTATTTTTGTGACCTATAGGTCGAAGAGGTCGAAGTCTATTTTTAGATTGCCTCTCCTAAAAATAGGGAAGTCAAATATTATTTACCCTTAATAATATTTGGACTCTAAACAGCAGTTTACTCTCTTGGAGCACTTCAGTTCGAGCTACAGAATTGGCTCATGCATCTGACAGAGGAATTACGCTATTCCCAAGGGTTTTATGGCATCATGCATGGTTGACTTCAGTTAGGACTTCAGTGGCAGAAGTTTGGTGGAGTTAATGAGACAGCTAGTGGAGTTGTGTTCTGTTTATTTTAGTTGAACTGGTTGAGATTAGTTTAACTAGGTAATCAATTAGTTATGAGTGGATTGAATTAAATATTATTTAATTCATTAATTAGTAACTCATTATTCAACTCAAGAACACATCAGTTCACTACAGTGCATGATCAGTTCAGTGGAGACCAGTGAAAGAGGTAGATGAAAGGGTGGAGTTAGCTATCGGTGGCGACATCAGTTGTGCATGAGAATTGCACCACACTTGGAGGATTTTTCCATGACAATTGTGCAGTCAAGCCAAGGAGATTCGAACCTTGGATCTCTATATAGACAAGCCTGGATTGCGCAATAGAGGCAAGGCAATTGGCGGTGAGTTTTGAACCAGTAACCTGTTCAAAACTGAGCTAGATTGTGGGTAACTTTATGAGAAAGTACTGAGTACTTGTGAGGAGTATTGTACTGAGTTGGTTACTTGATTTCTCCATTATAATATACACAATAGCTGTGAGGTTTTCAGCTATAAGCTTTCCCCATACATACTGTGTTAATGTGTATGATGATTTGATGTGTTATCGCTTGATTTTATTTCCGCATGTGTGATGATCTGAGTTGGTTGAGTGGAAGAGATTATGTGTTGCATATAAATTCTAATTGTATGTGATCAGGATAGTCTCGGTGGATAATTAATCATTATTCAGCAAATTTCTACATGGTATCGGAGCTATTGAAGTTCAGATTGATCATCACAGTGATTACAAACTTATTTCGGTAGACAGAGTCTGCATGCGGGCCAGGTAGCCTCAGGATTCATCTTTCTTCGGAAAGTGAAAGGTCTGGTAAATGCCCCTTGCAGTTGATCTCTGTGCTAGAAATAATTTGTTCTCACAGATCTAGAGCGGTTGAGCTTTGAGGTGGAATTCGAAATTTTGCAGCAGTTTTGTTTTCTTGGTGCCAGTGTTGAAAATGTCTTTCAACGGTTTGTGACTCGAATATGCTCTTGAAGGCAGTTCGAATTATGTTGCATGGAAGGATCGCATGGAAGCAGTATTAGAAGATAATGGTCTGAAGGAGTTCATAGATACGGATGTCCAAAAGCCCACTGATCCTGCTGAAGTCGATGCATGGCAAAAGAGAATGGCAAAGTGTCGAAGGATCCTGTTGGAGGGCGTCAAGGATCATATTGTATCCAGCCTGCATGGAAAGGCTTCTCCATATTTAATGTGGAAATCTTTGACGGATCTATTCCAGAGTAAGAGCAACCAAAGGAAGCTGGCGCTCAAAGATAAGCTCAGGAACATCAAGATGGAGAAGGGCGACAATATCGCCAAATACCTCACGAAGTTCACTCAGTGCAGAGATGAGTTGGGAAGTGTGGGGGTGACTGTCGAAGACGAGGACATGGTCAACCTGGCTCTCCTTGGTCTTCCAAAGGCTTGGCACTCATATCAAGATAGTGTCAATGGTCGGGAGAAGCTGCCGGGATGGGAGCGCCTTTGGGCGGATCTCATGCAGGAGGAGATAAGGAGGACTACTCTAGATGGATCTTCATCAAAGGGAGCTGATGAAGAAAACTGCGCTTTGGTGTCCAAAGCTAAGAAAGGGAAGGGTAAGAAAACCTCTCATTCTGGAGCTAAGGGCAAGAAGCAGGATATGGCGAAAGTGAAGTGTTATGATCACGGACATTATGCTACCAATTGTCCAAAGAAGAAGAAGAACAAGCAAGCGGGAAGATCTGCGGATGGAGAAGCTTTGGCTTCACAGTTCGAGCTTGACTTTTCACTGATCGCATGCTTGGTTTCAAGTGTGATGGGATCGGTATGGTTCTTGGACAGCGGTGCGTCATTTCATATGACGGGAGATCGAGATTTGTTCTCAGATCTGGAGGACAAAGATTTGGGTGTGCACATCGAGATGGGCGATGATGGTAGATATAGTGCGACTGGTATCGGTACCATATCCTTTCAGAGGGAGTCTGGTAAACCCTTTGTACTGAAGGATGTCATGCATGTACCTGGATTGAAGAAGAACCTGATTTCAGTAGTGATGTTGGAGGATAAGGGTTATGATGTGGTCTTCAGCGAAGGAAAAGCCTTCCTGCGCAGTAAGACTACTGGAGAGACCCGGAAGATAGGGGTTCGAACTCAGAACCTTTATCGGTTGCAGGTAGATGACTGCGCAGCTATGGCATGCAAGGCTGGAGATGTGGTGAGCCGGGATGATGAGGGCGAACTATGGCACAGGAGATTGGGCCATCTTCACCATGGAGCTTTGAAGATTCTGCAGCAGATTTCTACTGGACTTCCTAAGGGCACCCTTGCGCGGTCAGATCAGTGCAAGGGGTGTACTTTAGGGAAGTATGTGAAAGCCACCTTTCACGAGAAGGATAGTCGCGCCACGACGATCCTTGAGAGAGTTCACACAGACGTGTGTGGTCCTTTCTCGGTTGCTTCGACAGCAAAGCACAAGTATTATGTGATCTTTGTTGATGATTTCTCTCGAAAGTGCTGGATCTTCTTCATGCAGAAGAAGAGCGATACATTCGCGAAGTTCTGTGAGTTTAAAGCACTGGTCGAGAAGGAGTCGGGGAAGAAGGTGATTGCTCTAAGGAGTGATAACGGTGGTGAATTCATCTCGGCTGAATTTAAGGAGTTCTGCAGCGCAGAAGGGATTCGGAGAGACCTCATCACACCCCATAACCCACAGAAGAATGGCGTGGCTGAGCGGAAGAACACAACGATCGTGGGTGCTGCACGGGCGATGTTGCATGATCAGGGCCTACCCCTTCACTTGTGGGCTGAGGCATGCAATACAGCAGTGTATGTGCGGAACCATTGTCCTCACAAGGTTCTTGGCATGAGTACACCGGAGGAGGCTTATTCTGGCAAGAGGCCTGATATTTCCCATTTGTGGATTTTTGGTTCTCCTGTCTACATGCATGTGACGAAGGATGCGAGAAGGAAGCTGGATCCGACCGCTGAGGTTGGAATATTTGTGGGGTACACTGATACACCTCACAAATACCGGGTGTATTTGTCAGACAGTCGCAAGACTGTTGTGCGACGGGATATAAAATTTCAGGAGGAGAAAGCCATGCAGTGTTCGCTTGAGAGGGAGCTACACTTGCATGCAGATGAGGAGCTGTTAGTTCCTAAGGAGGAGCTTCCGGATGTGGATCAGCCACAAGAGGAGGTTCAGGAGGTGGAAGAAACCACCCAGGCAACGCCAACCATCAGAGGGCGCATGCGCACTACAGAAGCTGAGCGACTGGCTCGGGATGTAGAGAAGGTTGTAGGACCACCTACAGCACAGCGCAGGCAGAGACAGTCACCGGATCGGTACACTGGATACATGGCTCTTGTGAGTCAATGTGTTGTGATGGAGCCATCCTCTTTTGAGGAAGCTGTGGAGGAACCCGCATGGGTTGATGCCATGATCGAATAATATGATTTGATCGTCAAGAACAGTGCATGGGAGATTGTCCCAAGACCGGTGGGAAAATCAGTGGTGGGTTCGCGATGGATCTACAAGGTGAAGCAGGTGGCTGATGGGAGTGTGGAGAAGTACAAGGCGAGATTTGTCGTCCGTGGCTTTTCACAGATCGAGGGGATTGACTATGAGGAGACCTTTGCACCTGTCGCAAGGTACTCTTCCATACGGACGATCCTTGCTCTCTCAGCGCAGATGGGGTGGCACATTCATCAGATGGATGTGAAGACTGCGTTCCTCAATGGAGTTATTGAGGAGGTGTACATAGAGCAGCCTGAAGGTTTCGAGATCTTCAGCAGTGAGTCGCATGTGTGCCGACTCAAGAGAGCACTGTACGGGCTGAAGCAAGCACCTCGTGCTTGGTACACTCGGATAGACAGCTACTTCCAGGAACTTGGATTCTCCGGGGTGGTGGATCCAAACTGTGGAATTGAGCCTAAGAGGGGAGAAAGCTATTGATCGTTAAGGCCTGAGCGAATTGATCATTGTACTGTATGTAGATGATCTGATTTTGACTGGCGATGAGCAGTTGATACTTTCATGCAAGGAGGATCTTGCACGAGATTTTGAGATGAAGGACTTGGGCATCCTTCATTATTTCCTGGGATTGGAGATTTGGCAGCGCAGCGGAGGACTGTTTGTTTCTCAGGGCAAGTATGCCCGGGAGATTCTGGAGAGGTTCAACATGCAAGGCTGCAAGCCTGTTGACACTCCTCTTCCTGGTGGTTGGAGGAAGGAGGATGCTACTTCGATGGAGGTAGTGGATGCCACTGTCTATCGACAGTTGGTGGGGTCGCTTATGTATCTGGTCAATACACGACCCGATATATGCTATGCAGTTAACCAGCTTTCGCAAGCTATGGTTAAGCCTACCAAGCTCTTTTGGAAGGCAGGCAAGCATGTATTGTGCTATATCAGAGGCACATCGGGATATGGTCTATGGTACAGACAAGAGGATGGAGCGAAGCTTTCTGGCTTCACTGATGCAGATTGGGCAGGGAGTCCAACGGACCGGAAGAGCACTTCTGGAGGAGTTTTCAGCATTGGGTCGACAGCAGTTTCCTGGTACAGCAGGAAGCAGAGATCCGTGGCACTCAGTTCAGCAGAGGTCGAGTACATGGCAGCAAGTTTGGCTGCATGCGAGGCTATTTGGATGAGGAAGATCCTCGCAGGTTTGTTCAGGTTGCATTTGGAGCCTACATTGATCTACTGTGATAACCAGAGCTGCATCAAGCTCTCGGCTAATCCAGTATTTCATGATAGGTCCAAACATATCGACATCAGGTACCATCATATCAGAGATTGTGTTCAGCGGAGAATCATAATGCTTTCATATGTTCCCACGGAGGATCAGGATGCCGACATCCTGACGAAGGCGCTCACCAGGAGCAAGTTCGAATTCCACAGAGGCAGGATAGGGGTTGCAGATAATCCATATCTTGCTGAGAGGGAGTGTTGAAAATGCGGCAAGATGATGGAGCTTAGTGAAATGAAGTCGCCTTCACTAAGTGGGCCCGCAGGCAAATTCTGGCGCAAAATCTATTTTTAGACTATGTCTATTTTTAGACATATGGAGCATGGTCCAGGGATTGCGGTATGTTATTCTTGGAGTATTGGAAATAGATGAGACTCTATTTTTTAGGTCGAAGAGGTCGAAGGCTATTTTTAGACTGCCTCTCCTAAAAATAGGGAAGTCAAATATTATTTACCCTTAATAATATTTGGACTCTAAACAATAGTTTACTCTCTTGGAGCACTTCAGTTCGAGCCTTGGAAGTGGCTCATGCATCTGACAGAGGAATTACGCTATTCCTAAGGGTTTGGTGAGCTCATGCATGGTTGACTTCAGTTAGGACTTCAGTGGCAGAAGTTTGGTGGAGTTAATGAGACAGCTAGTGGAGTTGTGTTCGTTTTAACTTAGTTGAACTAGTTGAGATTAGTTTAACTAGCTAATCAACTAGTAATGAGTGGAGTGAATTAAATATTATTTAATTCATTAATTAGTAATTCATTATTCAACTCAAGAACACATCAGTTCACTACAGTGCATGGACAGTTCAGTGGAGACCAGTGAAAGAGGTAGATGAAAGGGTGGAGTTAGCTATCAGTGGCGACATCAGTTGTGCATGAGATTTGCACCACACTTGGAGGAACTTCCCATGATGATTGCGCTGTCAAGCCAAGGAGATTCGAACCTTGGATCTCTATTTAGACAAAACTCGGATTGTGCAATAGAGGCAAGGTATAGCCTACTAGTGGTGAGTTTTAACTACCAATCTGCTCAAAACTGAGCTAGTTTGTGTGTAATCTTGCCAGAAAGTACCGCTGGCCTGTGAGGAGTATTGTACTGAGTTTGTTACTTGATTTCTCCATTATAATATACACAATAGCTGCGGGATTTTCAGCTATAAGCTTTCCCCATACATACTGTGTTAATGTGTATGATGATTTGATGTGTTATCGCTTGATTTTATTTCCGCACGTTTGATGATCTGAGTGGAAGAGATTATGTGTTGCATATAAATTCGAATTGTATGTGATCAGGATAGTCTCGGTGGATAATTAATCATTATTCAGCAAATTTCTACACCCCCCCCCCCCCCATGAATAAATCGTGAAAGAGCTCAGGCATCCCGAAAACGATCCCCAATCGTTGATCTGGATGGGGTGGATCGTAGTCATCGAAAAATTTTCTAATGTTACCACATAGCATATAAAATTTTATTACATTATGCAATTATCATGATCAGCTGTTTTGATTAAAAAAATATAATACAGACTTAATTACCCTCTAAAAATACTTATCTATCCACGGATGTTGCATTTCAATTGCAAGGCATTTTTTATTTTTTCTTTGGTTTTTTTCATTTTTTTTCTATAATCATTAATTAACCATGATTAAATAGTGTGGTTAACTTCACCTTTATTGTAACTAACCTAATTCAATCATGATTAAATTGTGTGATTGATTATTCACTAACCTAAACTAACATTATTTCAGCTCAATCACGTTTAAATAATGTGATTCAACTAGCTATTCTACTTCTCCTATTACAATGTGGCATTTTAACTAGCAGCACACTTTATTTAAAAATATATAAGTAACGATTGATGCATTTTTCCATTTATTGAGTGGAATTTAGGCTTTCTCACTCGTATAAACTTAATTTTTATGAGGTGTTTTCTTTTCTTTTCTTTTTCTCATGTTTTTTTTCACATAACTATTTTTTATCCCCTTTTGTTTATTATTTATTTTCTTTCTTTTTATTTTTCTTTTCTTTTTTTTGGAAATAAATTTTCAAAATGGAAAACTATTTACAACATATCATGTACAAAATTACACCTACAATAAAGTCATCCTAGAAAATATAGGACTCTAACATTGGCTCCAATGGGGGTGGCACTTTCCTTGTGAGGTGCCAAGAACTCTGTAGATCAGTAGCCTTTATCCATTGGGCATGTTGTCTTTATCTTCTGCAACTGAATCTGATCCATCGATTGTTATTTATAATGTAGGCAATCTATCATCATAAGCTTAGGGCCTTCTTTGCGGGCTTTAACTTGTGATGGAAACTGCCCTCACTCTTGCAAAAAAAAAATGAAATATGTACAATTTTTCTAAAGAAACCTTATTTATTCTGGAAGAAAGTAATGTTTAAGAATTATTACATTCACAGATCCACCAGGCAGTGCTCGTTCATTTAATTCCTTCAAGAAAAAAGCATCGTTGCCTCCAATAGCTTCAATATTGTATGGCTCTTTCCATAAACTATCAAACTTCCCATGCTTTCCTTTATCTTCATTCCTTGAATCCCATTTTAGCACCAAATATCCCATCTAGAAATCATCGAATTTTTTCCTTTTATATAAATATTTTTGACATTGTCCTGAATCAGTTGTCTCTTGTTTTAGGCCTCCTCTCTAGATTGTTGCAGTTGGATGGTCTGGTTGATTATTGTCTACAAATAATTTGTTTCCACTTGTGTTTCCTGCAATAATTTTAGTACAAGGGTTCCTAATTAAGTAGGAAAAATTGCATCAACCCCATATACTATTTGAAATGGAGACATTCCAATAGACCTTTTGTTAGTAATCCTGTCAGCCCACAGGGAATTAATCAAATTTTTAAGCTGGGATTTTTTATTTTCCTACAATATCTTTTTGATAATTTTTACCCAAAAAAAATTTGAAGACTCGGCTAATCCATTTCCTTGTGGGTAGTAGGAAGTGGAGTGTCCTAGTTTAATATGGTGTGTATAACAGAAATCCACTATTTTCTTTGATTTAAAGGCTACATCATTTTCAGTGATAATTTTATAGGGCACCCAAACCTAGAGAGAATATTACCATCTAGAAATTGGAAAACGAAAATATTTGTGGCTTCTCTAGTATGGATAGTTTCAATCCATTTTGTAAAGTAATCAGTGGCTATCAAGATCCATTTGTGTTGGCCTGAGGAGGTTAGATGAATTTTACCTATGAAATCTGGACCCCACTGTTGGAAAGGGACTTCAACTGAGATAGGCTTTAATGGTAAAGGTAAAATCTTTTTCTTTCCTTCAAAAATTTTGCATTAGTGGCAAGAGGTGACTTCCTTATGCATATCTAGAAATAAAGTGGGCCAGTAAAAACCAGCTCTTAAAATTTTATTGGTTGTGGTTTTCCAATATAAGTGTCCTCCACAGTCTCCTTCATGGAATTCCTATATGAATTCATCTGCTTCATCTTTCAACAAACAGTTAAGCAAGATACCTACATCATCTTTCCAATATAAATTTTGATCTAAAATACAGAATTTAATGGCTCTCAATTTGAGAAATCTTTCTTTATTCTTTGTTAAACCAGAAGGAGCTTGTAAATTTTTTAGTGCAAAAATGAATTCTATATACCATGGTGAGGTAGAAAAGGCTTATGATACTTTTGGAATCGTTGGCTCTTCCTGTTCATCAAGTGTAGCAAAAATATTGATATCAAGGACATCAAAGTTAGACTCGTCCATCAGTTTGGCCAATCCTTGACCCTTAATGAGTTTGGTTGGATTTATTTTAATTTCAAAATTAAGTATTATAGCAATCCATTTCCCTCTCCTTCCATCTGGGTCATCTTGTGTGAGAATATCCCTTACCACAGCAGCTAGAACAAATGAAATGATATGAGAATGTAAGATGTAAACCCTCAAGCCTTTAAATGCTTTAACCAAAGAAAATTCTTGCTTCTCCATGATATTTTACTTTAATTATGCATCTCTCAAATCTTTGCTAAAGAATGATATGGTTTTTTCGTGGTATTCATTGTTTTTTCTGCAATAAAATGATTGTAATAATATGTTTAGAAGCAAAAGACAAAATCATAAAATATTTAGTAAAGTTAGGACTTATCAAAATAGGAGCAGTGGTTAAAGCTAATTTTACTTCAATAAAATATTTCTTGGCTTCGGTATTCCATTTAATCTCAGACTCTCTTTTCAACATGTTTGTAATTGATCTTAATATTTCAGCCAAGTTAGGAATAAAACTTGTAAGAAATTTTATTCTTCCTATGAAGGATTGAACTTATTTATTGTTTCTAAGAGGATCAATTTTGAGTATGGCTTCAACTCTGTTGGGCTCAATTCTAATTCCTTATTTAGAAATGATATGACCTATAATTTTTCCCTCTTCTAAACCAAAAATATTTTTCTTAGTGTTCAGAGAGATACTGAATTTCCTGCATTTTTCAAAAAAAAATCTTAAATGTAGTAAATGTTCTTCATCTTTTTTTTAAAATACAGTGATATCATCTAGGTATATTTCAATGAATATATCAATTTCATCAACAAATTCTGTGTCCATTTCCCTTTGGAAAGTGGTTCCATCATTCGTAAGGCTAAAAGGCATTTTTACATACATAAAAGTGCCCCATGGTGTAGTAAATGTTATTTTGTGTTGGTCATCAGGATGAACTAGAACCTGGTTGTAACCTGAAAATCTATCTAACAAGGAGATTCTACTAGAACCAACTACCTTTTGTAATATGTGATCCATTTCAAGCAATGGATAATTGTCTTTTAGTGAGACTTTGTTCAAATTCCTAAAGTCTACACAGAGTCTAATTTCGCATGTTTTCTTCCTGGTTGGCACTAGGTTAGAAACCCATTTTGAGAACCTAAATGGTACTATGATCTTGGCATCATATAGTTTCTTCACTTCTTTATGAATCAGAGACAGTAATACTGGATTAACTCTTCTTATTTTTTTATTGAAAGGATTTTGGTCTTCTTTGATGGGTATGGTGTGCTTAATGATAGAAGTATCATAAGATTTTAATTCCTCATAACTCCATGCAAACACATCAGAGAATCCCCTAAGAAGTTCAATGTATTCCTGCTTTTCTTTAGGAGGCAAGGATTTAGATAGTTTTAAAATTTTGGGACTTTCTTGTGTTGCAATGTTACGGTATTCTACATTATCACCCACATGTTCAATTTTTAGTTTTTTAGCTACATCATTGAAATCAAAAATCTCTTCCAATGGTACCAATCCTATTGGTAGAACATGGTCTTTTAATTGTATAATTTCTAACTCTTCTTGATCATCATTTGTTTCATTTAATTCCATTTCTATTTTATTTCTATTTAAATCACTATCACTATCATTATCAATGTCTATATTTACACAATCAAATTCATCTTTCATATGTAAGAAATTTTCAATTTGCTCATCATTTCCAAAAACTTGCCAATATCTTACATTTTCAGGGACAGTTGTCTTATGTTTGACTTCCACCATAAGAAATTTTACAAGTACTAGCTGAAACAGCCAAGGCATCAGCTAAAATGTTCTGGCTTCTAGGGATAAAAGACAAATCGTATTCAATGAAATATTGTAGAAACTCTAAAACTGTGTTCTTATAGGCTCTTAATCTAGGGTGTTTAGTGGCATACTCACCCTTGATCTGCTTGATAATGAGCTTAGAATCCCCATGCACAAAAATCCTTTTAGCTCCTAATCTCTTTAAAATTTGCAGCGCTAAGATCAAAGCTTCATATTCATCTATGTTATTAGTGCACTGAAATTTTAGTTTATAGCCATGTCCTTTGGACAATTTTTTGATGAGTTCATGACAGAATAACCAACTCCTGCACCATCTTTACATACAACACCACTGAAATCCATATTCCAAAGAGCTTCTTCATCTACTTATTTTTTTTTGGTTTCAACTATTTGGTCTATTTTCTTGTTTTCAATCTTTTGTTGTGACCCTTCCTCTTTAATTGGTTTTTCGTTGTACATATTTAAGGAATCTATGTTAGAGTGCACTGAGTACAGGGGTTATTTGTTGGGTTTCTCTTTACTACTAACCATGTATTTCATCAAATTTTCTATGTATAACCTCCTTTTTTGACCAAAGACAGGAATGGTGGAATAGGTCATATCCATTTGCAAAATACCCTGTAACTTTGCTCCCCATGATCTTGACAGTAGCATCCCATACTTGGGTGGTATGTCTACTACTACAGTGTCCATGACTAGATTCTTGGTTGGTATTTGAACTAGAGTGACACACAGATCTTTAATCATCCCTACACATCTCACTTTACTAGAATCAAAAGAATATAAGTCTTTATAAGGTCTTGTGATGTCTAGTCCTAGTTTTTTCATGATAAATTTGGGCATTAAGTTATGGGAAGCACCAGAATCAAGCATTGATTTGTGTAAGATATTATCATGAATATTCAAGCTAATGTAAAAAGGTGGAACACTTCCATACTGGTATTTTCCTTTGACCTCGGGTCCAAAAAATAACTCAGGTCAGTCATCATTTAAATTAATTGTGTCTGTCCTTTCTGCTATTTTCAAGGCTTTCATGACTTGAGTCTTATAAACATCTCTAGTCACCAATTCAGTCAGAGGAATGGGAATTTTCACTTTAGCCAATCCAGTTTCAATGTTGAAGGATGTTTTTGATTTCTCAATTTCTTTGACATTTGCATCTGGTTTCTTGGGTATTTCCTTTTGAGAGTCAACCTTTGTTCGACTAGTTGAAGTAGCATCAAGTTTTATAGAGATTTCTTTTTGAGGATCTGTTTTTGTTTGACTAGTTGAGGGAGTATCTTTTTTAGTTTTGTTAGGAGGATTTTCAACACATTTATCGCTTCCTAAGTTATATTTTTTATGTAGCTCCATCATACCATTTAGATATCCTTGTTTGTATTACTCATATTCTAAAGGGTCTTGCTCATGTTGTGATAACAAAAACTAGTCTTCTTCTTATTTACTCAAGAAGATTTGATCTATCTCATTTATTCCAAATATATTTATCTGATCATCTTCAGGTTCCTCTATGAACTAAATTTCCTCATTACCATAGTTTTCTTGAAATGGAGGCCTAATTGCTGATTAGCAAGGCCTCTTTGTGTTGAGATTGCAACAAGATGATGAGCTTAGTGGAAAGAAGTCACCTTCACTAAGTGGGCCCGCAGGCTATTTTTGGCACAAAGTCTATTTTTAGACTATGTCTATTTTTGTACATGTCGACCATATTCTATGAGTTGCAGGATGCTATTTGTGGATGGTTGGTCAAGTTGGAAAAAATAGATGGACTTCTATTTTTAGACATATTGGGCGGAATCTATTTTTAGATTGCCAGTCTAAAAATAGATATGTCGAATATTATTAGCTCTTAATAATATTTAAACTATAAACATTATCTTATTCTCTTGGAGCACTTCAGTTAAGTGAACAGATGTGGCAAAGGAGCTGACAGAAGGAATTATGCTAATCCTAAGGGTTAAGTGGAGCTATTGCATGGATACTTCAGTTAGAACTCATGTGACAGAGTTTGGTGGAGTTGATTGAGTAGTTAATGGAGTTGTGTTCAGTTTAATTGAGTTAAACATAGTTGAGCTAGTTGTATCTAGTCTAACTTATTGATACACTAGTGAGAGTGGTTTGAATTAATTATTAATTAATTCACTAATTATAAACTCATTAATCAACTAAAGAATGCATCAGTTAACTTTAGTGCATGGACAGTTTCAGTGGAGACCAGTGAAGAGGTAGGTGAAAGAGCAGTGTGACTATCAGTTGTGACTATACTGGTGCATGAGTTTTCACCACACATTGATGGATATGCCAATGAGGATTGCGCAATACAATCCAGGTGATTCAAATTTAATTAAGAGCCATTCTTCAGCAGTGATTGAACAGTAGAGCCAAGCTATCAGGTGGCAGAGATTGGAGCATGTGATTTTCTAGATCGGACCTGATCAGTGTGTAGCAATTGCAGATTGTACTGAGAACTTGTGAGGAGCTTTGTATAACGATTGTTACATGATATCTATGAAATATAATATACATATAGTTGGTGGTTTTCAGCTTTAAGCTTTCCCATAAAATATAGTGTTCATATGTGTGATTATTTATGGTTTTAATGTGCGCATGCGATTGTTTTTATTTCCGCAGTTAATGATAAATGGTAGAAGAGATTTTGTATTGTGCATGAAGTTAAAATAGTGTGTGATCAGGAGAATATCGGTGTATAACATATCATTTATCAAATTTCTACATGGTATCATAGCAATATTGATCATTGGAGCAATTGCAAAACATTGAAGCGGTTGATTTTTGAGCTGGTGGAATTCGAATTTGCAGCAGTGTTTTCTTGGTGTCGAAGTTGATATGTATTTAAACTGATTGAGATTGGATTATGCCCTTGAGGGAAGCTCAAATTATATTGCATTGAAGGACAGGATGGAGGCGGTGCTGGATGACAATGGGTTGAAGGAGTTCATAGATGCAGAAATTCCAAAACCTACTTCTAGCGATGTTGCCGCACTTGATGCATGGAAAAAGAAGACAGCAAAGTGTCGAAGAATTATGTTGGAAGGTGTAAAGGATCACATAGTGTCCAGCCTTCATGGTAAGGCTTCTCCATTCTTGATGTGAAAAGCTTTGATAGATTTATTTCAAAGCAAGAGCGACCAGAGGAAGTTGGCGTTCAAGGATAAACTCAGGAACATAAAAATGGAGAAAGGCGACAGTATGCCCAAGTACCTCACGAAGTTCATCCAATGCAAGGATGAGCTGGGAAGTGTGGGGGTGACTGTATATGACAAGGACTTGGTGAGCTTGGCTCTCCTTGGGCTTCCGAAGAGTTGGCATTCCTATCAGGACTATGTCAATGGTCGGGAGAAATTACCAAGATGGGAGCGACTTTGGTCGGATCTTGTGCAAGAGGAGATAAGGCGAAGTACCAGAGACGGATCTTCATCAGAGAACTTAGATGAAGAAAATTACGCTTTGGCTGCCAAAGCAAGGAAGGGGAAGAGCAAGAATAATGCTTCTCAATCCGGTGTGAAAGGAAAGAAGCAGGACATTTCCAAGGTGAAGTGCTTTCACTGTCACCAACACAGACATTACACAACTAATTGTCCACAGAAGAAGAAAAATAAGCAGGCTACTAGATCTGTAGCTGGAGAGGCCTTAGCCTCACAATTTGAGCTAGAATTTTTGTTGATCACATGCTTGGTCTCAAGTGTGATGGGTTCATTGTGGTTTCTTGACAGTGGTGCATCTTTTCATATGACCGGAGACAAATATTCGTTTACTGATCTAGATGAGAAAGATCTTGGAGTGCACATCGAGATGGGCGATTATGGTAGATACAGTGCGATCGGTATCGGTACCATTTCCTTTGAGAGGGAGTCTGGTAAACCCTTCGCATTGAAGGAAGTGATGCATGTTCCAGGATTGAAGAAGAATCTTATCTTTTTGGCCATGTTAGAAGACAAGGAATATGATGTTGTCTTTAGCGAGATAAAGGATTTCCTACACAGTAAGGCAACTGGTGAAACCCGGAGGATAAGGGTTCGAGTTAAAAACCTTTATCAGTTGCAGGGAGATGGCTGTGTAGCAATGGCAGGCAAGGAAGAAGGAGTGGTGAGCCGGGATGATGGCTAGTTGTGGCACAGGAGATTGGGCCACCTTCACCATGGAGCTTTGAAAATTTTGTAGCAGATTTCTATCGGGCTTCCCAAAGGTACACTTGCGCAGTCAAATCAGTGCAAGGGATGTACTTTGGGAAAATTTGTGAAAGCCACCTTTCAGGAGAAGGATAGTTGCGCCATGACGATCCTTGAGAGAATTCACATAGACGTGTGTGGACCTTTCTCAGTAGCTTCGACAGCAAAGCACAGGTACTATGTGATATTTGTTGATGATTTTTCTCGTAAGTGGTGGATCTTCTTCATGCAGAAGAAGAGCGAGACATACTCAAAGTTTTGTGAGTTCAAGGCACTGGTTGAGAAATAATCGGGGAAGCAAGTGAAGGCTCTTAAGAGCGACAATGGTGGTGAATTCATCTCTGGCGAATTCAAGGACTTTTGCAGCGCAGAAGGAATTCGAAGAGAGCTCATAGCGCCTCATAACCCACAGCAGAATGGGTTCGCGGAGCGAAAGAATAGAATGATCGTGGGTGCTGCAGGGGCGATGTTGCATGATCAGGGCCTTCCCATACACTTGTGGGCTGAGGCATGCAATACTGCGGTTTATGTGCAAAACCGATGTCCTCACAGGGTACTTGGCATGATTACACCCGAGGAGGTGTTTTCTGGTAAGAAGCCTGATATTTCCCATTTGAGGATTTTTGGTTCACCCGTTTACATTCATGTGACGAAGGATGCTAGGAAGAAGATGGAGCCGACTACAGAGGTTGGGATATTTGTGGGGTACACTGATACACCCCACAACTATAATTTTTATTTTCCAGACAGTTGCAAGACTATTGTGTGACGGGATATCAAATTTCATGAGGAGAAAGCCATGAAGTGTTCGCTTGAGAGGGAGCCACACTTGCATGCAGATGAGGAGCTATTAGTTCCTAAGGATGAGCCTCAGGATGTGGATCAGCCATAAGAGGAGGTTCATGGAGTGGAAGAGACCACTCATGCAATGCCAACCATCAGAGGGCGGAAGCGCACTACAAAAGCTAAGCGACTGGCTCAAGATGCAAAGAGGATTGTAGGAACACCTACATTACAGTGCAGACAGAGACAGTCACCTGACCAGTATACTGAATAAATGGCTCTTATGAGCAAGTGTATCGTGACAGAGCCATCCTCTTTCGAGGAAGCTGTGGAGGATCCCGCATGGGTAGATGCCATGGTGGAAAAGTATGATTCGATTGTCAGAAACAGTGCATGGGAGATTCTTTCAAGGCCGGAAGGGAAATTAGAGGTGGGTTCGAGATGGATCTACAAAGTGAAGCAAGCAATTGATGGGAGTGTGGAGAAGTACATGGCAAGATTTTTTTCCTGAGGCTTCTCACAGATTGAGGGGATCGATTATGAGGAAACCTTTGCACCTGTCGCAAGGTATTCTTCCATACGAACAATTCTTGCTCTCTCAGCGCAGATGGGGTGGCACATTCATCAGATGGATGTGAAGATTGTGTTCCTCAATGGAGTGATTGAGGAGCAGGTGTACATAGAGCAGCGCAAAGGTTTCAAGATCTTCAGCAGCTAGTCGCATGTGTGCAGGCTCAAAAGAGTGTTGTATGGGTTGAAACAAGCACCTCGTGCTTGGTACACACGGATAGATAGTTATTTCACCGGACTTGGATTCTCCAAGAGTGAAGTAGATCCGAACCTATACCAGATTGTGGTGGAGGGTAAGTTGCTGATCATTGTACTTTATGTAGATGATTTGATTTTGACAGGTGATGAACTGTTGATACACTCATGCAAGGCTGATCTTGCAAAGGAGTTTGAGATGAAGGACTTGGGCCTCCTTCATTATTTCCTGGGATTGGAAATTTGGCAACATAGTGATGGAATGTTTTTTTCTCAAGGTAAGTATGCCCGGGAGATACTGGAGAAGTTCAACATGCATGGCTGCAACTTGTTGCTCCTTCCCGGTGGTTGGAGGAAGGAGGATGCTACTGCGCAGGTAGTGGGATGCCATTGTTTATCGGCTGTTGGTGGGGTCTATATCCTGTAAATACACGACCCGAGTTATGCTATGTTGCTTAACCATCCAGCCTTCACAAGCTATAGTTAAGTATTTTACTCTGCTCTTTGGAAGCTCTAATATGTATTGAGATATCTCAGAGGCACATCGGGATATGGATTATGGTACAGACAGTCGGATGAGGTGAAGTTGTGTGGCTTCACGGATGCAGATTGGGCAGGGAACCCAACGGACAGAAAGAGCACATCTGGAGGGATTTTCAGTATCGGGTCAACAATAGTTTCTTGGTACAACAGGAAGCAGAGATCCGTGGCACTCAGTTCAGCGGAGGCCGAGTATATGGCAGCGAGTTTGGCTGCATGCGAGGCTATATGGATGAGGAAGATCCTGGTTGGGTTGTTCGGTTCACACTTAGATCCTACTGTGATATATTGTGATAATCAGAGTTGCATCAAACTCTCGGTTAATCCAGTATTTCATGATAGATCTAAACACATTGACATCCGGTATCATCATATCAGAGATTGTGTGCAACGGAAGATCATGTTACTTTCATACATTCCCACGGAGGATCAGGATGCTGATATCTTGACGAAGGTGCTCACCAGGAGCAAATTCGAATACCACAGGGGCAGGATAGGGGTTGCATATAATCCTTATCTTGTTGAGAGGGAGTGTTGAGATTGCAACAAGATGATGAGCTTAGTGGAAAGAAGTCGCCTTCACTAAGTGGGCCCGCAGGCTATTTTTGGCGCAAAGTCTATTTTTAGACTATGTCTATTTTTATACATGTCGATCATATTCTATGAGTTGCAGGATGCTATTTGTGGATGGTTGGTCAAGTTGGAAAAAATATATGGACTTCTATTTTTAGACATATTGGGCGGAATCTATTTTTATATTGCCAGTATAAAAATAGATATGTCGAATATTGTTAGCTCTTAATAATATTTGGACTATAAACATTATCCTATTCTCTTGGAGCACTTCAGTTAAGTGCACGGATGTGGCACAGGAGCTGACAGAAGGAATTACGCTATTCCTGAAGGTTAAGTGGAGCTATTGCATGGATACTTTAGTTAGAATTCATGTGACAAAGTTTGGTGGAGTTGATTGAGTAGTTAATGGAGTTGTGTTCAGTTTAACTGAGTTAAACATAGTTGAGCTAGTTGTATCTAGTCTAACTGATTGATACACTAGTGAGAGTGGTGTGAATTAATTATTAGTTAATTCACTAATTATAAACTCATTAATCAACAAAAGAATACATCAGTTAACTCAAAGTACTACAGTTAGATCTCATTCATGTATTAGTGATGTATTGGAACAGCTTATGAGAACAAGATTGACTGTAATATTCGATGTGAGTAAATGACATAAAACATGATGCAAGAGAATAAACTCAGAAAACTGCCTAAGTTAAGAACAAAACATAGTTAAAGGTTACTTATCTAGAAAATATGCAAAGGCCTTTTCAGATAGTAGGGGCCCTCTACCATCAGATTGGCACATGAATCCTTAACTCCTTAAAGTTGCTTCAGATCATGCATCAAAGTTATACTTCTTTCATTAGAAGAAAACGCTCAGAAACAGAGTATCACAGTCTTTGAAAACTAAAAACAAAACATCAACTAACTGTTTCTCGGTTCACCGAGTTATTTTTATAAGCAACTACATAACTGACATTTAGTATAAATAGGCATAGGTGTCTTTTATAATCAAAATCAAACTAAAACTCCTGTTGAAGACTCGTATTTTGTTGAAGACACCTCAAGAGTCCTTATCCTTATAGAAGTTTTCTTCTTGGTTTTGGCTTTGTCCACGTGCATAACCACTTCCAGATTTTTGCTCAACCCTCGTGGAGGACAAGGAATGATGCAGGAGAGTTTTGGAGTCTAACCATATACGTCTTTCCCTCAAATGACACCTGTAACCTGTTTAGAAACAAAGATGGCTACGAAACATATGATTAGCTACAGAATGACTGCATTCTGTAGCTAAGTCTGCTCAGAAATCACTACGACAACAAAACCACAAAATTATAATAAGTCAGTCATTGCATGTATTCGTAAAGTGATTTTAATCATTCTTATTGATATTTTAGGCCTATAAATGATAAAGGATAAATGGAATGAAGTGTATTTTGGCGAAAAGAAAAGACATTTTTAGGGCTCAACATACCCCCACTGCAAAACTTTTGCATGTCCTCATGCAATCAATCCATGTATTCTGAAACTTCAGCCAGGACATCTAGCTTCCTTTTTCTGCTTTTCTTGGTGTTCAATGGCATCTTAGGCTTCCTTATGACAAATTTGAACCTCAGATTTATAAGTGCCCTATTCAATTTCTTGTTTTTCTTCTTCAGCTTCTCACTAGCCTTATACAATTTTTTCATTTGCAGAGATAGAGTTGTGTTCATGTCACTTTTCAGTTTGACTTGTTCCCTTAAAATTTCATTTTCATTTTTTATATGCCTATTGAGTACTTCCAATTCATATTTGTCTCTTTTCATCATTTCAATTGAAGGTTCTTGTGGACTAGGAGTTCTTTCTTTGTTTTCTGAGGTTCTTTTTTCTAATGATTCAACATAATCATAGATATGTTGTTGGGCTAGATCTACATCCGGAGTTTCTCTATCAGGATCTTCTTCATACTGGTACTCAGGAGATCTGTCAATTGGTGTCTCTTCATCTTCAATATCTATGATTCATGTTTTCTTAACTCCTGTCTTCTTCAGTATGCCTTTAAGCCTATGACTTATTCTCAGTTTAGATGGTCCCTCACCTTTATCTTTAGCATCCTTTCTTGTTACCTTTTCCTTTTTGAGCTGTTTCTTGATTTTGGCCAATTTTTTAGAGACAATTTCCTCACTATCTTCTTGCGTTGATTTATCAGTTTTAATTTCAATAGATTTGGCAACTTTTCCCCTCCTGCTTCTTCTTACAAGTTTTTCTTCAAACAGGGTTTCTTTAGGCTCTTCAAAATGATTTCTCAAGAATAATTCATCCCAACTATCCCCTATCTTCTTCAAATGATGCTCATGATGATATAAGGGTGGTTTCTAAGAATTGAATCCTTTTTTGGACATTAGAAGCCATCCTTTTTAGAATATTGAGCAAGAAAAAGGGTAGATTTATCTCTTCATCTAGGAAATTCATCATAAGTCTAATGTGATAAACAGATAAGGTGCCAAATCTCCCTTCACAGGTTATGAACTTTTGTAGAATTAGCAACATATTTCTCCATTTATTTTTCAAGGCTAAACTAGGAATGCCTTTCTTGAATACTGAAATGTCCATACCTGGTGTTTTTAGCATCTGTCTCCAGGCTTCATTGTGAAATTCTTTGTTTTTAAACCATCGCTCACCTTGCCTCGGCAACTCTGTTGCTTCTACTATGAAGGATTCCATGATGATGAATTTAATATCGCTAATTTCGACCTCTGACCCATTGAATGACCGGGCAAATGACTTGGTGACCTCCTTGTGAAATCTATTGAACTTCTCCATAAACTTTAGCCATCCAACCTGCTGTAACATCTCTTTAATCTGAGGGTAACCCTCTAGATATTTAGTTCCGACTGGTTCTGATCTTACAATAAGACCCATTGCTTCTTTTCCTTAGCTTCAATTTACTGCTTTGTTTATGCTCTCCTGTTTGAGGTAAAAATGGTTGTAGAGGGTTGTCTTACCCTAAAAATGCCTTCTCATTTTCTGCAGACAGGAATTGGCTACGGAATATAATGCATTGAGTGGATACGGAATGAGTGAAATACGGTAAGGGTAAATCATAATAATGATTGAGTTTGAGATTTTGTCATGGAGTAAAATACCACGGAGAAATATCATGAATATTTTCAAAATCATCAATGAATGTTTCGGGTTAATTACGTGACCTAATAGGTCACTTCAAGTACTCACCGTTAACTTCTAATTAATGATGATTTGATATAGAGTGGAATGGAAGGGATTTGTTCAAGGATTTTATGATAGGCTTGATCAATTCGAATAATCAAAATAACTTTATGAAACATACATATGACTTAACCATACTATATCTTTCATAATTTTCTATCATAATAATTTCACACACAATTTTACCTTATCCCTTCTTTTGATTTTTGCTGCTTTAATATGCTTTGTCTTTCCTTTGAAAATTATTGATCTTTTAGACTCCATAATCCTTTTGATTTTTCTTGCTGAAGTAGGTTTGTAGGATCAATTGGCTGCTGAACAAGTGGCTACTAAATGGTTGGCTACAGAAAAGATGGCTGCAGAATAGTTTGCTGCAAAAAATATGGCTGCAGAATGTACCTGTAAAAGCTTTGAGACATGGAATTAAATGATTTGAAATATGGATGGAATGAAGTATTAAATGAAATGAAATGGATCATGAAATATAGTGGAATGAAGCATGAATGAAGTGAAATATGATGGAATGAAATGGATCATAAATGTGAAGTGGGATGAAATATGTAAAGTGAGCCTGCAACTTATGATCTTGTAATACTTGATTGCAGAGAAAAAAAACAATTTTTAAAATCTGAAATGAAATGAGATGAATCATGAAATGGAGTGGAATGAAGTGAGATGTGATGGAATGAGATGAATCATAAATTTGGAATGGAATGAAATATGAAAAGTGAGTCTACAAATTATAATTTTATGATACTTGAATGCGGAAAAGAACAATTTTGAAAAGCTAAAGTGTCAGAAGGATTCAGATTTTCACTTTATCTTTTCTGTATAAACATGCTAATCAATGATTAGTTTTCATGTTTATCCCTGTTTTTTTTTTTTTTTTAAGCATTTGATTACAGAAAATACAATTAAGTTGATGAAGAAGAAGGATTCTTCTTCATTAACTTCACATCACTATTCTCTTGGAATCTCTTGACAAATTCTTCTCTTGAAAGTGGCTTATGATACAGTTTTAATCTATGACCATTTACAAGAAAAGTCACCTTATCTTCATCTATTGTCCTGATTTGTATTGCTCCATTGTCAAAAAATTTCACAATTTCATATGGCCCAAGCCAATGTGTTTGGAATTTACCTTGAAAATATTTGAAATTTGAATCAAACAAGAGGGCCCAGTCACCTTCTTTGAATTTCTTTTCCTTAATGTACTTATCATGCCATCTAGTCCTTTTTTGTTGGACTAAATTTGTTCTCTGGATTGCATCCTATCTGATCTCATCCAATTCATTAATCTGCTCCAATCTGTGCTTTTGTGCCCCTGTTATATCAAGTCCTAGCTGGACTACCATTTTAAAAGTTTTAATCTGAAACTCTATGGGAAACAAGACTTGTTTTCCATAAAAAATTTCATAAGGGGTATGACCTGTTTTGCTTCTCCATGTAGTCCTATAGGCCCACAAGGCTTCAGGAAGCCTGTCTACCCAATCTCTTCTATGTAAATGAACAAGATTTGTTAGGATCCCTTCAATGACCTTATTGGTAGATTCCACTTGGCCATTTGCTTGTGGATGATAGGGAGTAGATTTTCTGTGTCTGATTTTGTACTTCTCTACCATTTATTCCACCAACTTTGATGTGAATTGAGCTCCTTGATCTGTAACAATTTCTCTTGGGACACCAAAACGAGTAAAAATATCCTCAAAAATAAAATTAACTACAGATGCTTCACTAGCAGAAAGTAATGGCTTGGCCTCTACCCATATGGTAACATAATCAGTGCAAACTAATATATATTTCTTTTTTCTTGATGGAGGACTAATAGGTCCTACAAAATCTAAAGCCCATTTCTCAAAAGGTTCAATATGTACCTAAGGCTGCAATGGCATCTCACCTGAAGGAGAAGGTTTCCCTACCCTTTGGCAGTTGTCACACCTTTTGACATACTCCTTATCATCTTTAAAGAGGGATGGCCAATAGTATCCTAAATTAAGGATCTTATAAGATGTCCTTTTATCAGCAAAGTGTCCACCACAAGTTTCATCATGACATGCCTTGAGGATCTCAAGCATCTCATCTTCTCGAACACATCTCCTAATAATAAAGTCTAGACCTGTTTTGTATAACTCATTAGCAACCCATGAATATTTTTCACTGTCATAAATGATCTTTCTTTTATCTCTTGCATTCATAATTGAAGGAAATTTCCCTGAAACTAGATAATTGGCAATGTTAGCAAACCAAGGAGTTTGAGTAGAAATTGCAAAAAGATATTCATCAGGGAATTGATATTCAACTAGAGAATTGTCTTTAATGTTTTGGAGTCTAGATAGGAAATCAGCTACTGTATTTTGTTTTCTAGGCCTATCTATAAATGGTGATGTTAAATTCCTGTAAAAGCAATAACCATCTTATGACTCTGCCATTAGTAATTGATTTGTTCATTAGATATTTAATTGCAGAGTGATCTATGTGAACAAAAGTTTCATAGCCTGTTATATAGTGTCTGAATTTATTTATGGCATGAACAACAGCTAAGAACTCTTTTTCAGTTACAGTATAATTTAACTCCGAAGGGGTCAAATTTTTACTTTTATAGTAGATGGCATAAGGAATCAGGTATTTTTGTCCCAATACAGCTCCTAAAGTTGTATCTAAGGCATCTATTGAAATATGAAAACATAATTTCCAGTTAGGTCCCCTTAAAATAGGTGCTTCAGAGATTTTTGTTTTCAAGGTCTCAAAGGCTAACTGGCAATCAGGATTCCACTTGAATTCACAGTCCTTGGTAAGTAGTTTGAAAAGTGGAGATGCTATCTTGGTGAAGTTTTCTATAAATATTTTGTAATACCTTGTAAATCCTAGAAAACTCCTAACATATTTTTGACAACTTGGAACAGATAAGTTAGAGATGACTTCAACTTTTGACTCATCAAATCTAATCCCATCTCCTGAAATGTGATTCCCCAAAAAAATCCCTTCAGTAAACATCATGAAACACTTCTCATGACTTAGTGAAATATTTGCTTCTTTACATCTCTTTAAAACTTTTTCCAAGTTTTCTAAGGCTTCTTCAAATGTGTTTCCATAGACTGTGAAATCATCCATATATACGTCTACACAGTCATGTATTAGATCTGAAAAGATTCCTAGTACTGCCCTTTGAAATGTTGCAGGTGCATTACATAGTCCAAATGGCAATACTCGGTAAGCATAGGTACCCCAAGGATAGGTAAATGTGGTTTTGTCTTGATCTTCAAGTGCTACTTGAATTATATTATAACCACTAAACCCATCTAAAAATGAGAAGTAATTTTTTCCAGCTAATGTATCTAACACCTGATCTATGAAAGGTAGGGGGAAATGATCTTTATGAGTAGCTTTATTTAATTCCCGGTAGTCAATACATACCCTGCATTTACCATTTTTCTTTGGCACAATTACCAAAGGAGAAACCCACTGACTATCTGAAATGGGATAAATAAAGTTTACATTTAAAAATTTCTGCAATTCTTCTTTAACAATCTCCCTAAGGTTTGGATTCATCCTTCTCTGAGGTTGTCTGATTGGTTTACAATTTTCCTCTATGTAGATGTGATGAGTGCAAGTCTTAGGGCTTATCCCTTTCATATCAGTGTACTCCCATGCATATGTAGAAGAATGTCTCTGTAATATTTTGACTAGTTGTTCTTGTTGAAATTTCTCTAGGTTCTTGTTTATGTTTAAAGTTTTACCTGGAAATATCTCAACTATAGAGCTACCAAATTTATCCATGGAGTAAAGAGACATATGTCTTGATGATAAAAACTCAATGTTGGATTCTTCTTGAAATTTTTCATGTTTGTATTCTGAAGAGGATTCAAAATTTTCTAAGGTATTTAGAATCTGGCTATCTTCACTAATTTCTGAAATTGTGAAGAGAGGTTGTATGTCTTCTTCATCCTCAATCCATTGAGTATCATCTAACTCTGTAATTGTTCTTGCTGGAGGATACAAGATAAATTTCTTGGTTGAACTACCATCATAGATTTACATATCACCGGATCTACAGCTAATGAAAGCATCAGTTGTAGCTAACCAAGGTCTTCCTAATATAATATGATGTCATCCTAGATTATTTTTAGGAGTTAGGATCATATAATCCACAGGTTACTCCCAAGAATGTAAGGACACTGGAATGTCTTCTATTACCCCGTGAGGTTTAATCACAGATCTATCTACTAATTGTAATAATGTGGGTGTAAAAAGAAGATTAGGAAGTTTTATTTTATCCATGATTTGTCTACTCATGATATTGATTGCTGCTCATAAATCAATAAGTGTGTTTTGGATCTCAGTTCCATTGATGTGTATCTTAACAACTGGATTTCCTGGGTCTAGATACTTTGGAATAGCAATCTTGCCCATCATGATGTCTACTATTTTTCCTGCCAGTTGAATTTTCTTCGTTTCTATTATTCTTTTTCCTGTTTTTTTCATGCTCAACTCCTTTATTGTCTTTGCTAAGATTGGAATTTCCTTGATAGCTTGTAATAATAATGGAATCTTAATACAAACATTTCTTAGCTCATCTAGGAAATCATAATTGGGCACCATAATTTTTTTCTCTACACCCTTATCAATTTGTAATCTTTCTGGAAAGGGAGGTGTAGCGGTGAATGTTGATGGTTGCTCCAATATAGGAGTTGAAATTATTGATTCTTTTTGTTTTGATTTTTCAATATTTGGGTCTTGAAAAGATGTGCTCTCTTCAATACTTTTATTTACCCATAGAGAATCTTCCTCAGAGTTTTTTTTCTCTTGTATGATTACAGAAGGTTTCTTCTTTTCAAGTATTCTTCCAAACCTAAGTTGAACACAATTAAGGGCTAAAGGAGTAATCAAATAGGTTGGGAACTGTTGGCCTTCTACCATGTATGTGTTCTGAGGATTTTTATTGTTGGGGTTTGGTATAGGTTGGGCAGGTAACTGATTTTCTTTCTGAGGAAATGGTAATCGAAGTGGTGGATTTTGATGTTGTGGATTTTGTTGAGGGTTTTTTTGAGGATTTTGTTGAGGAGGGAAATTTGGATATGGTGGATAAGATGGTGGATATTGATAATACTGGGAGTATCTTCCATAGGGATTTTGTGATCTTTGTGCCCAAGTTTGAGATTGATTTTGGAATTGGGGCCAAGGTTGCTGCCAGGAATTCCAATTTGGTGGGGTTTGATTATATATCTGATCATTGAATCCTTGTGTTTGAGGTCCTTTCCAAGGCCTCCTAGAGATAAAATTGAGAGATTCTGTGGAATTTGTAGGGGTTTCTTCTTGAAATACAGCTTTAAGACTAGGAAGTGAAGGAAAACTCTTGGTCTCATGTTTTTCTGAACAAATTACACAAGTCTCTACTATTTTTGCATCCAAAGGGCACTCTCTCAAGGCATGATTCTTTCTAAATTTGGGACAAAAGATTGCTAAGGCATCAAATTTAGCTTTTTTCTTGTTTTGTAACTTAAGGGTGTCTATTTGTTCACTAAGACTCCCTAAAATGTCAAATTTTGAATTCATCAAGCATATGTCCTATTTCTGCCCTACTTATTGTTCTAGAAGCAGACTTACTTGCCCTTGCAAGAGCAGGGTCTCTTGGTCCTTTTAAAGTTTTAGATTTCCCTCTTGAAAGGTTGATACATAATTCAGCTATTTCAGGTAATGTGAGCTGAGATATATCTCCTTTTCCCATCATATTAAGGATATCTAGCCATTCATCCCTAATTGTCTTCAACAAGAGATCTTTAAAAGTATCTTGGTCTAAGTTTTCCATTTTTTCTCTCTTGATGTTATAGTTAAACCTTTCCAACAAATCTTCCAGATTTTCATCCTCTTTTTGTACCATTTTAAAAACTTCCTCCTTATGATTGATTGGCATATAGTAATCCAAATACCTCTCTAGAAATTCCTGTTTCATGTCTTCCCATGTCCCAATATAACTATTGATTAAACTCATAAACCATTTTAATGCTGCTCCTTTCAATGTTGAAGGGAATAGTTTAATTTTTTGAGCATCTTGTAAGTAATCATAGGTTCTACATAGGACTTCAAATTCAAATAGGAAGGTTTCAGGATCTTCACTTTTGAGTCCATAAAAGTTTGGAAGGACAGAGGGTGAAATATTTTTCATATTTGCATTGGTTTCTTCATTTCCGAAAAGAGCTTCCCATTTCCCTTCTACCTCTTCCTCTGCCTCCTTCTTCACCTCTAACTCCTTCTCCTTCTGCACCTCTACCTCCTTCTCCTCTACCTCTACCTCTACCTCCTCCAAATAGTGTATGTTCCCCATTAAAGACTCCTCCTCCCCCTTCTTCTGCCATGGTTGATTCTTCTGTGGAAGTGAAAAAGTTTATGTCTCTAGCAGGGGTCCTTGAATCTTCTTCTAAGACAGGTTCAGTGGATGAAGTGGAAGGTCTCTCTGATGGAATATCTGATCTTAAGTCTTCTGGAAGTCTATGATCAGTATAGTATGGAATGTAGGTTTGAGTTGGAGGTGCGCTGCCTCTTGGTCTTGGTGGAACAAGTGGTGTTCTAGGAATCAAGCTTCTGCTTCTTATAAATCTACCCCTTGAGTCTCTTTCTCTACGCATATCATTGTTTTTGGGAGGTAAGAAATAAGGCTACCTAGTTACACTTCGCCGACAACGGTGCCAAAATGTCTAGTCAACTTAGTGTTCCTAAATTGATATCATAAATTGTCAACCAGGGCTAGTAAATTGTTGAAGTGAAGTGCACCATATGTGCCTAGGTATCTTCTTCCTACTTCGTTGTGCTTAGTTTTTTTCTAGTGTTTTTTATTTTGTGTTTTTATGCTAAGGGGAAAAACTAAATTACTAGCAAAGAGAAGTTACTGATCACACTAAAACAGAATAAAATCTACACTAAACTATGAATGGTACCAAGAACAGAGAATGCTAATCCACAGATTGTAAAGCTGCTAAGAAAAGTAACTCATAACATTAAACTTAGTCCAATTCATTTCATTAGAGGTATGTTGGAACAAACTGAGAAAAGGATTATTTTTTATGTAATGAGGTTCTCTTAGTAAACAACAACTTAAAACATCACAGAGAAATCTTATTCGTTGTTAGAAATTTGCTGGAACATTTTGAGAAAAAGATCATCTATAACATAGTAAGGAACCCTATGCTAAAATAACTTATGACACTAGAATTAACTCATTCTGCAACTCACAATGTTACTATTAAGTCTCGTTCAAGGATTAGAGATTTCTTGGAACAACTTGGGAAAAAGACTATTTGTAAAATCATGAGAATCTCTTACATAATTGCATAATAGTCAATAACTCAAAATAATATAACTAATTCTCGTTCATATAACAGTTATGGATTAGAATATTTTGAGAACAAGAGTAGCTTATAAAATAATGAGGATCTTCTAAATCTAACTAACAGGACTGAAATGCAATTAACAGAACTAAGATGCAATTAACCAAAGTACTACAGTTAGATCTCATTCATGTATTAGTGATGTATTGGAACAGCTTATGAGAACAAGATTGACTGTAATATTCGATATGATTAAATGACATAAAACATGATGCAAGAGAATAAACTCAGAAAATTGCCTAAGTTAAGAACAAAACAGAGTTAAAGGTTACTTATCTAGAAAATATGCAAAGGCCTTTTCAGATAGTAGGGGCCCTCTACCATCAGATTGGCACACGAATCCTTAACTCCTTAAAGTTTCTTTGGATCATGCATCAAAGTTATACTTCTTTCATTAGAATAAAATGCTCAGAAACAGAGTATCACAGTCTTTGAAAACTAAAAACAAAACATCAACTAACTGTTTCTCGGTTCACCGAGTTATTTTTATAAGCAACTACATAACTGACATTGAGTAGAAATAGGCATAGGTGTCTTTTATAATCAAAATCAAACTAAAACTCCTGTTGAAGACTTGTGTTTTGTTGAAGAAACCTCAAGAGTCCTTATCCTTATAGAAGTCTGCTTCTTGGTTTGGATTTTTCCATGTGCATAACCACTTCCAGATTTTTGCTCAACCCTCGTGGAGGACAAGGAATGATGCAGGAGAGTTTTGGAGTCTAACCATATACGTATTTCCCTCAAATGACACCTGTAACCTGTTTAGACACAAATATGGCTACGGAAAATATGACTAGCTACAAAATGACTGCATTCTGTAGCTAAGTCTGCTCAGAAATCACTACGACAACAAAACCACAAAAGTATAATAATTCAGTCATTGCATGTATTCTTAAAGTGATTTTAATCATTCTTATTGATCTTTTAGGCCTATAAATGATAAAGGATAAATGGAATGAAGTGGATTTTGGTGAAAAAAAAGAAATTTTTAGGGCTCACCACCAGGGACGGATCTTCATCAAAGAACTCAGATGAAGAAAATTACACTTTGGCTTCCAAAGCAAGGAAGGGGAAGAGAAAGAATAATGCTTCTCAATCCGGTGTGAAAGGCAAGAAGCAGGACATGTCCAAGGTGAAGTTCTTTCACTGTCACCAACACGGACATTACGCCACTAATTGTCCATAGAAGAAGAAAAATAAGCAGGTTGTTGGATCTACAGCTAGAGAGGCCTTAGCCTCACAGTTTGAGGTGGATTTTTTGTTGATCACATGCTTGGTCTCAAGTTTGATGGGTTCAGTGTGGTTTCTTGACAGTGGTGCGTCTTTTCATATGACCAGAGACAAAGATTTCTTTAATGATCTGGATGAGAAAGATCTTTGAGTGCACATTGAGATGGGCGATGATGGTAGATATAGTGCGACCGGTATCGGTACCATTTCCTTCAAGAGGGAGTCTGGTAAACCCTTCGTATTGAAGGAAGTGATGCATGTTCCAGGATTGAAGAATAATCTTATCTCTGTGGCCATGTTAGAAGACAAGGAATATGATGTTGTCTTTAGCGAGGGAAAGGATTTCCTGCGCAGTAAGGTAACTGGTGAAACCCGAAGGATAGGGGTTCGAGTTAAAAACCTTTATTAGTTGCAGGTAAATGGTTGCGCAGCAATGGCAGGCAAGGCAAAAGGAGTGGTGAGCCGGGATGATGGCGAGCTGTGGCACAGGAGATTGGGCCACCTTCACCATGGAGCTTTGAAAATTTTGCAGCAGATTTCTACCGGGCTTCCCAAAGGTACACTTGCTTGCGCAGTTAGATCAGTGAAAGGGATGTACTTTGGGAAAATTTGTGAAAGCCACCTTTCAGAAGAAGGATAGTCATGCCACGACAATCGTTGAGAGAATTCACACAGACGTGTGTGCTTTGACAGCAAAGCACAGGTACTATGTGATATTTTTTGATGATTTTTCTCGTAAGTGTTGGATCTTCTTCATGCAGAAGAAGAGCGAGACATACTCAAAGTTCTGTGAGTTCAAGGCACTGGTTGAGAAAGAATCAGGGAAGCAGGTGAAGGCTCTAAGGAGCGACAATGGTGGTGAATTCATTTCTGGTGAATTCAAGGAATTTTGCAGCGCAGAAGGAAATCGAAGAGAGCTCATAGCGCCTCATAATACACAGCAGAATGGGCTCGCGGAGCAAAATAATAGAACGATCGTGGGTGCTGCACGGGCGATGTTGCATGATCAGGGCCTTCCCATAAACTTGTGGGCTGAGGCATCCAATACTGTGGTTTATGTGCAAAATCGTTGTCCTCACATGATACTTGGCATGAGTACACCCGAGGAGGCGCTTTCTGGTAAGAAGCCTAATATTTCCCATTTGAGGATTTTTGGTTCACCTGTTTACATTCATGTGATGAAGGATGCCAGGAAGAAGCTAGATCTGACTGCAGAGGTTGGGATATTTGTGGGGTACACTGATACACCCCACAACTATAGTGTGTATTTTCCAGACATTCGCAAGACTTTTGTGCGACAGGATATCAAATTTCATGAGGAGAAAGCCATGATGTGTTTGCTTGAGAGGGAGCCACACTTGCATGCAGATGAGGAGCTATTAGCTCCTAGGGATGAGCCTTAGGATGTGGATCAGCCACAAGAAGAGGTTCATGGAGTGGAAGAGACCACTCATGCAGCGCCAACCATCAGAGGGCGGAAGCGCACTACAGAAGCTGAGCGACTGGCTCAAGATGCAGAGGGGATTGTAGGAGCACCTACATCACAGCACAAACAGAGACAATCACTTGACCGGTATACTAGATACATGGCTCTTATGAGAAAGTGTATCGTGACAGATCCATCCTCTTTCGAGCAAGCTGTGGAGGATCCCGCATGGGTAGATGCCATGGTGGAAGAGTATGATTTGATTGTCAGAAACAGTGCATGGGAGATTTTCCCAAGGCCGAAAGGGAAATCAGTGGTGGGTTCAAGATGGATCTACAAAGTGAAGCAAGCAGTTGACGGGAGTGTGGAGAAGTACAAGGCAAGATTTGTTGCCCGAGGCTTCTCACAGATTGAGGGGTTCGATTATGAGGAAACCTTTTCACCTGTCGCAAGGTATTCTTCCATACACACGATTCTCGCTCTGTCAGCGCAGATGGAGTGGCACATTCATCAAATGGATGTGAAGACTGCATTCCTCAACAGAGTGATTGAGGATTAGGTCTACATAGAGCAGCCTGAAGGTTTCAAGATCTTCACCAACGAGTCGCATGTGTGCAGGCTCAAAAGAGCGTTGTATGGGTTGAAACAAGCACCTCATGTTTGGTACACACGAATACACAGTTATTTCACCAGACTTGGATTCTCCAAGAGTGAGGCGGATCCGAACCTATACCAGATTGTGGTGGAGGGTAAGTTGCCGATCATTGTACTTTATGTAGATGATTTGATTTTGACGGGTGATGAACTGTTGATACACTCATGCAAGGCTGATCTTGCAAAGGATTTTGAGATGAAGGACTTGGGCCTCCTTCATTATTTCCTAGGATTGGAAATTTGGCAGCACAGTGATGGACTGTTTGTTTCTCAAGGCAAGTATGCCTGGGAGATACTAGAGAAGTTCAACATGCATGGCTTCAAGCCTGTTGATACTCCTCTTCCTGGTGGTGGCAGGAAGGAGGATGCTACTTCGGCAAAGGTAGTGGATGCCACTATTTATCGACAGTTGGTGGGGTCGCTTATGTATATGGTCAATACACGACCCGACATATGCTATGCTGTTAACCAGCTTTCACAAGCTATGGTTAAGCCTACCAAGCTCTACTGGAAGGCAGGCAAGCATGTATTGAGATATCTCAGAGGCACATCGGGATATGGATTATGGTACAGACAGTCGGATGAGGTGAAGCTATGTGGCTTCATGGATGCAGATTGGGCAGGGTGCCCAATGGACAGAAAGAGCACATGTGGAGGGATTTTTAGTATCGAGTCGACAGAAGTTTCTTGGTACAGCAGGAAGCAAAGATCCATGGCACTCAGTTCAGCAGAGGCCGAGTATATGGCAACGAGTTTGGCTGCATGCGAGGCTATATGGATGAGGAAGATCCTGGTCGGGTTGTTCGGTTCACACTTAGATCCTACTGTGATTTATTGTGATAATCAGAGTTGCATTAAACTCTCGGTTAATCCAGTATTTCATGATAGATCTAAACACATTGACATCCGATATCATCATATCAGAGATTGTGTGCAGCGGAAGATCATGTTACTTTCATACATTCCCACGGAGGATCAGGATGCTAATATCTTGATGAAGGCGTTCACCAGGAGCAAATTCGAATACCACAGAGGCAGGATAGGGGTGGCAGATAATCCTTATCTTGTTGAGAGGGAGTGTTGAGATTGCAACAAGATGATGAGCTTAGTGGAAAGAATTCACCTTCACTAAGTGGGCCCGCAGGCTATTTTTGGCGCAAAGTCTATTTTTAGACTATGTCTATTTTTAGACATGTCGATCATATTCTATGAGTTGCAGGATGCTATTTGTGGATGGTTGGTCAAGTTGGAAAAATAGATGGACTTCTATTTTTAGACATATTGGGCGGAATCTATTTTTAGATTGCCAGTCTAAAAAATAGATATGTCGAATATTATTAGCTCTTAATAATATTTGGACTATAAACATTATCTTATTCTCTTGGAGCACTTCAGTTAAGTGCACAAATGTGGCACAGGAGCTGACAAAGGAAATTATGCTATTCTTGAGGGTTAAGAGGAGCTATTGCATGGATACTTCAGTAAGAACTCATGTGACATAGTTTGGTGGAGTTGATTGAGTAGTTAATGGAGTTGTGTTCAGTTTAATTGAGTTAAACATAGTTGAGCTAGTTGTATCTAGTCTAACTGATTGATACACTAGTGAGAGTGGTTTGAATTAATTATTAATTAATTCACTAATTATAAACTCATTAATCAACTAAAGAATACATCAGTTAACTTCAGTGCATGGACAGTTTCAGTGGAGACCAATGAAGAGGTAGGTGAAAGAGCAGTGTGACTGTCAGTTGTGACTATACCGGTGCATGATTTTGCACCACACATTGATGGAGATGCCAAAGGATTGCACAGTACAAGCCAGGTGGTTCGAATTTAATTAAGATCCATTCTTCAGCAGTGATTGCGCAGTAGAGGCAGGCTATCAGGTGGCAGAGATTGGAGCATGTGATTTTCTAGATCAGACCTGATTAGTGTGTAGCAATTGGAGATTGTACTGAGAGCTTGTGAGGATCTTTGCATAATGATTGTTACATCATATCTATGACATATAATATACAGATAGTTGGGGGTTTTCAACTTTAATCTTTCCCATAAAATACTGTGTTCATATGTGTGATTGTTTATGGTTTTAATGTGCGCATGCGATTGTTTTTATTTCCGCAATTAATGATCAATGGTAGAATAGATTTTGTATTGTGCATGAAGTTAAAATAGTGTGTGATCAGGAGAATCTCGGTGTATAACATATCATTTATCAAATTTCTACATGGTATCAGAGTGATATTGATCATTGGAGAAATTGCAAAACATTGAAGCGATTGAGTTTTGAGCTGGTGGAATTCGAATTTGCAGCAGTGTTTTCTTGGTGTCGAAGTTGAGATGTCTTTCAACAGACTGCGATTGGAGTATGCCCTTTAGGGCAGCTCGAATTATATTGCATGGAAGGACAAGATGGAGGTGGTGCTAGATGAAAATGGGTTGAAGGAGTTCATAGATGCAGAAATTCCAAAACCTGCTTCTAACAATGCTGCCACACTTGACGCACGGAAAAAGAAGACAGCAAAGTGTCGAAGAATTCTGTTGGAAGGTGTAAAGGATCACATAGTGTCCAGCCTTCATGGTAAGGCTTCTCCATTCTTGATGTGGAAAGCTTTGACAGATTTATTTCAAAGCAAGAGTGACCATAGGAAGTTGGCACTCAAGGATAAACTCAGGAACACAAAAATGGAGAAAGGCGACAGTATGCCCAAGTACCTCACGAAGTTCATCCAATGCAGGGATGAGCTGGGAAGTGTGGGGGTGACTGTAGATGACGATGACTTGGTGAGCTTGGGTCTCCTTGGGCTTTCGAAGATTTGGCATTCCTATCAGGACTCTGTCAATGGTCGGGAGAAATTGCCAGGATGGGAGCGACTTTGGTCGGATCTTGTACAAGAGGAGATAAGGCGAAGTACCAGGGACGGATCTTCATCAAAGAACTCATATGAATAAAATTACGCTTTGGCTACCAAAGCAAGGAAGGGGAAGAGCAAGAATAATGCTTCTCAATCCAGTGCGAAAGGCAAGAAGCAGGACATGTCCAAGATGAAGTGCTTTCACTGTCACCAACACGGACATTACGCCACTAATTGTCCACAGAAGAAGAAAAATAAGCAGGTTGTTGGACATATAGCTGAAGAGGCCTTAGCCTCATATTTTGAGCTAGATTTTTCACTGATCACATGCTTGGTCTCAAGTGTGATGGGTTTAGTGGGGTTTCTTGACAGTGGTGTGTCTTTTCATATGACCGGAGACAAATATTTGTTTACTGATCTGGATGAGAAAGATCTTGGAGTGCACATCGAGATGGGTGATGATGGTAGATACAGTGCGACCGGTATCGGTACCATTTCCTTCGAGAGGGAGTCTGGTAAACCCTTCGTATTGAAGGAAGTGATGCATGTTCCAGGATTGAATAAGAATCTTATCTCTGTTGCCATGTTAGAAGACAAGGAATATGATGTTGTCTTTAGCGAGGGAAAGGCTTTCCTGCGCAATAAGGCAACTGGTGAAACCCGAAGGATAGGGGTTCGAGTTAAAAACCTTTATCAGTTGCAGGTAGATGGTTGCACAGCAATAGCAGGCAAGGCAGAAGGAGTGGTGAGCTGGGATGATGGTGAGATGTGGCACAGGAGATTGGGCCACCTTCACCATGGAGCTTTGAAAATTTTGCAGTATATTTCTACCGGGCTTCCCAAAGGTACACTTGCGCAGTCAGATCAGTGCAAGGGATGTACTTTGGGAAAATTTGTGAAAGCCACCTTTCACGAGAAGGATAGTCACGCCACGACGATCCTTGAGAGAATTCACACAGACGTGTGTGGACCTTTCTCAATAGCTTCGACAGCAAAGCACATGTACTATGTGATATTTGTTGATGATTTTTCTCGTAAGTGTTGGATCTTCTTCATGCAAAAGAAGAGTGAGACATACTCAAAGTTCTGTGAGTTCAAGGCACTGGTTGAGAAAGAATCGGGGAAGAAGGTGAAGGCTCTTAGGAGCGACAATGGTGGTGAATTCATCTCTAGCGAATTCAAGGAATTTTGCAGTGTAGAAGGAATTCGAAGAGAGCTCATAGCGTCTCATAACCCACAGTAGAATGGGCTCGCGGAGCCAAAGAACAGAACAATCGTGGGTGCTGCACGGGTGATGTTGCATGATCAGGGCCTTCCCATACACTTGTGGGCTGAGGCATGAAATACTGCGATTTATGTGCAAAACCTTTGTCCTCACAGGATACTTGGCATGAGTACACCCGAGGAGGCGTTTTCTGGTAAGAAGCCTGATATTTCCCATTTGAGGATTTTTGGTTCACCTGTTTACATTCATGTGACGAAGGATGCCAGGAAGAAGCTAGAGCCAACTGTAGAGGTTGGGATATTTGTGGGGTACACTGATACACCCCACAACTATCGTTTGTATTTTCCAGACAGTTGCAAGACTGCTGTGCGACGGGATATCAAATTTCATGAGGAGAAAGCCATGAAGTGTTTGCTTGAGAGGGAGCCACACTTGCATGCAGATGAGGAGATATTAGTTCCTAAGGATGAGCCTCAGGATGTGGATCAGCCACAAGAGGAGGTTCATGGAGTGGAATAGACCACTCATGCAACGCCAAACATCAGAGAGCGGAAGAGCACTATAGAAGCTGAGCGACTGGCTCAAGATGCAGAGAGGATTGTAGGAGCACCTACATCACAGCGCAGATAGAGATAGTCACCTGACCGGTATACTGGATACATGGCTCTTATGAGCAAGTGTATCATGACAGAGCCATCCTCTTTCTAGGAAGCTGTGGAGGATCCCGCATGGGTAGATTCCATGGTGGAAGAGTATGATTCGATTGTCAGAAACAGTGCATGGAAGATTGTCCCAAGGCCGGAAGGGAAATCAGTGGTGGGTTTGAGATGGATCTACAAATTGAAGCAAGCAGCTGACGTGAGTGTGGAAAATTACAAGGCAAGATTTGTTGCCCGAGGCTTCTCACAGATTGAGGGGATCAATTATGAGGAAACCTTTGCACCTGTCGCAAGGTATTCTTCCATACGGACGATTCTTGCTCTCTTAGCGCAGATGGGGTGGCACATTCATCAGATGGATGTGAAGACTGTGTTCCTCAACGGAGTGATTGAGGAGGAGGTGTACATAGAGCAGCCCGAAGGTTTCAAGATCTTCAGCAGTGAGTCACATGTGTGCAGGCTCAAAAGAGCGTTGTATGGGTTGAAACAAGCACCTCGCGTTTGGTACACACGGATAGACAGTTATTTCACCGGACTTGGATTCTCCAAGAGTGAGGCGGATCCGAACCTATACCATATTGTGGTGGAGGGTAAGTTTCTGATCATTGTACTTTATGTAGATGATTTGATTTTGACGGGTGATGAACTGTTGATACACTCATGCAAGGTTGATCTTGCAAAGGAGTTTGAGATGAAGGACTTGGGCCTCCTTCATTATTTCGATTGGAAATAAGGTAGTGCAAGGATGGACTGTTTGTTTCTCAGGGCAAGTATGCCCAGAAGATACTGGAGAAGTTCAACATGCATGGTTGCAAGCCTGTTGATACTCCTCTTCCTGGTGGTTGGAGGAAGGAGGATGCTACTTCGGCAGAGGTAGTGGATGCAACTGTTTATCGACAGTTGGTGGGGTCGCTTATGTATCTGGTCAATACACGACCCGACATATGCGATGCTATTAACCAGCTTTCACAAGCTATGGTTAAGCCTACCAAGCTCTTTTGGAAGGCAGGAAATCATGTATTGAGATATCTCAGAGGCACATCGGGATATGGATTATGTTACAAACAGTCGGATGAGGTGAAGATGTGTGGCTTCACGGATGCAGATTGGGCAGGGAGCCCAATGGATAGAAAGAGCACATTTGGAGGTATATTCAGTATCAGGTCAACAGCAGTTTCTTGGTACAGCAGGAAGCAGAGATCCATGGCACTCAGTTCAGCAGAGGCCGAGTATATGGTAGCAAGTTTGGCTGCATGCGAGGCTATATGGATGAGGAAGATCCTAGTCGGGTTGTTCGGTTCACACTTAGATCCTACTGTGATATATTTTGATAATCAGAGTTGCATCAAACTCTCGGTTAATCCAGTATTTCATGATAGATCTAAACACATTGACATCCGATATCATCATATTAGAGATTGTGTGCAGCGAAAGATCATGTTACTTTCATACATTCCCACGGAGGATCAGGATGTTGATATCTTGACGAAGGCGCTCACCAAGAGAAAATTCGAATACCACATAGGCAGGATAGGGGTGGCAGATAATCCTTATCTTGTTGAGAGGGAGTGTTGATATTGCAACAAGATGATGAGCTTAGTGGAAAGAAGTCGCCTTCACTAAGTGGGGGCTCGTAGGCTATTTTTGGCGCAAAGTCTATTTTTAGACTATGTCTATTTTTAGACATGTCGATCATATTCTAGAGTTGCAGGATGCTATTTGTGGATGGTTGGTCAAGTTGGAAAAAATAGATGGACTTCTATTTTTAGACATATTGGGCGGAATCTATTTTTAGATTGCCAGTCTAAAAATAGATATGTCGAATATTATTAGCTTTTAATAATATTTGAACTATAAACATTATCTTATTCTCTTGGAGCACTTCAGTTAAGTGCACAAATGTGGCACAGAAGCTGACAGAAGGAATTACGCTATTCCTGAGGGTTAAGTGGAGCTATTGCATGGATACTTTAGTTAGAACTCATGTGATAGAGTTTGGTGGAGTTGATTGAGTAGTTAATGGAGTTGTGTTCAGTTTAATTGAGTTAAACATAGTTGAGCTAGTTGTATCTAGTCTAACTGATTGATATACTAGTGAGAGTGGTGTGAATTAATTATTAATTAATTCACTAATTATAAACTCATTAATAAACTAAATAATACATCAGTTAACTTCAGTGCATGGACAGTTTCAGTGGAGACCAGTGAAGAGGTAGGTGAAAGAGCAGTGTGACTATCAGTTGTGACTATACTGGTGCATGAGTTTGCACCACACATTGATGGAGATGCCAATGAGGATTGCGCAGTACAGGCCAGGTGGTTCGAAGTTAATTAAGAGCCATTCTTCAGCAGTGATTGCGCAGTAGAGGCAGGCTATCAGGTGGCAGAGATTGGAGCATGTGATTTGCTAGATCGGATCTGATTAGTGTGTAGCAATTGGAGATTGTACTGAGATCTTGTGAGGAGCTTTGTATAAGGATTGTTACAGGATCTCTATCAAATATAATATACATATAGTTGGGGGTTTTCATCTTTAAGCTTTCCCATAAAATACTATGTTCATATGTGTGATTTTTTATGGTTTTAATGTGCGCATGCGATTGTTTTTATTTCCGCATTTAATGATCAATGGTAGAAGAGATTTTGTATTGTGCATGAAGTTAAAATAGTGTGTGATAAGGAGAATCTCAGTGTATGACATATCAATTATCAAATTTCTACACTTTGTTCTCTTTGTTTAATTTGTGAGGGATTTCTTCTAACATTAGGATTCATAATAGGAGGATCTCCTTTATTTTCTCTTGGAGGAGTTATATCATCTAAGCTCATCCTATCCATCATTCTCTCCATATTTTTTACTAAGGTTTCCAACTTACCATCTAAAGAAGAAGAAGTTGTTCTTATTTGATTTGGACTTTTCTTTCAGTTTTCAACCTAGCTCTCTTTCCTAAAAGTTTTTCTTCTACACTAACTACATTTCTCTGCATTTCTTCTAAGGTGGAATGGTTTATTTCTCTAAGTTGGTAGGACATATCAGGTTCAAAACCATTTGGAAACTTTAGCAGGGCTAGTCTAGGAGGAGGTTGTATTGCAGTTGGAATAGAATTATAAACATTGTTAAACCTAGTGCAGTAATCTTGGATGGATTCTCCTAGATCCCTTTTGATACTTTCATATTCAACTTGGATCTAGAGAGGTTTTTCTTAACTTCCCACCTCCTCATGAAAGTTTCATGAAATATAGCCAGATCTAGGATAGAGGCAGCCCTTAATGATTTAAACCATTTTTAACTTCTCCTGTGAGACTCTGGGAAAATAACCTCATTATAACATCATCTTCATCAAGATATTGCAAATCAAATTAATAATTCATTTGATCTATATGTTGCTAAGCAGTAATTAGTTTAGTGTTATCAAAATGAGGTATCTGAGTTTCATAACCTTGTGGCATGGGATTAAGTTTCCAAGGTAAAATTAGAGGATCATAACGAGCAGTCATGATGGGAATATGGGGATGGGAGGAAGGCTTTCATGACTTGAGTCTTATAAACATATCTAGTCACCAATTCAGTTAGAGGAATGGGAATTTTCACTTTAGCCAAATCAGTTTCAATGTTGAAGGATGTTTGTGATTTATCAATTTCTTTGACATTTGCATCATTTTTCTTGGGTATTTCCTTTAGAGAGTCAACTTTTGTTCGACTAGTTGAAGGAGCATCTAGTGTTTTAGAGATTTCTTTTTGAGGATCTGTTTTTGTTTGACTAGTTGAGGGAGTATATTTTTTAGTTTTGTTAGGAGGATTTTCAACACCTTTCTTGCTTCTTAATTTGTATTGTTTGTGTAGCTCCATCATACCATTTTGATATCCTTTTTTGTATTCCTCAGGTTATAAAGGGTCTTGCTTAAGTTGTGATAACAAAAACTAGTCTTCTTCTTCTTTACTCAAGAAGATATGATCTATCTCATTTATTCTGAATATATTTAACTGATCGTCTTCGGGTTCCTCTATTAACTCAGCTTCCTCATTAGCATAGTTTTCTTAAAATGCAGGCCTAATTTGTTGTTTACTAGCAGGGCCTCTTTGTTCTCTTTGTTTAATTTGTGGGGTATTTCTTCTGAAATTAGGATTCCTAATGAGAGGAGCTCCTTGGTTTTCTCTTGGAGCAGTTATATTAGCTAAGCTCATCCTCTCCATCATTCTCTCCATAGTTTTTACTAAGGTATCCAACTTAGCATCGAAAGAAGAAGAATTTGGTTCTTATTTGATTCGGAATTTTCTTTTAGTTTTCAACATAGATCTCTTGCTAATAGGTTTGCTTATACACTAACTTAATTTCTATGCATTTCTTCTAAGGTGGCAGGGTTTCTTTCCCTAATTTGGTAGGCCATATCAGGGTCAAAACCATTTGGACACTTCAGCAGGGCTAGTCCAGGAGGAGGTTGTATTACAGTTGGAATAGAATTATAAACATCGTTAAACCTAGTATAGTAATCTTGGATGGATTCTCCTAGAGCTCTTTTGATACTTTCATATTAAACTAAGATTTAGTGAGGGTTTTTCTTGACTTCCCATCTCCTAAGAAAATTTCCATGAAATTGAGCAATATCTTACTTCTCCTATGAGACTTTGGGTAAATAACCTCATTCTAACATTATCTTCATCAAAATATTGCAAATCAAAGTAGTCTTTTATTCTATCTATATGTTGTTGAGCAGTAATTGGTTCAGTGTTATCAAACTAAGGTATTCATGTTTGATAACCTTATGGCATGGGATTAAGTTTCCTAGGTAAAATCAAAGGAGGATAACGAGCAACCATGATGGGAATATGGGGATGGGAGGAAGATGTAGTAGTAGGAGGTGTGGGTATATTTGGTATGAAAGGGGGAGCTATAATAGTTTGATGTGTTGTAGAGGAAGTTGTAGAAATGGTAGTTGAATTGGGAATATAATTGCTTGAACTGAGCGTAAAACGGTTGGGACGTATTAATTGAGGAACAGCACTAACAGATGAACTTGATTGTCGAATAGCGGATGATGCAGTGGAAGTAAGATCTAATGATTTGGGTGATTGAGGGCCCATATATTTATGCTCAGTCTGATCTGACGTATGAGGTGGTAGTAGGTCCTTATCAACAACAATTTTAGGTACAAAGCTATCAGATTTACTTCTAAAAATTGTATCTTCAAAATCCAAATCAAATTTTGTGTCCTCTAAGGTAACGAAATTTTCAGGAAATGTGTTAAATATTGAAAGGATACTTTCACTTCATTCACTCTCAGTTGCACTTTTCTTCCTAATTATTTTTTCGAGATTATCTACAATTTCTGGAGGGTCTAGATATGGGTTCGATCTAGTGTATATTCTTTTAGAAGCCAGATCTACTACAATATATTTATAGATTTCTAATATATACAAATATTGAGTGTGAAACAACCTTAAATTGGATCTATTTCTTAGTGACAAAACTAGAAATAGCTTTAAGCATTGAAATTAATATTTCACCAAGTAAAATTGATTATAAATGAATTTATTTGTCCCCAATATGGTCGCCAGAATGTTAGCACTCTGTAATTTCCTAATGTTGTCAAATAAATTCCAGAGATAACCACAGAACCACTTTAGAAGCTAGGATCTAGCCCTGCCAGCTTCAGAGAGGGATCTCTCCTTCAAATTTAACTTTTTTCATTTTAGAATTTTATACTAGATGTGAAGTTCAGAGTTTGATTTTTAAATTTTTTCGTTGGAATAGCATTGGAAATCCATTGGGAAATGGATTCAATTAAACTTTCAATTGATTAAGTGCAGAAATGATAGAAAAATTTAACAGGGAAGGGTAGGCAATATTATTAGATCTAAAAATCTTTGTGATATGGTAAGGGAGAAAATATTAAGGATCCGTTAAACATAGAGCAGTTAAGAATTCTATTGTTTAAATTTATTGGAAAACATTAATTTTGTTCAAAAGACAGAATTGAGTGTACTTAAACAAATTCAAATTCATATTTTTCTTAGAACAAAACAAACGAGAAAAACATATGAATTAACAGAGAAAGAAACACATTAACAAAAGAAGAATAACATATCACCAACAAGTCTGACATAGGAATCCTGAAAAGCTTTTTGTATTCATGAAATTTGTCCACTTGAGCTCAAGGAACAGCTTTACATTCAATAGTAGATTTCTTCATACAAATCCCAACAATAATACTTCAAATTTGTAAGTATTTATAAAAAACTATCAAAAAATATCTTGAGTGAAACTCACAAGATCTTTTACAAAATATCAAACAATTGTTTACAAAGATAGAACAAAATAATAGGAAATTTGAAACTGATGTTTTCATTGGCTCAATCCTCGAGGATAATTGTTGATGACTGGACCTCAAAAAGTGTTGCGATGTTGCTTTGTTGTTGAAGACGAAATTGTTTCACCTGTTATCACTCTGCCATATCTCTAAGGCTAAAGAAAATATCCCAACAGAGGTAACCATAGACAAACCTTTTAATTTGGTATCTAGCCCTACCAAGTCAGAGAGGGATCTCTCCACAAAAATCACAGCCAAGAGGGCTGGATGAAAATGTTTTAGGCTAGCTATGAAATGCAAAAGGATTTGATTTGATTTGATTTGATTGGGTCTGTTGGATGAGGATTAGGTCAAGGGGAATAGGTCAGGGAAAATGAGATAGAATTACAGTCCATTCGATGGGGCAAGGTATGTATAAGGCTTAACACTTAAAGGAGATTTGGTGAGATGGTTTAAGACTGATGAGGAGCTAGGAAGAGCATAGGAGATGTATTCTTCCTAAACTGAAGAAAATGGACAAATTATGACAAATTTCCCAAAATAGAGCATGAAAGAACATGTATTCTTCCTATCAACTTGAAAATTATCATATAATAGACATGAAATGGTTTATGAGCTTACAAAAAATTCATACAAATGATCACAGAGAAGAAACAATGCTAAAAATTCATACCACGTGAATACCAAGGAAATAGCTGCAATTCTTCATTAATTTATGGCCAAATTGGTTACACTTAGAGTCCTTGACTAATTACACAGCATCCAACTGATTTTGAACCCTTTCTAAGAGTGAATAAAGGGAAGATATAGACATCAAAACTACATTCTCTTATCCTCATGGGTCAAATCCGTGAGCTGAGGATGAGATCCACAAAATTCTAAAATGAAATTTGGAGTATAGGGAGCTCTAAGTGACTCCTCCCTAATTACATTGAAATGGATTCATTTGACTTTGATGATTAATTTTACATCATGAATCTACCCCTAGGTAAAAACATCCTTAATTAAATAGGTGAAAACATCATTTTCAATATAAAAGTCAAATTTTCAATGAAAAATCAAAAATATTAGCAAATTGTCAAACGCGCCCTCTCTTTGCAAGGCGCACCCTTCCTTTGTCAAAGCCCTCCATCTTGCAGGCTGCCTTTGACTAGGTTGTAGGTGCCCAAATTGGCTCAAAGATGGCTTGTTGGAAATACCTTCAAGTCTACTTTATGTATATGCCTTTATTCTACAAAATGAAGCTCATTTTCCCTGTCAAAACTCAATCCTCCAAAGACTTCTCAGCGCACAGCGCCAAGGCCAAAAATGAGGCAAAAACATGATTTTTCTCTAGTTTTTTAACATTTTGACCTGCTTTTTTTGTAAAAAAAGGCTGGAAAATTGATTTTCTGATATGTATTTACCATTTTTCATCCAATGTTGGTGGCCTTTTGGTCAAAATATGGCTCAAAAAAGAGTGCATCGCCAAGGGCGTTGTGCGTTTGACACTTTCTCTATCAAATGACTGTCCAAAAACACAATAAAAAGACATAACTTTGCAAAAATGACCCAAAACCTTTCAAATTTGGTGAAATTATTTTTTATGACGTGGCTAGGCTTGGATTAAATCCTATGCAAGTATATCCAACTTCATTTTCTCTTCTTGCATGGTTAAAGCCTCAATTTTTGCATTGGTGCTTTTGAGCTTGGCCATTGTAATTTTTCCCTTTTGGGAATAGTGTTTGACCTTCCTCCTCAGTATGTCATTGTCTCTATTTTCCCTCTCCAAAAGCTTCTCCAAGTGATGATTAGCTCTATCAATCCATGGCTCCCATTTTTCATTGATTACCATTGCTATTTGTTCATTTAGAGTGAGTTGATCAGCAAGCTCGGCCTATTTTTTCCTTTCTAGTGCTTCAGCTATTTTCATCCCTCTAGTTCTAGGTATGCCTCTTGGTGATTGTTCTTCTTTTTCTTCAATAAAATCATGCTTTTCAAGTGTCTCTTCTAACAAAACCTTGATTTTTTTGCCTCCCTTTGAGTTGTGATGTATTTGACCTCATCAATGACTTATTTGTTTTCGACTGTTGGTTCTCCTGCTTAAGGAAGTTTATGAAAAATTTGGACCTATCAAGATTAGTTTGGAGCTCTCTAATCTTGGCATCCTTCCCCTTGGTGACTACAGTAGTGATATCATCGTCATCATTCTCATCTAGGTCAACAAGGTCAAAATATTTTTTTGTCTCATGGAGGTCATCCTCATCATGAATGACTGCCTCATGTACATCCTCCTCTTCCATCATTTCTTTCCCCTTATGTACCTGCTTTGTTGGTGAAGAATGCAGGGCCCCTTCCATAATCTATGGAGCAAACACCTGCCTATGACCCCTCTGGTATTTTTTTTCCAATGGCTCTATCTCAGCCACGTTATCCTGCTTAGGCTCATTGATCTCATCTCTGTTAGGTGACCCAGTCTTAATGTGGGATGGAGATGATGGTGGTGAACTAGATGAAGGAGACTGCTCTGATGATGATGAATGAATTGTGGCTTGAGATGGAGGAATGGATGTGGAAGGATGATACGATGAAGGTACATCTTGGGCATGCTAAATAGGTGGACTTGTGAATATGTCATTAGCTATGAATTAACTCCATGGAATGTTCAATTGTTTAAGGTGATGGAGGACTATTATTTTAATGAGGGAGTGATGGAAAAGACAGTTCATTTGGTGTTCATACTCTCTCTTCTTGACAATAAATTCCATCTTATCAATGCTTTGGAAGAGGTAGTAGGGCATGTTGATCATCTTTACCCTAGTGAAGTGCATTAATAGCCGGATGTGATAGGCACAAATTCTAGAAAATCTACCTTCACGTGAAAAGTATTTCATGATGATCTTCATCATGGGAACATATCTCTCCATGAGGTAAGAGAAAGGAAAAATCTTCTTTCTCTCATTCTTGTACCTAGGTTTCATGAAAGGCTCATCGTAATTCTCCTCCAAGTCTTTCTGTTTGAACCATTTCTCCCCAACATTTTGGATCCCAGTGGCAGCTGAGATGATGGAAGTTGACACGATGAAAGTGACACCAGATAGAGTAACTTGGTTGTCATATAGATTAGAAATGAAAATTCTGGTCAACATAGCATGGTGATGTACCTTCTGAATTTTCTCACATAACTCAAAACATCCAACGTGTTTGAAACAGGTCATATCCATAGGAGATGACAAGAGTTCCCCAATATTTCTTGACTCTAATCTGATTATTCTTCCCCCTTTGTGTGGTCTCTTATCCTTTGTTTCTTCTCCCTCACAGTATGGTATGTTTCTTCTTCTGCCATGATGCTTTAGCATCAAAACCCTAGGGAGGTGTGATGATGGTGGAATGTGGTTTTTATGAATAGGGAATGGAATAGGGTAATTTAGGGAGATGGGGGTAGGGATTTATAAGTTAAGTAATGTTATAGAGAGTAAGGATGTAGAGGGGTTTGGAATAGGGGATTAATTACACATGTAGGGAATTGGGAGCCTAGCCTAATAGTGTTCTTGGGGCTAAGGGTTTTAAGGAAATAAAGGTTTAGGGAAAGGGGATGTCAATTTAGGGATTTGGGAAAGGGTATATTGCAATGTGAGAAGGGTATGAGTATGCTAGGCAGTGAAATTGACTATAATTGGGTATTTGAGTGATACTAGGGTTTTAAATGAAGAAAGACATCAAATTTCCTTTAACAAAATTCACACAACAAAAAATGATTTGATGGAGAAAAGGGATGGAGAAATTTTCACTTACTTACTTGTTTGAAGCTTGAGGAACCACTACTGAGAGGTTGAAGATGATTTTGTAAATTTTGGAGGCCCTTCTGACAATTTTTGAGGAAGATAGACAGGTGCGCCACGCCTTTGACAGGCGCGTAGCACAACAAGCAGGCGCGCAGTGCCTTTGGCAAGTGCACAGCGCCTTTGGCAGGTGCGCAGTGCCTTTGGCAGGTGCGCAGTGCCTTTGGCAGGCACGCAACGCCTTTGGTAGGTGCGCGGTGCCACACATAGGTGCACCCTCCCTTTAGCAAATGCACAGCGCCTCCCCTATTTTGTTAATTTCGCCCAAAAATTTGAAAACCCTTCTTTGCTTGAGGATGCTTAATGGTAGTAAGAGACAAATGAGGTCTCTTTTGATGTCATGAAGGATCTTATACTTGAGTGAAATTGATCTTTTTATTTAAAACCCACTTTCTAATGTTTCACTTTCACCTTTGAAAATTTTGGAAAATACCCTTTACACTTTGACTTTTTCTTTGCAGGTTGATGATGCTGGAGTTTGGCACTCTTTTCATTGCTTTGTTTGGTGTTCAGTTTGGCATGCGGATTTTAATTGGCAACTTGGGAATAGTACTTATTACATATAATGAACATAAAATTACATAAAAATAAAAATAAATTACATCCCTGTTTTTTAATAAAATTACATTGAAGAATAAAAATAATAACTTGAAAGCAAAATTAGAACTTTGGAAATATTCCTTGAAGATCATCTTTACATGTTGAAAAATATTTTTCAAATGATAAATGAATATTATTCAATCACTCTCATACTTTTTTTTGACCTTATGCAAATGAAATGGTGTCTTATTGAACCTTGGAAAATGAAACCTAATGACCTAATGGGACCTTGAATGACCAGACTCCATGGCGATTTGATTGACATAATGACATGATGAAATAGACTCTCATGACTGAAGTATGCTCAGCAAGACATGAAGGTGGGCTAGCAAATATAAAGTTTGAGGAGTGATATTTTATGACTAGGGCTACTATCAGTGAGTGAATTTTTTACATGATCTAATGGAATGATTAAAAATTTCTAAGTGGGACTCCTAAAATGATATGAAAAGAGTATTTTTTATCATTGATGGTAGTATGTGAATAATGACACTAACATTGGCCTTATTGGGGATGATAGCTCTAAGAGAGGTGTCAAGAACCACAAAACTTTGGATTTTGCAGATCAGTGCCTATTCCATTGGACCAATACAGTCAAAACTCAAACTGAAAAACTTGACTGAAAACTAATAATTCGGAAAAATATACTAACTCAAGACAAACTCAAATGACTGAAACTTGACTCAATACTGACTTACTTGACTGAAAACTGAACTTAAAAATGCCAAAAAATCAGTGAGGCTCCATGGCCTTCACTTCGAGCTCCGAACTCCAGTGACTCTCTACTTCACACTTGCAGAAAATGTAACTGATATTTACAGTGAGATGGAAAACTAATCAAGAAATTTGTTTCAGAAAAGATAGTGTTTCAGGAGCCTACCATTAATTGGTCCTCCTAAACACTCCTCTCCATTCATCTCTTCAAGAAAATAAGTAGTATGTCCCCGAAAAGTTGAAATCTCATATGGCCCTTTCCATAAATTATCAAATTTACCATGCTTACCCTTCTCTTAATTCTTGGAATCCTAGTGGAGTACCACATATCCTATCTTGAAGTTGTCTTCCTTAGTTTTCTGATCATAGATATTCTTTATCATGTCATGAAGTTTTGAAGTATTCTGAAATAATTCATCCCTTGTCTGTTGAAGGTGTATCATTTGATTAATACGGTGTTGTATGTCATTTTCCTTAGTCCCTTATTCTTGCAGCAATTTCATTACTGGGACTACTAATAATGAAGGAAACATAGTATGGACACCATAAACAACTTGAAAAGGAGACATACCAATAGAATTTTTTATTACTCACCTGATCTGCCCATAATGCATTAATCAACTTCTTATGCCAATTATTTTTATTCGCCTCTAACATCTTCTTAATGATACTGATAAATGACTTATTAGAGGACTCCACCTGTTATCACCCAAAAAATTTCAAAACATCATTGTATCAACTTTGTTTTTAATCATGGTCTAAAATGGATTTGAAAGTCATTTTAGGATTTTGTTAAGGGTAGGTTAGAGTTTTTGTAAGTTTAAAGGTCATCATTGGATTCAAATAAAGTCTTTAGAGGTCCATTCCATGATCAGATATTAACATTTTCCATTTAGGGGTCAATCCATAAGGTTTTGGGTTAAATTTATGCAATTAGCCAAGAATCCTCCATTTCGTAGCGCCGCTAGTTCAAAAAAGAGGATTTGTGCTACGAAAGCGCTGCTACTTTCGTAGCGCAAAATGCAGAAAATACACTACAGGCGCTACGAAAACGCGGTTTTGTAGCTATCAACTTCAAAGGCGATTTCTAAGCAACTAAAAATGAATTTTAGAAATATGAAAGAGGTTTTTCTTCATAACATATCTAGCTATGCAAATTTCTCCCATTTTCTTTAAATTCATTAGGATCTAGGAGAAATTGATAAATTAAAATGAGCTACAAAACTGCTGCTACTAAATTGTCCTGTACATGACTTTTTAGCAGTCAACTTCAAGTTCAGTTTCTGGAAAAATTGCAAATTTTTTTTTAATTATGAAAGAGTTTTTTCTTCATCCTAGACCCATATACCAAAACCTCTCTAAAATCTCTCACAGGTGTTATCAGTTCGGAGATACAAGGATTTCATTGAAGCCCTATTTTTCAGAAACAGAGTTTTCTTGTTTTACACATGTTTTTCAAAGGTAGTTTCTGGACAGCAGGAGATGTTTTTCAAAAAACCAAGAGATGTTTTTCAAAAAACTTCTGGCCTACAAAAACCTCCTTAAGTTTCTCAAAATAAATCATGGAGTAGAAGATATAGGCTCTGTCCCAAGACCTATTCTTCAAGAAAAAAACAGGAAAAACCAATAGGCCAACCTATTGAAAATGAAGAAGAAATGCCTCAAAAAGCTAAAATGAAGTTAGTATATGGTTGTTGTGGTTTTTAGATGATGATATAAGAAATATTTTGAGGATTTGGGGCAATAATACTTTTCACTTGGTAAATTTTTTGACAAAATGGCATACTCGGCAGTTTCGTAGCGCATCTAGTGTAAAAAAGCAGAAAAGCGCTACGAAACTGTTGTAGCAGTTTTTCTTGCTCTTTTCATCAAGTTTTTAAGGGTAAAAAGATTAATCAAGAACTAAAATTTCTATGGAGGATGTATTAAAGGGTAATCAAGACAATCTTAGATGAAATAAGTCAAAAAACAGAAGTCAAAGAGTGTCAAAGAGACAAAACAAAAACCAATTGCTAGCAGGAAATCAGAGAAAGACAAGAAGCCAAGCAACAGCATCAAAGGGAAAAGCAGTTTTTTCAGTGATAGAGGATAGCCCAGTGATGAAAGGAAACTTGGATGATATAATTCATGCAAATGACATAGAAGAATCACCCATTGTGCAAGCAGATTTTATTGAAGTGAATGATCCTAAATAGAAAAAAATCAAATTAGCAAAGAAATTGGATTTTGAAGGTGAGAATGAAACTTTTGTTTTCCAAGCTAGGAAACCTCTAACCAAACATGAAAACAAACTCCAAGGAAGTAGTAAAGATACCCAAGTAACTATTGAAGTAGTTAAGGCCCCTGAAAAGGTGATTGATCTCTCATCTCCTATAGTAGAGCATGCAGTCAACAAGGTAGAGAAGGGAAAAGAACACATGTCAGAGTGTCAGTTGTTGGAAGAAAGGTTGAAACTAGAAAATCAAGAAATGGAAATAATGAGAAAGAGAGCACGACAGCATAACATTGAAAAGAAATAATTCAAGAGGTTGAAGGTTGTTTGGGAAGGTCAAACATTTTCTAGGTCAGAGATCCAAACCAGTGCCCAGCAGTTCTATACATGGACAGTTCCAGCTATTAAAGAGGAAAGGTTTGTTAGAGTAATAAAAAATAATTTGAGAGAAAGAAACAGGATGCTAAGAAGCCAAGTGAAATATTTGGAGCTACAATTAAAACAATCTCAAGATGAACTAAAAAGCAGAGGTACAAAATGACAAATTCAAAACAAACTCTAAATGGAAAAAAAGGATCAAATTTTGTGAAGATTATGTTTTTAGTTCAAATGTCTGATGGTTTTGATGAGGCCAATGATTTTCTGAAGCTATGGTGCCTTTTTGTTTTAAAATTTTGTGAAAATCTGGAAAAAACTACTTGCACAGCAATTTTGTAGCGCCTGTAGGGCAAAAAGGGTGAAAAGCGCTACGAAATTGTTGTAGCAACCTTTTCACCCTTTTCCTTATCAATTTTGAGGGGAATTTTTTAGATTTTTTCCCTGAAATTTCTAGAGGAAACATGTCAAATGCATATGAAAGCAACCTTGAAGGGAAGAGACCAAAATATTAAAATAAATGAGCTAAAAAACTGCACTACGAAACTGTGTTGCTTTCGTAGCGCAGGTCTGTTTCCAATCTTTTTGGATAATTCGAAGTCAATGTTGCACAACTGGAACAGGGAAGTGATTGAAGACATATGGTTTTATTTATTGACAACAAATGGCATCTAAATCATGGTTCATAAATGGTCAGAATGTCCCAAGGAGTCAAAGAAATCAAAGGCCTAAAAAACAGGGAGAGTTTCCTAGGTCTTAGGAGAACAACATCATCAGCTTTATGGTAACAACAGGTTGGAGCTCATCATCAAAATTCGACTTCATGAAAATAAAAGTTTCATTTGATGTAATTAAATTTAGATAAGGTTGTTAGGAGTAAATTCAAAGAGTTTTAGTCCTATTTGAAATAGGACTGCTCATTAGGTTTGCAGCTGTCATTTTGTAAGAAAGACCATGTTTATGGTTAGAAAAGGTGTCAAATAGTAGGATTTAGAGGTATCTAGTTGAGGATAAGGTTATCCTATGTTGTAAATGATCTATAAATAGGAAGAATTCGAAATTCTAAGGGTTGGACATTTGTTAGCAAAAAGACTCTGTTTTATGTAAGTGACTATTTTCAGCCTAATATAGAATTTCTACTTTGACAACTCAAGATTCATAAGGAGTTTCTTGTATGTTCTTGTTCTAATGGCACTCTTCCAATATTCTATTGTAATGGTGTTTGATTATGTTACACAGAATTTATCAATGATGCTCTAACTTCCTTCGTAATCAAGCTGACTTTGTGTTTCACTGTTCTACATGTTTATTCCTTGACTTGAACTCTGATATGCCTTGACTTCCATGCTAGGTAGATTATCTTGATTTTTCTGAAGCTATCATGACTCCATAAGCCCAATGAACACTTTTTAATGTGATTTACAACTAGTTTACATCATTTATCTATTTTTATCTCATATAGAGTTAGCCATCTACATATTTATCAAAAATCATAAACCCTTGAGAGAGCCCTCTCAGGTTGAGGAGGCTAAGCCTCAACAAAAATATTGGTTTGAAATAGTTGCAAAATATTGGTTTGATGAGCCGCCTATCAGGTAAAATTTTGTGATAACATTTTGGTGCATCTGTCGGGAGTCTGAACATTACTCATTCCCGAAATCAAGAAGCTGAACTTCTGAAGGTAGTAGGAGCTCATGAAGCTGTTCGAGGCTGCATCTACCTTGGCGACTCCACACATCAAATAAAAAATTGGAAGGTGACTCCATGGCTTGAAGATCAGTAACTTGATGAATTTTCAAGATGAGTTCCATTGCAAGAATAAATTCCAGGTATGCCCCTATGAATCGGTCTCATATCCCTGGTTTTCCAAATGCTATGCCTAAGGTTGAATGGTTAGATGATCTTCCAATATTTAAAGATGGAAAGAAAGAATATGTTGCTCTTCATTTGGTTAGGTTCCATATGAATGTACACAGTCTTAAGGTTTAGTTCCCTGAATATTGTCTCATGAAGATGTTTATGGCCACTTTAGAAGGAAAAGCATGGTCTTGGTATGAAAGCTTGCCAAATGGTTCATTATATTCTCTTGCTGATTTACATGTTGCATTTTATGAGATGTATAAAGAATGTCATCAATATTTTTTGTTGGTTAAAGACTGTTGTAATCATTCTGTGAGTTTTATTAGATATTTGGAGAATTTTTATGAAGATGATGAGTTCATGGATGAAGAAATTTTAGAGGCCCTTCATGACAATACCTTTAATCACCAAGAAGAACACCAAGAAGAAAGGATAGCATCTCTTTTAGATAAAAATGAAACCCAACATGAGGTCATTTATGAAAACCATGTTACATCCTCTGAGTTTGACAAAAATTTGCAGCAAAATTGTCAGTTCTTTGATCATCAAGAGTATGTGAATCATTGCAAACAACAAGAAGAAATACTGGAAGATTGTTTCTATAACCATCAAGGTAAGGAAAGGGTTTATTTTTTATGTCATTCATTGGATCAGCTTACATCAAATAATGATCATATTAATGAGAAATAATACACTATCTTTGGGAATCATTTGGAACAGCAGTTGGATAGCATACAAATGAAATCTTGTGTGGCTGAAAAAAGCATATATGAGTTGTGAAAAGTTACATAATGTTATGAGTATCATAAAAAATATCGTGTCTTCTTTGACCCTATAGCTGAATACATGGAAGAGTTTTTCAGTCCAGTTTTACAGTTTCATTTTCATTATGAAGGTCAGATACATTCTAAGTTACCTTGGTCATCACAGTATCATGTCTACTTTGGGTTCAAGTGCAATCAAGAGGTTCAAGCATCAAATCAGATCAATTATTGGCTTCATTGGAAGTTTCATGTTGATTGAGTTAAAGTGGAGATTTGCAGCTGATAGGGTAGGTAGGAGTATGTGAATAAGCTCAAAAGTGAATGGGCATCTTTCAGTAGGTATGAAGTTGGTTTTTCTGCAGTGACCATCAAGCTTGAGCCCGAGGTGAAGGCCATTAGAGCTTGAGGAGGAGCTTGGAAAAATTTCAGAGTTTTATTCTAAAGGATGGATAGCAGCACTGGAGCTACTGGTTCTTAGTGTACCACAGGGGCACACTATCCCAAGTGGAGCCACTGTTATCACCCAAAAAATTTCAAAACATAATTGTGTCAAATCTGTTTTTTATCATGGTCTAAAATGGGTTTGAAAGTCATTTTAGGATTTGGTTAAGGGTAGTTTAGATTTTTTGTAAGTTTAAAGGCCATCATTGGATTCAAATAAAGTCTTTAGAGGTCCATTCCATGATCAAATATCAACACTTTCCATCTAGGGATCAATACATAAGGTTTCGGGTTGAATTTCTGCAATTATCCAAGAATCCTCATTTTCATAGCACCGCTAGTTCAAAAAAGAGGATTTGTGCTACGAAATCACTGCTACTTTCGTAGCACAAAATGCAGAAAATACACTACAGGAGCTACGAAAACGCAGTTTTGTAGCTGTCAACTTCAAAGGCGGTTTATGAGAAACTGAAAATGAATTTTAGAAATCTGAAAGTTTTTTTTCTTCATAACATATATATCTATAAAAACCTCTCCCATTTTCTTTAAACTCATTAGTAGGTGGGAGAAATTGATAAATTAAAATGAGCTACGAAACTGTTGTTACTAAATTGTCTTGTACATGACTTTTTAGCAGTCAACTTCAAGTTCAGTTTCTGGCCAAATGGAAAAGTTTTTTGGAATTCTGAAAGAGGTTTGTCCGCATCCCATCCCCAGCTACTGAAATCTCTCAAATTTCTCACAGTTGTTATCTATTGGGAGATACAAGTATTTCATTGAAGCCCTATTTTCAGAAACAGAGTTTTCCTGTTTTACACATCTTTTTCAAAGGTAGTTTCTGGACAGCATGAGATGTGTTTCAAAGAATAAATAGAGGTTTTTTTTAAATACATAGTGGCCTACAAAAACCTCCTTCTATTTCTCAAAATACATCATGGAGTAGGAGATATAGGCTCTGTCCCAAGACCTATTTTTCAGGAAAAACCAATAGGCCAACCTATTGCAAATGAAGAAGAAATGCCTCAAAAAAGCTAAAATGAAGTTAGTATATGGTTTTTGTGGTTTTTAGATGATGATATAAGAAATATTTTGAGGTTTTGGGGCAATAATACTTTTCACTTGGTAAATTTTTTGACAAAACTGCATACTCAGCAGTTTCGTAGCGCATTTAGTGTAAAAAAGTAGAAAAGTGCTACGAAAATGTTGTAGCAGCTTTTCTTGCTCTTTTTCATAAAGTTTTGAAGGGTAAAAAGATGAATCAAGAACTGAAATTGCTAGGGAGTATGTATTAAAGGGTAATCAAGACAATCTTGGATGAAAGAAGTAAAAAAACAGAAGTCAAAAAGTGTCAAAGAGGCAAAACAGGAACCAATTGCTAGTAGGAAATCAGAGAAAGACAAGAACCGAAGCAACAGCATCAAAGGGAAAATCAGTTGTTTCAGTGATAGAGGACAGCCCAGTGATGAAAGGAAACTTGGATGATATACTACATGCAATTTACTTAGAAGAATCACCCATTGTGAAGGAAGATTTTATTGAAGTGAATGATCCTAAAAAAAAAAAAAAAAAATCAGCAAAGAAATTGGATTTTGAAGGTGAGAATGCAGCTTTTGTTTTCCAAGCTAGGAAACCTATAACCAAACATGAAAATAAACTCCAAGTAAGTAGTAAATATACCCAAGTAAATATTGAAGTAGCTAAGGCCCCTGAAAAGGTGATTGATCTCTCATCTCCTATAGTAGAGCATGCAGTCAACAAGGAAGAGAAGGGAAAAGAAAACATGTCAGAGTGTCAATTGTTGGAAGAAAGGTTGAAACTAGAAAATCAAGAAATGGAAATGATGAGAAAGAGGGCAAGACAGCACATCATTTAAAAGACAAAATTCAAGATGTTGAAGGTTGTTTGGGAAGGTCAAACAATTGTTAGGTCAGAGATCCCAAGCAGTGCCCAACAGTTCTATACATGGACAGTTCCAGCTATTAAAGAGGCAAGGTTTGTTAGAATGATCAACACTCATTTGAGAGCAAGCAACAGGAAGCTAAGAAGCCAAGTGAAATATTTGGAGCTACAATTAAAACAGTCTCAAGATGAACTAAAAAGCAGAGGTACAAAATGACAAACTCAAAACAAACTCTAAATGGAAAAGAAGGATCAAATTTTGTGAAGATTATGTTTTTAGTTCAAATTTCTGATGGCTTTAATGAGGCCAATGATTTTTTGAAGCTATGGTACATTTTTGTTTTAAAATTTTGTGAAAATCTAGAAAAAACTGCTTGCACAGCAGTTTCGTAGCGCCTGTAGTGCAAAAAGGGTGAAAAGCGCTATGAAACTGCTGTAGCAGCCTTTTCACCCTTTTCCTATCAATTTTGAGGGGGAGTTTTGAGAGTTTCGCCCTAAAATTTCTAGATGAAACATTTCAAGTGCAGACGAAAGCCACCTTGAAGGAAAAATACCAAAATATTAAAAGAAATGAGCTAAAACAGTGCGCTACGAAAAGCGCTACGAAACTGTGCTGCTTTCGTAGCGCAGGTCTGTTTTCAATCTTTTTGGATAATTCGACGTCAATGTTGCACAACTGGCACATGGAAGTGATTGAAGACATATGGTTTTAGTTATTAACAACAAATGGCATCTAAATCATAGTTCATAAATGGTCAAAATTTCCCAAGGAGTCAAATAAATCAAAGGCCTAAAAAACAGGGAGACAGTTTCCTAGGTTTTAGGAGAACAACATCATCAGCTTTATGGTCACAACAGGTTGGAGCTCATCATCAGAATTCGACTTCATGAAAATACAAGTGTCATTTGATGTAATTAAATTTAGATAAGGTTGTTAGGATTAAATTCAAATTTTTTTAGTCCTATTTGAAATAGGACTTCTCATTAGGTTTGCAGCTGTCATTTTGTAATAAAGACCATGTTTATGGTTAGAAAACGTGTAAAATAGTAGGATTTCGAGGTATCTAGTTGAGGATCAGGTTATCCTTTGTTTTAAATGATCTATAAAGAGGAATAATTCGAAATTCTAAGGGTTGGACATTTTTTAGCAAAAAGACTTTGTTTTATGTACGTGAATGTTTTCAGCCTAATAGAGAATTTCTACTTTGACAACTCAAGATTCATAAGGATTTTCTTGTATGTTCTTGTTCTAATGGCACTCTTCCAATATTCTATTACAGTGGTGTTCGCTTATGTTACTCAGAATTCATCAATGATGCTCTGACTTCCTTCATAATCAACATGACTATGTGTTTCACTGTTCTACATGTTTATTCCTTGACTTCAACTTTGATATGCCTTGACTTCCATGCTAGGTAGATTATCTTTTTTAGGAAAAATACTAAGAGGGGGGGTGAATCGGTATTTAGATCTGACTGAAAACTTTTTATCAGAGATCTTATTATGCATTTGATTCTTTACTTAGATTATTGCATCATTCATTAAGCATTAATTATGTCCAGTAATAACCGAATTGGCAAGATTTGCATATGATACTTTCAGGTGGTGTAATATTGTGAAGATCACGAACAGCTTTAAGCCTGCTTGATTTGTTGATTTGAGAGAAGCTCAGATGCCCCAACCTTCTATGCCATAGCCAATTTTCTGAATATTTACTCATGTAACATTGTTCTTTGCAGTTCTTTAATACATACAGATTGCTTGGAGTTCTGTTTCCTTTTATAATTGCTTTACTTGTATCAAGATCACGTACCACACATTCTTTTGAACTAAAGACAACTTCAGTTCCTTGATCACACATTTGAATTACACTTAACAGGTTATACTTTAATCCATCCACATACATGACATTATTAGCTTTCACCTTTTCTTTTAGAAAAACAGATCCTTTTCCCTTAATGACAGCAGGAGTATCATTTCCAAATGTAACATTTGTTTCCTTTTCTAGAGCACTATATGCAAGAAGTTTGTTTTTGTCACCTGTCATGTGTTTTGAGAATCCACTATCAATGTACCATTGATTTTCTTCTCCTTCTGCAAATAAAGCTATGCCACAATTTTCAACCTGTAATTCCTTCTTTTTCCATACTTTGGAGCTTGAAGGAAGATGCTCTTTTGGCTCGACTTTGCTCCTACATTCAGATTCTTCAAGGCCAAAGTTATTGCAATAAGCACATTCAACTTCATTTTGAAGAGGATAAAAGTTTTTATATGTAATCTTCTTTGTTCCAATATCAATCCTTTTCTTTCTTACTTCTCTTGTCATTATGGTTTTATATGCAACACATTGAATAGCTTTATGACCAAAATTGTGACATGAGAAACATTTTCCATTGAAGAAGAAATTTCTGCGATCATGAAATCTTCTACTTGAATTTACCTGTTGATTGGTGTTTCTTTGAAAGGTACTCCTGTTGGTGTTCTTTGAATTGAGATGGTCATGCTTTATATTTAAGGATTCTTTATTCCCTTGCTGAGGGGCAGAATGTTGTGTACTGGCTGTAGCTGCTTTTAGATAATTTGGTGTTGAAGCCTGAGAAGATTCTCTGATGTATCCAAGACCTGTCTTTAGAAGAGGAGAACGTTGTACCTTGATAATCTCATCTAAGGTTTCAGATCCTTTAGCAAATCTAAGATTCAAATTTTTTACTTTCTCAATTTCTTTTCTTAGACATACTATTTCACATTCTAATTTCTCATTATGTTTCTCCTTTTCTTGAAGTTGGTTTTTCAGAGTCTCTATGGATATTTTACTTTCTTCTAAGCATATTTTGAGTTGATTGATTTCATCAAGAAAATCATTGTCCTCTAAAGCATCCATAAATGTATCCTTTTCTTCTCTAGACTCCTTTTCAAATGCCATGAGAAGTCTAAGATCTTGTTCACATTCTTCCTCATTGTCTGATAACCCATCACTGTCTTCATGAGTATAGTAACTTTTTCTAGTGCTAAACCGATTCTTATTCCTTTTTGCTACTTCCTTTCCTTTTTCATGTGTTTCTTTGTGAGGACACTTAGCAGCATAATTACCAACTCTTCCACAAGCAAAACATTTGAAAGGAATCTTACCTCTGAACCGTCCTGTACCACGTTGGAGTTTCTTTACAAAATTTACCTCATCTTCTTCTGAGATATACCCTGATCCTTCTGTCTCTTGTACTTCTTTCCCTTTTGTAGAAGCTCTAAAGAGGGCTTCTTTGACTTCAGATGGTCCTCCTATTCTCTTTTCATATGCAGTTAGTATGCCATGAAGTTGCACCACAGTAAGATTTTGAAGATCCTGCTTTTCTTCAAGAGCAGAAACTTTTGACTCAAATTTTGTCGTTAGTGATCTTAAAACTTTCTCTACCAAAGTAGATTCGGTTATTGTTTCTCCTAGATTTCTCATACGATTTACAATATCATCAAGACGTAAAAAGAAATTAGCAATGCTCTCCTCATTATGCATTTTTAGGTTCTCATATTGAATTCTGAGAGTTTGGAGTTTAGCACTTTTTACCTTTGCATCACCTTCATAACTTAGAATGATTTTGTCCCATATTGCCTTTGTTGTATTCAGCTGCATGACTTTGACAAATTTTGATTCAGTTAGACTTCCTAATAGAGCATTAACCACCTTTGCATTTGTTTCATAATTCTTTCTTTCTGTTGGATCTGTTGGTACTGCGGCTGGATATTGATATCCTGCTTCAACAATAGCCCAGACATCTGCACCCAGAGACTGAAGATAGGATCTCATCCTTGTTTTCCAGAAGATTAAATTGTTTTCGTTGAAGAGAAAAGGCCTAATAGATGCTATTCCATCTTGATTGCTCATCTTGATTGATCTTCCTTCTAGCGGCTAAGCTTTTCAGAAGGATCTTCTCTTATACCAATTTTTAGGAAAAATACTAAGAGGGGGGGTGAATCAGTATTTAGATCTGACTGAAAAAATTTTATCAGAGATCTTATTATGCATTTGATTCTTTACTTAGATTATTGCATCATTCATTAAGCAGTAAGTATGTGCAGTAATAATAGAATAAGCCATCACACATAAGCAACACACATGAACACCAGTATTTAAGGTGGAAACCCAATTTGGGAGAAAACCACCGTTGTTGTCGTCTCTGTCTTCAATTTTTATTATAAAGAAAACTTCTTACAATTTTGTGTTGGCGCAGACTTATACCAGCACGCAGGCACCCACCTGCAGAAGGCTACAACCTTCTCTCGTTCTCCAGTCACTACTGGAAGGGAGCTCCAACCCCCTGATTTCAACACCTGCTTGTACTGGCAAAACTCTTCCACTTTCATGTTGAAGACTTCAATCCTCACATCCACCAAATTTCTTCAATTTCTTCATCAGACTTGCGTCAGGTCTTCATTATTTCTTTGCAGATCTTCCTAGAGATTCATCATTTTCTCGATCTAGAGGTCTTGAACCTTCATCAACTCCATAGGTGCATCATAGATTCAGCTTTATCAGACAACAGATTTCAATCATGCAGATATCTCTTAAAGAGATTTATTCATTGACAATCCCTCCGCATGCACACGTTGTAGTATATTCCTCTTCTCCTTATATATTTTTTCCCTTTATTAAAACCATGAGTCAAAACCACCCAACCGCTGATGGTATTCCTGGACAGGATCAATTAGATAATCCAGCGGGGTCTACCCAAGCCCCAAACAATTTCTTATTGTTCTATTTTCTTGGTTTGGAAATTAGATAATTAATCTAAGGCTTTTTAATATCTCAATCGAAGATTGAGATATTAATCCAATTCCTCCTTTATTTATGAACTCCCCAATGCATATATATGTATATCGACCTCAGGTTTATGTGTTCGTGAGATCCACGTTCATTACATCACATGTTTCATATTTCGCTAACTTCACATATTCAACATCCTTTATTAACCCCACAAACCTTAGTTTAAAAGGTCCCAATTAATATAATTTAGAATCGGTCCCACATGTATAATCAATGACCCAATCACATATTCGCATCGTACCGTGGTTATCCATCGTGCACCTTTCTCATACGGCCACTGTCCGATGGCTCCCCTCCAGATCAACGGCGCACAATAATATCGCGCAGCTTCCTTGGTCGGACATTAACGCGCGATGGCGGGCAGTGATGGCGGTTTTGCAAATTCGTTCAAGTACACGTGTCGCTCGTTCTATGGAATCGCTCCCAACTTCTTGAATACCGCTTGCCCGTCGAAAGCGGTGCGATGAAAACCGGAAACTGCTTGTACTGTTCCTCCTTCGTGGTTCTGCCCTTCTACTCCAAGTTCCGTCACGCTTCCTTTTGTTAAGATCCACCACTTCCCTTCCAGGTTCCATTCGTAATTCTGAAGTGTTGTTCCAACGAAAGTTCGACGGCTTATACTCACATAATTCAATCACCTAGTTCCGTGTTGGTTGCAGGTATTCACAATTCCTTCATCAAGAACACGTTCATATATTACACTTGTTCAATTCAATAAAGGCACAGACAATACTGAGATCAACCCCCAACATTGATTCCAATTTACCTTCAGTCTTATATTCAACGAATATATATAACTCCACTGTCTACCATTTTGGGATACACAGTCGACCGTATTAGCATCAGTTCCTCTAACTACATACAGAGCACCATTAATCCCCTCATAGGGTTTCTTACTTATCACGGATTTCAATTATCCTCCATCAGGATGCAGGACTCAAATATCCTTCCTACTGAATTCAATTTGTTCCTTGACTGATACTTCTCTGTGTAAATGCACTCTTTCTCTGTTCTTCTCTGCTAACCTTTGTTCTCTGATATATTTCTTTTATTTGTTCCTAGTTACTGTTTCATATGCTCCTTCTTTCCCAATTCCTTTTGCCATCAATGACAACATTTCCAACAATCTACCCCTTTGGAATTGATGGCAATAGAAGCCCCCTTTTTTTTTTGCTTTTCCTCCCCCTTTGACATCAATGGCAGAGGATTGATCAAGATCCTTTGTACTGACAATACCATGCTCCCCCTGAGATTATGCTGCATCTTCAAACATAATATTCAATGAAATAACACAAATGACTAATTCAATCAAGATCAAGGATTCTCAAGCATGATATCAGACTACAATAAATAATTAGAATGCCAACAATGCATTCTTGCCATATGACCAATGCTCCCCCTTAGCCTGTGCATCCTGAACACTTTCAACGGGAGCATATCCAATTTAGTCTTCTAAATTTAAGCAAATCTGATCTTTTGCATGGCAAAGACTACTCCCAGCTTCTGTATGAGATATTCGAACGGTTCCCTAGGTAAAGGTTTGGTAAATATATCAACAACCTGTTCTTTGGAGGGAACATACTCCAATTTCACCTTTTGTTCAAGCACTTGTTCACGTAAGAAATGATACTTTATGGGAATGTTCTTGGTCTTGGAATGCATAACAGGATTCTTTGAAATATTGATGGCACTTGTATTATCACACATAATGGAGATAGGAGGTGAACAATTGATTTGAATGTCTTGTAAGGTCTGCATCATCCAAAGAATTTGAGTGCAACATGATGCGGCAGCCACATATTCTGCTTCTTCTGTAGATAAGGCAATAGAGCTTTTCTTCTTACTGAACCAAGATACTAACCGGGGCCCCATATAGAATGCACCACCACTAGTGCTTTTCCGATCATCAACATTTCCAGCCCACTCTGCATCAGTGTAAGCATGAAGAGTAAGATCAGCATTCTTTGGATACCATAGTCCAAAGTATTGAGTTCCTTGTAGATATTTGAATATTATTTTCACAGCCTGAAGGTGAGACTCTTTTGGATTAGATTGGAATCGTCCAACAATCCCAACTGCATGCATAATGTCTGGTCTTTTCCCAGTGAGATAGAGTAGACTTCCTATCATAGATCTGTATTCTGGTTGATTCACCGTGGGGGAATCATCATTAGAACTGAGATTACATCCGGTTATCATTGGTGTACTTACAGGTTTGCAATCTTCCATGCCATATTTCTTCAAGATTTGCTTAAGATATTTTGCTTGTGATAAGAATATGCCATCTGTTACTTGTTGCACTTGCAAGCCAAGAAAGAATGTTAGTTCCCCAAGTAAAGACATTTCAAATTCTTGCTGCGTATCAGAAGCAAATTTCTGACTCATAGACTCTTCATTACTTCCAAAAATGACATCATCAACATATACAACCACAATCAATAGTTTATCATTTTCAGTTTTTGTGTATAAGTTGCTATCAACAGACCCCTTTGAAAAACCTTGTTGATGAAGATATTTGTCAAGACGATAGTACCATGCCCTTGGAGCTTGTTTGAGACCATATTGAGCCTTTTTAAGTCTACAAACAAGTTTTTCATCATTTCCCAAAATGAATCCTTCTGGTTGTTCTATATAAACTTCTTCTTCTAGATCACCATTGAGAAAAGCACATTTAACATCCATTTGATAAACTTTGATTTGTTGGAAGCTTGAAAAAGCAAGAAACATTCTTATGGCTTCAAGTCTAGCTACATGAGCAAAAGTTTCTTCAAAGTCTATACCTTCTTGTTGAGCATACCCCTTGCAAACAAGTCTAGCTTTATTTCTTATAACATCCCCATTCTCATTTAACTTATTTTTGAATATCCATTTAGTTCCAATGAAATTTTTGTCATGAGGTCTTGGTACTAATTCCAAAGTGTGATTCTTTTCAATTTGATCAAGCTCCTCATTCATGGCTTGAATCCAACATTCATCTTTGCTGGCTTGATTGACATTTTGAGGTTCAATAGTGGATAGAAATGCCAGATAGCTAGAAGATCCCACAAGAGTCCTTCTTGTTTGTACACCTGATCCCTTTTCTCCCAAAATTTGAGATTCTGGATGATTATTTTGAACATATCTAGATGGAGCTTTTTCAGATAAATCATCTTCGGGTTCTTCATTGGGTTCACTGTCTATATCATTCCTATTTGATGTAGAAGTATATATGACATCATCGTCTTCATCTGTTGTTTGTTTTTCTTCTTTTGTAGCTGCAGGAGACTCATTAATAATAACATCAATACATTCAACAATCTTCTAAAGTCTTTTATTGTAACATTTATATGCCTTACTCCTAGAGGAGTAACCAAGAAATATTCCTTCATCTGCTCTGGGTTCAAACTTGCCAAGTTTTTCATCGTTATTTTTGATAAAGCATTTGCTCCCAAAAACTCTAAAGTGCTTCACAATGGGAGGATTTCCATACCATAGTTCATATGGAGTTTTATCACTATTTACATGAACATGTGCCTTGTTAAGAATATTTACTGCTGTATGTGCTGCTTCTCCCCAAAATGTGTCAGGTGTTCCAGAATCATCAAGCATAGCTCTAGCCATTTGTTGAATTGTTCTATTCATTCTTTCTGCTACGCCATTTTGTTGTGGAGTGCCAGCTACAGAAAACTGTCTTTTCATGCCATGTTGTTCACAAAATTCAAGAAATTCATCTGATGTATATTCTCCTCCTCGATCAGATCTAAGACACTTGATTTTTAGATCTAATTCATTTTCAACCAGTGGTTTGAAGATCTGAAATTTCTCAAATGCTTCATCTTTGTGTTTAATCAACCCAATCCAACACATTCAAGAGAAATCATCAATAAATAAGATATAGTATTGTTCACCACATGGTGACTTTTTCTTCACAGGTCTATATATGTTAGTATGAATGAGTTCAAGAGGCTTACTTGATGAACCTTCCTTGGCATTAAATTTCACTCTGGTTTGCTTACCGAATTGGCAAGATTTGCATATGATGCTTTCAGGTGGTGTAATATTGGGAAGATCACGAACAGCTTTAAGCCTACTTGATTTGTTGATTTGAGAGAATCTCAAATGCCCCAATCTTCTATGCCATAGCCAATTTTCTGAAGATTTACTCATGTAACATTGTTCTTTGCAGTTCTTTAATACATACAGATTCTTGGAGTTCTGTTTCCTTTTATAATTGTTTTACTTGTATCAAGATCACGTACCACACATTCTTTTGAACTAAAGACAACTTCAGTTCCTTGATCACACATTTGACTTACACTTAACAGGTTATGCTTTAATCCATCCACATACATGACATTATTAGCTTTCACCTTTTCTTTTATAAAAACAGATCCTTTTCCCTTAATGACAGCAGGAGTATCATTTCCAAATGTAACATTCTTTTCCTTTTCTAGAGCACTATATGCAAGAAGTTTGTTTTTGTCACCTGTCATGTGTATAGAGAATCCACTATCAATGTACCATTGATTTTCTTCTCCTTCTGCAAATAAAGCTATGCCACAATTTTCAACCTGTAATTCCTTCTTTTTCCATACTTTGGAGCTTGAAGGAAGATGCTCTTTTGGCTGGAATTTTCTCCTACATTCAGATTCTTCATGGCCAAAGTTATTGCAATAAGCACATTCAACTTCATTTTGAAGAGGAGAAAAGTTGTTATATGTATTCTTCTTTGTTCCAATATCAATCCTTTTCTTTCTTACTTCTCTTGTCATGATGGTTTTATATGCAACATATTGAACAGCTTTATGACCAAAATTTTGACATGAGAAACATTGTCCATTGAAGAAGAAATTTCTACGATCATGAAATCTTCTACTTGAATTTACCTGTTGATTAATGTTTCTTTGAAAGGTACTCCTGCTAGTGTTCTTTGAATTGAGATGGTCATGCTTTATCTGTAAGGATTCTTTATTCCCTTGCTGAGGGGCAGAATGTTGTGTACTGGCTGTAGCTGCTTTTAGATAATTTGGTGTTGAAGCCTGAGAAGATTCTCCGATGTATCCAAGACCTGTCTTTACAAGAGGAGAACATTGTACCTTGATAATCTCATCTAAGGTTTCAAATCCTTTAGCAAATCTAAGATTCCAATTTTTTACTTTCTCAATTTCTTTTCTTAGACTTACTATTTCACATTCTAATTTCTCATTATGTTTCTCCTTTTCTTGAAGCTAGTTTTTCAGAGTCTCTATGGATATTTTACTTTCTTTTAAGCATATTTTGAGTTGATTGATTTCATCAAGAAAATCATTTTCCTCTAAAGCATCCATAAATGTATCCTTTTCTTCTCTAGACTCCTTTTCAAATGCCATGAGAAGTCTAAGATCTTCTTCACATTCTTCCTCACTGTCTGATAACCCATCACTGTCTTCATGAGTATAGTAACGTTTTCTAGTGCTAAACCGATTCTTATTCATTTTTTCTACTTCCTTTCCTTTTTCATGTGTTTCTTTGTGAGGACACTTAGCAGCATAATGACCAACTCTTCCACAAGAAAAACATTTGAAAGGAAGCTTACCTCTGAACCGTCCTATACCAAGTTGGAGTTTCTTTACAAAATTTACCTCATATTCTTCTGAGATATACCCTGATCCTTCTGTCTCTTGTACTTATTTCCCTTTTTTAGAAGCTCTAAAGACGGCTTCTTTGACTTCAGATGGTCCTTCTCTTCTCATTTCATATGCAGTTAGTATGCCATGAAGTTGCACCACAGTAAGATTTTGAAGATCCTGCTTTTCTTCAAGAGCATAAACTTTTGACTCAAATTTTGTCGTTAGTGATCTTAAAACTTTCTCAACCAAAGTAGATTAGGTTATTGTTTCTCCCAGATTTCTCATACGATTTACAATATCATCAAGACGTAAAAATAAATTAGCAATGCTCTCCTCATTATGCATTTTTAGGTTCTCATATTGAATTCTGAGAGTTTGGAGTTTAGCACTTTTTACCTTTGCATCACCTTCATAACTTAGAATGATTTTGTCCCATATTTCCTTTGTTGTATTCAGCTGCATGACTTTGACAAATTCTGATTCAGTTAGACTTCCCAATAGAGCATTAACCGCCTTTGCATTTGTTTCATAATTCTTTCTTTCTGTTGGATCTGTTGGTACTGCGGCTGGATATTGATATCCTGCTTCAACAATAGCCCAGAAATCTGCACCCAGAGACTGAAGATAGGATCTCATCCTTGTTTTCCAGAAGATTAAATTGTTTTCAATGAAGAGCGGAGGCCTAATAGATGCTATTCCATATTGATTGCTCATCTTGATTGATCTTCCTTCTAGCGGCTAAGCTTTTCAGAAGGACTTGCTCTGATACCAATTTTTAGGAAAAATACTGAGAGGGGGGGTGAATCAGTATTTAGATCTAACTGAAAACTTTTTATCAGAGATCTTATTATGCATTTGATTCTTTACTTAGATTATTGCATCATTCATTAAGCAGTAAGTATGTGCATTAATAACAGAATAAGCCATCACACATAAGAAACACACATGAACACCAGTATTTAAGGTGGAAACCCAATTTGGGAGAAAACCACCGCTATTTTCGTCTTTGTCTTCAATTTTTATTATAAAGAAAACTTCTTACAATTTTTGTGTTGGTGCAGACTCATACCAGCACGAAGGCACCCCCCTGCAGAAGGCTACAACCTTCTCTCGTTCTCCAGTCACTACTGGAAGGGAGCTCCAACCCCCTGATTTCAACACCAGCTTGTACTGGCAGAAAGCTTCCACTTTCATGCTGAAGACTTCAATCCTCACATCCACCAAATTTCTTCAATTTCTTCATCAGACTTGCATCAGGTCTTCATTATTTCTTTGCAAATCTTCCTAGAGATTCATCATTTTCTCGATCTAGAGGTCTTGAACCTTCATCAACTCCATAGGTGCATCATAGATTCAGCTTTATCAGACAACAGAGTTCAATCATGCATATATCTCTTAAAGATATTTATTCATTGACAATCCCTCCGCATGCACACGTTGTAGTATAGTCCTCTTCTCCTTATATAATTTTTCCCTTTATTAAAACCATGAGTCAAAACCACCCAACTGCTGATGGTATTCCTGGACGGGATCAATTAGATAATCTAGCGGGGTCTACGCAAGCCCCAAACAATTTCTTATTGTTCTATTTTCTTCGTTTGGCAATTATATAATTAATCTAAGGCTTTTTAATATCTCAATCTGAGATTGAGATATTAATCCAATTCCTCCTTTAATTATGAACTCCCCAATGCATATATATGTATATCGACCTCAGGTTTATGTGTTCGTGAGATCCATGTTCATTACATCACATGTTTCATATTTCGCCAACTTCACATATTCAACATCATTTATTAACCCCGCAAACCTTAGTTTAAAAGGTCCCAATTAATATAATTTAGAACCGGGCCCACATGTATAATCAATGACCCAATCACATATTCGCATCGTACCGTGGTTATCCATCATGCACCTTTCTCATACGGCCACCGTCCGATGGCTCCCCTCCAGATCAACGGCGCACAATAATATCGCGCGGCTTCCTTGGTCGGACATTAACGCACGATGGCGCGCAGTGATGGCGGTTTTGCAAATTCGTTCAGGTACGCGTGTCGCTCGTTCTATGGCATGTCTCCCAACTTCTTGAATACCGCTTGCCCATCGAAAGTGGTGCGATGAAAACCAGAAACCGCTTGTACTGTTCCTCCTTCGTGGTTCCGCCCTTCTACTCCAGGTTCCGTCGCGCTTCCTTTTGTTAAGATCCACCACTTCCCTTCCAGGTTCCGTTCGTAATTTTGAAGTGTTGTTCCAACGAAATTTTGACGGCCTATACTCACATAATTCAGCCACCGAGTTCCGTGTTGGTTGCAGGGATTCACAATTCCTTCATCAAGAACACGGTCATATATTACACTTGCTCAAGTCAATAAAGGCACATACAATACCGAGATCAATCCCCAACATTGATCCCAATTTACCTTCAGTCTTATATTCAACGAATATATATAACTCCACTGTCTACCAGTTTTGGATACACAGTCGACCGTATTAGCATCGGTTCCTCTAACTACATACAGAGCACCATTAATCCCCTCATAAGGTTTCTTACTTATCACGGATTTCAATTATCCTCCATCAGGATGCAGGACTCAAATACCCTTCCTACTGAATTCAATTTGCTCCTTGACTGATACTTCTCTGTGTAAATGCACTCTTTCTCTGTTCTTCTCTACTGACCTTTGTTCTCTGCTATATTTATTTTCTCTATTCCTAGTTACTGTTTCAGATGCTCCTTCTTTGCCAATTCCTTTTGCCATCAATGACAACATTTGCAACAATCTTGACTTTGCTAAAGCTATCATGACTCCATAAGCCCAATGAACACTTTCTAATGTGATTTACAACCAGTTTACATCATTTATATGTTTTTATCTCATATAGATTTAGCCATCTACATATTTATCAAAAATCATAAACCCTTGAGAAGCCCTCTCAGGTTTAGGAGGCTAAGCCTCAACCCAAAAGATTGGTTTGAAATAGTTGCACAAGATTGGTTTGATGAGCCGCCTATCAGGTACGATTTTGTGATAACATTTTATGTAGAACAGTGAAACACACAGTCATCTTGTTTAAGAAGGAAATCAGAGCATCATTGATGAATTCTGAGTAACATAATAAAACACCACTACAATAGAATATTGGAAAAATTCCATTAGAACAAGAACATACAAGAAACTCCTTATGAATCTTGAGTTCCATGCTAGGTAGATTATCTTGATTTTGTTGAAGCTATCATGACTCCATAAGCCTAATGAACACTTGTTAATGTGATTTACAACCCAATTTACATCATTTATCTATTTTTATCTCATATAGAGTTAGCCATCTACATATTTATCAAAAATCATAAACCCTTGAGAGAGCCCTCTCAGGTTGAGGAGGCTAAGCCTCAATCAAAATATTGGTTTGAAATAGATGCACAAGATTGGTTTTATGAGCAGCCTATCAAGTCTGATTTTGTGATAACACCACATATCCATTACCTTACGGATAATAGGTTGTAGAGTGTCCCAACTTAATTTTATATCTATCACATAACTCAATCATATTATTATACTTGAATGCTACTGCATTATCTGTGATAATTTTAGTAGGACAACCAAAACGGGACAAAATATTAGTTTCTAAAAACTGAATGATGATAGAATCGGTTGCTTGCCTGGTCAGAATTGCTTCAATCCACTTTGTAGAGTAATATGTGGCCGTCAATATCCACTTGTTCTGAGTGAATGATGTCGGGTGAATCTTTCCTATGAAATCTAGGCCCAATTGCTGAAATGGTGCATGGACTGAAATAGGTCGAATAGGAAATGGGAGAAGCTTTCTCTTACCCTAAAAAACTTGGCATTCATGGCATCTCATTACTGCTTTATAAACATCTGCAAAAAGTGTCGGCAAATAATATCCTGCTCTCAATATTTTATTGGTCGTGGTATTCCAATATAGGTGGCCCCCACAATCTCCTTTGTGGAAGTCATTCATCACTTCCTTAGATTCTTCTTCGACCAAATACTTTAGCAACACACCTCCAGGATCCTTCCAGTAAAGTGCATTATCCAGTATGAAATACTTTGAAGCCAAAGATCTGCCTTTTCTCTTAGTCATGCCTACAGGAGGGTTTAGGTTTTGCAAAACATAAAAAATATCAGAATACCGTGGAGATGACAAAAATATATCGGATACATGAATGAGATTCACTTCTTCTTCATTTTCAAACAAATATGAAATCAAATTGATGTCAAGGGCATGAATATTTGACTCAGCCATGAGCTTGGCTAAGCCCTAACCTTTGATCAGCTTGGTGGGCTTGATCTCAAGATCATACTCCAGTAAATCTGCTATACATCTTCCTCTCCTACCTTCTGGGTTTGTCTGCATGAGAACTTTCACAATTGCATTAGGTACATAGGAAAGAGTGTGTCAATGTAATATATAAAGTATAAAATCTTTCAGTGCTTTAACCAAAGCCAGAGCTTGTTTCTCTATGATGCTGTAGCGAAGGGCTGCATCTCTGACATTGCGACTGAAAAATGCAATTGGTAGCTTTTTTTGGTCCCTTTTCTGCATCAAGATTGTTGCCATAGTGTGCTCAGAAGAAAATGAGAATATTATGAAATCACTAGTATAATCAGGGCTTATCAAAACCAGGCCAGTAGTCAAGGAAAACTTAACTGAATAAAAATATTTTTGGGCATCTTCGGACCACTTCACATCACAATTTTTATTCAACATGTTTGTCAATTCCCTAAGTTGCTCCGCTAAATTAGGAATGAATATATGTAATAAATTCATCTTACCGTTGAATTCTTGTACTTCCTTTTTGTTGTGAGGGAAATCAATTTGTTGAATTGCTTGAACACGGGAAGGGTCAATCTGGATCCAATCCATGGAGATGATGTGACCAAGGAGTTTACCTTCCTCCATGATGAAAAGGCTTTTATTTGGGTTGAGATATATTCCAAACTTCCTACATCTTTCGAAAATAATTCTAAAATGGTGAAAATTTTCATCATCATAATGTGAAAACATTATCAAATAATCTAAGTAAACAACCAAGAAAACATATTTTTCATTGGTGAATGCTATATCCATGGCCCGCTGGAATGTGGCCCCTGCATTTTTCAAACCAAATGGCATTTTGACATATTTGAATGTGCCCCAAGGTGTAGTAAATAGTGTGTTATCCTAATCATCTCCGTGCAACATAATTTGGTTGTAGCCTGAATAACCATCCAACAGTGACATCCGAGAAGAACCAACAACTCTTTGAAGTATATGGTCCATTTTTTGATGTGGATAGTTGTCCTTGAGGGACACTTTGTTCAAGTTTTTGAAATCTATACAGAGCTGGATTTATCCAGTATTTTTTCTCACTGAGACTAAATTTGAAATCCAATCAGAGAATCTGATCGGGACAATGATACCGGACTTCAAAATTCATTTCACCTCTTTTTCAATTGATGGCAGCAAACTTGGATTTATCCTTCTCAACTTTTGACGAAAGGGATTTTGATCGGACTTGATCGGAATAGTGTATTGAATGATGTTCTTATCATACACCTTTAAATATTCATATTCCCATGCGAAACATCAGAAAATTTAGAAAGTAATTTAACATATTCAGCCTTAGCCTCGGGATATAAGGACTTGGATAGTTTCACCATATTTGGTTTTTCTGTTGTCCCAAAGTTTACATCTTCAACACCCTTTTCTGTAGGCATCAATGTCCTTGCTACGTCATCTTGGTCAAACAATTTTTCCAAAGGTATGATACCTTTTGGAATATTGTTGTCTTTCAGTTGTAGTATATCCATTTGAGTTACTTCTATATCTTGGTCATCTTTATCGGAAATCTGAGCTATAGAACAATTCTCAAATTCTTCTTCACCTTCGAGAAAGTTGTTTATCTGCTTCTCATCCCACAAAACTTGCCAATATCGCAAGTTATCGGGAATAGTGGGCTGATGCTTCATATGAATCTCAAATTTTATGTTTAAAAAGATGGATATTTTGAAATTGCTTGCAGCTTTAGCCAAAGAATCTGCCATGAGATTTTGATTCCTTGGCACCACTGTAAGTATACACTCCTCAAACATTTTCAAAATATCAAGTACAGCATTCCTATATTATCTCATTCGAGGATGGTTAGCTTGATATTCACCTTTGACTTGCTTGATCACAATACACTGCAATCCTTCTTGCCCCTAGTTTCTTCAATATCTTTAAGCCAGTAATCAGTGCTTCATACTCAGCTTCATTTTTAGTGCAATCAAAAGTTAATTTAAAATAGCACAATATTACATTTGTAGGGACCTTATTCTGCTGATGAAAATGGTTGCGGACCCAAATCGCAATGCCTGCCCCGTATTTCCCCGGGGCACCATCAAAGTCCATGGACCATAAACCATTCTCATCCTTCTCATCCTCTAAATGTTGAAACTCTTATTTCTGTTTTGGTTGAATTTTCTAAGCTGTCTCTTCATGCTTTTCCGCACTTTCTTCCACTCTATCGAATGGTTGTTATGGATCTTTCACTACCTCTTCTGATTGTTGTTCTAAATTTTTCAATGCTTCATCTGATTGTTTTTATAATAAGCTCGGAAGATTCGTCTTTTATTTAGCTATCACTTCTCTAATATAATTATGGATCTCTGGAACATATTCTACATCTACTAACTCGCTATCTACATCATTTAATCCATTATCATTAAACAAAATGAATGACTCTAAATCTGTATGTATAGTGTTTATTGGATGATTGTTTGGCTTTTCTTTGCTTATGATCATATACTTCATCTTAGTTTCACTGTACAATTTTCTCAATTGCCAGAAAACAAAGATAGTTGCATCAGAAAAGTCTAATTGCAATGTGCATCATAATTTTTCCCCCCAGGATCTTGACAGTAGCATTCCAAAGCGTGGTGGTATGTCAGCTACCACCACATCCATTAGAACATTCTTTGCCGAAATCTGCTCTAGGGAGACTACCAAATCTTTAATTAGACCCATACAGCGGAACCTACCTGAATCAAAGGAGTATAAATCGTGGTAGGGACAAGTAATGTCAAGGCTCAACTTCTCCATTATCGCTTTTGGCATCAAATTGTGGGAGGCTCCGGATTCTAATATGGAATTATGTAAAATGCACTGGTGGATTCTTAGACTCAAGTAAAAAGGAGGAACCTCACTATCTTCTAATTGACATCAATAGCAGGACTAAAAAGGAGTTCAGGCTGATCATCTTCAACATTAACCATGTCGGACAAAGGATCTACTTTAAGCATCTTGGAAACATGGGACTTGTACTAGTTGTTCTTAACAATCTCGATTAAGGGGATAGACACTTTTAACTTTGAAATTTCTGTATCTAAACTGAAGGAAGTAGTTTAGTCTACCTCTTTAATGACGATGTATCATTGTCTAGCATGGTCCTTTGATGGAACTTCTTTCTTTTGATTTTCCTTTTCCTTATTGGTTGAACTTGTGGATGGTTGATTTACTTTATTCTGATTTGTGATCATAAGATCTTTTCCCTTAATCTGATTGCTCGGAGGATTCTTCCTTGTTTGAGTGTCTTTCTGCTAAGATGCTCTCTTCTGAATGGGATTAACTGGTACATCTCTGCTCCTCAGTGACATCTACCTATTTTTTGAACAAAGTGCATTCAAGTACCCCCTCTAATAACCATCTGATTCAGTATCTAATTCATGATTATTAGCAAGGATAAAATATTCATCTTTAGGCTTATCATTATTTTCAAAATACTTCTCATCTTCGGTCAAAAACATGGACAAATCATCACCTTTGAAAAGGATGTTTTCCTCAACAATTGTGTCTTCATCGTCTTCTTGTCCTTGAGCATAGTTTTGCTACAAGGGTGTCCTGATTTTTTGTTGTTGTTGTGGTGGTTGTTCAAGAGCCCCTTGTTCTCTCTGCTTAACCCTTAACTGAGGTTGTTGTTGACCTCTATAGTTTGGATTTCTGACCTCAGGTTTTCACTCCGTGATGGACATCCTATCAACTATCCGTTCAATAGTTCTTATCAAAATATCCATCTTAGCATCGAAAGATGAAGTGGATGGCTCATCTTTAATAGTAACTCTCCTCTCATTCCTAGCTCTAGCTCTCTTCATCAACGGATTTACTTCAACGATGATCGCATTATTTTTCATTTATTCTGGTGTATCTGGTTTTCTTTCTCTCATTTGGTAAGCCATGTTAGCATCAAATTCATCTGGATAACATATGAGAGATAATCTTGGAGGAGGCTTAATCTCAACGAGAATTTCATTGTAAATCCTATTAAAGAGAGTATTGAAATCTTGAACTAATTCATTGAGATTTATTTTAATGTTTTCATATTCAACAAGAAACTTTAAGTGATTTTTCTTTACCTCCCACTTGGCTATAAACAAATCAACAAGATGGTTTGGTGTGTTAATGGAATTAGCAGTGAGAGACCTAAACCAAACTTTGACATCTCCAGAAAAACTCTGGGCTATAATCCTCATTTTTGCATTGTCATCATCGAATTCCTCCAAATCTATGAAGTCAATGACCTTAACAATATGTTGTCTTGCAGATATGGTGGATTTTTCATCAAACGAGGGGATTCTTTGGCCATAACGCTGAGGTAAGTCATTCAATTGGGCTGGTAAGATAAGTGGGGAAAATCTTGCCATAATTCCTGATGAATGGAGTATTAGATTGACAATAGGAGGGATTGGCTAAATAGGCAAAGGAACAGAAGTTGTAGGTACCGAAGTAGTAGGTATGAATGATGAGGTCGAAAGTGGAGATTAATAAACTACAATTGACTGAGTTTGAGGTTGAGTTGAAACATAAAATTCCTCTTGATGGTAGAATTGGATCCAATATTTAATGTCAAGGTCAAATTTGGGCTTAATCTCTTCTAAAAAACCAATCTTTCAGAGGACTAAGGTATAATTCAGACAATTACTTGAACTCAGATAATCTTAAAGGATCGAATACTATGTCTGATAAAGAGGTTTCAAACTTAGATTTAAATAATGACAATTCAAATTTCGTATCATAATGTATATCTTCAAGAGAAATTAGCTTAGCAGATAGAGAAACAGATCTTACCAATGGAACTGGTCCTGATTGAATGTCTGCAGTTTTATATCTATTCCTTCAGAAGATATTCTCTGGATCATCTACTGGATAAACTGGATCAGGGTCGGCATTTTCTCTAGTATATCTTCTGGAAGCCACCTCTACAATATTAGCACTGTAATTATCGAATCAACCTTTTTGAAACTTAACCCTATCATCCAAAGGATCAAATTCCAAAAAAATTGTCGTACACCCAGAGAAAATAAATCTTTCGTTCCCCGTCAATGGCGCCAGTATGTTATCACTCCACCAAATCTCTAAGGCTGAAGAAAAGATCCCAACAGAGGTAACCACATACCAAAATTTTAACTTGGTATCTAGCCCTACCAAGCTAGAGAGGTCTCTCTCCAAAAAAATCACAGCCAAGAGGGCTCGATGAAAATGTTTTAGGCTAGCTATGAATGCGGAAGGGTTTGATTTGATTTGATTTGATTTGATTGGTTTTTTGGATGATGATTAGGTCAAGGGGACTAGGTCAAGGAAAATGAGATATAATTGCAGTCGATTCGATGGGGCAAGGTAGGTATAAGGCTTAACACTTAAAGGTGATTTGGAGAGATTTTTTAAGACTGGTGTGGAGCTAGGAAGAGCATAGGAGATGTATTCTTCCTTAACTGAAGAAAATGGACAAATTATGACAACTTTCCCAAAACAGAGCACGAAAGAACATGTATTCTACCTATCAACTTGAAAATTATCATATAATAGACATGAAATGGTTTATGAGCTTACAAAACATTCACACAAATTATTACAGATAAGAAACAATGCTAAAAATTCACACCACATGAATCCCAAGGAAATAGCTGCAATTCTTCATTAATTTTTGGCCAAACTAGTTACACTTAGAGTCCTTCACTAATTACACAGCATCCAACTGATACCAACCCTTGCTAAGAGTGAAGAAAGGGAAGATATAGACATAAAAACTACATTCTCTCATCCTCAGGGTTTGAATCCCTGAGTTGAGGATGATATCCACAAAATTCTAAACTAAAAACTGGAGTATAAGAAGCTCTAAGTGACTCCTCCCTAATTACATTTAAACTGATTCATTTGAATTTGATGATTACTTTTAGATCATGAATCTACCCCTAGGTAACTTATCCATATCACAATTACATTTACCATCCTTAATTACATAGGTGAAAACATCTTTTTCAAGATGAAAGTCAAATTTTCAATGAAATTTCAAAAATATCAGCAAACTGTCAAACGCGCCCTCTCTTTGCTAGGCACTCCCTCCCTTTGTCAAACGCGCCCTCCATCTTGCAGGCTTCTTTTGACTGGTTTTTAGGTGTCCAAATTGGCTCCAAGATCGCTTGTTGGAACGCCCTTCAAGTCTAATTTCTGTATATGCCTTCAGTTTGAAAAATTAAGCTCATTTTCCCTGTCAAAACTCAATCCTCCCAAGACTGCTAAGTGTGCAGTGCCAAGGCCAAAAATGAGGCAGAAACATGATTTTTTGCTATTTTTTTTACATTTTGACCTGCTTGTTTTGAAAACCAAGGCTGGAAAAGTGATTTTCTGTGATGTATTTACCATTTTTCATCCAATGGTGGTGGTCTTTTAGTCAAAATATGGCTCAAAAAAGAGCGCAGCCCCAAGGGCACTGTGCGTTTGACACTTTCTCTGTCACATAACTGTCCAAAAACACAATAAAAAGATGTAACTTTGCAAAAATGACCCAAAACCTTTCAAAATTGGTGAAATGATTGTTGATGATGTGGCTAGGCTTGGAGTGAAGCCTCTACAAGTATATCCAACTTCCTTTTCTCTTCTTGCATGGTCAAAGGCTCAATTTTTGCATTGGAACTTTTGAGCTTGGCCATTGCAATTTTTTCCTTTTGGGCATAGTGTTTGACCTTCCTCCTTAGTATGTAATTGTCTTTGTTTTCCCTCTCCAAAAGCTTATCCAAGTGTTCATTAGATCTATCAAGCCATGTCTCCCAGTTTTCATTGATTACCATTGCAATTTGTTCATTCAGAGTGAGTTGATTAGCAAGCTTAGCCTCTTTTTGCCTTTCTAGTGCTAGATCTCTTTTCAGCCCTCTAGTTCTAGGTCTACTTCTTGGTGCTTGTTCTTCTTGTTCTTCAAGAAAACCATTCTTTTCAAGTGTCTCTTCTAAAAAACCCTTGGCTTTTTTTTCCTCCCTTTGAGTTGTGATGTATTTGACCTCATCAATGACATGCTTTGTCCTCATCTGCTAGTTATGTTGCTCAAGGAAGTTTATGACAAATTTGGACCTGTCAAGATTAGTTTTGAGCTCTCTAATCTTGGCATCCTTCCCCTTGATTACTACACTAGTGATCTCATCATCATCATGCTCATCTAGTTCAAAAAGGTCAAAATCATGTTTTGTCTCATGGAGGTCATCCTCATCATGAATGATTGCCTCATGTAAATCCTCCTCTACCATCTTTTCTTTCCCATTTTTTACCTACTTTTTCAGTGAAGAAGGCAAGGCCCCTTCCACAATCTGTGGAGAAAACACCTGCCTATGACCCCTCTGGTATTTTTTTTGCTAATGGCTCTATCTCAGCCACATTAGCCTGCTTAGGCTCATTGATCTCAGCAGTGCTAGGTGACCCAGTCTCAATGTGGGATGGAGATGATGGTGGTGAAATAGATGAAGGAGACTGCTCTGATGATGATGAATGAATTTTGGGGTGAGATGGAGGAATGGAAGTGGAAAGATGAGATGATAAAGGTACATCTTGGGCATGTTGAATAGGTGGAGCTGTGAATATGTCATTAGCTATGAATGAACTCCATGGAATGTTAAATTGTTTAAGGTGATGGAGGACAATGATTTTGATGATGGAGTGATGAAAAAGATTGTTTATTTGGTGTTCATACTCTCTCTTCTGGACAATAAATTCCATATTATCAATGTTGCGGAAGAGGTATTAGGGTATGTTGAGCATCTTTACCCTAGTGAAGTGCATTAATAGCCAAATGTGATAGGCATAAATTCTAGAAAATCTACCTTCGCATGAAAAGTATTTTATGATGATCTTAATCATGGGAGTATATCTCGCCAAGAGGTAAGAGAAAGGAAAAATCATATTTCTCTCATTCTTGTACCTAGATTTTATGATAAGCTCATAGTAATTCTCCTCCAAGTATTTTTGTTTGAACCATTTCTCCCCAACATTTGGGATCTCGGTGGAAGCTGAGATGATGGCAGTTGACACGATGAAAGTGACACCAGCTAGAGTAACTTGGTTGTCATGGAGATTAGAAATGAAAATTCTGGTCAACATAGCATGGTGTTGGGCCTTCTAAATTTTCTCATAGAACTCAAGACATCCAACATGTTTGAAATAAGTTACAGCCACAGGAGATGCCAAAAGTTCTCTAGTATTTGTTGAATCTAATATAAGTATTCTTCCCCCTTTGTGTGGTCTCTTCTCCTCTGTTTCTTCTCCCTCGCTGTATAGTCTATTTTCTTCTTCTGCCATGATGCTTTAGTGTCAAAACCCTAGGGAGGTGTGGTGATGGTGGAATGTGGTTTTTAGGAATAGGGAATGGGATAGGGTAATTGAGGGAGATGGGGGTAGGGATTTGTGAGTTAAGGAATGTGACAGGGAGTAAGGATGTAGAGGGGTTTAAAATAAGGGATTAATTACAGGTGTTACACAGTAATTTGTCACCATCCCTGCAATTCCCCATCCCGCACAATTGGAGGGCTCATTCTGTGACCTGTGAGCAGTGACATAACTTGAAAACACTTTCATGGCATTCCCATAAACATTTAATTTCATTTCCCTGAAGACAACTCCTTGTGGAAAACCATAAAAACACCCATTTTTGCATTGGCGCGGGAAGCCAGTTCAGTACCCACGCCAATGGGGGAAATACTTCATATAGGGCGTGCTAATTAGCACTCTGTCTCAGAGTCGCACTCGCGCCAGCCATTTTAAGGAGTGTTTTTTTAAAAATAAATGGCGGAAGTTTCATCCTAACCAATTCATAAACTAGTATCTAATTTGAGTTGGGTGGTTTGGCTCTGGATCTCCATGTAGAGGAATTGGTTTGCCACCTCTCATGGAAGCTTCCTTGAGGATAGGGCCAATCCCATGATTATAGGGATCCCAACTCCCCTTCCTCCATCTATAAAAGCTTGCTCATCTCCTTTGCAAGCTAGTTCCCAAGAGCCATCAGAGCCTTATGCTGCAAGAGCCTTGATTCATTCCCTTAAGGCCAAATCCAAGCAAGGAGATTATTTTCGAGACATCCAAAGAGAGAGGCTTGTCCCATCCCCGACAGGCTTTTTCGAGACGTGTTCCGCTGGCGACCTTCCGAAGGAGAATTCAGCGTCAGAGCCAAGTTGTATCCTACTTTGATTGATTAAAAATAAGAAACTATTGGTTATGTTTCCACTCCTGTTGTTGATTATGATGATGATTTATGTCCTCTCTGACTGACATATAGTTGCATATACTGGATTTTACGCTTGCGTTTGTTGTGTTTCTCGCATGTGCAGGTGTTCGGTCACGGAGATCGTGAAGGATCGTGATCTGCCAGAGCTATGGAACGGGAGCGCTACTTTCTCTACAAGCGACAGCGTTGGATTCCAAGTAAGCCTTCATCGCTAGTTGGTTTATTTGCAATTACGAACCTGCACTATAGCATGTGACGATTGTTGCTAGACCCGGTCTGGGCTAGTAGGGATCGCCTCTGTCCGCAGAGGGGATTTAACTCTTCAACAACAGGTGTAGGGAATTGGGAGCCTAGGAAAATATTGTACCTAGGGCTTAGGGTTTGAAGGAAATTAAGGTAAGGGTATGTAAATGTAGGGATTTGGGAAAGGGTATATTGAAATGTGGGAAGGGTATGAATATTCTAGGCAGTGAAATTGACTGTAATTGGGAATTTGATGGATACTAGGGTTTTAAATGAAGAAAGACACCAAATTTTCCTTTAACAAAATTCACACAACACAAAATGATTTGAAGGAGAAGAGGGATGGAGCAATTGTCACTTACTTACTTGTTTAAGGCATTAGGAACCACTGCTGAGAGATTTAGGGTGATTTTGTGAAGTTTGGAGCCCCTTCTGAAAATTGTTGAGGAGTATTGACATGCGTGCAACACCTTTGGCAGGCACGCATCACAACAAGCAGGCGTGCAGCACAACAAGCAGGTGTGCAGCGCCACACATAGCCACGCCCTCCGTTTAGCAAATGCATAGTGCCTCCCATGTTTTGTTAATTTCGCCCAAAAATTTGAAAACCATGCTTTTCTTGAGGATGCTTGATGGTATTAAGAGACAAATGAGGTATTTTTTGATGTCATGAAGGATCTTATACTTGAGTGAAATTGATCTTTTTATTTAAAACCCACTTTCTATTGGTTCACTTTCACCTTTGAAAATTTTGCAAAATACCCTTTACACTTTGACTTTTTCTTTGCACGTTGATGATACTGGAGTTTGGCACTCTTTTCATTGCTTTGTTTCATGTTCAATTTGGCATATGGAGTTGAATTGGAAGCTTGGTAATAATACTTATTACATATAATGAACATAAAATTACATAAAAATAAAAATAAATTACATCTCTGTTTTTTAATAAAATTACATTGAAAAATAAAAATCATAACTTGAAAGCAGAATTAGAACTTTGGAAATCTTCCTTGGAGGTTGTTATCACAAAATTAGACCTGATAGGCTACTAATCAGGCAATCTCATGCAACTGTTTCAAACCAATCTTTTGATTGAGGCTTAGCCTTCCTCAATCTAAGAGGGCTCTCTCAAGGGTTAATGATATGGAATAAAGATATAGATGGCTAGCTCTATTTAGGAAATAAACTGATTATTATAGATGAAGGTTGAAAATAACATCAGCATGTATCCATTGGGCTTATGGAGTAAAAGCTTTCAGTAATTCAGTGAGTCTACTTGACATGGAAGTTGAGGCAGATCAAAGTTTTTCAGTAATAAGACACACACACATGAAACATGTAAAAACACAGTCAGATCACTTATACAGGAAGTCAAAGCATCTTATAGATGAATTCTGAGTAATATAAATGAACATCACTGCAAATGAGATATATGAGAGATACAGATAGAATAGGAAAACTCTAAAAACTCCTTTAGAATCTCAAGTTATTCAAGTAAAAGACCTTTGTATTAGCTGAAACAGTCAATTAACAATAAGCTGTCATTTTTCCTAAAATGTCCAACCCTTGAAAAATTCAACCCAATAAATTTTATTAGAGATCTTACATCCTTAGATGATCTGCTTCTAGGCTAGATACATCGAATTTCTGTCCATTGACACCTTGCATAACTAAACATGAAATTTATTACAAAAGGACACCTGCCCTACTTGACAGTCCTATTTCAAAAAGGACTCAAACTCCTTATTATTATATTTAAAAACCTTATCTACTTGAAATCACATCATTGAAAATTATGTCATCACATGGTCGAATTTGGATAATGGCATTCATTTCTTCATGACCACTTAGCTGACCTCCTCAAAATAGGAAACAATACCCTGTTTTTTAGGCAAAGGATCTTTTTTCTTCTTTGAGAATTATGGCTATCATTTAATCTCTAATTCGCAGTCTTGAATATTTAATCATGGCTTGAAATATTCCATGACTCTTTCATAAGCTCCAGCTTTTCAAAAACCGCTTTAAATTCTGCTCCAAAATATGTAATACATTATGCTACGAAAATACAGCAGTTTCGTAGCGCTTTTTGTAGTGCTGCCTTACAAGCCTTTGTCTTCAAAAATTATAACTATTTCCTCTTGCATCATCTTTATCACCCTTAAACACATGTCGCATAACATTTTCAGCCTTTAACACCTTTAAAATTGATCAGAAAAATCAAAAACACAGCTATAGCAGTTTCGTAGCACTTTACTGCTTTTTAAGCCTGGAGGCGCTACAAAACTACTGAAAACTACTAAAAACGCATTTTCTTGCATAATTTTGTCAAATGAAAATTGTATTTGTCAAAAAATTGTAACCAAAATGTCTTCATCATCCATAAACCATAAACCAACTCCATTTTAGGTTCCTTGAGGCATTTCTTCCTCATTAACAATTGGTTGACCTAATGGTTCTTCAATCACTATCATTTTGATACCTTTACTCTGTAGTTCATCATGAATCATTTCAAGCTGCTCTTGTAAATCCTTTACCTGATCTTTAAGACTTTTATTGGTACCTCTCAGATGAGTGTTCACCTTTCTAGCATGTTTAGCTTCTTATTTTGCTAGAACTGCCCACTTAACAAACTCCTGTGTATTGTCTAAGTCTTTAGAGACAGTATCAACTTGTTTTTCCCAAATTTCCTTCATCTTTTCAAATTCCAATTTCTCAACACTATGTTTCCTAGCTTCTTTTTTCATGGCAGCAATTTCCTGATTTTCCAATTTCAGCTTTTCCTCAAGGAGCTGCAACTCTGTCTTTTCTATCGCTTTCTCTTTTCCCTTTTTTAATTTGTTGATTGTATCCTTTATTGTAGGTGATTAGAGGTCAATAATATCCTTAGGTGATTGAGTTGTCTCAGTGGGTATTGCGACTTCTTTGCTACTCTCCATCAATCTCTTAACATGCCTTGTCATAGGTTTTCTTGCTTGAAAAATGAAACCTGCATCTTCTCCCTCAAACTCTAATCTCTTTGCAGACTTGGCTTTTTTCAAATTCTACCCACCTTCGACTATAAATTCAGCTTGGACAATAGGTATTTCCTCTATGTCAATGGCATGAAGAATATCCTCTAGATTCCCCTTTGTTACTGCTCTGTCTTCTGTAGCCACTGTCTTTTCTTTCAAACCCATTGTTTGGCTTCTAGTCATTCTTTTGGTCCCTTGCTTGCTAGCAGCTTGTTTTTGTTTTGTATGCTTGACCACCTTTGATTTATGTTCTGCAGGTAGGGGAATTGGTTTGTCAAGACTCTGCACTTGCTCTGACTTTTTCTTAGCTTGCTTACTTGGCTTTACTCCTACAGATTCTTTTGGTTTTTCCATAAATAAAGGTTGGCTCTGTTTAACTGCTAGTGGTGATGAGGCTTTCTTAGGTTTATGTTTCTTTGCAGGAGTTAAAGCATCCAACTTGAAACCATTAACAAACAAGAATGAGGACCAATCTTTGCATAGCCTTTGAAGTTCATCTAAAATCAATAATTTTATTAAGCCATGAGGAAACAATGATGTCTCACTCCCCTCAGACTTTTCTTGAACCTTATCATCCATCTTTGAAAGACTTCTATGCAGATAAAAAGGTAATTCAAGGGAAATCTTACCAGTGAAGTGTAGCAGTAATTTGAAATGGTATGAATAAACCTTGTGATATTTGCCTTCACAGGTAAAGTATTTCTGGATGATGAGCAACAATTTTGAATAATTATCTTTGATGCAGCTTCTTGGAATAGCATTGTTGAGATCCATCTCAATGTGCTCAGGCTTCATGAACTCTTTAAACTGCTCCATATTAAATTTGAAACCTTTGAACCAGGTTTCTTGACCTCTTGGAATTCCTGTAATAGCACCAATGACCTCTGGTGTGATAGAAAAACTTAGCATCCCCACTTTAGTGGCTGTTCCTCTGAAATTCATAGCAAATTCCTTGGATACGTGTGTATGACAGCCCTGCAATTTCTCACAAAATTGTAAGCAACCTGCTCTTCTGAATGCTTCCATTATTGTTGGGTCTTCGGTTATTGCTTTCATGTCTTCAGGTTCATGTCTTAAGCATTGTCCTCCTCTGTGTATTTTTCTTTCCTCTGCCATAGTTCTTCAAATAACCTCACAGCCTCGCTTGATATAAATCTTTCAGCCTCGCTTGATATAAATGTATCAGCCTCGCTTGATATGGATGTAGTAAACCCTTTGAAAGAACCAGCCACAAGTTTGGCTTGATACAATAATTCTTCAGAGCTCAGATATTATGCATGGAGGCAAAAGGAATGAGAATGACTAATTAGGAAAAAAATTGAAATTTAAATGTCCTCTCATAACTGAAAATGATGGCTTATTCATAACCTACACTGACCATGATGACTGCAAACTTGGTTATGTACTTTGATTTCATCATTACATGACTCAACAGGCATTTATCTTACCCTTTCCCAATGGTTTCTGACATTTGACAACTCGACTGACAAGATAGCTACAAAACCGCACTTTCGGAGCGCTGGTAGTGTAAATTTCATTGTTTGTGCTACGAAATTATCAGCGCTTTCGTAGCGCAAAGTGGATTTTTTCAATGTAATGTGCTACGAAACTGTGGTTTCTTGGCTAATTAGGCGGATTTGATACAAAAACTTTGGGAAATGAAGTGCAATGGAAAATGATGAATATTTGACAAAAAAAAGTTTAAAAATGACTTTGTTTAAACCTTAGGGAAAGCTTCAAACTATTAAAAATTCTAAAATTTTCCCTTGATCAAACTTAAAATGACTCCTAAAACCCTATTTTGACCCATGAAACTTTGTAACCTTGTCAAAATGATGTTTTGAATTTTTTGAGTGATAACAGAGGTCATCTTTACATGTATACAAATCATTTTCAGATGATAAGGAATATTATTCAATTACTCTCATACTTTTGCTGACCTTATGCAAATGAAATGGTGTATTATTGAACCTTGGAAAATGAAACCCAATGACCTAATGGGACCTTGAATGAACAGACTCCATGCTGATTTGACTGACATAATGACATGATGAAATAGACTCTCATGACTGAAGTATGCTCAGCAAGACATGAAGGTGGTCCAGCAAGTATAATTTTTTAGGAGGAGTGATATTTTATGACTACAGCTACCATCAGTGAGTGAATTTTTTACATGACCTAATGGAATGATTGAAAATTTATGAGTGGGACTCCTAAAATGATATGAAAAGAGTATTTTTATCACTGATGGAAGTATGCAAATACTTACACTAACATTGGCCTTATTGGGGATGATAGCTCTTAGAGAGGTGTCAAAAACCACAGAACTCTGGATTTTACAGATCAGTGCCTATTCCATTGGGCCAATACAGTCAAAACTCAAACTGAAAAACTTGACTGAAAACTAATAATTCGGAAAAATAGACTGGCTCAACACAAACTCAAATGACTGAAACTTGACTCAATATTGACTTACTTGACTGAAAATTGAACTTGAAAATGGCAGAAAATTAGTGAAGCTCCATGGCCTTCTCTTCAGGCTCCGAATTCTAGTGACTCTCTACTTAACACTTGCAGAAAATGTAACTGATATTTACAATGAAATGGAAAGTTGATCAAGAAATTTGTTTCAAAAAAAGATAGTGTTTCAGGAGCCTACCATTAATTGGTCCTCATAAACACTCCTATCCATTCATCTCTTCAAGCAAATAATCGTTATGTCCCCGACAAGCTAAAATCTGATATGGCCCTTTCCATAAATTCTCAAATTTACCATGCTTACCCTTCTCTTCATTCCTGGCATCCCAGTCGAGTACCACATCTCCTATCTTGAATTTGTCTTCCTTTGTTTTCCGATCATAGATATTCTTTATCCTTTCATGAAGTATTGAAGTATTCTGAAATACTTCATCTTTTGTCTGTTGAAGGTGTATCATTTGATTAATACGACATTGTATGTCATTTCCCTCTGTCCTTGATTCTTGCAGCAATTTCATTACCAGGACTACTAATGATGAAGGAAACACAGTATCGACACCATAAACAACTTTAAAAGGAGACATAACAATATACTTTTTATTACTCACTCAATCTTCCCACAATGCATTAATCAGCTTCTTATGCCAATTATTTTTATTCGCCTATAGCATCTTCTTAGTCATACTGATCAATGACGTATTAGAGGACTCCACCAATCCATTACCTAAAGGGTAGTAGGTTGTAGAGTGTCCCAATTTAATGTCATATCTATCACAGGACTCTGTCATCTTCTTAGACTTGAATGATGCTGCGTTATATGTGATGATCTTAGTAGGATAACCAAAACGAGACAAAATATTAGTTTCTAAAAACTAAATGATGACATAATTGGTTTCTTGCCTGGTCGAGATTGCTTCAATCCACTTTGTAAAGTAATTTTTGGTTGTCAATATACACTTGTGTTGAGTGGATGATGTTGGGTGAATCTCACCTACAAAATATAGGCCCCACTGCTGAAATGGTGCATGGACTGAAATAGGTTGAAGAGGCAATGGGAGAAGCTTTCTCTTACCCTAAAAAACTTGGCATTCATGGCAGCTCATTACTGCTTTATTATATCTACAAAAAGTGTAGGGAAATAATATCTTACTCTCAATATTTTATTTTTCGTGGTCTTCCAATATAGGTGGCCCCCACAATCTCCTTTTTGGAAGTCATTCATCCCTTCCTTCGATTCTTCTTCGACCAAATAGTTCAGCAACACACCTCGAGGATCCTTCCAATAAAGTGCATTATCCAGTATGCAATACTTTGAAGCTTTGAGTTTCAAATATTTTTCTTGACTCTTATTCATGCCTACAGGAAGGTTTAGGTGTTGCAAAACATAAACAATATCAGAATACCATGGATATGACAAAAATATATAAGATACCTGAATGAGATTACTTTCTTCTTCATTTTCGGACAAATCTGAAATCAAATTGATGTCAAGGGAATGAAGATTTGACTCAACCATGAGCTTGGATAAGCCTTGACCTTTGATCAGCTTGGTGGGCTTGATCTCAAGGTCATACTCCAATAAATATGTTATCCATCATCCTGTCCTACCTTCTGGGTTTGTCTGCCTGAGAAATTCTTTCACAACTGCATTAGGTACATAGGCAAGAGTGTGTGAATGTAATATGTAAAATATGAAATCTTTCAGCGCTTTAACCAAATCCAGAGCTTGTTTCTCTATGATGTTGTAGCGAAGGGCTGCATCTCTGACATTGAAACTAAAAAATGCAATTGGTATCTCTGTTTTGTCCCTTTTCTGCATCAAGATTGTTGCCATAGTGTGCTTAGAAGCAAATGAGAATATTATGAAATCACTAGTATAATCAAGACTTATCAAAACCAGGGCAGTATTCAAGGCAAACTTAACTGAATGAAAGTATTTCTGGGCATCTTCAAACCACTTCACATCACTATCTTTCGTCAACATGTTTGTCAATTCTCTAAGATGTTCTGCTAAATTAGGAATGAATCTACGTAAGAAATTCATCTTACCGTTGAATGCTTCTACTTCCTTTTTTTTGCGAGGGAAATCAATTTTCTGAATTACTTGAACACAGGAAGGGTCAATCCGGATCCCATCCTTGGAGATGATGTGACCAAGGAGTTTACCTTCCTCCATGGCGAAAAGGATTTTCTTTTGGGTTGAGAGATATTTCGAACATCCTGCATATTTCGAAAACATTTCTCAAATGGTGCAAATGTTCATCAACAGAATGTGAAAACATTTTCAAATCATCTAAGTAAACAACCAAGAAAACATATTTTTCATTGGTGAATGCTATATCCATGGCCCGCTGGAATGTAGCCCCTGCATTTTTCAAACCAAATGGAATTTTGGCATATTTGAAGATCCCCAAGGTGTAGTAAATGGTGTCTTATCCTGATCATCTTTGTGCACCAAAATTTCGTTGTAGCCTGAATAACCATCCAACAGTGACATTCGGGAAGAACCGAAAACTCTTTGAAGTATATGGTCCATTTTTTGAAGTGGATAGTTTTCCTTGAGGGACACTTTGTTCAAGTTTCTGAAATCTATACAGAGCCGGATTTCTCCAGTATTTTTTCTCACTGGGACCAAATTTGAAATCTAATCATATAATCTAATCGGGACAATAATATTAGACTTGAAAAGTCTATTTACCTCTTTTTCAATTGATGGAAGCAATCTGGGATTTATCCTTCTCAACTTTGATGAAAGAGCTTTTGATCGGACTTTATCGGAATAGTGTGTTGAATGATGTTCTTGTCATACACCTTTAAATCTGCATATTCCCATGCGAAAACATCAGCAATTCAGAAATTAATTTAACATATTCAGCCTTTACCTCGGTAGATAAGGACTTGGATAGTTTCACCATATTTTGTTTGTCGGTTGTCCCAACGTTTACATCTTCAACACCCTTTTCTGTAGGCATCAATGTAGGGTTCCCTGCTACGTCATCTTGGTCAAGCAATTCTTCGAAAGGTATGAGACCTTTTGGAATAATGTTGTCTTTCAGCTATAGTATATCCATTTGAGTTACTTCTAAATCATGGTCATCTTTATCGGAAATCTTATCTATAGAACAATTCTCAAATTATTCTTCACCTTGGAGAAAGTTGTTTATCTACTTATCATCCCATAAAACTTGCCAATATCGCAACTTATTGGGAACAATGGGTCGGTGCTTCACATGAATCTCAAATTTTCTGTTTGAAAAGATGGGGATTTTGAAATTTCTTGCAGCTTTAGCCAATGAATTTGCCATGAGATTTTGATTCCTTTGCACCACTGTAAGTATACACTCCTGAAACATTTTCAAAATATCAAGTACAGCATTCCCATATTGTCTCATTCAAGGATGGTTAGCTTAATATTCACCTTTGACTTTCTTGATCACAAGTTCAGAATCACCATACAGTGCAATCCTTCTTGCCCCCAGTTTCTTCAATATCTTTAAGCCAGTAATTAGCACTTCATACTCGGCTTCATTGTTAGTACAATGAAAAGCTAATTTATAAGAGCACAATATTACATTTGTAGGGACCTTATTCTACTGATGAAAAGGGTTGTGGAACCATATTCCAATCCCCACCCCGTATTTCCCCAAGGCACCATCGACCATAGACCTTTCTCATGCTTCTCCTCCTCTAAATGCTCAAACTTTGATTTCTATTTTGGCTGAATTTTCTAAACTGTCTCTTCATGCTTTTCCGCACTTTCTTCAACTTTATCCTATGGTTGTTTTGGATCTTTCCCTACCTCTTCTGATTGTTGTTCTGAGTTTTTCAATGCTTCTTCTGATGGTTGTTCTAATAAGCTCGGCAGATTCAGCTTTTCTTTAGATGTCACTTCTCTAATATAATTATGGATCTTTGGAACATCTTCTACATCTACTAACTGGCTATCTACATCATTTAAGCCACTATAATTAAACAAAATGAATGAACTAAATCTGGATATACAGCGTTTATCGGATGATTGTTTGACTTTTCTTTTCTTGTGATCATATACTTCATCTTAGTTTCACGGTAAAATTTTCTCAATTGCCCGAAAACAGGGATAGTTGCATTACAAAAGTCTAATTTCAATGTGCCTTGTAATTTTTCCCCCCAGGATCTTGACAACAGCATTCCAAAGCATGGCATTATGTCAGCTACCACCAAATCCATTAGAAAATTCTTTGTCAAAATTTTCTCTAGGGAGACTACCAAATATTTAATCAGACCAATACAACAGACCCTACCTAAATCAAAGGAGTATAAATCATGGTAGGGACGAGTAATGTCAAGGCCCAACTTCTCCATTATGGATTTTGGCATCATATTGTGGGAGGCTCCGGAGTCTAACATGGACTTATGTAAAATGCACTGGTGAATTCTTAGACTCAAGTAAAAAGGAGGAACCTCATTGTCTTCTAATTAACCATCAATAACAGGACCAAAAATGAGTTCAGGTTGATCATCTTCGACATTAAACATGTCGGACGAAGGATCTATTTTAAGCATATTGGAAACATGGGACTTGTACTGGTTGTTCTTAACAAGCTCGATTAAGGGGATAGACACTTTTAACTTTGAAATTTTTGTATCTAAACTAAAGGGAGCAGTTTTGTCTACCTCTTTAATGAAAATGTCTCGTTCTCCAGCATGGTCCTTTGATGGAACTTATTTCTTCTAGTTGTCCTTTTCCTTAGTCGTTGAACTTGCATATGGTTGATTTACTTTATTTTAATTTGTGATCACAGGATTTTTTCCCTTACTTTGATTGCTCGGAGGATTTTGCCTTGTTTGAGTGTCTTTCTGTTGATATGCTCTCTTTTGAATGGGATTAACTGGTACATCTCTTCTCCTCAGTGACATCTATCTATTTTGTGAACTAATGCGTTCAATTACCTCCATTGATAATCATCTGATTCAATATCTAATTCATGATCATTAACAAGGATAAAATCTTCATCTTTAGGCTGATCATTCTTTTCAAAATAATTCTCATCTTAGGTTAAAAACATGGGCAGATCATCAGCTTTGAAAAGGAGGTTTTCCTCAACAATTGTGTCTAAATATTATTCTTCTCCTTGAGAATAGTTCTACTATAAGGGTGTCCTAATTTTTTTTTTTTGTTGTGGTGGTTGTTCAGAAGCTCGTTTTTCTCTCTGATTAATCCTTAACTGAGGTTTTTGCTGACCTCTATAGTTAGGATTTTTTACCTCGGGTTGTCTCTCCGTGATGTACATCCTTTCAATAATCCGTTCAATGGTTCTTATCAAAGTATCCATATTATCATCGAAAGATGAAGTGGATGGATCATCTTTAATAGTAACTCTCCTCTCATTCCTATCTCTACCTTTCTTCATCAGCATATTTTCTTCAATGTTGATCGCATTCTTTTGCATACCTTTTAGTGTATCTGGTTTTCTTTCTCTCAATTGGTAAGCCATGCCAGCATCAAATGCATCTAGATAACATATGAGAGCTAAGCCTGGAGGAGTCTTAATCTCAAAGGGATTTTCATTGTAAATCCTATTAAAGAAAGTATTGAAATCTTGATCTAATTCATTGAGATTTATTTTAATGTTTTCATCGTCAGCAAGAAAGTGTAAGTGATTTTTCTTTACCTCCCACTGGGCTATAAACAAATTATTGAGATGGTTTGGTGTGGAAATGGAATTAGCAGTGAGAGACCTAAACCAAACTTTGACATCTCCAGAAAAACTCTAGGCTATAATCCTCATTTTTGCATTGTCAGCATCGACTTCCTCCAAATCTATGAATTCAATGACCTTAGCAATATGTTGTCTTGCATTTATGGTGGATTTTTCATCAAACAAGGGGATTATTTGGCCATAACCCTGAGGTATGTCATTCAATTGGGTTGGTAAGATAAGTGGGGAAAATCTTGCCATAATTCTTGTTGAATGGTGTACTGGATTGAAAACAGGAGGGATTGGTTGAATAGGTAAAGGAACGGAAGCTATAGGTACTGAAGTAGTAGGTATGAATGATGAGTTCGAAAGTGCAGATGAATAAACTACAATTGACTGAGTTTGAGGTTGAGTTGAAACAGAAACTTCCTCTTGATGGTATAATTGGATCCAATATTTAATGCCAAGGTCATATTCAAGCTTAATATCTTCGAAAAAACTAATATTTCAGAGGACTAAGGTCTAATTCAGACAACGACTTGACCTCAGATAATCTTAAAGGATCGAATACTGTATCGAATAAAGAGGTTTCAGACTTATATTTAAAAAATGACAATTCAAATTTCAGATCATAAGGTATATATTCAAGATAAAGTAGCTTAGCAGGTATAGAAACATATCTTACCAATGGAACTGGTCCTGATTCAATGTATGTAGTTTTATATCTATGCCTTCGGAAGATCTTCTGGATCATCTACTGGATCAACTGGATCAGGGTCGGGATTTTCTTTGGTATATCTTCTGGAAGCCACCTCTACAATCTTAGCACTACAATTATCGAATCATCCTTTATGAAACTTAACCTTATCATCCAAAGGATAAATTTCCAAAAAATTTGTCATACACCCAGGGAAAATAGATCTTTCGTTCCCCGGCAACGGCACCAGTATGTCATCACTTTGTCAGATCTCTAAGGCTGAAGAAAATATCCCAACAGAGGTAACCACAGACCAACCTTTTAACTTGGTATCTAGCCCTACCAAGTCAGAGAGGGCTCTCTCCACAAAAAGCACAACCAAGAGGTCTAGATGAAAAGGTTTTAGGCTATCTACGAAATGCAAAAGGGTTTGATTTTATTTTATTTTATTGGATTTTGTTAGATGAGGATTAGGTTAAGGGGACTAGGTCAGGGCAAATGAGATAGAATTGTAGTCCATTCGATGGGGCAAGGTAGGTAGAAGGTTGAACCCTTAAAGGTGATTTGGTGAGATGGTTTAAGACTAATGAGGAGCTAGGAAAAGAATAGGAGATGTATTCTTCCTAAATTGAAGAAAATGGACAAATTATGACAACTTTCCCAAAACAGAGCATGAAAGAACATGTATTTTTCCTATCAAATTGAAAATTATCATATAATAGACATTAAATGGTTTATGAGCTTACAAAAAATTCATACAAATGATCACAAAGAAGAAATAATTCTTAAATTCCATACCACATGATTCCCAAGGAAATAGTTTCAATTCTTTATTAATTTCTGGCCAAACTGGTTACACTTAGAGTCCTTGACTAATTACAGAGCATACAACTTATTCCAACCCTTTCTAAGAGTGAAGAAAGGGAAGATATAGACATAAAAACTACATTATCTCATCCTCAAGGGTCGAATCCCTGAGTTGAGGATGAGATCTACAAAATTCTGAACTAAAAGCTGGAATAAATGGAGCTCTAAGTGACTCCTCCCTAATTACATTGAAACTCATTCATTTGTCTTTGATGATTACTTTTAACTCATGAATCTACCCCTAGGTAACTTATCCATATCATAATTACATTTTTCATCCTTAATTACATAGGTGAAAACATCATTTTCAAGATAAAAGTCAAATTTTCAATGAAAATTCAAAAATATCAGTAAACTGTCAAACGTGCCCTCTCTTTGCTAGGCGCGCCCTCCCTTTGTCAAACGCGCCCTCCATCTTGCAGGCTGCTTTTGAATAGGTTTTAGGTGTCCAAATTGGCTCCAAGGTGGCTTGTTGGAAAGCCCTTCAAGCCTACTTTCTGTATATTCCTTCAGTTTGTAAAATGAATCTCATTTACCCTATCAAAACTCAATCCTCCCAATACTACTCAGCGTGTAGCGCCAAGGCCAAAAATGAGGCAGAAACGTGATTTTTTACTATTTTTTGACATTTTGACTTGTTTGTTTTGCAAACCAAGGCTGGAAAAGTTATTTCCTGATATGTATTTACCATTTTTCATGCAATGTTTGTGGCCTTTTGGTCAAAATATGGCTCATAAAAGAGCGTTGCGTGTTTGAAACTTTCTCTGTCATATGACTGTCCAAAAACACAATAAAAAGACATAACTTTGCAAATATGACCCAAAACCTTTCAAAATTGGTGAAATCATTGTTGATGATGTGGCTAGGCTTGGATTGAAGTCTCTGCAAGTATATCCAACTTCCTTTTCTCTTCTTGCATGGTCAAATTTGCATTGGCTCTTTTGACCTTGGCCATTGCAATTTTGTCCTTTTGGGAATAGTATTTGACCTTCCTCCTCAGTATTTCATTGTCTCTATTTACCCTCTCCAAAAGATTCTCCAAGTGCTGATTAGCTCTATCAAGCCATGGCTCCCGGTTTTCATTGATTATCATTGCAATTTGTTCATTCAGAGTGAGTTGATCAGCAAGCTTAGCCTCTTTTTTCCTTTCTAGTGCTAGAGCTCTTTTCAGCCCTATAGTTTTAGGTCTACCTCTTGGTGCTTTTTCTTCTTGTTCTTCAAGAAAACCATGCTTTTCAAGTGTCTCTTCTAACAAAACCTTGGCTTTTTCTGCCTTCCCTTGTGCTATGATGTATTTGACCTCATCAATGACATGCTTTGTTTTCAACTATTGGTTCTCCTGCTCAGGGAATTTTATGACAAATTTGGCCATGTCAAGATTATTTTGGAGCTCTCTAATATTGGCATCCTTCCCCTTGATGATTACACTAGTGATCTCATCGTCATCATACTCATCTAGTTCAACAAGGTAAAAATCATGTTCGATCTCATGGAGGTCATCCTCATCATGAATGACTGCCTCATGTACATCCTCCTCTACCATATTTTCTTTCCCCCTTTGTACTTGCATTGTTGGTGAAGAAGGCAGTGCCCCTTCCACATTCTATGGAGCAAACACCTGCTTATGACCCCTATGGTATGTTTTTTCCAATGGCTCTATCTCGGCCACATTAGCCTGCTTAGGCTCATTGATCTCAGCTCTTCTAGGTGACTCAGTCTCAATGTGGGATGGAGATGATGGTGGTAAAATATATGAAGGAGACTGCTCTGATGATGATGAATGAACTGTGGGCTGATATGGAGGAATGGATGTGGAATAATGAGACGACAAAGGTACATCTTGGGCATGCTAAATAGGTGGAGTTGTGAATATGTCATTAACTATGAATGAACTCCATGGAATGTTCAATTGTTTAAGGTGATGAAGGACTATGATTTTGATGAGGGAGTGATGGAAAATACTGTTCATTTGGTGTTCATACTCTCTCTTCTAGAGAAAAAAATGGCATCTTATCAATGCTCCGTAAGAGGTAGTAGGGTATGTCGAGCATCTTTACCCTAGTGAAGTGCATTAATAGCCGGATGTGATAGGAATAAATTCTATAAAATATACCTTCACATGAAAAGTATTTCACGATGATCTTCATCATGGGAGCATATATCTCTAGGAGGTAAGAGAAAGGAAAAATACTCTTTCTCTCATTCTTGTACCTAGGTTTGATGAAAGGCTCATAGTAATTCTCCTCCAAGTCTTTCTATTTGAACCCTTTCTCCCCAACATTTTGGATCTCGGTGGCAGCTGAGATGATGCCAGTTGACACGATGAAAGTGACACTAGCTAGAGTAACTTTGTTGTCATGGAGATTAAAAATGAAAATTATGGTCAACATAGCATGGTGTTGGACCTTCTGAATTTGCTCACAGAACTCAAAACATCCAAAATATTTGAAACATGTCACAGAAATAGGAGATGCCAAAATTTCCCTGGTATTTTTTTACTCTTAACTGAGTATTCTTCCCCCTTTGTATGGTCTCTTCTCCTATGTTTCTTCTCCCTCACTGTATGGTCTATTTTCTTCTTCTGCCATGATGCTTTAGTGTCAAAACCCTAGGGAGGTGTGATGATGGTGGAATGTGGTTTTTAGGAATAGGGAATGGGATAGGGTAATTGAGGGAGATGGGGGTAGGGATTTATGAGTTAAATAATGTGACAGGGAGTATGGATGTAGAGGGTTTTGGAATAGGGGATTAATTACAGGTGTAGGGAATTGGGAGCCTAGGAAAATAGTATACCTAGGGCTTAGGGTTTTAAGGAAATTAAGGTTTAGGGAAATGGGATGTCAAAGTAGGGATTTGGGAAAGGTTATATTGCAATGTGGGAAGGGTATTAATATTCTAGGTAGTGAAATTGACTATAATTGGGTATTTGAGGGATACAATGGTTTTAAATGAATAAAGACACCAAATTTCCTTTAAAAAACTTCACACAACACAAAATGATTTGATGGATAAGAGGGATGGAGAAATGGCCACTTACTTACTTGTTTGAGTCTTGAGGAACCACTGCTGAGATATTGAGGGCGATTTTGTGAAGTTTTGAGGCCCTTCTGACATTTGGTGAGGAAGATTGACAGGCGCGCAGCACCTCCCCTGTTTTGTTAATTTCGCCCAAAAATTTGAAAACCCTGCTTTGCTTGAGGATACTTGATTGTAGTAAGAGAAAAATAAGGTATCTTTTGATGTCATTAAGGATATTATACTTGAGTGAAGTTTATCTTTTGATTTAAAACCCACTTTCTAATGTTTCACTTTCACCTTTGAAATTTTTGGAAAATACCCTTTACACTTTGACTTTTTCTTTACAGGTTGATGATGTTGGAGTTTGGCACTCTTTTCATTGCTTTGTTTGGTGTTCAGTTTGGCATATGGAGTTGAATTGGCAGCTTGGGAATAGTACTTATTACATATAATGAACATAAAATTACATAAAAATAAAAATAAATTACATCTATGTTTTTTAATAAAATTACATTGAAGAATAAAACTCATAACTTGAAAGCAGAATTAGAACTTTGGAAATATTCCTTGGAGATCATCTTTACATGTTGAAAAATATTTTTCAAATGATAAAGGAATATTATTCAATCACTCTCATACTTTTGCTGACCTTATGCAAATGAAATGGTGTATTATTGAAACTTGGAAAATGAAACCTAATGACCTAATGGGACCTTGAATGACCAGACTCCATGGTGATTTGACTGACATAATGACATGATGAAATAGACTCTCATGAATGAAGTATACTCATCAAGGCATGAAGGTGGGCCATCAAGTATAAATTTTGATGAGGATTGATATTTTATTACTAGGGATACCATCAGTGAGTGAATTTTTTACATGAACTAATGGAATGATTAAAAAATTCTCAGTGGGACTCCTAAAATGATATGAAAAGAGTATTTTTTATCATTGATGGTAGTATGAAAACAATGACACTAACATCACCCAAGCAACTCACATATATTATCCCATCGGTCTTCACTTGAAATAGAAAATTTATTAACTTTCTAAATGTCTCATCTACATCTATGTACTTCTGGAAAGTAGGCTTGATGACAAACAGGTGTTTGACCTCATGAATGGTGAATAAGTCAAATTATTGGCCTCCATGAACACCTTCCCTGTGATGTATCCTTTTATACATGAAAATATTGATTTATCTTGGGCAATAGTGCATAATTTCTCTTGATAGTATTTCAAGCTAATCATCTTGTCTCCTATCCCAACAAATCCCGGTAGCACTTTCTTGCTTAGTAAATGAAATTTCTTATGGTGTCTTTGAATATTGGATTCCGGATTTTTAAATTTATTCTCGAGCTGCAACATAAGGTTCCTTTTAGTATGCATTCTTTTCACCTCCAATATAGTTTATGTCTTGTCTTGAATTCCAAGCTCTTCTAATTCTTCTTTGGTTTTGGAATTCAATATTTTTATGATTGTTGTTGCTTCACCAGGTTTCTGTCCCAAATATCTTTTAATTTCTTTCATCACTTATTTAGATCTGTGTATAAATTCTTGTTGCTCAAAAATAATTTGGATTAAAGGCCATATTTCAATGATGGCTTCATTGGTCTCTATCCATATACTTTCTTTTGCATGTGCCAAAGTTAGTGCCATTGTTGATTCACTTTATAACTATTCAATTCTTTGAGTGAGCTTGTGAGTTTTCTGCAATTCTGCAACATAAGAATTGTTTATTCTTAATTTTTGGTCTTGCATAGTTTTAAGTTGGTCCTTTAATTTTGAAATTTCTTGCCCTTGAATGGATATATTGTCCATGGCCTTAACCAACTCACTTGCAGGATATGAAGTCAGTGTTGGTGCTGATGTTGATGCATATTCCCCTGGTGTTGTTGCAACTAAAATGGGGATTGTTGTTAGTGGAACTAAAGCTAACTGTGATGACTGCTCTTTCTCCTTGAGAAATTTCTCCATTTCCACTTCCATGTCTCGGATCTGGCTGTTATGTTCAATTATTATCTTGAACATGTCTTCTTTTTTCTTTTCCATTTCTCCAAATTCCTTGGCCCATGGATCTTCTGTAGTGGGCAGCTTGAGTTTCTTCCTCAATGTTATAATGTCAGCATTCTTTCTTTTCACAATTTCCTCTGTTGCCTTTACATCACTAGGATTGTGGCCCAGCTTGATCACCAAGTATTCCAATGATTTAATCTTGGTATCCTTGGCTAAGAATGAAATCCTTTCCAAATTTAGTTGTGTTTGTATGTTTTTCATTGATACCTGCAATCTGGAGGCTGACATGGCAGCATTAGTTAAATTTGAGTACATCATTCACTAGTTTTTTTATGCATATCCATATGGTCAATTGGATGAATCTGTTGTGCATCAAAAGAAAATGTAGATCATTTGTAATATGCTAGTGTCTTTGGCACTGGAACCTGTGCTTCAAGAAATGCAATCTTCATTTTCCCTTTCTTTGTATCAAAGGTTGAAAGAAACCACAGCTGTGAGGTAGTTGTTTGCTTCCAGAATTGGGTGTATGTGTTTAATTTTAGCATTTCATTCCTCTGTTTAATTGCCTTGTATTTGGAAAAAATGTTCAGCTCGGTTGTGTCGTGAGCCAATTTTGTTGTTTGAGTTATATCTAGAGGATATTTGGAGGTTTAAGAAGAGGGAGATCCTATGAAGATTTCATCTTCTCTTGTAGAAACATGTGGACCTGTCATAACTATAGTTTCTTGTTGTTTACTTTCGTGCTAAAAAGACTGGTCATGAGTTAGTCTTTTGCTTATTTTTATATATTAGGGATTATTTTGCTGTAATTTCTGTCACTGGAGAAGACTCCTCTTCCCTTATCCTTTTCTAGTGTTCTTCTTGATGTGTAGGATTCTGAGAGGTGGTTGTGGATAAACTCATTGTAATTGAAAACATAAGGTTTTTCACTAGTTGTAAAAACTGACAAAAATCCTACAATAACTTCATTGATACACTAGTTAGAATGGTAACCAAGTATACATGTAATGATGGCAATTATTTTTTTTGTCATATCTTGGAACATGGAGGATGAATACGGGGGGTTTTTCTTGGGAAATTAAGCATCCTCAAGGAGAAAAACTTCGAAAATATTCGCTCTTTGTGGAAAGGTCAAACTTGTGTAGAGTTTTGTGAGAGAATCTACTGAAAGTGGTTTTGGGGAATCAGGAGTTTGTAATTGCAGCATTTGAGAAATGGATTCAGCAGTTTTTAATTTCTGTCTGGCTAGGGACATATTTATTCTAACACTAGGATATCATTTCAGAGAAGTAATGGGTTTGTGGGAACATGAATTGGGGCAGGGAGGATTCCCACAGGCCCAATTCATCGTTGAGGTATAAATACTTTTTCTTCAACCAACTGTGAAGTTTGAACATGTCGAATTCATATATGGTGTCAACAAATTTGTATTGCAGTTCAACTAGAGGAAGGTGGTCAAGGTCAATGGCAGGGGGCAGCATAGGATTTTATTCAAGAGTCTTGGCTTTGTTCTTGGGGGTCTTACCTTTAGGAGCCATTGTCGAAACAAAAGGAGTGAATATGCTAGGATTACCTAGAAGTGGTAGGTGACAGTCAAATGTTGAAGTGGGGTTGTTGATGGTGGTCTGATCGCAGTTGATTGATAATAGAGTATATGTTGGGACAATGTGGAACACTGTAAATTCCATTTAGTCGAGAAGAAGGTGAAGAAGGGAGTTAAACGGTTTTACAGTGTTTAATATAGAATTTTAGAAATTTACCATTGTTTTTTACCGTTTAACAAGGATCGGATCCATTATGCGGGAGCGAGAAACATTAATTAGTACAATGGATAGCTGACGCGGACAGGAGGGTGTCAAGTGGCGGTTTCTTATTGGGAGTGGAAAGGATAGTGGGAAAAAGTTTAACGGACAGGAAGTGGGGGAGTTGGGTCCGTAGTGATGAGGTGGCAAACGATGAGTGGAGGAGGATAGACTGTATCGGGAGGCAATGGTGGGGTCGAGGGGAGTCATCGTGGCAGACACTTATTGGAGTCAGAGTAGCGGAGTATGTAGTCAATGGAGGGATGAATTTTCGGGGGGGTGAGATGAGCAGAAATGAGGGGGGTTGCGAACCCCTATGGCGCTGGAATGTTACTTGGTAGGCTCTCTGTTTCGGACCCCCTCCCCATGACTAAATCGTGAAAGAGCTCAGAGGAGCCCGAAAACGATCCCCAAAAAATTTTATCAAAACTTTGTTACATTATGTGATAATCGTGATCAGCTTTTGTGATTAAACTAATCTAATATAGACTTAATTATCCTCTAAAACTACTTATCTATCCACTGATGTTGCAATTCAATTTGCAAGGCATTTTTTATTTTTTCTTTGGTTTTTTCATTTTTCTATAATTATTAATTAACCACGATTAAATAGTGTGGTTAACTTCACCTTCATTCTAACTAACCTAATAAAATCATGATTAAACTGTGTTATTGATTATTCAGTAACCTAAACTAACATTATCTCATCTCAATCACGTTTAAACCATGTGATTAGACTAACTATTCTAATTCTCCTATTACAATGTGACATTTTAACTAGCAACATGCTTTATTTAAAATTTTCCAAGTAATTATTGATGCATTTTTTTCATTTCTTGAGTGGCATTTAGGCTTGCTCACTCTTATAAACTTAATATTTTAAGGGTACTTTATTTTTATTTTTTTCTCTTTTTTTTTAATTTTTTTCACATGTCTATTTTTTATCTCCTTTTGTTTTTTATTTCTTTTCTTTTCTTTCTTTTTCTTTTCTTTTTTTTTTGGAAATAAATTTGCAGAATGGAAAATTTTTACAACATATCATGTACAAAATTACAGCTACAATCAATTCATCCTATCAAATATAGGACTCTAACACCACCCATGATTCAAGAGTGCGACCAAGGGACATTGTGGCATTGGTACAAGCATGTCAAGAAGATTGGACCAATCATGGATACACTTGGAGGTAGTGAGTGTCCATACGATCCAAATTTGGAATGACTCATGGAGGCAGAATGAAAAATTGAATGCTACACACCTTTGTTGATTTATGAGATGGAAAATATATATAGAAACGTTACTTGTTATAGTGAAACAAACTTCAAATGGAGATGGAGGCAATTGTCGAGGTGATTTCCCCTATTCACCTTGACATTGAGTCATAGTAGCATGACTCATAATCACAAGGACATGGTGAGACCCCTCTTTAGGTGCCTTGGAGGTACTTTAATGGAGTTGAAATTTGGAGATTGATTATTTTTGTTGATGAGCCACAAAGATTGAAACGAGGGCACTTATATGAGGAAGTGAGTTCTTATGAGCTCCATCATGAAAATCAAACTAAATAAATGACTAGCTAAAGGCACTGGAGGATATCGCACAGGTAGGAATGCAGCGGTAGTTCAAAGTAGAGGCACAGTAGCAAATATTTAAGCATCATTTCATCCATCAAGGCAATTACAATTAATTTGGTGACTTGGCCATTCAACTTTATGATTGCAAGGTTGTGAGGAATGGGAATAGCTTGGAGTGGAAAAGGATGTAAGGCCCCTAGCCTACTAAACATGTGTGGGCCAACGAACGAGATGCTCAAAAATCTAGTTTAGTTGAGTGCATGGACATGTTCATAGTCATGGAGACATAGGGTTGACATGCATGACTAATGTGAGACACCCATCGTATCAGTTAGGGATGGTTCATAGGTTACATGACTTCAACGAGAACTCATGTCAGTTGAACAAGTGTGCACAGGCACACATGGACAATCGACATATTGAGTAGCTTGGGCGTGCATATCAAGTGGCACCGATTTGGTCACACTGCATAAATTTGGGGTTTCCTCACCTCGACACTTGATACAGCATGGAGGCACAAGTGGAGTTTGATTGAATCGACGAGGGAAGTGGACACAAGGTGAGTTGGTGAAGCACTAAGTCTTTTAAATCAACACAACAAGCAAGTGGAGCGTGCAATGAGTCAACTAAGACACAATAAATTGAGTGAGGGAACATCATTTGGTTACCCCTTATGAAACTTGGTTTTTCTACCATGCACACAAAGCAAGTGGGAGGTTGACCCAGGGAAAGGTGAAATGGGATGACCCTTCAAGGATATGAGGGAGTGCTCATATACATGCAATTGAGTGGGATCATAGAACAACATGCAACTCACATCAAAGCAAGTTGCAACACGCACACCATCAGGTGAGGCATAGGTTGTGGGTTGGTAAGGTAGTTGCATCGGCTAGTGGAAGTCTTGAAGTATTGTACTACAGTTTGGCCACACTCTACTCAAATTGGGGAATCGAGTAGGTGACACATTGTGGGCTTGGTGTACTTGTTGTAATTGGGTGGGGGTTATATGATATATATTGTAAACAAACTACACATCATTGTTTTAACGGTCGATTAAACAAAGTGTATAGAACATTGCATATAACATAACTATTTAGGTATTAGGACAAGTTGGTCACCCGTCCACAAATGATTGTTTTCTCATGCAATGTATGGTTTGAAGATAGTTACCGATCAAATGGGAACTATTACCTCAAAACGAGAACTCTAGCCTAAAAAAACTCAAAAAAACAACCAAAAACAAAAAGTGTGTCTTTCAGAACGCATTTTTTTAGGTTCAAATTTCAACATTTTTTTAAATTATGCTAAAAACCAATTTTTTTCCTGAAAAAAAAAAAGGATTGAAAAAACACCCTTGAAACAAAAAGTGTTGATGGTGGAATAACATCGTCAATTTTGTCTATGCAAAAAACAACCTGAAAACGAAAAGTGTTGATGGTGGAATAACGTCGTCAATTTTTTGTGTGCAAAAAACACCTTGAAAACGAAGAGTGTTAATGTTGGAATAACGTCTTTTTCTTTCCGGGGTAAATTGTCAACAGTTTTTAATAATGACATTAAAGATAAAATATCATGGCTCTAAAAAACCTTAAAATTTCAATGATAAACATGGCATTAAAGATCAAATATCAAGTCTTAAAATTTCAATGATTTTTAGGCATGATATTAAAGATAATCTATTATTTTGTCTCTGAAAAGCCTTAAAAATCCAAGGATGACATTAAAGATAAATTATCACATTTATGAAAATAAAATTCCAATGATTTTTAGGCATGGTATTAAAGATAAAATATCATTTGTAAAAAATAAAAATAAAAATAAATAAATAAATAACAAAAATAATTAAAATTTAAATTTAAAAAAAATAAATAAACACACAATTTAAAGAAAAATAAATAAAAATTAACCCAAAAAAACAAAAACATATTTTATTTTATTTTAAGTTATAAAAAAAAAATTAATAATAATAAACTGCATAATTAAAAAAAATGATAAAATAAAAATTTTAAAATTAGTTAAAAATTAAAAATATTAAAATAATTAAATTTTACAAATTTAAAATTAAAAAGAAAATAATAATAATAATTAAACTTTAAATTTTAAAAATAATAATAATGATGATTTAAAAAGAAAATTTAAATAATAATTTAAATGAAAAAAATTATATAAATATATGAAAAAAGCAATTTTAGATTAAAAAATAATAATAACAAAAATCAATTTTTTAAAACTAAAAAAGCTTTAAAAATATAAAAATATTTTTTTTTAAATAATAAAAATAAAAACATTTCTAAAGATAAAATTTAAACCAAAAAAATAAAAATAAAAACAAATAAATTTTAAAATATGAAATTAATTAATTATATATATATATATATATATATATATATATATATATTTGGCGTTTACATCGACAAGCTAGAAGGTTGTTTAGAAGAAGCAGGATGTGCTGGCACGATCTTAGCTAGGATAGTCATCATCCTTCTTCTCTATGCTGACGATATTGTTCTTTTTAAAAAGAGAATCCATACAGGTAAGTTAGTTTCAAGATAGAGGAATAACCTGTTCCAAGTATTTTCATAACCCAACGTTTCGGACTACATAAGTGAGTCCATCCTTAGGGGTAAACGCGTAATAATCTTTGAAATATTTGTGAGGACTAGGGCAAAAGGATCCAAGTATAAATAGTAATTTTTTTAGGAAAATTATTAATTTTGAGGATATTGTTCTTCTCGTAAGGTGCTCATCTAATCTTGATAAGCAACTTAGACTTCTTAAGGATTTTTGCTCTACCATGGGTATGTTTGTTAACACTGACAAAACAAAAGTTATGATTATCAAATCCAAGAAGGACACTTATGCTAATTTTATGTATGACAATAGACCTTACAATTAGAATGACTACCACATACATTCATGGGGTGACGGGGGCCACGCAAGGTGCCAAAGGAGACCGTATGTTTTAAAATTAAAGGTCATTCCCACATATTCTCCCAGTGGAGTTGTGGAGTAATCTTCCTTGTCGATTGTTTTCCAGCTATGACCAGCTTCAGCGCATGTTCTCAACCATACACTGAGATTTGCAAAACAAAAAAATTGCACCCAAAAAAATGTGATGCATATATATGTTTAAAAAAAGAAAATTAAGGCAGGGTCACATCAAAGATCTCAGCCTCAGCAGCCAAAGACAGGATGGAATGCCATCTCTGCAGGAAAAATATTCATCGAGGATAATACAGACAACCACATTAGAGCTCTCAATCACCTTTGTCGATTTTCCTAGCCTTTAAGATGCCTGGGGAAGCCTTCCCAAGCTTTACACAACTTACAGGGAATAAAATCTTAAATCAAATTAAATAACTATTTTCTTTAGGTCTGATAGACCAAAGATTGGTCTTAGTGGACATTAACCATCATCATCATCATCATCAATTAAAAATAATAAAAAATTAATTTAAAAACAAATGATTTTGGTCGTCATCGTGGGGCCACAGCGAGAGAGTTGCTAGCTCTCCTACCGCTCACCGCCCGAGTGCCATGGCCCCAGGGCGACTATTAAAAGCCAATTTTTTAAAAAAAAATTATTAATTTTTTTATTTTATTTTTTATTTTTTTTAATTTTAATTTTTACTTTTTTTTAATTTAATTTATATTTTTAAAAACGTGTATATATATATATATATATATATATATATTTTAATTAAAAAAAAAATTGTTTTTCTTATTTTTTACTTTTAAATTTTTTCAAATTTGTTATTTTTTTCATTAATATATATATATATATATATATATATATATATGGTGGTGGTGGTGGTGGTTAACGTCCACTGAGACCAATATTTGGTCTACCGGACCTAAAAAAAGAGTTATTTAGTTTGATTTAAGATTTTATTCCTATGCTTAAAAAGCTTGGAGATAAGCCTCCTGAGCTCACTATAATTTTGACATCTTAAAAGGCTAGGAAAGTTAGTATTGCAACAAAGATTATGAAATTGAGCTCACCTGTGGTCAATGCTGGGCACCCTAAGAGGAAGTGATTTTCATCCGATGTCTGAGATTTCAGAAATGGGTAACCTAATTCATGGTCACTTTAGAATTGTCCAACGACTGTTTTCATGTGGGCTCATGAGAGCCTGTCTTGGCTATATTAGTCTTCTTGAGCTAGTTAAAACAGATAGATACTTTTGATCTTCTAGGGTGGGGTTGATGACCTCCTTATAATATCTTAATTTTCTTTTAGCTGCTAGATCTTTCTTGCACCACATTTTTTCTTTGAACTTAGAAGTAACAATTTTTTTAATGTTATTAATGTTTTGCAATGCAACATTCTCGTTGATCTCCCAATGGTTTAACCAGGCCCTGGTGTCTTTATACCAACCTCGTTTAAGCCTTAGGTAGTTTTGGCTGGAATTTAAAGCTAGCTTAGGAAGTCTATGGTCTCCTATGCTATTGAGCTTGTGCTTGTACAATAGAAGCCTAGTCATAGCTAGGCTCTCAATAGGGGAAAGACCCACTTCTATAAGGAGAATAGGATAGGGTGTAGTGCTTTTAATTTTAAGGTTATAAGTTATAAAACGCTTATGGATTTGCTCAATCTTTCTCCAGGATTCTCTAGAGATGCTGCAACCCCACACCTTACATCCATATAAGATAACAGGAGTGACTAAAGTTTCAAAGAGGAAATTATTTCTATCCCACATTACGAGGTTTGTCGTTTTACAATTATTTTCAGGACCAAAATAAACTTTCCACCCCCCATTAATCCTTTTCTAAATGCTATAGTTCCAATTGAGCTTGTGATGAATATCAATTCCTAGGTACTTGTAAGAAGACACTTCCTCCGGATGTTTTAATCGCTCTGCGCCTGCTTCGTTGCCCTGCGCAGCCAGTGCATGGGCGTTGCCCTCACGGCCCTCCGTGCTGCAGCCTCGGCCCTCTCGGCCTCAGGAGCTCTCGATCCATCCTGGATCTGATCGAATCCGCCCTTGAGGCTCCCGATCTCGCCTCTGGCCCCTCCAGAGCTGCGCCCCCTCTACTCTGATCTGTTGCTCGTCCTTTGCTCGGATCTGTTGCCCAGATCCTTTGCTGCACCTTAGTTCTGACTCTGCTCGGTCTCGGCGATGCCTCTCTTGTCTGGAGCAGGAAGGGTGTGCTTCTGATCTGGACTATGGAGACCCAAGGCTCGCCTCTCGGGCCCTCTCAGTGTTCTCCCCCGAATGACTCAGCCGCTTTCTCTTCCTTGATTGCTTCGTTGCCTAAGAAGAAGAAGCCTGACGCCTCAAAGTTCGTTAAGAAGCTCGACGATGTTTCGGAGGTAAATCTACCTCCTGAGGGACCAATCCAGGTTGCCTTGTCTCTAGCAGATCGTGCCCTAGTGGGTCAATTTACAGGTCTCTGGCCCTCACCTAAATCAACGGAAAACTGGGTTGTCAAGAATTGGATTCCGCTGATCAAGAATAAAGTCACTTCGTACTTTCCTGGAAGAGGCTACTTCCTGTTTGAATTCAATACTAAGGAGGATAAAGACCTGATCTTCAGGAATGGACCCTATTTCATGGGACCTCAGGGTCTCTACCTCAACAAATGGACCCCAGACTTTGATCCGGCTGTGGATGTTCCGTCGGCAGTCCCCGTTTGAGTTCGGCTTCCTAATCTTCCGGTTCACTGTTGGAACTGGGACTCCCTCAAACATATTGGCAACACATTGGGCAAGTTCATAGACAGAGCCAACAACAACGATCAATATGATTGCGCCCAGATCTATGTCGAGGTAGACCTAGAGGTGGGTCTTCCGGAGGCCATCAAACTAAAGGTGGGAAGCTGGACGCATGTTCAAGTTCTAGACTATGAACAGCTCCCTTTCAAATGTCGCAAATGTCACATTTACGGCCATTTTGCTAGAGGATGCCCGAATAAAAGCGAAGCAGAAAAAGGAAAGGAGGAAGGATGGAACCAAGTTAAGAGGTCAAAGACAAACCACAAGAAATCCGGGGCACAAGGATCTCAACCTGCCACTGCCCAAAATGTATCCTCGTCAAGAAGTCAAGAAAATAGGTACGAGATCCTAAGCTCTGCGGAAGAAGCTCCCAGGGAAGAGGAGAGGCCTGTCAAACCAGCAGAAAAATCGACCTCAGCAGGAATAAGACCCGAAGAGAGCATCATGGAAAGGGACAAAGAAAAGCAAACAGAAGCCTCCGAGGAGGAACATGACTCAGAGGAGTCCGAGGAAGATGGAGAAATCGGAGACACGCAGACTTCGGTTAGAAGATCTGCAAGGGGCCGAAAATCTGCAAGAGAAAAGAGAGATCAGGAAACCTACAAAGACAAGCTCCAGGGTAGCCAGCCCACGCTGGAAAAACTCCTCGGCAAGAATCTGAAGACGGTTAAAAATCAAGCTCATGGCTCCAGGGGAGCCTCTCATCAAAGAAACAAATGATGAATACCATCTCCTGGAACTGAAGAGGAATGGGGAGTAAAGTAAAAGAAGAAGCAGTGAGAAGTCTAATAAGAAGAGAAACCCTGGACATTCTTTTGATCCAGGAGACTAAAATGGAGGACAAGGAGTTCCTCCAAACCAGAAAAAAGTTTTGGAATGGAAGCAGCAGACTAGCAGTATCATCAAGGGGAGCCTCTGGGGGATTGGGCTCTCTCTGGAACCCCCTCAAGTACAGACTGGTCACGGAGGTGCACAATAGCCATTGGCTATTCTTGAAGCTACACTCTGTAGAAACAAGGGAGACTATCTGCCTGTTCAATGTCTACGTACCTAATAATATAGGGGAGAAAAGGGAGTGCTGGGACTCCATTAGAAAACTGGCGGAGACTGAGAACCTGGGAAACCTCATTATTGCAGGTGACCTAAACATTACTCTACGCTCGGTTGAAAAGCGAGGAGGCACAATCGTAAGGGACCCAACAAGGGAGTGGGTGGAAGACCTCATGCAGGACTGGGATCTGCTCGATATCCCTCCAGATAACGGTAAGTACACCTGGACCAATAAAAGAATAGGCCCTGGTCATATTGCTGCTAGACTTGATAGATGTTTGGTGCAGAGTTCTTTTCTTTTGCTTGGATTAGAATCTAGATTGCACATCCTTCCATGCAGTGTCTCAGATCATAAGCCCATTTTGTTAGAGATGTCAGGCCACAAGGATCTGGGTCCCATCCCATTCAGGTTCAACGCTCTATGGGTTAAGGAGCCCGAGTTTTTGAATTTGGTTCAGGACAGCTGGAAAATGCCAGTGAAGGGTTCTCCCTTCTTCATCTGAGAAGAAAAGCTTAGAAGATTGAAAGCTGCCCTCAAAACATGGGCCAAAGCTCTTCCCACCCCTGCTCAAGAGAGAAAGCAGGCCCAAGACAATCTTATTCAACATCAAGCCCAAAGTGAGGATGTAGAAATCACCACTAAAGTTTTAGACAAGGAGGCGGAGCTTCAACAAATCTACCACAAAGCCTGCCTCACAGAGGAAGAGCACTGGAGACAAAAATCTAGGAGTCTATGGCTCAAAGCGGGAGATAGAAATTCTGCCTTCTTCCATAAACAAGCTCAAGCAAGGAAAAGTTTTAATTCTATAGCAGAAATCAAAGATGGCAATTTGATTCACAAGGACAATGAGAGCATAAAGAAGGCAGCTTTCAACCACTTCCAAGACCTGTACAAAGAAGAGGGTGAGTCTGATCCAAATTCCAAATTTTTGGAGGCGATACCCTCAAGGATCTCCCCTTTTATTAATCAGCAGCTCGAAGTAAAGATTTCCATCCAAGAAATAAAAGAGGCTCTAGACAGCATGGAGCCTGACAAAGTCCCAGGCCTGGATGGCTTCACGGCCAGATTTCTTCAAACTTGCTGGCAGATAGTGGAGAAAGATCTTTACAAGATGATCCTGAAATCACAAAATTGTCAAAAAATTGGGGGCAGCACCAACTCTGCCTTTCTTGCCCTTATTCCCAAGGAAAAGGGTGCAAAAGAATTCAACCTGTTTCGCCCAATCTCCCTTTGCAACATTGGATACAAACTAATTACAAAGGTAATTGCAAATAGGTTAAAAGGCATCCTTCCAGCAATCATACCTGAGAATCAAGGTGGATTTGTTCAGGGGAGACAGATTGTCGACAACTACATCCTGGTGCAAGAGGCGATACATTCAAGCCAACTTCGTAAAGAGAAGGGTATGGTGATCAAATTAGACCTGGAAAATGCCTTCGATCGTGTCAGGCAAAGTTTCCTATGGGAAGCCTTGAAAAATTTTGGCTTTGGACTGGGGTTTGTAAATTGGATTCGAGCTTGCATTGCTGACCCTTGGATTTCCCCCTTGGTGAATGGGAGGGCAGCTGGCTTCTTCAAAGCTTCAAGAGGGCTCAAGCAAGGCTGCCCCCTCTCTCCACTGCTTTTCGTTCTCCAAGTTTCTGCTCTAAGCTTCTTCCTAGATCAGAAATTGGCAGACCAGGAGATCTTGGGGCTTAATATAGCCAGAGGGGTGAAAAATGTAAACCATACTCTATTCGCAGATGACACCCTCCTTCTAGGGGCTGCCTCAGCAAGATCTGCCCTAAGGTTTAAGGAGGTGTTAGATGATTTTAGTGAAGCTACAGGAAGCAACTTAAACAAAGGTAAATGTAAATCTTTCTATTGGAATATTTCTGTTCCCACCCTTGCTGCCATCTCCAGAATTATGGGTTTTACTGCCACCCTCAGCTGGTCCTCCTTCATCTACCTTGGCCTTCCCATCTTTCGCAATCTGGTTTGCAGTAGAGACTGGGCTCCTCTATTGGACAAATTCAAGGCAAAAATTCAGGCTTGGGGTTTCTCTTGGTTAAATCTTGCAGGCAAAACCGTCCTAATCAAATCAGTGCTCAGCAGTCTCCCCATCTTTCAATTTTCTGTGCTCCTAGCACCCTCTGGCGTTATAAAAAAATTGGAAGCCTTCATCCGCAAGTTTTTTTGGAAAGGGGGCAATCTCAATGACAGAAAAATTCCGTTGGTCAGCTGGGAGAAAATTTGCAAGCCTTTGATGGAAGGAGGCCTTAACTTCAAAGATTTTGGCTTCCAAAATATTGCCATGGGGGCCAAGCTCTTCTGGCGAATCATAGCTCTGCATCCAGGCTGGGCGCAAAGAGCCCTTTGGAGGAAATACCCAACGGGGAAAAGGATAAGATCACTGGATACTTCTCTTCCCACGACTGGATCGCACCTGGTCAAACGTTGTCATAAGGCAGTCTCTCTCATCAAAGATCAAGCGTTCTGGATACCGGGCAATGGTAAGGACATTAAGATCTGGGATGACAGCATCATGCTGCATCCTCCCATAGCATCGCACAGCTCCCTCCACGCACTGCGACAGTAGTTGGATAACGCAGGGTGTGTTACCCTTTGGGATATTTCATTGTGGACAGACAGCTGCTGGCAGCGTTGGAACCTTCCCCCCGTACCTCCAAAGTTAACACAGGCCAGTCAACTCCTGCTATCATTGTTAAATGGCAAAGCGCCCCTACGCACAGGCAAAAGAGATGCACGGGGATGGGGAGTCGCCCCAGGTAAGTATTCAGTCGCGCAAGGGTACAAATGCCTGCAGGAACGCCCCTATGTCGCCCCCGACCCAACAGTATGGAAGGGGCTGTGGAAATACAAGTCGATGCCAAAGGTAAACATTTTCTGTTGGTTACTTTGCCACAGAGGAATCTTAACAGAGGATAAACTGAAGAAAAAAGGCTTTCAAGGACCATCTAGATGCCATCTATGCTGCGAAAACGAAGAGAGTGCTCAGGACATCATCCTGGATTGTAAATTTGCAAGAGAAATCTGGCAGACCCTCTTGAACTATTGGAAAACAAAGTTCTCTCTTCCTGTGCACATTTCTGACATATTTGCTAACTGGCAGATTTGCTATCCAGGAACTCTTCCAAAAAACGAAAATTTTAAAGCAGCATGGTTCACTTTGCCAAAATTCATATGCTGGCAAATCTGGCTTGAGCGCAACAGAAGAGTGTTTAGGGATGAAAAATTAAATCCTCAGTGCATCTCCATCAAAGTCAAAAGCCTCTGGAAAGAAAATTTGGGTGAGCACTTATCGGAAGTGAACTTATCACAAACTGATCTAGATTGGGGTGGCTCGTTGGGCCTTCATTTCTCTGGCGAATCAAGGCAACACAAGAATATAAAAGAGTGGCAATTCAGAGGGAAGGAACATGAACTTTCAGACTTGCTCACCAGACAAGCCAGATACTGTTTATTCTTCGATGGGGCAGCGAAAGGCAACCCCGGTTTGGCTGGGGCAGGAGGAATTATAAAGAACAAGGAGGGCATAATTGTGACCAAGTATGCCTGGGGTCTTGGACATTCCACCAGCATCCAAGCTAAAGCCTTGGCACTGCTGCAGGGGCTTAAGCAAGCAAAGGCCATCGGCACTTCAGAATTAAGTGTTATAGGAGATTCTCAGTCTATCATTAAAATTTTAGTGGAGGATTCCTCTCCGGCAAATCTTAGATTGGCTAGAGCAGTTTTAAGAATTAGAAACATGGTGAAATCTTTTCGAACTGCAAGCTTCCTCCATGTATTACGAGAAAACAATAAAGATGCAGATTTGGAAGCCAACAGGGCAGTGTCCCTTCCAGAAGGCTCCCTTCTGGTAGACGAAACTGAGGAGTGGGACTCTATTCCATAAATCTGCAATGTTTTTCTGCATCATTTTGCATCAGTTTGTGTGTTTATATAAGCTAGGAAAAATAACGAAGATAGACTCTCTAGCCTCGTGTAAAAATTGTGGATTCCCAAAACTTGGGGCCTACGAGCAGACCATGGAAGAAAGACTAAGGGCTAGGCCCGACATATTGTAACCAATGAAGGCATTTGGCCACTTTTTAATACAAACTCATACCCGTTCTTGTAAAAAAAAAAAAAAAAAAAAGACACTTCCTCCAAGTTACTATTGTCATACATATGTTTTTTTTTTTTTAATTCTTTGAAAATGTTGTATTTTTCTTAGTGTTTTTTTATTTAAAATTTTATTGTTTTAAAATTTTTATTTTAATGTTCTTTTTAAATTTTGATTTTTTTTTTAATTTAAATTTCGGAATTTTAATTATTTTGTATTTTAGTATTTTAATTATTTTAATTGTTTTTTTTTTTTTTGTTTTTAATTTAATTATTTTATTTTATCATTTTCTTTAATTATGTTTTTCATTTTTAAAACTTTAAAAAATGGTTTCTTTTTGTTTTTTTTTCTTTAATTTAGAATTTTTTTTTTCTACAAGTTATTTTTATATTTTTTTACACTTTTATTAGTTTTTTTTAATTTTTTTTATTTTTTTATATGGATTTTTTGGGTCACGTTTTTTATTTTATTTTTATATTTTATTACCAAGATGAAAATCACCACTCTAAACAAAAATGATTAATGTTGCATCAATAGTTTTCAAATTTAGCATGAAAATCATTAACATTTTAAAACAAATGTTCATACTTGATAAATAAGTAAAATTAAGTGCCAAAAAAAACACCATTTTTCTAAATCGACGTGACATTTAAAAAAAAAAACAAATCAAAGAAAATTTAAAGTTTCAAAAATATGCTCCAAAAAAAAGAGGTTATTCTACATCACCACCTTTCAAAATCGACATGAAAAGACATTAAAAAATAAAAATAAAAATAAAAATCCATAAGAAATTTTGAAGTGCCAAAACTATGCTCCAAAAAAAGGGTGATTCTGCATCACCACTTTTCTATATCGGATTTTTTTTTTGCTATGTCAAATAAACGGGTACGAGGTAATTTTCCCATTTGATTGGTAACTATGTTTTTGACATTGTATTATGTTTAAATTCAATAACTAAACTAAAAAAACTTATCTTAAAATAAATAAAGAGAGGTGTAGTCCAAGTTGAATACAACTCAAAACAAAAAACAAAAAAGGCACAGTCCAAATTGAATACAACCGATGTTGGTATATCATTGATTGGAAAAATGTTGATGTTGCATGTCTAAGAGGTTCATAGAGTGTTTAAAACTATATGGATTCTCAAGTGCCATGACATGATTTTACCACCTTTCATGTGTTCTTTTCTTATCACTCTGAAAAGACGGTTACCATTAGATTGCCAAGACATCATTGTCATCCCACCTCCAAAACATCGCACGCAAGAGATTGTAGATAATCGCTAGTAATTTATAATTTCCAACATCTGATTAGTGTGAAAGGAGGAAAGGGCAGCATCTCTTCCTCCATTACTTATTTCTTCCTGGTGGAGTTTCATTTCGATTTTTGCTTTTAGAGGTGGCATATATGGATCTTCTCTTGCCTAAAATGCACTCGGTTCCTCCTGATTGTTCTGGTGAGTTTAATTTTGTTTGTCTTAGGCTTACACTCTCAATTTCTATTTCTAGGTCATGAATCTGGTATGCATGCTTTTTTTATTTGTCCGCCTGGGTCTTTGAGGGAAATTTCTCAGTTCAATGATTTACTTGAGTCTTTGAGGAAATATTCTCAGTCTTTGTGGGTAATTATTTATATTTGGGCAATACAACGATGTCTTTTTTTCGCTATCTTAAAAGAATTTAGTGTGTGGAGCTCTAGTCCTTAGAATATTTGGTCAAATTCAATCTGGTCGAGGTGTCATACCTCTTGTGTTTGCTAGTAGAATTAGGGGTTCAAGGAATTTTTATAGCGGCTTTGTGTTAAGTCTATGTATAAGGAATTTCCACTAGTCGTTTCTCGTTTGTGTCATATTTTTGAGATGTGGTGAGCTCAATAATTTGATCGCTTTTGCTCATGTAGTGTGGCAATTAGGTGATGACTTGGTTGTCTTCAAGTTTGGAGTTCAGGGTTCTCTATCTCGTCCTTTTTATAGCTTCATAGGCATAAGTTTTTTCAGTATTTGTCCTCAATGTACCTTTGTAGCTATATGTGTGCCTCCTAGCCAAAGAATGAGTTGTAGGAGAGACGGAGGAGGAAACATAGGGCACAAAAGGTTTTGTCCTTTTGCATGTGACTGGATTGCTACCTTCTTTGATGTTTTTCCTCTAAAGGTGAGGAAGGAAATATTATTATTGGGGAGTAAAGAGACAAGGGATCGACCTTATCACTCATATTAAAAGTTGGTGGGGGAGGATATGAAATGGGTTCCTAATCCTGGTAGATTTAGGAAAAGGAAACTTCGTTTTAAGAATTCTCTAGCTTCACATCAAGAGATGGCTACCTTATTGTGTCTTATTAAACATAAACAAGTGGAGAATTATAATGTTTTCTCCTCGTTGGAGGACATCAAACATATGCTTTACAAATAAATATTCTTCTTAGCTTGTGTAGAAAGCTTCCTACTGAGTGATTATGCCTCTGGCGACCTCACTAATCGTTTGGTTGATAATGCACAAACACCTGCTACAATTTCCTTTCCTCTCAATGATATCTTTTGGATATCATAGTGGCGAAGTGGTTGAAATTTTTCTTATAGTTGTTTTGGTGTTTCTCTATAGGGCTTTGAGAATTTATAGTTGGTTTATTTACAGTTTCTCGGGTTCAAAGATATGTGGTTATGGGTATCATTGTTATGGTGGAGCAACTATTTTAACGTCTTTCGGTAAAATGGTGTTAATGGTTTTTATTGATGAAACGGCTTTAGTGATTTTTGGTGCAACAATGCCTCCTTTTAGTTCTCATACATTTGTATTGTTGAAAATTTTTGGCTTGATTATGGTTCACAAGGGCTTTGAGTAGTTACACATCATGGGTCATTGGTACATCTACAATGCTTTTGTTTTGGACGTTGTCGTTATTTATTGTCTCCTCTTGGCACCAATACTCTTGTAAATATTTTTGTTGCAACAATGCCTCCTTTTAGTTCTCATACATGTGTATTGTTGCACATTTTTGGCTTGATTATGGTTCACAAGGGCTTTGAGTAGTTACACATCACGGGTCATTGGTACATCTACAATGCTTTTGTTTTGGACATTGTTGCTATTTATTGTCTCCTCTTGGCACCAAAACTCTTGCAAATCTTCTGTTCTCAACGGCACGTTGTATTCTCTTATGGTTTTATACACCTTATGGATGTTTTTTATCAATTTTTTTAATGGAGTAATGGTAATTTTCTGAAGAGGTTGATTACAATTGTTTGGAGTTTGCTTTGGATAGTGTTTTGAAGTTCTTGTTGGACATCCCCTTTCCTATTTTTAACTTAATTGGTTCTATGTTTTGATGGTATAGAAAGACTTCATCTATGTTTTAATGGTATAGATAGATTGAATTTTGCATGTAGCTTTGATCTTTGTTGAAGATATTAGCACATTTTGACTCCGATGTCTATTTGGTATGGGTGATATTGGTCTTATGAATTCGTTTGTATTTTAGTTTGTATTCCTGAGGGATTAAGAAATTATATTGATGTAATCCTTCTTTTTTATAATGAATACAAAAATGTTGTACTTTACAAATAAATAAATAAAACATATGATCTTCCCATCAAAATTTATGTGGGGATTGACTAAGAGAATTTGTAAATCACTCAATATTTTTATTCTAAGAATAACTATCAACAGTCAATTCGCCCCCAAGTATAGGGCACACGTGTAGATGTAATGTAATGTAAGAAAGTTTGTAATAATTATATGTTTCTCTTAACCCGGAGTTGTATTAAAGATGTATGGTAAATAAATAAAAATATAAATAAACTGGAGGTATAGTAAATACATAAAATATAAACAAACTAGAGGTATGTATATAAATAAACTATTTTTTTTATATTTACTCCATAAACCTCTTTATATTTAAGAAAAGTCAAAAAATTAGTTTTATTGAGATGAAGCTTATGGGCCAAATACCATGACATAAATTATTATTAATACCATGGGCTAAATACCACGGGCCAAATACCATATTTATAAAGGAGGTATAAAGAGGTATGGTAAATAAATAAAAATATATGAAATAGGATTAGAAATCAACATCTAATTATATTACAAACATATGAGCCAAATACCATGGTAAATAAAAGAGGTGTGGTAAATAAATAACAATATAAATAAATCAGAAGTATGGTAAATAAATAAAACCTCTTTTTATATTAACTTCTTAATTCTCTTTATATTTAGGAACACTCAAAAAAGTGGTTTTGTTTAGGTGAAGCCTATGGGCCAAATTATTATTAATATCATGCAAAAAAAACATTATTAATCTTAATATTAATATTAAAATATTATCATTATTATTGTTATTAAATATAATATTCATATTATAATATTATAATATTATTATTATTAAATTTAATAACTTTGGATTAATACAATATTAAATTTGTTATATTATAATATATCATGATATATATTAACTCTAGATATATATAGGAGGGAATAACAAAGACATAGAGTGATAAATGTGGAGAGATAGGGGGAGTGACAAGGGAGAGATGGAGATAAACTAAAGAAGGGAGAGGCGGAATGAAAAGAGGGATAGGGAGAGGGAGACACAAAGATGGAGGGGGGAGAGAGAGGAAGAGGGAGGGAGGGAGATAGTGAGAAGATTGGAGGGAAGAGAGAGAGAGAGATATGGGGGAAGAGAGAGGGAGGTTAGAGAGAGAGGGATAAAGAGATGGAGTTGGAGGGGGAGAGAAGGAGGGAAGAAGAAAGACAGAGAGTGAGAAGTGGAGAGAGAGAGCGTGAGTAACAAGGGAGAGATAGAGAGATTATGTGTATGTTTAGGGGTGAAATAAAGAGACAAAGAATGAGAGAAGGGGAGAAGGGGGAGAGAAGGAGATATAAGGATAGAGGGAGGAATATAGTAACATATTTGGAGAGAGAGAGAGAGAGAGAGAGAGGATTGGAGGAAAGAGAGAGAGAGAGTGATGGGGTAAGAGATAGGGAGGTTGAAGAGAAAGGGGGAGAGAGGAAGGATGAGAAAGAAGAGGAGAGAGAGGAGGGAAGAGAGAGGATTGGATGGCAAAGAGAGAAAGAGTGATGAGGGAAGAGAAAGGGAGGTAGGAGATAAAGGGAGAGAGAGGAGGGGAGAGAGAGGGAGAGATAAGGTGGGAGGGATGGATAGAGAGATGGAGTTGGAGGGGGAGAGATGGAGGGAAGAAGAAATACATAGAGAGTCAGAAGTGGAGAGAGAGGGAGTTGCAATGGAGAGATGGAGAGAGAGTGTGTATGTTTGGGGGTGAGATAAAGAGACAAAGTGTAGAAATTATACAAACAATATGTATATCAGTGGATTCAATCCGATCATGCTATATGCTAAAGCAAGATATTGAATATTTCTATAAATTAATTACATAAAAATAAACATGATCATCAATCACATCAAGTAAGAAAGAAGCAAATCAATCCACAACACAGATATTTTCTCGGGGAAAACTTGTTGCTCAAAACCCCTCTATCTTATATTGTATATTCACCAAGGAATCATGAAACAGTTACAATGCACTCTTCTCACAAGAGTCTGTTGCACTCTCACAATTGTCTCACACTGATACGGACAAAATCGACCAACACTTAGCCAATTTTCAGCCTCTACTCAGCCTGCCTTTCTTACGCATTTCATGTGGAATTAAATCCCTATTCTTTAGGAATTTCAGCCTTCCAAAACTACGCAATTCTCATGGGAAATCCTATGGGTATATTACTACATGAAATCAGTTTTCTAATAATACAATTGATAGTTAACATCCTTTTAACCTTTGTCTCAACTGGGTATTCATCAAAACTAACATGCATGCAGCTATTAATAGTAAATCATCAGTCACTTGACAGATCACTGCATGTGAATTAAATATGATTTAATTCACTTGACCTCTCTAGAGCATAAAGACTCAGATTTAACTGGAAATGTATATATTATTATTGATAAAAGATGAGATGATTACAATTGGGAGAGGCCAAGTGTTAGTATGATTCCTTCGTCGTAAAAGATCACTTTAGCTACGCATAACAAATAGCCCTAACATCGATTATGGCTGCAAAATATCTTTAAGTTTGCTGCACAAATTCAGATCTAAGCACAAAAAGACATTAAGCAGATAAAATATAACATGGCTCCATGCATCTAATGAACAAGACAAGAACAAAGTATTTAAAAGAATATTTTGTATTATATTAAAGAATGGGGCACCTGAGAGGAAAACAAGAAAGTTGTTTTCCGATTCTCCTCAGTGGGATGGGTTCTTGGAAGTCCTCAGTGTTTCAGATCTCACATTTCTCTCTCTTATGGATGTAGAAAAGCAAACATGGAACTCAATGGGAGTTCACAAAACAAAATGGAAAATGGTGACCAAGAGTAGATCCAGAGTGATCTAATGCAATGAAGGTGACTAATGAATGGGGAAAACCCCCCTATTTATAACAAAATATTGGGGCAGTCTAGAACTCGGTGCATGAATAAAATATTATTAATCGAATTCTAGAAGTACCTTTTAGGAATATTTTATTATATTTGTTGGAGGGAAAAGGATTCTTGACTTGGGTCAATTTCTTTATTTATAAATAATAAATAAATAAATGATTTATTTATCATTTTAGGGGAATGATGGGAATATAATTAAATAAATAATGGTTTATTTAATTATTTATGGATGATTTAGTCAAATTTAACTAAGAATAATATTTAAATAATGATTTAAATAACTTATTCTTAGGAAATAATTAAATAAATAAGGATTTATTTAATTAAGTTCCTTATTTTGGGTTAAATATGACCAGGAAATATAAACAAATAAGTTATTTTATGTGGTGAAAGCAATTTTACTTAGGGTAAAATTGGTCTTCCATGGTGTACTTGGGTTTATCTAATAATAACAAGTTAGCTGACCAAAAATTGGTGTAACAGATTGCCCCCCAACGTACGAGTGTTAGGAGCAAATCGAATGACCGAAGTACGTTGTAAGAACTCAATCACTAGGCATCAAGAGAGAGGTGAGAGAGAAATGTAAGGATGTCTGAGGTGTGAAAGGAATAGACCCTGAGGAGACGAGACTTATAGGTGCAACAAGTCTCTATGAAGTGGTACCTGTGCTAAAGGCGGTGGGGGAGGCATACCTATGCCCGCCGAGACAAAGTACAAATAATAAGGCACCCGGAAAACCACGGAACGCAATAATGAAGCATGTGTTGGCCTAAACATGAGCTAGATAAATAACATTATGAATCCCACATACATGTGATGCCTGGAATAATCATCAGGACTTATACAATAATATGGTAGTACATGAGATATAAATACGCCCAAATGCCCCCTACACGTGGGGAAGTGCTCGCAAAATCTGACGGGTACGTGCAAATCGAAAAGGCGCTGCAAGCAGCTGAGGCCGATACCATCATATGAGAGGAGCTGCATCAAGGGCTGAAATGAAGGCATCCGGGCATGTGGGGGGCTACCTGCAGGGCCACCCCCTCATGAGGGTTGAGACATCTCACACATGCCCAGGAATCACCAATAGTTGTTGCTGCGTCACTGGACTATCAAGTGTATAGCTCACGATCATGCTGAAAAGAGCTCGAACCAAGGTACACTGCCCCCTAGACCTAGCTTCTGGAGTAAATGAGCTGATGTCGACAGAAGTAGGTCCGCCATAGGTGAGGGAATAAGGGAATCTCAACTAAGGCAGGGGAGGAAATAGTAGAGCGACTAACAGACAGACACTGATGATGATGATGAAATGGGGGATACTGAGTAGCGGATGGACGACTTCCCTTGTTAGAGAATAAAGGGCATGAATGGCTTGGCAGCGACTAACACAATATCATGAGGGATAGGGGACAATGGGACTGAAGGCCATAATGTGCGACACGAGAGAGGAACCAAGCAATGAAGGATGGAGGACTATGGTGGGGTACAAAGGGACTCGGGATAGACTCCATGAATGCGAGGATGACTCAACTCGGATGCTCTAAACAAGGGCGACTCGATGGTGCTGCCACATAGTAAAGGTCAAATGGGGGACCATGAAAACACGAGTACAAGATGGTAACTCATGAAGAAAATCAACATGAACAAGTACGAGTATGGAGGCAAAGTGGTGCCGCAAGTACAAGTGTTGTAAGTGAGGAAATCCGATTTTGAGGAGAGGTGAAGAGATCCTTCTTGGGCAAAATGTGTCCTGGTGAAGTATCAAGGTACTAAAAACTAACAGGTACCCAGGGCTCATGAACAGGCCAGGTCGCACTTTTTGGGGTTTGTTCTGCGACCTGGGTAGCAGGTACTAGGCAGAAAATTGCGACCTGTCCCAGGAAATGACCTGAAAAGTGCGACCTGTCAGAGAAAGGGGGTTTCGGTGCTATTTTTTGGCTGAGATCTGGGATTTGTATGGTTGAGGGACTTAGGTGCCCCTAAGAATGATGTGGTCATGCCAAAATGTATTTAGAAAAAGGGGAATCTAAACACATTTGAATTAAGTGGTGCGCCATTTGTTTGTGTTATGGTTATGCAGCTTGAGAAAGGAAATGGAGGGTGACCAATCTCTTTTAGAACTGCATATATGAATCAAATGGACTTTAAGTGTCTGGGTTGGCATACCTGGTGCCACTATCCCAAACAGAGGATTTGGAGATAATGAACTGATGCTCTCTTAGAAAACCTATAGGTTGGTCAACAACAATGTCTAAAAGACTGGGTTGTTGATGTAAGATGAAGGAACGATAAGGGGTATCATCCCTAGAGTGATCTGAAGTGATATGGGACTCTAGAGGGGCTTCGATATGTGGAAGAATAATGGTACTAAAGTTGGCATGACCAGATACACTAGGTGAGTTGTGGAGAATTGCTTCTCTTGGTCTCTCAAATATGGGTGCCCCCTTACCCGAACATGGGGTTTCAATGTAATGGCCACGAGGTGTATGTGGTGCGGACGCATGGGGTCGACGTAAGGTGGAATAGATAAATTCAGGGGTGGTGATTTCTACCATAATATCGTCATCGTGATAGAAGATGGGGTGACCGGTGGGAGAAATACCATCTGATGTGGCAAAGCTACCTGACTCATCATCATGAGAAGAGAGGTTCACATGTGTGTCATCACAAGGGGTGACAGAGGAGTAAGTAGATAAAGGATCTACCGATGTTGAGCCCAAGGTGATCGCCGAAGGAAGGTCAAGCGAAACAACAGGGGAGAATTCAGAGGGAATGTTCCCCGAGGGTCTCATGGATGATGATAGGTAGAAAATGGTGGACGAAGGCTCCGTCATCTTGACATCAAGAGGGGGAATGTCAATGGGAGCAGTCATGTTTGGTAGTACTGCCGAAGCAAAATGCGCGAATAAGGGAGAGGGGGACTCGTTGCGCTTGGCCTCAAACTGGCGGACCATGGCTAGAGAGGTGTGGAAGTCCTTAAGGCGGGAACAAAGGTGGGTGTAATGGCCATGGAGATCACACAAAGCACAAGGGGTGGTTGGTGTGAATAGGCTTGGGGTTCGTGGCCGCGGTCGTCGAAGAAACAAAGGCTTCAAGGAACGCGACATTAACCATGGGCTTGAGATGAGGCAATTCTAGACAGGTATGGGTGGCGTGACCGACAACATCACACAAAGCACACTGGATGGTATGCTTTGGAGGCCGAGGAGGGGTAGGGTTTGTCGGGGCAGCCTTGTCCTTTGATGCCCCCCTGTGAGCTTTGCCATTCTTACCTGAAGCGGTCGCAACAGGAGGTGGACCCTATTGAGGTGACTAAGCCACTGTTGCAACGGGAGAAGTCAGGGGGACCGGTTGAGTCGAGGTCAAAGAAAGATAAGGTTTGGGTTGACCAGGCGGGGTAGCGGCTGGAGGATCAAGGTACCAGACGGGAATCCCAAGGGTCAAGTTAGGAAGAGAGAGGGTGGCCATGACAGGTACCGTGTACACTCCTGGTGGGGGAACTAGGAACGGTATCTGACCAGCAGGGTAATGGCCAGGAGGGATGGCTCCAAGATGGTCGAGACCTGGTGGAACCGACCCAAGAGGGTAGAGAGGCACATGGGTATTAGCGGTAGGAGAAGGGTCAGAAGGGAGAGGTCTGGTAGGCTGAGGCGAAGGGCTAGGAGCAAGTTTTAGCGGGCGAGGTTGAGGTTGCTGACTAGCTGAAGCGGGTTGCGTGAGGTCAGCCCGAGACGATTACATCATGCAAACACTCGCTGAGCTGGGATCCGAGACAAGAGGAGGAGGGAGACCAGGCAAGTTTCCAAGCAAGGAGGAGTCTTTTTAGATGCCGAATGCAATCTCTATTCTTTAGGAATTTCAGCCTTCCAAAACTGTGCAATGCTCATGGGAAATCCTATGGGTGTATTACTGCATGAAAGTAGTTTGCTAATAATACAACTGAGAGTTAACATCCCTTTAACCTTTGTCTCAACTGGGTCTTCATCAGAATTGACATGCATGTAGTTATTAATAGTAAATCATCAATCACTTGACAGGTCACTACCTGTGAATTAAATATGATTTAATTCACTTGACCTCTCACTAGTGCAACAATCACTTACAACTAGTTAAACAAATTTTAACTCAATTAATTGAGTTAATTGATTTCTCGTGCATTAAACTAATGCATTAACTACAACTTGGACTCAAAATCAAATAGAATCACTCTGCATGCCTCACCAACCACCCTCAACTCAGATTCCATGAGCTAACTGAGTTTATCACAATCAGTTAACTACTACAAGTGATTATGAGATAAGATTCCATTTTAGTCCAATTTAATGAAGGGAAAATTAAATTAGACACACATTTCTTGTTGACTTTTCAATACAAAGGAGAAATGGATAGAAGGGGGGGAAAAGAGAGGGATGGATATACTAACAGATTTGCATGGTGAAGAGAGAGAGAGAGAGTGAGAGGTGTGAGAGAGGAAGGGAGAGCATGTGAGAAAGTGGAGAGAGGGAGGGAAACAGAGATGGAGTTGGAGTGGGAGAGAGAGGGTGGTAAGAAGAAAGACATAGAGAGAGAAAGAGAGTGATAAGCAAGATTGAGAGAGAGGGAGGGAGGACAACAGGAGGAAAGAGAGAAGTGGGGGAGAGGGAGAGAAGGGGAAGATAGAGATATAGATGGAAGTTGCAGAGAGGGAGGGGCAAAAATATTGATAGATATGGAGTGAAAGAGTGTGTGTTTGCGGAGGTGAGATAAAGAGACAAAGAAGGAGAGATGGAGGGAGATATAGATATAGATGGAGGGGGGAGATGGGAAAGAATAATTCTTGCACTAGATGCATTGATTTCAATGTAGATGGTGTTTTCTAATCCTATTTCATTACTTGCAATAGATGCATTGATTTGAGTGTAGATGTTGATTTCTAATGATATTTGATTGTTTGCACTAGATGCATTGATTTCAATGTAAATTATTTTTAATCCTATTTGATTGTTTGCACTAGATGAATTGATTTCAATGTACATGTTGATTTTTAATTATAATCAATTGCTTGCACTAGATGCATTGGTTTCAAAGTAGATTATTTCTAATCCTATTTGATTGCTTGCACTAAACGCATTGATTTCAGTGTAGATGGTGATTTCTAATCCTATTTTATTGCTTGCATTAAATGCATAGATTTCAATGTAGATGTTGATTTCTAGTCTTAGTTGCTTACATGCACTACATGCATTGATTTGAGTGTAGATGTTTATTTTTAATCCCTTTTGATTTCTTGCATTAGATGCATTGATTTTAGTGTGGAAGTTTTTTGATCTTATTTGATTGTTTGCATTAGATGTGTTGATTATAGTGTAGAAGTTGATTTCTGATTTTATGTAATTGGATGTATGATGATACATTAATTTTAAAGTGATTGGATTAACAAAGTGCATTAATTTCAGTGGAAGAACAAAAAATTATTGAGAATGTACATTGATTTTTGTGTTATAGTAATTCAACCTATTAATATTGGAGAGCAAGAGATACGAGGTATGATGTTTACCACAACTTGAGCTAAAAATTTAAATGGTTTACGATTTCAACTATCCTTTTCATATAATCGATATGAAACGATGACAAAACTAACAAGGGTGACAGTAAGAATAGTAGAAGAAAATAGTTAGATTGATCACAATGAATACTATTTGTAATTGAATTCATTCTTATTATAGTGAGATTGAACACAATGAATTACTATTTGTAATTGAATACATTAGAATGCATTCAAAAATTTTATTTCATCATTAAAGTTATTAACAATATTTATCATCTCGACAAACTGAGGTAACTAAGCAAATTTAAAATTAAAATGACCAAGTTAAACTAAAACATATTTGGCATATATAAAATGATTATATTAATATTAGATATATTTACATTATTTACATATTAATGGTTATCCCTCTTGGCCGCACACGACTGAAACCCTCCTAGATCCATCTTAACTCTGGATCTATCAAGCGCCAAGAGGAATCAAATTTCTCGAGTTGCAAACCTTTCCTCAAGTTTTGCACTCCAAAAAGAGGTTTGCACCTCGAGAGATTTGATCCCTCCCAACGTTTGATAGATCCAGAGTTAAAATGGATCTAGGCTGGTTATTATTAATGTGTCATTTCATAGCATAAAATCTAACACATAATTTACTTAATGGAAACATTAGAAAGAAGTTTAAACATCTTTGGGAATTCTCATTTGAATTCATAACATTTGTTTTGTTGTCTATATTCACTTAAATAACACTTTTTTGCCCACTTTATTCATATTATTATTATATAATCAAATTTTGCACTCAAATTAAGGATTTATCTAATTTATGTATCTTAAATTACAAATACATATGAGAACCAACTTAACCCATTCATCCATCTAATCTTGGTTATTTCTCTTAACTTTAAGAAACAACCTAGATCTTTAACTCTAAGATGTTAACCCTTAATAATAATCTTAGATCATAAGATAGATCTAAGGATTTAGATAATCTTCAAAAATTAATAGTTATATTATTGTATTCATAGTTTTGTGATAGATAATGGAAACATAATATACAATTCAGAATTTTTTTATAAATTTGGATACAAACTTATTGTAAACATTTCAAAAATTAAAATTGGGATTATCACAATTAGAATTGTGTTTTTGATTTTGTTCATTGAATTTATCAAATTTATGCAATAGGAATTATGGTTTAACTTACTACTTTTTCATAAATTTAGATACAAACTCATTTGTAAACATTTCAAAAATTAAAATTGGGATTATCATAATTAGAAATGTGTTTTTGATTTTGTGCATTCAATTTATCAAAATTATGGTTTAACTTACTACTTTTTCATGTCTGTACTACTTTGAAAGATCAATTCTCTAGTCTAATTATTATTTATAAATTTATTTCTTTATTTATTAGTTTTATCAAGACAAATATTTTAATTAATAATTATTATTTTTTTAATTATCTTTATTTTTATGTAATTTGACATATAACAAAACTATAAAACCTAACAAAAAGAAATATAGTTTTAACAAAAATGTAAAACCTCAAATTTAGGTGCATAGTTTTTCATATATTAATTAATATCATAATATAATATTATATATATATATATTACATCCATCCAAAACAAAATCAATAATACAATGTCACTAGACAATTGAACTAAATATTGCAACATCCAAAAAAACATGATAACATGCATGATGAAATAAAGTGAGAAAATATATCATATAAAAGTAAATATATTCAACATACAAACATCTAAGTTTTAAAAATAACAAATATATATAAAACAAACCATAACTAATGAAGTTAGATTTAAAAATTTATGAAGTTTGATTTAAAAAAATGGAGTGGTAATAATGAAACTCAAATATATTAATTATTAACCAATTCATCAATAAATACAAATATCAAGAAAGCTTTAAAAATAATAAATTTATATAAAAAAAGAAATATATACAATTCATCAATCAATTTTAAATATATGATGATAGGTTACTTATATATGTCCAAATATCAAGTAAATTTCAAAGATAATAAATTTATATAAAACAAACCATAACTTATAAAGTTAAATTTGAAGGGGAATAATGAAACTCAAATATATACCATTCATAAATCAATTTTAAATACTTAAATTTGAAGGGGAATAATGAAACTCCAATATATACCATTCATAAATCAATTATAAACACATAACTAATAAAGTTAAAGTTAAATTTGAAAGAGAGTAATGAAACTCAAATATATACCATTCATAAATAAATTTTAAATATACGATAATAAGTTACTGTGAAATATATAAATTATATAAATCATAATTTATTTATAAATTTTGTAAATATAACTTTGCATGAGCAATTTTATTTTATTACCAAAATTTAAATTTAATTTAATTTAAATTTAAATATTATATTAAAAATTTAATTAAAAATAAAACTTTTAATAAATCAAATATATGATGATAAGTTACTAAAAGTTTAATGTGAAATATATAAATTATATAGCTTATATAATTTATTTTGCAAATATAATTTAAAATTCATTGTCATGAGCAATTTTATTTTATTATTAAAATTAAAATTTAAATTATATGTTAAAAATTTAATTAAAAACAAAATTTAAAATATAGAAATCAAATTAATTATTTAAAATGTAAAAATCAAATTAATTTAAAATATTGAAATAAATTAATATACAATGAATCGTGATAATGAAAATAAAACCCAACAAAATGAAACAATTCTATGAAATGAATCATAATAATGAAAAATGAATCAACAAAAAAATATATCAAAAATACAAACATAACTACACAACATTAAATATCATTGAAATCCTACTTATCAAGATCCACTCTGAAATTAACATGTTTCTTAACCTGCTTAATGAATGATTTTGGTAAGAGTAAATGTAAATCATATCGAAATCACCCATCATGCTTAATGAATTATTTGAAATTAACGTGTTTCTTAACATGCTTAATGAATGATTTTGGTAAGAGTAAATGTAAATCATATCAAAATCACCCATCAGATGAGCACCCATCACCCTCTGATCACCCATCACCCTCTGAGATTAAAAATAAGATAAAAACAAAATCACCTATCAACCTCTTGACATTAAAAATAAGATAAAAAAGACTGCATGCTACATACAAAAAACCGTAACATGTTTCTTAACATGCTTAATGAATGATTTGGTAAGAGTAAATGTACATCATATCAAAATCACACCATCACCCTCTGAGATAACAAAGAATGCATGCTACATACAAAAAAACCGTAACATGTTTCTTAACATGATTAATGAATGCTTTTGGTAAGAGTAAATATACATCCTATCAAAATCACACCCATCACCCTCTGAGATTAAAAATAAGATTAAAAAAAGAAGACTGCATGCTACACATACTGCTTAATCAATGACTTTGCTAGAGTAAATGTAGATTTTGCTAGTAATGTACATTTTTAGGAAAATGATGAATGATGCAAGTTCAACCATCAATCCAACCAACACTGAAAATATATTGAATAATCAAAACTGTTATTCCTATTGAATTAAATCCTATACCATCATATAGGATAGATTTCTCCTCCTTTAGTTAATGAAAAATAGTCACAGTATCCTCATGAAAAATGAGGGGGTTAAAAAGCAAGCAAAAAAATGATAAATTTCAAATTATTGCTATAATCCATAAATTGAAACTATCACAATAATCAATAACAATACCCTAACAGCTTGATCTCTTAAAAAACGAGGGGTTAAATCAGTAACAATATCCTAACAGCTCGATCTCATAAAAAATGAGGGGTTAAAAAAGCAAAAACTCATTTGACAACTTTCAAATTATTGCGATAAATTGAAACTATCACAATAAGTTCATAATTTCATATGGACAAATTATTGGGCTTCTAAGTGCAACACTGGCATAATAAGCAAAAAATAATTTGATTATATAATTTTCAAATTATTGAGATAATCCATTAAGTAAACAAATTGACAAATTATTGAGCTAATAAGTGCAACAATGGCATTAATAACCTTGCTGATATGGTTGTGCTCCAGTTGGCTTCCCAAAAAACTGTCCCCTGGTTAAAATTGGATAATCTTTTACGGCATGTTAATGATATGAAAATCAGAGTTACAAATTCAAATCAGACCTCAATGGCTCCCTCGAAGTTACTAACTAATCCATACAATTCTCTAGAAAAAAATTCTAGCAAAATCTCCATTCCTCAAATTATATTCAGACATATGTAAAAGAAGGGATACAAAAACTAAGTCTATCATTGTGTAACATTACTATCAAGAAAAAGAATATTGTATCATTGAATTTGATTTAACACATCGAATAAACAGTACACCGAGACTGAAATAACGCAATTTTATCAAAATTATTTACTAATAAACTCGTGCTCATTTTCCACTGGATATTTCCGGTCTGTAAAAATCAATGCCATTAAGACGCTTCTGCTACCTAACCTGGTTTCTTGAACCAAAAATAGATGTTCTATCACATCTTAAATTAAGCATCAATACAATGTTAAACATGACTAACAAACAGCAGTAGGGCCTCTGTAAACATATGAAAGCTCACTTCATAATGAAAATATTGGGTATTGAAAAAAGTCAATCAGTAAATTCCCGACATGAAAAGGTATTCCAGCAAAAACCAAGTTCCAATGTACTGAAAATCTACACTTTGAACTGATAGTTGAGCTAAAAATAACACTTTGAACAGAGAGGCCAGCCAATTCACAAGAAAGAAGTTTGGAAACTGAGAGTCACAGGCACAAGGCACTTCAACACTTGCTCCAATTCAGGTGACCTGTCACTTCGAGGTGAAATCCTTTCTCTTAGCTAAAGATAACATCAGCCAGAGTATGGCGTCAACATTTCAATGTTCCCACTCCACTTTCTTCACTAAATTTGTATAAATAATCTTTCCATCACGTGGTGATTTGTTACTCTCAAATAATGCACATAACACGAGCTCCTGAAACCCGCAAGCACACAGAACCTTAATGCATTGAAGGAGCAAGGTAGTTTGAAAAACACAATTAATAATTAAATACCACATACGCATTAACATACCCTGAGATTTTTGTCTGAATGAAATTTCCCCAAACTATGTAAAATTTTCCGCAACCCGTCCAACTGTGGAAACAAAAAACATCAATAAAACTACCGAAAGGAGAACAAAATAATTTTAAAACGAAGGGATCTTCAGACCTTACCTTGATGTAACCAGCACTATGACGATCAAAATATCGATATGCCTGAAAATCAATGCAAAGAAAAAATTATGGACATGCGTATATACATGTGATTAAAAACATCAAAAATGCATAGGAAAAATGATGGGATGCAACCAACCAGCAGCAGTTCCTTATCAATTATTGTTTTCTTAATTATTGTTTTCTTAACGCCAGTATCTGGCTTGACATCCTTGTCCAACTCCTGCTCTTTATTTTTTTCCTGCATTATATTAAAATTTAACGGGCTTAAGCAGTAGATTAAACTAAAGCTTTGATAAAACAAAAATCATTGCAAACAAAGTAACCTCATGCCTTCTCAACAGAGTCAATCAAATGCAATTCAATAAATATGTTACCTTCTGAGGTGATTCATTTGGAACTGAAGCATCATCCATTTCAACATCTGCATCTTTTCCGTCCTTTTCATCCTTCTCGCTTGAATTCTTTCTGTTTCCCTGCACATCTTGATGAGATGGTGATCCCTCCCCATTTGGTAAAGGTTCACCTGCTTCTGTCTCCATGGCTTCTGCTTCCTCCTCTTCCTCTGGCTCCTCTTCTTCATCTGCAAGCTCCTCTACCTCCTCTTCCTCCTCCTCCTGCTCCTCCTCTGGCTCTTCCTCGGGCTCTTCCTCTTCCTCAGGCTCCTCTTCTTCTGCCTCCTGCTCCTCTGACTGCTCCCCCTTCTCATCCTCCTCAACCTTCTCATCCATTTTTTCATCCTGTGTGTCAATCTTATCCTCAATCTTCTCATCCTTTGTGGCGCCCTTCTCCTCAATATTCTCATCCTTTGTGTCACCCTTCTCAATACTCACATTCTTCTCACCTTTCTTGCCCTTGTCGCCCTTCTCTTCTTTCTCAATATTCTCACCCTTCACATCCTCATCCTTCTCATTTTTTTCACGTTTGGGATTAACATTGTCACCTTCAGCGTTCCCATTGGATGTTTTCTTATCTGAAACCTTTGACCGCTTTTGTGTTGATTGTCCTTCACCCTCTTCTTTCTCTTTTTTATCCTCGCGTGACCTCTTTCGACTTTCTTGTTTTTTCTTAACTGCTATTTCCCGCAATTCCTTCATGTAGAACATTGGTTGACATTGGTACAGTCAATAAATAATTTAGTTTATATCAGTTTTAAAACATAACAGCAATCAAGTATCATATATTCAAACTTATTTCGAAAACATTAAGATCTCACCTCTAGAGATGCCAGTATCTGGCTTCCCATTTGATGTTGGAGCATTTCTTGAAAAGCCTCGGCAAACAAAGAGAGCTGCATTGAATAAAATATTACTTTGATAAGCAGTCAAGTAAACATGATCCCTTGTACATTCAGCAAAAAACACACATGAAACTGTATTTCATTTGCTACAATTGAAAATACACAATACCTAGGAAAAACATTCTAAAACTAGAAAGCAACACACCTCAAATGTTGCTTCTTCAGAGTCCTTTTTATGGTAATCTAGAAGCCCGTCCAGAGATAATGCCATTGAACGAACCTGAAAAATCAAGGAGACATGATGCATATAACATTATTTCAACTAGGTAAATTACATATATGTAACTTTAACGATCCAATGCAGCCATTCCCCCACACATCTACATAGCTTAATGATCTGATTACAACTGTCAGTTCATAATTGGTTGATCAAAGTATTCTATTAGCAACATTATCCTGCACATTTCTGTTAATTTGATCCAAAAGGGGCTTACAGAAAGAATCATGATGATGCAGACTATTAAGGCTTTCCATAGCATACAAACGGTTTTGCTTGCATTTACCTTAGAGTCCTTGCTGCATTTTGTAGTAAGAAAAAATCCTGGATGTCGTGGTACTTCATCAAGCTTTTCCTCATCTCTTTTTCCTTTCGAAGATTTCCCTTTAATCTCAGAAACATCCTTAGAATCCTTATCTTTGCTCGCTGCCCTTCTGTCATCCTCCTTCTTGGCTTCATCATGCTTAACCACCTTCTCAGATTTCTTTTCTTCCTTCTTCCCATCTTTCTTTTCCTCCTTTTCCTTTTCTTTCTTGTTCTCGCCTTTATTTTCTTCTTTCTTTTTATCCGCTGTTTCTTCAGTCTCCTTTTTATCTTTCTTTTTCTCAGTGTCCTTCTTCTCATCTTTCTTCTTCTCTACTTTATTATCTTCGGAGCTTTTCTCATCTTTCTTCTTCTCTGCTTTCTTATCTTCAGAGTTTTTCTCATCTTTCTTATTGTCTGTTTTCTTATCTTCAGAGTTTTTCTCATCTTTCTTCTTCTCTGCTTTCTTATCTTCGGAGTTTTTCTCATCTTTCTTCTTCTCTGCTTTCTTATCTTCAGAGTTTTTCTCATCTTTCTTCTTCTCTGCTTTCTTATCTTCAGATTTTTTCTCATCTTTCTTCTTCTCTGTTTTCTTATCTTCTGTGTTTTTCTCATCTTTCTTCTTCTCCACTTTCTTTTCCTCCACATCCTTCCCAACTTTCTTCTTCTCTGATTTCTTTTCCTCAATGTCCTTCTCATCTTTCTTCTTCTCAGCATTTTTTTCCTCAGTTACCTTCTTCTCATCTTTCTTTTTTTCTGCTTTCTTTTCCTCGGTTACCTTCTTTTCATCCTTCTTTTTCTCTACTTTTTTTACTTCCTTCTCTTTATTTTCATCTTTCTTTTCTACTTCCTTGTTTTCAGTATTGTCCTTTTTCTCATCCTTGGATTTTTTATCGCCATCTTTCTTGTCATCCTTTACTTTCTTAGCCGAGTTACTCTCCTTTTCTTCTTTAGAGGTGTTTGAGTTCCCTGGATTTAACTTAAATATTTGAGTTTCCAACATTAAAAAATGTGAACACAACATAAAATTAAGCAAATCCAAAAAAACAGAAATTTTATCTGCCAATTTAGCTTACCCTTAGTGACATCCTTCTTATCACTAGCCTTTTCTTTCTGCCAACAAAAAACCCTTGTCACAAAAGGGAAAAATTTTAACAATTTACAAAACTGATCTGATCATTTGATGGTAGAACCAAGCAACATTATTTAAAAAGGATGAAATACAAACCTTCTCCTTTTTAGCAGCAGCTTCACGCTCTCTCTCAATCCTAGCCTTTTCATGCTCTAAATACTGGCCCTTCCAGCTCTCCAAAGAAGGAAGGCATGTAGATAAATCTGGAAGAAAAATAACAGTGATTTCTCTGTGGCTCGGAAGGCCATCTTTATCTACTCTGTTATAGTGCACCTGCATTAATACAATGGCAGTCCCTGTCAAACACTTTCAAAATATGCTCAAAATACAACTACATCACTCTACACACATCTCTATTACAGCCTTGCCTGTTACATCTAGACAGAAAATTCACGTACATTGGGCGAAAGCGTGTCAACAAACACAAAAGAAGCCATAACAGAAGCTGAAAATACCCAAAAGAATGCTGTGCATATTTTATGAAAAATAGATAAGTATGAAGAGGAAGAAAACCATGGAAACAATAAAGACTAGAAAGCTAGTCCAAAAGATTTGTCTGTCACATTGCCAATCACCATGACTTGATGGGAGTGTCATAAAGTAGACATTGATCAAAGCCACTTTCTAAATGAAAGTCAGACTAGGAATGAATACTTTTTTGGTTAAAAGTTTTGAATGCAAGTTTTTCCATCCAAACATCAACAGAAGAGATTTACCAAACATTTTCCTGAGAATAGAAGACCCGAGTAAAAAGGACGTATGATAAAACAGTAATTCCTAATACCTCAATAAAACGATTCCAGCGTTGGCAGCTTGATAGATCAAGTTGTGTGGCTTCCTTGAAGCATCTGAAACAACATAAACTCATTATATAAATCTGCTACAGCTGTTAAAAAATTACATCAAAGTGACTCAAACAAGAGACAAATCTACCACTCACCTTACAGCCGTACGAATTAGAGCAGATTGATCAATGGCTGGGTCACCACCATCTAAAATCTTATCCCATACCCCTCCAGCTGCTAAAAATGTGTGCTCTTTACGAAGAACAGCAAATCTTAGAATATAATGCATGTGTAGATCCTTAATATCATTTTTATAAGAAACTAAGTCTTCTATTGCATTTTCACTCATTCCACTCATAAGAATGACCTGCAAAACATCACATGCAAGGAGTACAATATAAATCCGCCAGTATAATTGAGACCATAAGTTCATTGAGAGCATGGTGTGATTTCCTTGCACTCTACATTCATTAGAATAACACTAAAACGAGTAGATCAAATCACACAGAAGACAATATCCTATATAGCACTCTATCCTCTCAAGCCTGTCTCCTAACAGAGATTAAAAGCAAAACAAAGTTTGGATCATTCTCTTCGCACGCTCTCGCCAAATGACTGCGCGCCCACCACCATCAGCAAAACACCAAGATTTCATCATTGTGTAGAGATGGTGTATATGAATGCTGTGTAATGCTTCTAAGAGAGTAGATGACGCAGCCGTAATTCGATAATCATAAGCTGAAGAAGGGCCCTCAAACCTCTGTGCAGAGGACAACCATGCAAGCAACTCCACCTATAATTCTAAAAATATACTTCCTATAGTCCAAGATTATCATAGAAGATCCGAAGACGTTGGTTGATGCAACACCGAAAAGCCGCCTCATCTCAGCAGATTACCTTCGAATTCCAAATTGTGCCTTCGTTCTCCACTTTCATGCCTCCTGCTGCTTTGTCAGACGACTTTGATGAAGACTCCTTTGGAACGCTCTCATCCTCTACTACAGCATCATGCTCAAAGCTGTGGCATCCCATTTCAGATCAAGAGTTTATAACAGTTATTCAATCAGTTTTCACAATTTTGCGATGTGCAAGTTTTAAAAACCATTTAGTTAGGCTCTAAAAGACTTAGAACCTTCATTATTAACTCAAAGAAAAGCAGACAAAAACAAAAAACAATTCTCTAGGCCATTTGGGTTCTCACAGATCGACAAGAATTATGGTCAATATCCTATCATCAAACATTAAACCAGCATGGCAGCAACATGTCCCAGACCTATTAATTAATATATCTAAATTAATTGCAATTAAACAACATTTGCTACACAAGCCTAACATCTTAAAAAACATAAAGGTAAAAATAAAATACCTGACAGGGGTTTTTAATGAAATATCAAGTTTTTCCTTTAACCAGTTCACAACAAGCTGCAAATATACCAGAGATTTTAACATGTCAATGGATGTACTATAAATTAAATGAAGATGAATTTTCCCAGATGACATTAGCTATCTAAATACATCAAATTATCTAACAAACCAAATCACCTTGGAAAACTCTGGAGATATATAGAGTCTTGAGTAGCGTTTGCTAACAGATAGGAAATCCCTTTCAACTTCAACAAGACTGTAAGGCTCGCTCTCAGGATTCTTCTGAAACAAACAAACAATAATCATGGACAAGATGACAAAAATAAGGGCAGCAGTATGTAGCATTAATCAAACAGTGCATGGCATCTCTGCATAAAATGATTCACCACTAATATACTCGTATATCTATCAAAGCTTCATCACTTGAACCTTGAATTTTAATGCAGGCTAGGATTTACCTGGAGTACTAACTCTCGCATTCTTTCTTTAGCCCTTTGTTTAGGTGGAGTTACGAGCCTACAAAATCATTATACAGGTAAATATTAAAATGTGAAGTCACATAAGCAGCAGCAGCATCACCAATAAAAACTAGTTAAATTCACCTGTGCAAAGGTTCACGACGTGGAGAAACTCTCCTAATAACTCTGTCATCTCTTCTGGAAGACGAAGGTTCTTTACGAACCCTAGGAGGAGGTTTAATAGGAGTACGGTCTCGTCTCCTAAGTTCACGCTCACGTTGACGATCACGTTCCCTTTCCTTCTCTCGTTCTCGCTCTCGCTCACGTTCTCGTCGATCTAAATCACGTTCACGTTCCCTCTCCCTTTCACGTTCTATTCGCAAATCCTCCTCTCTCCGATCATACTCATGTCGAAGCAAAGCTCTTTCATCATGATGATCATCAAAATGACTAGATCCAATACTTGGGTGATCTATCCGACTTCCAACACTGCCACCATAGCCTGCATCCCAAGAAGCACCAGCACCTTTTCCAGAGCTATAGTCACGTCCAGGTGGCAAGCTGACACCATATCCTGCACGAGCTTCCCCCTTGCCATACATCAGATCATCAAGCCCTCTTCCCCCAACACCCGCACCACGAGGTCCTAGCAAGCCAACATCTGCATCAAGCCTAGAACCATAAGAGCTGCCCAATAGATCCCTCATAGGTGCACCATATTCCTGAGGAGGAGGGTTCATCACACTTCCCCTTCCAGGGAGATAATCTGCAGCCCTGCAAACAACACAACGAGAATAAAAATAGGAAGGAGTGTGATATATATTATATTGCTAAATATTTCCAGAAAATGAAGAAAATCAAGCGTGTTGCCATCCAGAAAGATGCCACATACTTCAGAACAAGATTAGATTCTACAAGTGACCACTGACAATAGCAATACCTGAAAATACTATTGGGACACAACTGTAAAGAGCAAAAGACAAGAAGTTACCTTCCACCTGCATCCAGAGCTGTAGCAGTAGTGCCTTGCCTCAAAGCAGCAACAGATTGCAGTTGCTGAGCTTGCAGTGCATGTTGTTGACGAAGCAATAGAGCCTGTAAATTTACAGTAAATGGAACAAGCGTAACACTTCATGTTAATTAACGAAAAAACTGGAATGGCAACGTAAATAGTTACACGAGACAACTTCAAAAATCTGTAAAATGACAAGGAGAAGTTTAAATATCAAATACCTGATCTTGCAAATCAGACTGCAGTAAATCCACCAAGCAGCACAGCAAAAATAAAAGCAAAACTTTCAGATTTCAACAAAGACAACAATGTGCTAAAAATCAAATGATTGTTACAAGACAATCATAAAATATTCTGAATGCAAAGCACCAAATGATGTACCTGTCTCGGATGCCCAACACCCTCAGGATACCGTCTAGATGCATCATTCTGGATGTCTCTACCAAGGTAAGCACTCCTATCTGAAGATGCATACTCAGAAACCTTCGTAGCATACCCACGCGGTGATAAGGAGGCATAATCATTAGCTTTAACAGCACCAAAACCTGTGCCTGACCCAGTAGATATATACTTTGAAGACTCTAGCCCATGGGCTGCAGAGGCATTAACTCCTGATGAACCTCCACCAAATGTTCCACCGGCTCCAGCTCGAGCACTGCTAGCACCATATCCCTGACAAGAGAAACGAATTACTGGTAAATATTAATATAAAATAGGAACAATACAGACAACGAAATATTCACGGCAAAGTTCAGGTCCATGGATAAGATTTGAAAACATTTTGCATCGGTACCTTGTTGATGACAATGCACTCGCAAAAAACAATGTCATACAGAATAGTTAGAATACTTGTTTGCTCTATTAAAAAACATAAACACCCAGACATAAACAATTCTACATCACAAGCAATCAAAAGCCAAATTTTATTCCACATCAGGCTATAAAAATGCAACCAAAAAGAGCATAGCGACACATTGTCCATGGATAAGATTTCAAAACATTTTGCATCGGTACCTTGTTGATGACAATGCACTCGCAAAAACAATGTCATACGGGATAGTTAGAATAATTTTTTGCTCTATTAAAAAACATAAACACCCAAACATAGACAATTCTACATCACAGGCAATCAAAAGCCAAATTTTATTCCACATCGGGCTATAAAAATGCAACCAAAAAGAGCGTAACGACACATTGCGGAACTAAAGATGCAGATCGGTGTTTTAAATCTATTTGAATATTTGAAATGTTCCAGAGACTTAAAATAATGTCTTTATTTTAAAACCATATGCATATTCAAATTTACTAGAGAAAAAAGTACTCATTGACGGGAATAATTACCTGTTGAGCAGCACTCTGAGTTGAGGATCCATAAATAGAACCATATTGTCCACCATATTGAAGTGCCCCTGCCGACGTTCCACTACCACCACCACCAGCCGATGGGGCACGCTGGGATGGGTGTTGCAATGAAGAGTGTTGTGATCCTCCACCAGAGCCAACTGATGCGTTTCCAGCATATGCAGCTGCACCCTGCAACATATATTGAAAACGAGTTCAAACACTATTAGTTGCAACAATTAATAAGCACAGGCAAGAGTTTGCAAATCATTCAAGGATTGAAAGTGGTAATTATAGACACACTCATGTTGGTATGTCAACGTGAGGTGGAGGCTATGAAGTCTCATCAATTAAATGTCCCCAAAATATTACCAATTCAAAGATGCTTAAACAAGCTCAAACACAGTCCTACCTGTTGCCCATATCCTTGCTGATGTCCATATGCATTTCCTGCAGAAGTTGTTGCTGATGGTTGTGCTGAATATGCTGAAGAATATCCCTGAGAATTTTTGGCAATAGCATATTATCAAGAGAACATTTTCCAAATAACTACCTTATTATGAATACAAATTTTGCATGTATACTTACTATTAATGTCATTGGATTCGTATCAAGAAAAAAGAATTTAAACTAGAAAACATTAACAATATAGATAATAAAAACAAACAAACAAACAAACAAAATGACACGGAGTAATTATTTTGAAATTAATCAAGATAACGTTATATCGAAAAAATAAACGTATGGAAGGTATAAGCACGTTCAATATAATACTGCTGCCAGTGGGGTATTGAAGGTTATTCAATTCCATTGGACGAAAAAAAGGAGATGGGACAAGGTGTGAATTCGACATGCTTTTGACAAAAGGGCAGACCTTACCGCACCAACCTAGCCAAGCAATACTGCTGCCAGTGGGGTATTGAAGGTAATTCAATTCCATTGGATGAAGAAAAAGAAGACGGTACAAGGTGTGAGTGCGATATGCTTTTTTTGGCGGACCTTACCGCACAGGCCCAGCCAAACCTTTTTTATAACTTATTTAATGTTTCGCCCTTCAAACAACATAGCATTACAATACACGCCGGCCAAAAATGTTGATTTTAAATTGCAAGCCGCTGAATACAAACCGAGGAAACTGATCATCTGATCAAATGTGTTAGCCAATCTACAGGTTACTGGAACATCGAAACGAATAGGTCATATACGCCACTGAAACATGTAACATTAAATATAAACGGTACGGTGAGGCCAACTGAGTCTCAAATATTCATATTCCATTTGTTGACTAAACATTCTATATGCGGATACACACAAACAGTCGCTCCGAAGCTATTACCGTGATAGCTTCTATACATATTTGATGAGAAAATTCATATCAAAACTGTAACTGCTCACATTTAGTAAACAAATGTCAAAAAGCTTTTGATATGGAGTTTTGATGAGATAGATAGCTAGTTACGTTGGCATGTAATGAATCCCTTCACCATGCCAGTTCGGTTTTTGAATAATACCTAAAATCGAGGGATATGCCACTTGGACCTTTTGGTAAACTGGAAATCCAGGAATATGCCGCTTGAACTTTCTAGTAACCATCCAGAAGGGTTGACAGCCCACAAACCCAAAAATATCGAAGGCAAACTGTAGGACACTAGAGCCTCAATCAACGAGCGACGAACCCTAGAAACAAATTCCAATAACCTGGAGAGCAAAAGCCCTCAAAATCTTGACACCCAATAACACGAAAACCCTAATAGAGTACCCAAACCCTTAAAACTTCCGATTATCAGATATTTTTCGACGATAAATGAAAGGGTCAGACTCCTAAAACCATGCAAAGGATTCCCTAAACTAAACACAATGAGCAAGTCTCTGGAACCCGGACTTTATCTACTAACACGAACCAAACCCTCAAAACTTCTGAAGCGCTTAATAGCCAATTCGTAAAATGGATAAGCAAGTGAAAGATAAGAACCTGGTGTCCAGCCTGTTGAGCAGACCTCGGATAGTTCCACTGGTCCATCTCCTTCGTATTCTTCGTTATAACCTCGAAGTATTACGCTGTTAGAATGCCCAAGACTAATGGGAAGAGACGCTGTAGAAGGATGAGGAGCGATGCGTGTCATCCATCACAATACAAATCACACAAAACGAATGTGGGTGTATATATAGCGGATATCAAAAAGGAATTATTGTGCGGTGGGGCTTTAGGGTATTTTTAAGGGTTTCGAGATTAACAACTATGTTCAATTGGCCTAGGGTTAGTGCCCGTGATTCGAAGGGCAAGCACTCTTTTGGTTTCCAAATTAAAAACTAGGTTCACTGGGCTACGGTTGGTGCCCGTGATTTTTGGGGCAAGGAGGATCGAAGGAGAATTGAACCCGCAACTAATTACATAGGCATGAGGGCAGTGTTACTCATGTCAATGTTAATGAGGAATAAAGATGGTGATTTTGTATTTTGACATTTAAAAATAAAATTAAAAATTAAAAATTAAATTATTTCTTCATATATTATTGAATCATATTTAATTATAAAATATTGTTGATTTTTCAAAAATTTAATTTTGATTTAATTGGAAATTATATTTACTTTGATTATTAATTAAGTAAGAGAGTTCAAGCCGTTGAAAACTAGTTTAATTGGTTAAGTCTTTATGGTTAAAGTACCTTTGTTATTTGTTATTGAGAGATTGCAAGTTCAATTTCGTGGTTGAGCCAACAAACAATGATAAAATAAATAAATAAAGTTCATCCTTCAAATGTTGTACTTATATGTGAGGAATTTAATCTCTCTTTAACATTTCATAAATTCAAAATAAATCTATCTTTGTAATATGAGAGTGATGGTGTTGTGACAATGAAATAAAATGAAAATGATTAAGTGATAAAAAATAGTTTTCCTAAATAAACAATTAATTGGTCCAATTCATATAAAATTAATGTAAAGACTTTCATATTGATTACTTAGAATAATGATAACAGTTACAAGGAACCATGTTAATAGATGTATTTATATGTTTCTGAGTATTCAAAAATGAAACAGTTACCTTATACCATTCACTTTTATTTAGTGGAATGATGATATGGAGAATAGTCTAAATTGTAAATAAACAAGGGTAATAGTTGTTATCACTATTTAATTGATCTCACGCATGAGTTGTCATTTCCGTTGTGCGAAGAAGTTGATCGCGTGGGAATGTGGAGAAAACACATTTCTCCGCACTCTCGCACTATCAACTTCTCCACACTCACTCTCTACACTTAAACAATGATATTTAATGATAATATTAAATGAGCCAAAGATAATTATAATCCAACAAATCAAAGCAAAAAAAAAAAACAAATATATTTTATCAGCTTTATTTAGATATATATTATTATAATCTAGCAAAGCATAACAAAGCAAAAACACACTGTGGAATAGGGGAAAGCAAAGAATATATGGAAGCCCTGTGTGTATGGGTCATCTGGCAACAATAATATGTCTATCGGTTCAATGCAAACAAAAGTTCGCTTGTTGTCGTCCTAAGCAATTGTGTTAACAGTAAAGGGCATTCGGATGTTGTGGGTTCCATCCGCCCACATAATTGACCCAAAAGTAAATCCCTTGTTGGTTTTCTATTGCCCATAAATGTGACATTGAATGTTATCTTGTCAGAAGTCCCCTAAAACATGAATTAATTCCCTAATGCGTTTGTGGCTCATATGGGACATGGAAATATGAAACTAAAATACTCGAGAATATCCCATTTTGACTCAAAACAAAAGTTTTAGTGCGTTATGTATGGAGTGAGCGAAGAACTCCAGCAGCAGCACAATAAAATCTCGCATTAATACACAATGCAAACCATCCTTTCATTGTCTATGAGCCTATGTGTGTCCCATGCCCATCTACCATATGTTCATCCAAAGCCTCCAGCACATAAATCTCCATGGAATACATCGAACCTCTGGCACTGGTCACTGGTAGAAGGTAAGCAAAGATGAACTTGTCAGTTTTATTACATCAGTTGGGTTTTCTACAACTTTGAATGCCCATACTTGATGCAATCAATCCAATGATCTTTAATCATTTACATTTGTTACGTTAAAAACACTTTGCTTTTAAATGTAAATGGATTTATAGGAAGGTCGACGTTTTTTCATTTAATCCACGCAATGGAGAGATTTGTGAATAAAATATGTAATTTCTAGTTATCATATTCTATAATCCCTATAGAGAAACTATTGTTAGTTTGTACACAACATCAAAAGCAGATCTTATGTTTCTTAGCATCACACTGACTGGTCTGGTGGAATTCAAGCCCGAGATGGCGATTGTCGAATAATCGGTGTCATTGATCTTTTCATCGTTGGCATCTAATGGGCAATTGGTGCTCTAGTTTCCCAAAGTGAAAGCGATCTGTGATGAGTTATAGCCCAATTTACAAAGGAACAATAGGTAGTCATCCATGGTTGTGCCATAAACGAGGCTCGAATTTAGTGCTCTCGTAGGGCTAACTTCACCCACTCCTAACTTGAATGGGGAAGCATCTAAGTTGGAATTGTTTGTCATAGGTTGCTGACATTATTCGTGAAAGTGGCTGCAAAGATAGAATATCATTTCAATTACAGTGCATGTCAGTATTCCTAGGTTCACGTGGTGTCATACCACCTCTTCGGTTCACTATAATGTTTGTTCAATTGAAATATTATAGATTCATGACTCAAACAAAGCTCAGCACTCTTTCCACACATGAGTTGTCCTTTCCCTCGTGTGAAGAAGTTGATTGTGCGTAAGTGCAGAGAAAACACATTTCTCTGCACTCTCCCATAATCAACTTCTCTTTCTCCACATTCATTGTTGGCTTGATGGGGCCTAGACCCAGGTTCAAATGTGCGTATGCAAACCAACAAAACCCACTATTACTGGCCATTTCGGCAACGATCTGCTTGTGCAGACTGAAGTCTCACCCAAGGCAATATAGGAGGATGCAAGTGTTATGGCCTAAATCCACCTCAGGCTGAGAAAGGCAGAATCTAGGGTAACATCAAACCACGCTTAACCTGGTAGCTAGCCCTACCAGATCGGGAGAGGACTCTCTCCTGGTCAATCTCAGCGAAAAATGATCAGTGAGGCTTGAGATGACTTGAATGAAGGTTGATTTTAGGCTAGGTATATATGCAAAAGAGTTTGATTTGATTTCAAGGGTGTTTTGTTGGATCAAAGGGAAAGGCAGATTTTGGGTCTGGGGAATGAGGCCCAGTTTTGCAGAGATCTAAATGGGGCAAGGTAGGCAATTGATTTGACACTTTCAATTTGAAGGAAATGGAGATTTGAGAAAGGCGAAGAGTTGAAGAGGGCAAGCAACCTTCAAGGATCCTCTCCAAACAGCTGAAAACATAGAAAATTAAACGAACCCTGGGTAGAGCACTGCAAATTTTAATGAATTCTACCTTTATCCTTGTTTGTTTAACTTAAGAAGAAATAAGAGAGAAAATGATATACATAAAACACCAATAGACTTACATTAACAGAGAGAAACACACTATCAAAGCAAAATACCACAAGAATCCCATAGAGTGTTGCAAACCCTGGTCTATTCCTTTGCCAAACTGCAGAGATGATGTACAATTATGCTCAAAGCATTCCCAAAAGTCCAACCATGCTAATGACTGAAAAACCACAAGATATAGACAAATAATAACTCATCCCAGCCTCCAGGGGTCGAGCTCACAATTTTAGGTGTTGTTCCAACAAAATCTAAACTGAGAACTAGAAAGTAGGCAGTGGAACAACTTGCCTCAATAAACTAGGAAACTGATTCATTTAGTTGCAATTCACCTTTTGATGGACGAATCTACTTCTATGAGTGAAAATTTAACAAAATTACATCAAGATCCATCAAATTACATCATGAGTTTGACATTTAGAAGTAAGAAAGTAAAACTGTCAAAAACTAGATGAAAAACAGAGTTACTGAGTCAAAAATAGGCAAAATCCTCCAATGCGCCACGCCTGATTTCTCTATGCGTCGCGCCAGTTTGCAGCTGATTTTGGAGGCCTTCCCGGTGTCCAAATTTGCTCCAAGTGGGCTTGTTGGAAATTTCTATCTGACTACTTTCCAACACAAGTGGAATTTCTAAATTTGGTCTTCATTTGCCCCTCCAAAACTGATTTCTCTCTGTGGAGTACTAAAAAGGTATGCTTTTGATCATTATTTCAGTGGCTTTTTAATAGAATTTGTGAACCTTTACTCTTGTATTTCTTAAGCACTGTACTACTAGCATTACTCTGACAAATGAGCCTCGGATTGAGTCACTCTTTGTAATGAAAAAACGCTCTCGGGTTGACATATTAATGTGAGGTAATTAGAGGTGAAAGAGACCCTTTTTATAGCTCTACACTCTCAACACTGCTTCCTGTGTGTCAAAAAAAGGGGCAGAAAGGTCATTTATGGGGTGTTTTTTACCCTTCTAGAAGCCCAAAACCCGTCAAAATTTCTTGGCCATAGGTAGGCATGAATATTTTTCCATGAAAAATCCAAAAATGTTGAGTTTGCATCAAAAGGAGCCCCCAATCAAAAGCGCGCACCAAGTGGTGCGGCGCATAGAGCAGAAAAGTCTGTTTTTAGGCCAAAATTTTCAAAAATGCAAAAAGTGTCCCAATTTTTTTGAAATTTGGGATGAGTGTTTTCCATTATGTGCTATGTTGGGCCAAGGAAGCCTCGGCCAAGATCTGAAGTCTATTTTGCTCTTTTCGCCTCCTCGATAATCACTGTGTGTCTCTTCATCTTGGTCATAAGAGGAATCAGATTCCATGTTTGCCAAAGTTTGTGTTGTCTTAGATGAGTATGAAGAGATTTTAGGTGTCTTTAAATCTTTTGCTGCCAAGGGTATGAAAATGTATGAGGGACTATGAAGGAAGAGGGTAAGAGGGGTTTTAGGAATGTTGCTAATTGGAATTTGGGGAATTGAAGGGTTTTAGGGACAATTTTTAGGATTTTTGGGATAGCATTTAGGGTTTAGGATAGTGGGATTTAAGGAATATGGGAATTAAGGAATGAATGGATTAAAGTGAAGAATGAATGGAGGAGCCAAAAATTGAGGGGGTGATGGAGTGGATTTGGTAGGAAAAACACAAAGACAAACTCTAAGCCATTGTTTTTGAGCAAATCTGGAAGGAGGTAGGGTTTGGGTTTTTACACACTAAACCACCATAAATTCTAAGAAAAACTCTTCACTTGCAATGGAAAAAGGCTTGACTTACTTGCACACCATAAGATTGAGCGAATTTGGAAATTTGAGAAAGTTTATAGGTGAAATCGAGCTTGCAGCTCTATGCGCCGCGCCTGCTCAATGTGCCGCGCTAGTGTAATTTTTACACTTTGGAGGCCGGATCTATGCGCTGCGCCACTTGTATGCGCCGCGCCTCTCAGTCAATGCGCCGCGCACCTGAAACTTGCCAATTTCCCTTTAAACTGCTCCCTTTCTCCAATCACGGTTCTCCTTTGCTCACTCTTTCTTCTTGGAATGAAAATGAGCCCCTTGATCATGGAAAATGAATTATATACCAAAGGCTTTAAATTTCCACTCCCAAACCCACTTTTGTAATGTTTACCTTTGACACTTTTTTTAAACTCTGTTTTAGGCAGTTTGCTTCATTTTGCCTTTGATTAACTGAATGACTTGCTTTTTGTTTGCCTTGCAGGGTTGCTGAAGTTTGACAAGGTGACCATGGTTGCCTTTGAAATTGCTTACAAATGAGAGAACATGAAATTACATTAAATTTATACAAATGAAGGTAAAATACTCAATTTTTCTCAAAACAGAGTTTTGAGAAAAAATATATTTCTAGGCATATGATGATGAAAATTTTTAGTACTGGAACTTTATTCAACCTCCTCATGCGCCTGCTGACCATTATTGAAAATTTTGAAGACCTTATTGATGAAACCCTAGACCTAATGGGATTAAAAACCCTAGAAATGACTCTTACAAATTTAAGTACAAAAAGTGAGTGCGGATGATCTTGATGAAAGGAAATGGGCTAGCAGGTAAAGGACATGAGGGCAAGTGTATAAAACGCCACTACCGTCAGATGATCCATGCTCCTAATGGAATGCAGCTGATTGAGTGAAACACCTAATATGCGATGCAACAAGCGAATTTTGATCACTGACGGAGGGATGAAAATACCGACACTAACAGCTAGAACCAGGTTTCTACATCCAAAGGGATAGTGGATTGTGGCTTTAGGGCTTTTCTTCCTTGACAGAGCTTCGCATAACAGATTGATCAATTATATAAGCATTGTTCAACACATCTGTTGAACTTACTACTAGACTACGCGATCTTACTTAACTATACATAAAACAACATAAATAATCATAAACCAAACTTCGCTATGCAATTACAAATTGAAACCCTTATTCAGCACATATATTCATAAACAACAAGTAAAGTAAAACACATCAACGAAAACTCAGATCTATCTTCAAAGGTCTTTCATTCATATTCAATTATTTCTCATACATTCACTTTCACCTTGCGCACTCAGCTACAAGGGTCTACGCACACAACTGCAGACTTCCTAAGGTCTCTGTGCACTAAGTTGCAGGAGCCTTGTTAATTTTGGACAACTACGTCCAAACACCATGTTGTGATGCTCAGATGAAGATGCCAATATTTTTATTGGATTCCTTTTTCAGAGAGGTGCAAGATCGATCTAAAGATCATCTTGATCCGATGAGCAGAACATTTATTTTGAATTAATTCCACTTATGTGTAAGGTCGACCAGAATTGTAATGTAGGCTTGAAGCCCCAACAGATGGGTCACACACCCTCACTGATGGATATATATAGGTCAACGTTGGGGGTCATTTTCACGGTCACTCATCACATATTCTCTCTCATCATCTGAATGGTTCAATCATCATCTTGGAGGCTCTTCTTCTCTCACACATGGGAAATTGTAGCAAAGGATTTTCTGGTTTTGACCTAGATTTTTCAGCGCAAAATTAACCAGAATTGACTTTAGTCAACGCATGGTCAAACTGACCTCAAACTCCCCCAAAATTCTGATTTCTGCAGTCCTCATTTGTTGGCACAGAAATAGAGGCTGGAAGTTGACTTTTGCTGCTGTTGTTTTTGCACTGCCCATTGAGTGGACAATGTTAACTTTTGTTGAATTTGGGTTGACTTTTATAGAGTTGTCTGAGAGGGTTGTGTGACACATTCTGGTTGGCTGACCATGTAGATATTTTGCTAGTTGAAGCATCTTGTTGACCGTCATAACGCGCCACAACACATATGTTTTGCTGATCAAGTTAAGTGTATTTCTAGCTTGTCTTCTGTCAATCTATTGGTATGTTCTATCAGCATTTTACTTTCTTGTTTATGTGATTGTTGTTTGATATTGAGAATAAAAGTAAAGTTGCTTCAAGCATAGAACATCTACGAAAATTTACATGGTATCAGAGCTAAGGTGAAGACAAAACCCAAGTTTGTATTAAGAGCAATCACTGAAGAAAGAGCATTTGTCAAGGACTCATGGGTACCTCAAACTATAATGGTTTCAAAGTTGATGACAAGTTGACTGGGAAGGAATACCTCCGTGCCTGGAAGATGAATTTGGATCTAATGTTGGAAGATCAAGATGTCATGGACTATGTGCAGGGTAAAATCCAAGAGCCTCCATCATCTGCACCTGCTACCACCAAGTCAAAGTATAAGAAGGGGGGAATCAAAGCAAAGTTGATGATCTGGGATTCAATTCATAAGAGTCTAGTTGCCTACATATCTGAGCTACACACATCCAAGGAGATGTATGATAAGTTGGTCAACATGTGCAAGGCCAACAATGCAAATCAAGTCCTTTTCTTTAAGAACCAACTGAAGAATCTGAAGAAAGGCAGGGATGAATCCGTTCAATTTTATTTTCTGAAGTTGTTCGAAATAAAAAATAATCTTCTAGCCATTGGGGAGACAATAGCTGATCAAGAAATGATTCTCACCGCACTTGGAGGTCTCTCCTCAGAATGGCATGTATTCAATGCTACCATTCTCAATAACAATGTGATACCTGATGTTGACGAAGTATTATCGAGATGCATACAAGAGGAAACAACAATGAAGGAATATGAAAACGAAGGTAATGCCGCCTTCACCACTCGTGCTAAGAAGAAGAACAATGGTGGTCTGAGAAACCATGGAAGAGCAGGGGCCCAAGGAAAGAAGGGAAGATGTTACACATCTAATAAGACTAGCCACTATGCTAGAGAATGCCCTAATAAGAAGGATTCTTTAGGGGATGATGAAAACAACAAAAACCGAAGGAATGGAAATCAAAGGAACAACAGGTTCAAAGGAAAGAGGAAGGCTCCCTCTGGTCGCAATGGAAATGGGAAATCTTTCAAAAGGTCGAGAAATTCCAGGTATGAGGAATCAAATTTTGTTGATGATAAAAGAAATGAATTCATTCTTGTATCAGCCCTCTCTGTCACATCTCCACCCGACACTATGGATGTCTAGTTGATTGATAGTGGTGCCTCAAGGCATCTCACTGGATTTAAGGAAGCACTTTCTGATTTGGTTGAGAAGGATATTAATCTAAAAATGATCCTTGGAGATAATGATACATATCCTGTGAAAGGGACTGGGACTATGACCCTCCACTTGTCTCAAGGACAAATCCTCCGTTTGCAAGATGTACTATATGTACCTAATTTGAAGAAGAACCTTGTGTCTATTTCGGCCAAGGAAGACAAGGTTTCAATGTGGCATTTCTTGATGGGAAGGTACACATTTGGAAGAAGAGCTTCAAGGAAGCTATCACGATTGGTTTTAGAGTTGATACACTCTACTAGGTTGGAGGAAGTCCACTGGGAGTGATGACATGTGATACTATCTGACAGACTGAACTGTGGCACCGGAGGTTTGGACACCTTCATTACAAATCCCTTCCCAAAGCAAGGAAGGTGGTGACGGGGATGCCCGAGTTCAAAAATGATCATGAAGGTATATGTCAAGGTTGTGCCAAAGGAAAGCATGCAAGGGGACCTTTCCCCTCAACTGTCACAAAGACATCTGACGTCTTGCAATTGATACATTATGATTTGTCTGGTATGCTACCCGTGACATCCTTGGGAGGATGTTCTTATTATATGACGTTCATAGATGAATTCTCTCGTAAAACTTGGATATACTTATTGAAGAAGAAGGATGAGGCTTTCATTTGGTTTCGTACTTTCAAATCCTTGGTGGAAAATCAAATAGGGAAGAAGATCAAGATTTTGAGGACCAATAATGGCACTAAATATGAGACAAACAAGTTCAATAACTTTTGCAGAGAAGCTAGCATAAAGAGGGAGACCACAACCATATATACTCCTGAGAAAAATGGTGTTGCTGAAAGAAAGAACATGACCATTGTGGAAGCTGCTCGTGCCATGCTATGTGACCAAGGTCTTCCAAAGTTTCTGTGGGGAGAAGCTGCAAGCAAAACTGTGTACATACAAAACCGATGCCCACATTCCGCTCTAGACTCCAAAACTCCCGAAGAGGTTTTCTCTGGTAAGAAACCAGATGTCTCTCATTTTAGAGGTTTTGGTTGTCCTGTTTATTTTCATGTGCCGAAAGGGAAGAGGAGCAAGCTGGATGCTTCTGGAAAAAGGTAATGCTTGTGGGCTACAGTGAAACTTCGAAGGCTTATAGAGTCTATGTGCCTGGTCAAAGAGAAGTGGAGATTTTCCACGATGTTACCTTTGATGAAGATGCTTCCCTCAAGAAAGTGATAAATATTCTAAGCTCCGGGAGGAAGACTGCTGCGAAGTAAGGTCTAGAAATTAGGAAGAACCGAAGGAAGAGACGATGCCCGATGTTGAAGGACCGATGGACCCTATTGGTCCACCTCCTTCAATGAAGAGAAGAACCTCGTGGCTCAAGGACACTCTCAAGGATGCTGAGAGACATATGGCCCTAAGGGGGACATGCCGTGAAAGCAAGAAGCCAAATAGATACCAAGAGTATCCAGCAGCCATGAGTACAATTGTACAATCTGAGCCTAGATCTTTTGAAGAAGCCGTAAAGCATCAAGTCTGGAAAGATGTTATGCACGAAGAATATGAGTCCATTATGAAGAATGATGTATGGGATGTGGTTCCGAGATCGGAGTACAAAGCAATTTTCACCTTGAAATGGCTCTATAAGATCAAGCATGGATCTGATGGTAGTGCTGAAAAGTTAAAAGCAAGATTCGTTGCCCGAGGCTTCTCTCAAAAGGAAGGCGTAGACTATGATGATATATTTGCCCCTGTGGCCCGATATACCACCATCCGATCTATCATAGCCCTTGTTGCTACGCAAGGATGGAATCTTCATCAGATGGATGTGAAGACCACATTTATGCATGGTGCGATAAAGGAAGAGGTGTATGTGGAGCAACCTCTGGGGTTAAAAGTCAAGGATCGAGACACCCATGTTTGCGAGTTGAAGAAAGCCCTCTATGGTTTGAAGCAAGCCCCCAGGTCTTGGTATGAGAGGATAGATAGCTACCTGATGAAGCTGGGCTTCACTCGTTGTAATGATGATCTGAACCTTTACTTCAAGGTTGATAGAGAAAAGCCTCTCATTCTGGTGTTGTATGTGGACGACCTTTTCCTGGTAGGTGCTGACCCTCTCATTCATAAGTGTAAGAGGGAGCTCGCTTCTGAGTTTGAGATGAAGGACCTAGGACTGATGCATTACTTCCTAGTCCTGGAGGTCTGGCAGAGACCTGGCGAGGTTTTCCTTTCTCAAGGAAAATACATTGTGAAGCTGCTGGAAAGATTTGGAATGGTGGACTGTAAGTATGTGTCGACACCGATGGAGCTCAACTTTAAGAAGTTGAGTGGCAGCGCTGCTGGTCCTGTGCTAGCAAATCATACTGAGTATCGTCAACTTGTAGGGGCCCTGATGTTCTCAGTGAACACCCGTCTGGACATATGTTTTGCAGTGAACACTTTGAATCAACACATGGTTGATCCTTGTCACATTCACTGGGTTGGTGCCAAGAATATGTTGAGATATCTTCGGGGCACGATAAACCATGGGCTAAGATACTATGCCAGGAGCATGACACTCCATGGATACACTGATTTCGATTGGTCTGGCAGTGTGGTGGATCGCAAGAGCACATCTAGATGCTACTTCACATTTGGGTCTGCTTCGATATCATGGATGAGCAGGAAGCAGAAGTTGATGGATTTGAGCACCACTAAGGCCAAATACATTGCAACGAGTATGGCCTATTGTGAAGCAGTTTTGTTGCAAAAGCTCTTCAGTGAGTTGTTCAGGCATGTGCTAGATACCACCGTTATCCTCTGTGATAACTAGAGTGGGATTCAGTTGTCCGAGAATCCCGTGTTCCATGATCAATCCAAGCATATTGATATCAGGTACCACTTTATCCGGAATATGGTACAACGAGGCGCCATAAGGCTCGATCATATAGTAATTGATAAGCAGGTCGCGGATATTCTCACAAAGCCCTTGGGGAAGGTAAGGTTCGTAACCTTTCGTGAGAATCTTGGTATCGTGGAACGACCCTATGTTGAGGGTCATGTTGGATAATGAGCTCTGGGAGCTCCAGGGGGCTTTGGGGATAGTTTCTTGGAGCTATAAGCAACCACTGAGCTAGGCTTGTTGAACCTTATTGGTGTGCTTCTGCCCCATCGTTATGATATTGGTTTGGTTCACCTCTCATGATCTGTGCCCCGTATGCATCCTACCCATTGAGTCCCGAACTCATGGGAAGTACCTCCCATTTGGCCAATGAGGTGGGAAAATCTAGAGACCAGTAGCAAAGACCGATGGACGCATCAAATATTGCCGTAATCTCTATGTCTAGGATGGCACGTGTCCAACCACTTGATCTGGGATCAAGTCTAGTGAGGTTTCAAACCTCCAACTGACTTCAAGTCAGGTAAACCAACTTTGGGTTGGTATGTGACTCCTTTGAGTCCTATAGAGGTTTCAAACCTCTGAGCTGAATTTGTTAGTTGGGAGTGATATCTTTGTGACTCACCTTTTGTTATGAAATAAAGAAGCTAGCAAAGCAAGTTATGGCAGGATGACACACGATGTTTGGATGGCACAAGTGGATGGAGTTCTCCCTAGTTGAGAGGGAGTGTTAATTTTGGACAACTAGGTCCAAACTCCATGTTGTGATGCTTAGATGAAGATGCCAATATTTTTATTGGATTCCTCTTTCAGAGAGGTGCAAGATCGATCTAAAGATCATCTTGATCCGATGAGTAGAACATTTATTTTGAATTAATTCCACTTATGTGCAAGGTTGACCAGAATTGTAATGTAGGCTTGAAGCCCCAACAAATGTGTCACACACCCTCGCTGATGGATATATATAGGTCAATTTTGGAGGTCATTTTCACCATCACTCGTCACACATTCTCTCTCATCATTTGATTGTTTTGATCATCATCTTGGAGGCTCTTCTTCTCTCAGACGTGGGAAATTGCAGCAAAGGATTTTATGGTTTTGACCTAGGGTTTTCAGCGCAGATTTGACCAGCGTTGACTTTGGTCAACGCATGGTCAAACTAACCTCAAACTCTCCCAAAAATCTGATTTCTGTAGTCCACAATTTTTGGCACATAAATCGAGGTTGGACGTTGACTTTGACCTGGATGTGTTGACTTTTGATACTATTGTTTTGCATTGAACATTGACTGGACAACGTCGACTTTAGGTTTACCGTTATAGAGTTGTCCGAGAGGGTTGTGTGACACATTTTGGTTGGCTAACTGTGTAGAGACTTTGTTGGTTGAAGCATCCTGTTGACCGCCACAACGCACCACAACACATATATTTTGTTGATCAAGTTAAGTGTATTTTTGGCTTGTCTTATATCGATCTATTGGTATGTTCTATCAGTATTTAACTTTTTTGTTTATGTGATTGTTGTTTGATATCGAGAATAAAAGTAAAGTTGCTTCAAGCATATAACATCTCATTAACTTTAAAGTCGACTAGCACATTGGCTCCATCAATATCTACGCTAATCCCCTGCAGTCTCCCCATAGGAACGATCTTCTGTTGACTTTCCATCCTTAGTTGAATTGGTGACCATTACAGCTTAGGCCTTCCCATTCGCTCCCATGTCTATTTCGGTAGAACGTTGGCATCTGATCCTATGTCCATAATGACTTGATCCATCTCATAGTCTCCTATTTGTGCAGTCAGCCGCATCACCCAGCTGGCTATTTTCTTTGTCTTGTACACTTTATTTACTCTGCATCGTTCCAGTTGCAACTTTTCCTTGCCAACGTAGTTATCGATCAGCTCCTATAACCCTTCTACAGCTTTCTTGTCCCTTAGTAATTTCACACGTATGTAAGAAGGTTCCAGGATAGACTGATCGGCTTCCTTTACTTCAATATCCTCCTCAGGCTTATTCTTCAATGGAAATAGTTGTCTTTGCGCATTTGATGTCAAAGCTTTAGGAGTCATAAATGTATTCTTTGCTTCCATGAATGTCTCTTCCACGCGCTGCACATTAAACCTAACATTCTTATCTTCAACTTTCCTTACCTAGGTCTCTATCATTGTCCTCTTTTCTTCCGCATGGTTTCCTCTGATATTCACACTACTGCGTGTTACGATGTTAATGCTAGGATCTTCTTGGTGTTGTTTAACCCTCATCATTTGTATATTCTGAGTCAGCTGCTGGTTGCGCTTCTCCTGTATTTTAACTAACAAAATGGGACAATCTTCGATTTCATGACCAAATTATTAACAATACTTACAAGAAGCTACAGTGGGATTCTGACAATCCCTGGAAAAATTTCATGGTTGTCCGCAGTTGTAACATATGATTTTCCCTCATCCATGACCAATGCCTCCTCCTCGCCCATGCCCTAGGACTAGGAAACCTCCTCGCGCAGTGGGCGAACCCGAATCTTTGCGAACTTCTACCTGCATTATGTACGCACCAAGACTGTTATGCATCATTAGATCGTAACCCTTACAATGTTGTTCGTTGTGTCCCACCGAACTACAGAAATTGCAAAACAATTGCTTCGACGATCTAACAAACTTTTGCAACATGTGACAATAGTTTGTGGAATGTTGTCCTGCAACTTCGCATATTCTACATCATACACGGGGCCTTACACTTGGCCCAACACTCGATCCAGGCTTTAATGGACTCGACATCCCAGTGCCCAAATAGTCTCTATAAACAGGGTACTGCTTTTTATATTGACCATCTACTTTGCACTTGATACACCAGGCTTCTGACCTTGTATAAGATCTAACCTCATTTCCCTTCTTTAGATCTTGGAGTTCCTTGTGCAAGCTCGCCAACTGAGAATGAATCTGTTGCACTCTTATGCTTGTATCAACTACTGACGATTTCCAACGCTTCAACCTGAGTTGCAATCTTCTGTTGTGACAATGGTAATCTGAGATGAGGCAACGGCGCAACAATGAACCATTATTTACGTTGGTCACCCAGGATCTTGAAGCTAATTTGGCTCAACAGTGTCTTAAATCTCTAATCTAACTCCCCCACGGTCTCAGTAGCCAACTGCTTAATCTCTTTGACTTTCGTGATACACTAGGACTGTGACTTTGGTTTCTTGAATTCAACGTTCATCACGGCCTTTGTCTCAGCCAATGTAGCATTTGCATTCGTCGTAACATATTTCATGTACTAGGACAATGTTCTATCTTGCAGCGCGGTAATCAACTGCGCTTTCATCATATTTTCATTTATAATATTCTGTGAACTCCATTTTGCTTCTACAACAAACCAAAAATGTTCCAGATCATCTGATCCCTTGAACACAAGCATCTTCGGGGGTTGGGCCAGGGTGAATGGGGGAGGTGGAGGAACAAAATGGGATGGGGTGATGATGGGGGTGGAAGGCTGGGGAATATTCGTAATGCTTTGCTGACTTTCGGATCTCAACGCCAAAATTCTCAGGGCAGTGGTGTTGCTTTCTCTTTCTTCAAACCTAAACAATGGACGGTATCCAGTTTCAATGTAAGTACCCCAATTTGTTTTGTATATTTTACCGCTTTGCGTGGCACCAGGTTCTCTTTCTTCGAAAATCAATATGAGTGCATCCATAATATACCCTTTTCACACAATAACATTCTAATCCAGAACTTCGGTGAATTTAGGTACTCGCCTATAGGGCCTTTGAAGAACTTGTGCTCTGCTTTGTTATAAGACACATAAGTCTTGATTGCGAAATCTGTAATAAAGCCTCCAAGGATTCTATCGAACTAATAATAAACAACCCTTTTGATCTTGTCATCAGCCTTTTTCAGCTTCTAAATCATATCTGGGGTCCACACAGTTGGCTTATTATTGAGATGACACGCTTACGCAGCTAGTCTTGATATCCACTCATACAACTCGCTAGAAAACAATGCGAAAAAGATCTCGTACTGATATATATAAATATACTTATGTAACCCCTGTGCCATATTCCAATAATGAATGTGGGATCTCATAAACCAAATCCATAAAAACAAAACCAAGGCTTCCATGGGCCAAACCACCTTAACCCTCAACATGTGATTCCACTTCATAGTCAGACATCACAACCATCGCCAGACTGGTCTCCACCCAAGCTGTCTTGGGCTCTAGAACGTTTGTTCCAACCAAGGCTCCAAGACTAGTAACTCAACCCCAGTTGTTCTCAAGCTCCAGAGCATTTTTCCAAGCAAGGCTCTATGACTAGTAACTCAACCCACCTAGGGATCCATAGTGTTTTTCCAACCAAGGCTCCAGGACTAGTAACTCAACCCACCTAGGGCTCCAGAGCATTTGTCCAACTCAACCCACAAATAAAGGAATCATGAGAACCAACCAGAAAACGAACAATGAAAATGAACCCACAACACCATGAATATCCAGGAAATGGCAAGATTAGACAATCCACTATCAATCTCAGCAATCCTCCATGCCAATGACAGATCATGACCAAGAAACCACATGCATACACCATGCATGCCAAAACTAGTGAGGAAAACATACATGCAACTCAGTACATGCAATCAAAACCCATTGTAGTTGTTGATCCTGATGTCCTCTTGCGATTTCTTGGTCTTTCGTTGCCTTCTTGCTCCAAATTTCCAAGTATGCCACACCCTCTAAAAGTGCTCCAAGAAAATTCTAAGTATCTAAGAGTATGAGAGAGAAAGAGAATAATGAGAGCTCCAAAATTGCACTAAAAAAAATCCATGAACTAGTCCTCACAAGCCTTTTGATTAATGAGGCCTCTATTTTCTTCATTTTCCATTATTTTCCTTCATTTTCATCCTCACATGCAACCTATGACCTTTCACCTCCCTTTTCTCATAATTTCCATTATTTTCATCACTAAATGCCAATAAATTCCACTTTTCCTTTCCAAAGCCTTTACTAATTTCCATAGCCATAATAAACTATATGAACTCCTGCACTAGGATGTTTTGCCCAACATTCACCTTGGAATACATGTCCCATGACATTGGTTATTATTTTGCCTTGATTAACTTTTATTACATGGAATTTTCACCAGGGTTGTTACAGAACCCTCCCCCTTGGGGGAACACCATCCTTGGTTTTCAACGACACCTATAACCAACAAGACTGTTGCAGCAAAACATACTTCCCATGGAGCTTTATAACTTAGTTCGTTTCAGTATTTACAATGATCGACCCGTCGAGAAGCAACCAACATAACAACATAATGACATGACACCATAACGCTTATTGCATCTTTATAACATAGATAATGGCAGTATTTACATCCATACACATACGTACATATATCAAAACATCACGCCAAACATATACCAACATCATACCAAAACTAATTTTTCTCAACCAACAAACAATGAAGGATACATAGGTTGAATCTGATCCGCCATCTACCATGTAGCTTTATTGGACCCAAAGTGCTTCCATTGCACTTTAACTTTCTTGATTGCTTGATTCCAGAGCATGAGCATTTTTCTCTACAAAATACACCAAGGTTTTGACTAAAATTCTCCTTTTGGCTCCACCTACAATACCGACCATTCAATCACATGATAAACATCCTTAACATATTTCTTAAGCAATGAAACATGGAAAGCATCATGGAATTTCACTGTGGAAGGAAGTGCAAGTCGATAGGCTAATGGCCCTATCCTCTCAATATTCCTGAAAGGTCCACAAAATTGTGGTGCCAACTTGGCACATGATTCAATCCGAAAGGAGCTCTTCTTGGGATTGATGCGCAAGTACACCTATTCCTCAACCTAAAACTCCTTGAACAACCTGTTCCAATTTGCATAGCTCTTCTGCTTATACTGTGCTACTTTCAAATTATTCTTAATTACCTGCATTTCATGTTCCATCTCTGCCAACATGTGTGGTCCAATCAACACCTAGTTAACAGAATCACTACAACTCATGGGAGTATTGCAACTTTTCCCATACAATGCCTCAAATGGACTCATCCTCAATGATTTTTGATACCCATTGTTGTAAGCGAGAGCTCTACCAGTGGAAGATACTCTTCCTACTTTCGTTGCTGATACATCACATACATCCTCAACATGTCCTCCAAGATCCTGTTGACCCTCTTTGTCTGTCCATATGTCTGCAGATGATAAGTTGTGTTGAAGGCCAACTTTGTGCCCACTACAAACAACTCCTTCCAAAACTTGGGAGTGAACTTTGCATCCCTGTCAGACACAATCTTCTTTGGAACGCCATGTAATCTAACCACATCCCTAATAAAGACCTGTGCTACATCGCTAGATGAAAATGTAGATTTCATTGGAATGAAGTGCATTACCTTTGTCAGCATGTCCACAACAACCATGACGGAGTCGTGTTGTCTCACTTTCCTTGACCATGGAAATGATCTCCCATTTCCATTTTGGTATCGCAATCAGTTGTAGTAGTCCACCTGGGTGCTTACACAATGCCTTAACCTACTGACAATCCAAACACCTAGCCATAAACTCTGCTACGTTTCTCTTCAAGTTCGACCAATAATAATTGTTAGCGTCTTTTGATAGCTTGGGTGACCTGAATATGGTTTCGCATGAAACTCTCCTAAGTTCACCTTCTTCAACTCATTGTTATATGGCACATATATTGTGTCTCTAAACCTAATCAAGGCATATGTTGTGAGATAATAATCCACATCCTGTACTCATATACCTGTACTTGTACCTGCACTCTGCTACAACCTATGCACAATCTCCATATACTTATCATCGTGCTGACCTGCCTGCAAGATCTTGTCTTGTAAATATGTCCCATAGGGGCTTATAGTTGTTATGTGATTTGCCTATACCCGTCTGCTAAGAGCATCTACCACCCTATCCTCTTTACCTTTGATGTACCTGGTCTTGAAGTCAAACTCACTGATCATGGTCAACCATGTCGCTTGCATAACATTCGAATTCAGATAGTCAAATATAAACCTTAATCCGTTGTGATCACTCATCAATACGAGCCAGAAGATGCTGCCTCCACATCTTCAATGCATGAATGGTCACTGCCAACTCAATATCATGTGTTGGATAGTTTTTCTCGTGCTCATTTATTTTTCGTGACTCATAACATACTACCTGTCCAACTTGCACAAGGACTCCACCAAGTCCTCTCTTGCAAGTATATGTGCATACTACAAACTCCTTGTCTAGATCTACAATCTTTAACATTGGAGCATGTGTCAACCACTGGTTAAGCTGCTTAAAACTGGCCTCACACTCCTTCGTCCATTCAAACTTCTTAGCTTTCCTCTGCAATGATGTAATAGGATAAGAAATCTGTGAGAAATTACTGATGAACCTCCTGTAACAACCTACTAATCCCATGAAGTATCTCACCTCATCCACATTCCTAGGAGCTACCCACTCCATGATGGCCCTTATCTTTCCCGGATCTATTGTGATGCCCTCCTTGGAAACAACATGTCCCAAGTAATGTACCTCAGTCTGAAAGAAATTGTATTTACTAAGTTTAGCATACAACTGAAGCTCTCTTAACAATATCACACACTGCTACTAAATGTTCAACATGCTCTTCCTCATTTTTAGAATATACCAGTATATCATCAATGAACACAACAACGAACTTGTCCAAATAAGGGCATAACACACTATTCATCAAGCACATAAATGTAGTTGGATCATTAGTCAAACCGAAAGGAACTATAACAAACTCATAAGGCCCATACCTGGTCTTGAATGCAGTCTTGTAGATGTCCTCATCTTTGATGCGTACCTGATGATGTCTTGATCTTAAGTCGATATTAGAGAACATTGTTGCTCCCTTCATCCGATAAAAAAAAAATCACCAATCCTCGGTAATGGGTACATGTTCTTGATGGTCACTTTGTTCAACTACTTGTAGTAAATGCACAATTTGAGAGTACCATCCTTCTTCTTCACAAACAATATCTGTGCACCCCATGGTGATACACTCGGCCTAATGTATCCCTTGTCGAGCATCTCTTTCAACTGCAACTTTATCTCTACCAACTTAGGTGTGCTCATCCTATAAGGTGCCTTTGATGTTGGTGTTTCCCTAGTACCAAATCAATAGATAAATTCAACTTCCCTGTGAGGTGATAAATCTGAAATGTTTGCGGGAAATGCATCTTGTAACTGTTGTAGAACTGGGTACCTGCTCAAAACATTTTCCTCCTCTACTTCCTTACCTTTGTCACTAGAAATATGCACTGCAAAACAACACACACCCTTTCTTGCAATTGCGCTTGGCCTGCATAGTTGTCACCATTCTCACTGATGTTGCTTTCTTCTTACCCTGTAACACTCTTGGTTCCCCATTATCATCCATGCATTCAATGGCCTTGTCATAACAATCTATCTTGGTCCTACGAAGATATAACTATTTCATACCCAATAGCATAATGTGTGATCCTAACGACAATATGTCCAAGTGTGTTATTGTAGACATGCCATTCAACTCAAATGCACAAGCTCTTACCCAGTGATGAACTCTTTTCTTTTTACCTGTAGCCAACTACACTAACCAAGACTCTGTATCCACTTCTCTATTCAAACCACACTTATCCACCAGGTCAGGACTAACATATTTATAATTAGATCCAGGGTCAATAAAAATAGAAACAACTTGATCACAAATCTTGTCGTCCATTTCAATGATAGATTCTTGATGGTCTGCATGCCTATTGTCCAGTGCTGTATAGATCCTGGGAATACTGTGTCCAACATATCCCACTGTTTGTGCCTCCTGTGCACTATAGTTCTGCAACCTACCACCCTGATGTTGTGGACAATATCTCCTACGATGATCTCCTCCACAAGTCCAACACCGCACAAACTCCTTGTTTTCATTCTTATTCTGCTCCTCAGACTGAAGTCCCTGTCCTATGTCAAATGTATTGAACTACTTAGGTGGTGTAGCATTATATTTGTTACCTATATCCTGAGGTATTTCTCGCTTCTTGTCCCATTTTCCATTGTTTTTATCATTAACTTTCCAATCTCGTTTACTCTCAGATCTACTCTTTGATTGCTCATAACAATGCTTTAGTTTCAGGATGGCCTCCTCCAATGATCTATGCTCATCAAACCCAATCCTACCTTTGAATGTTATTGACAACCCACTCATGAATCTCTAAATCTTGGCCTACTCCTCCTCGAGGCAAGACACATATCTTAGTAACTCCAAGAACCTGCTAATACATTCATCATCTGTCATGTAACCCATCTTCAACTCGTAAAATACATTTTCCCTATCATCGTAGTATCTCTCCGATAGATAATTCTTCTGGAATAGCCTCCTGAACTCACTCCAAGTCAGATCCTCCTTGTAAATATCTCTGATATTTTTTCACATATTCCCACCAAACATCTACTCTACCTCTGAGGCTAAATGTAGTTATTATGCCTTTCATGTTTTTTGAGTAATCATGCAACCTGAAAAACTTCTTCATACCAAGAAACCATGCCTCTGCATCCTGTGGTTTCTTCATGTATTTGTAAAATGTAGGTGTTTTTTCCTTCTTAAACTCATCCAAAAAATATCCCCTATCACTCCTTCTGTAAGGATGATAATGATGATGATCATGATGCCTGTCAGAACTAGAACTAGAACGATACCTGTGTCTGTCACATCTCCTATCTAGGGTGTCCAAGAATCGACCATATTTAATTGTGTCATCCCTATGTTACCTGTGACCACTGGGAGACCTAATTCTATATGCTCCATTGGTCCTATCCTCCTATCCATAACTGATATGAAGTGTCCCATGTTTCTCCAAGTCTAACGAACTTTGAAGGATGACAGCCTTAACCTCTGCTTGCTTTTCCTGTGCTTGTATGAGTCTGTCATTATCTGCCATGCAAATCCTTATTTCTTCCTTTAAACTTCTTAGCGTGTCACCAACTCAAAAGAGTCCCTAACACCACGATGCTCATCTAATTCATAGGGAGAATCTTTGTAGTCTGCCATCTTGCTTTTCATCTTTGATTTCTTTCATGCAATGCATACTATGTCAGCTAAACCAAATCACAATAAACCAACATACCTTAGCATAATTCGGGGAGGATATATCATCTGCAAGATCAACCAATCAACGTAATACATGTATAGATATAATCATATAAACATATAACACATAGGTGTATCAACGTGTAAATGCCATTCTATCTAGAGTCTAGTCATCAATGCATGACCACATCACTAGACATACCATGACTGCATGCATGAAAACATCCACCATATCAATGCACATGGACAATACCCAAGTATAAACACAGACGGTACACAAGCATAAACAACATGCAATCAGGCATAAATGGACAATACCTATGACAACATGTATCGACATGTAACCAAACATACATGTGTAATACATGTAACAATATATAACAACATGTAACCAAACATACACAAACATTACATGTAAGCATTGGACATGTATAAACAACATGTAACCAGTCATACACTCATGAAGACACATTGTACAACAACACCGTTAGCCTACAGATGGTGACATCACTGTAACCATGAACAACACTGTGCGGATGCAACAAGAACATACACCACAGGTATGAAAAGCACATATGAAACCAACAAAAATGCATGACCAACACACCGACCATCTAGTCTAAGGGGTGAACCATGCTCTAGTACCACTTTGCACCACCCTCCTCCCATATCTACCCCAGTAACCAACCAACCGGGGTAAACATGTGACGAGAGGCTACTATGATCATATTCAACCTCCTAGGTGACCTTAAGGAAGTGGAATTGATGGAAACACATCATAAAGACCATCCACATCAGCAAAAAGACTCACAGGAACCATCTCAACCACTCATGTAACTAGCCCCTCGGTCCCACTAAGTTTTTAACCCACTTAACCCTTGGATGCTCCCACAATATAGGCATGGGTGCACCTGGGAGGCTTTGGACGCTCCCATGACATAGGTATGCATGCTTCCAGGGAATCAATTTCCCACACCTGTGCCTGCGTCCATGGGATTTAAGGCACTTTTTTAGGCTGAGAGCCTAGGCCACTGCCCATAACTCAATGACAAGTTCATAAATGAAATAAAACAATGAAACAATGATGTAATTACAAAAACCATGACAAGACCTAGATTGAACCCCCACTAGCCATGATAGGAATTTCGTCAAACATATCACAAATATGTAATCTACAAGTGTAAACAATAGATCTGAGCATAGGGGTATCATACTTATCTAATAATCGCTAAGAAGCACTTTTTCTACATCACATTAACTGCATTATATTCTATTTAGGCATGGATACATTATTCATTCATTTACGAATCAAAACATGATGAAAGGCATACTTCATCACCATCATAAAACTCAGTCATAACCATCATATAAGAAATAGAAATAACAAGAACATAACAACCATATAAGCCACATAAAAACAAGCATACTTACCCATTAATACAAGGGAAAAAGAGCTCTTATTGTCATAAGAAAAATGCAACCAAGTCTGGAACTTCCACGTTCCACTCAACCATAAACATGGCTGAGCCAAATCTCTCTTCAGCCAGTCATCCCTGTGCCATATTCCAAGCATGAATGTGGGATCTAATAAACCAAATCCAACAAAACCAAATCAGGGCTTCTAGAGGCCAAACCACCTCAACCCTCCACCAGTGATTCCACCTCAGGGTCGGACATCACAACCATCACCAATTTGGTCTCCACCCAAGTTGTCCAGGGCTCTAGAGTGTTTGTTCCAACCAAGGCTCTAGGAAAATTAACTCAAACTTAGTTGTTTCTGGGCTCGAGAGCGTTTTTCCAACCAAGGCTCCAAGACTAGTAACTCAACCCACCTAGGTCTCCAGAGTGTTTGTCAAACCAAGGCTCCATGACTAGTAACTCAACCCAATAGTTGTTTGTCGGGCTCCAGAGCGTTTATCCAACCAAGGCTCTAGGAACTAATAACTCAACCCGCAGTTAAAGGAATCATGAGAACCAACCGGGAAATAAACAAGGAAAATGAACTCACAACACCATTGCTATCTAGGAAATGTCAAGGCTTGGAAATCCACTCTCAATCCAGGAAATCCTCCATGCCAATGACAAATCATGACCAAGAAACCACATGCATACACCATGCATGCCAAAACTAGCGAGGAAAACATACATGCAACTTGGTACCTGCAATCAAAACCCATTGTAGTTTTTGATCCCGATGTCCTCTCGCGTTTTCCGGCTCTTCCTTTTCCTTCTTGCTTCAGATTTCCAAGTATGCCACACCCACTAATAGTGCTCCAAGAAATCTCTAATCTAAAAGTATGAGAGAGAGATAATAATGAGAGTTCTAAAACTGCACTAAACAAAAGCCATGAACTGATCCTCATAAACCCTTTTATTAATGAGGCCTCTATTTTCTTAATTTTCCATTATTTTCCTTCATTTTCCTCCTCGCATGAAACCTATGGCCTTTCACCTCCATTTTCTCCTAATTTCCATAATTTCATAAATAAATGCCAATAAATGCCACTTTTCCTTTCCAAAGCCTTAGCCATTTCCTTTGCCAATTTCCATAGCCATAATAAACCACATGGACACCCACACTAGGATGTTTTTCGCAACATTTAGCTTGAAATATGTGTCCCATGAACTTGGTTATTATTTGCCTTTATTAACTTTTATTACATGGAATTTTCACTAGGGCTGCTACACACTCACTCTTCGCACTCCCACACATGAGTTGTCCTTTTTGCTAATAATAATATTTTTAAAAATTATCATCACCAACCCTCAACCTATTAATAACCCAAGAACAATAATTATCATTTACTCAATGTTAAGGCTTCCATAACTTATATCAATGCAAAAACCCCCCCTACGAAGAGTTCAAAAGGTATTAATATAGCCTTATCCAATCTCACACAATAACTTAAGTGTAGGTTAACCACAACTAAGCACTTGCATAAACAACAAATAGAAACGTAAATAAAATGATTTTAATTCACACCAAATGGGAATCGAAATCCATAATCGAATTATAATCCAACAGAGCAAAGAATTTTTTTTATTATCAACTTTACTTAGATATATATTATTATAATCCAATAGATCATAACAAAGCAAAAACAAACAATGGAATAGGGGAAAGCAAAGAATGGAGTCGGAAGAGGAAGAGGTGGATCTCTCCCCACTCTCACCCCCTAACGATCATATTACTAAGAAGTTTCCTCGTTGCTTCAACTCTTCTTGCTTTCCCTTGTTTAGGGGCAAGGTTAATTTGGAATCTCCTAAGTGGCCGAGGTAATTGAGTCAGGTGCACACTAATAAAGCAACATAATGAAGTAATTTCATATGATGATATACACAAAATCCATTTCCCAAAAGAGAGAGTCTTAAATTGAAACTAAAGAAGGTGCTCCTTAGCTAAAATAATCAATATATCCCTATAATATTGTAGAAAGTAATTGAATATTTTCCGCACATGAGTTGTCGTTTCCCCCTTGTGCGGAGAAGTTGATTGTGCCATAGTGCATAGAAAATACATTTCTCCACACTCCTACACGATCAACTTCTTCTCATTCACTCTCTACACTCTCGCACGTGTGTTGTCCTTTCCCTCATGTGGAGAAGTTGATTGTGCGTGAGCGCGAATAAAACGCATTTCTACACACTCCCATAAGTGAGTTATCATTTCTGCCTATATGCTAGAAATTATCATCACCAACTACGGTTATTTATTTATTTATTTAAGTTATTTGTGTGAGAGTGTGAAGAAAGCATTTCTACACACTCCCATAAGTGAGTTATCATTTCTGCTAATAATAATATTTTTAGAAATTATCATCGCCAACTCTAAATTTTTTATTTTTTATTTTATTTTATTTTTTTCACAGGGAAAAAAATGAACTTTTTATTGACCAAGTCACAAAAATTTACATAGTGTATGCCGCAGCATTCCTTATGAAATCATCAACCTAGGGGAGGCCGAGACCATCGGAACCCGTCCACTGTGGTACAGTGAAGGAAGCAAACCATAAACCAGGCTGCACAAGTGTTCCCAAAACAGGGAAAGAAACTGACAACCCGTGTGATACATAATGTCCACAAAAAACATCCATAAAAAAAGATGCATCCAAGCCATCAATCTTGGGCCTTAAGAAGAGAAACAACCAGACAAAGATAAATAGAGGGACTCTCCGAAGAGAAAAAAACACCATAAATATGTCATATATAAGTTGAAAAAATCATAAGAGAGAAAAAAATAGTCACTTCTGTCATCAAATTTACAGATAGAGGACCCAGTTTTTTAGTTTATAACTGTATAAATCTACAAAATCCTCAAGGGGATATAACATGAATGGAGAAAAAGTATAGACAAAACCACATAAAGAAATATGATCAGTAGGGTCTGGTGTTTGACACACAAACAACCAACTCCTCCTTCTCCTCTAAAGACCACGCGCCCACAGCAAGTTGAAGACCGACTTTAGACAGTAGGTCAGCTTCCCAATTCTGTTCCCTGTAGATATGGCATAAATATATCAGATTGAAATGCGTTTTGAGAGCCTGTATTTCTTCAAGAATAGGAATTAATAAAAAGTGCAAACATCTCTGAGAGTTGTTAACCCAATTTATGACATTCAAATAATCCCCAAAATTTTGAATCGAATTGATGCCCAAATGAATTAGCGTGCAAAGAAGGAGTTTTAAAGTTTGAAGCTCAGCAAAATTGTTTGATCCTTCCCCAAGAACAATTTCCCCAGATAAAGAAAGATATTGATTTTTATGAATGATCATCCCAACACCACATGTGCCATGGGCCACCGCACCATCGAAATAAGCCCATGGAATGGAGTGATGTATGACCTCTGGGACGATCTTCCGCTGATTGTAAGGAGTGTTTACAGGAGGAAGGCCGGAAAAAATGGCCGTGCAGTCAGTAGCAATAGAATCAATGTTTGGAGAAATTTCCTTAAAAATACATTTATTCCAGGCAATCCAAATACCCCAGGAAATAATGAGTGGGATATTCCTGCGAGCCGTGACCATGCTTTCTTCCCACCATCTGTTCCACGCATCCCCACACGTGTTCCCACTCCATGGCTGAATAATCGAGAAAATCTCACCCGTTTTCTCCCAGACCTTCTTTGTGAAAAGACAAAAGAGGAACAAGTAGTTAGTTGATTCATACTCCTTCTTACATAGAACACATCTGCCCGGACTTAACTAAAATCTCTTTTGGAATGTGTCCCATGTGGGAACTTTTTTGCAGAGAATACACCAAAAGAAAAGTTTTGATTTTGGTTGGCCACTTAGTTTCCATATAGACTTCTACCACCACTCTGACTGGCCCTGGTCCATGAGGTGAGCATAGCTGAATTTTGGAGTGTAATAGTCGGATTTTGAGAGGATCCAACAAAGAGAGTCATTTGAATCTTTGATACGAGCCCCCGACCGCTCCAGTTCCATGGTAAAGTCCTGCCATTCCTGTTTCCACCGATCCTCGATACCCATCATATCCGCATCCCTTCAAGCCCGAGTCCACATCGAGGTATGTTCCGGATCATTGATCTGGTTTAGCGTTTTTATACCCAGAGCATAAAGATCCACACGCAGTGCTTCAGATAGGGAATATCTATTGTTACATCCAAACCAAGGGTCCAAACCAATACAAAATATTTCACCATTCCCAATTTTCCAAGCCAGGACTTTTTCCACGAGGCCAAGAACCGAAAGGATGGCCTTCCAAATAGTAGAAACATGGAAGTGCGATTTATATGGAAGTCGAATCCAGTCATCAATGGGCACAAGATCAATATATTTCCTTTTCACCACTGAGTTCCAGAGATTTGTGGCAACTAGGAGTCTCCAACTTGATTTGGTAGCCATAGAGGTGGCAAAGAAACAAAGGTTCTTTATGCCCCAACCACCCCACACTTTGGGTTTAGCAATATTATCCTAGGCCACCCATGGAATAGTCATTTTGGAGTTTTTACTGGACTAGAGAAAATTGCCGCAGATACTTTTGATTTTGTTTAGGATGGTGATCGGGACCCAAGCAAGAGCAATCCAATACACCAGAATTTCCATGAGAACTGATTTAATAAGGACGAGTCAGCTCGCTTTGGAGAGCTACTTGTGGCTCCACATGTTTATTCGGTTTTTAATTTTTGAGACCAGCCACCACCAATCTTGTTTCCGGTAGGAGTCCGATTTGAGTGAGAAGCTGAGGTATTTGATACTTGCACCAAAATGAGACTGGATAAAGGGGAGGATATTCAAGACCCAAGCTAGGTATGCCTCCTGTAATCCCTCATGAGTGAGGGTGGATTTTTGGAAATTGATATTCATGCCCAAGGCCTTCATAAAAAGGTCCAGAGAAAGCTTCAGGCTCTGGACGTCCTGCTTGTTCCCATTAAAAAAAATCAGAATGTCATCCACAAAGATAAGGTGAGAGATAGACATATTTGTTGCCACCTCGACCCCTTCAATGATCTAGGTAAATTCCCGATACCCTTAATCAAGACCTTTTACTTCGGCTAATGTGTTAGAATTGCATTAATTTTAAGCATTAATGAACATAAATGAACATCTGCATGCTGTAAAGAAGAGGAACATAACAAGCACGATCAACATAAGACATTGATAACAAAGTTCGTCCAGGAGGGACTACATCTCTGGGCCTCGGTGTCAAGATGGTGTAGGCCACTGCATTAAGTGTTGTAAGGAGTGAAGATGTATGTTGAGCCCTAGAATTGCCTTCTCTTTTACAAACCTTCACTTCATTTCATCATTATTTTATCACTTCATAAGCCTAAAATCAATGAAGAATGATTAGGATTGCTTAAAGGTTACATGAAATTGATTAACATATTGTATTTTCATGATTTTTGCTATTTTAACAATTTTATGCAAAATAGCTACAGAATACAGGCATTCCGTAGCTGATCGCGCATTCCGTAGCTGATCTCGTTTTCCGCAGCTGTTTTAGAGTTTAAGTGGGTTACAGGTGTCGTCTCAAAGAAAGGCGCATATGGGCAAATTCCAGACTTCATCCACATCATTCCTTGCTCCCTACAAAGTCTGAGCACAATTCTACATGTGGTTATGCACGTGGGAAACCAAAACCAAGAGGTAGAGTTCTACCGGGACACAGACTCTACAGCTGTCTGCAGCAAAGTACGCAACCTTCAATAAGAGTTTTAATTCAAATAGGAATGGGAAAGATAGTAATCCCTGCATTATCTCAAGTTCTGTTATGTAATTTCATTATAAATATGACTTGGGAGACCAAGCAACGCTAGTTAGATTTTGGCTTTTGCTATTAAGTTTCAGAACCGTGAATACTCTGTTTTTTCAGTCTTTTTCTCCTTTAATGAAAGAAATATCATTTCTGTGAACGTGTTGAGTCGATTTTGAGTTAGATTGCGTGCTACCAGGTGGTGGAGGGCCTCTGCCTCCTGTGCAGCTCTGTTTTATAATTTAGATAAGTATCTTGATTTAGTTTTTTTTAGTTTTTGAATCATAGTTAATTTCGTTAATCATTACAGCTACACTTGTTCTAATAAACTCTTCCAAAAGATCAATACGATGAATAGGGAATGGTTGTAGTGTTAGTTGCAATTTCTTTCTTTAAGTTATCACAGTGAAACTTATTCTAATAAACTTTTCCAAGATACCATTATTATGAATAATGTATAACTGTGGTACTGTAGGTTTTCGTTGTTTGTTTATACTAAGTAACATAGTTGATCTTACTCTTAAAACGCTCTTCCAAAATATCATAATAATGGGTAGGAGATAGCTGTGATGTCTTAGTTTTTAATTGTAATTGCTTTCAGTCTTTATGTTTGCATTTGCACTGAATTGTACACCCAAGATTGTTCTAACAAGCTCTTCCAAAATACCATTCATGATGGACAAAATAGGCTGTAGAATCCCATAGATTAATTGCATGATAACTTAGTTAGAGTACTCCGGAGTCAAATTGCATTCAATTCATTCTCTGTTATTTCATTTTAAGTTTGATAATGGCTTGTTCGTTCAACACTGTTTATTGTAGACTAGTGACATTTTAGTTCAGTTCTAGCTTAGCTCATTGTATTTACATTCCACATTTAGTTGTCATCCATTGCATATTAGATTACATTAGTTGTTAAACTTAAACACCACGATCTTCATTATTTACAAAACTTCTTTTGTTCCAAATTCATAACTAACACATAATTATCTGGACAGAAGGTAGTATTAGTCTAAGGCCTAGTGGTGTTAAAATTGAGTTGCAGAATAGAATTAGAAGCTAGATTAGAGTAGAAACCTTACTATGTTACAAATGTTCTTTTCCAAATATATTCCAATAAACCTTTATTCATGGATGAGATGTTGTACATTGTAAGTTATTTGTTTGATTATTGATTTAGGAGAACTTCATTTACACTTAGCATTCCATTTCTCAAGTTCATTTCAAGTTCATGTTGTGACTTGTTTCTTTGCCATAGAGTCATTATCAAGCTTTGTATTTGTTGTTTACCATCCATAGTTTAGGCTTCACTCTGTTTTGACCAATAGTTTCCTTTCATTTAGCACTTAGTTCTTTTCCTTTTCAAAATAAAACCATAAAACCAAAAACATCAGAAAACACTAAACACAACGAAGTAGGAAAAGGTTACTTAGGCACATATGGTGCACTTCACTTCAACAGTTTACTAGCCCTGGTTGACAATTAAATGAACTCAATTTAGGAGACTAGGTTGAGCACAAACATTTTGGCGCCGTTGCCGGGGAAGTGTAACTAGGTAACCTTATTTCTTACATTAAAAAAAAAAACAAAAAAAACAAAAAAAAACAAAAGCAAAAACAAAAACAAAAACTTCAATCACCTACCACACCCACTATATCATGTGGTGCAGTAAGAGCCACACATCCACATCATGAATTCATATTTGCAGGTAGAAGAAGAGGTGACAAAGGAGGTTGAAGAAATGGATGGAGATGATGACAATGAGGAAGATCCTTTTGGATTTCCCATTCAAGAAACTGATATCAACATTCAAATGAAGAACATCCATCCATCTGTACTTCCTAACTTCAAAGGTATGAGATCAGAAGACCCGGAAACCTTTCTTTTTGAATTTGAAATAATTTGTAGATCTTATGACTACTCATTGCACATGCAAAAATTGAATTTGTTTCCGGCAACATTGAAGGATAGAGCTCTTAGATGGTTCATGAATTTAGGAACAAATTCTATAAGGACATGGGATGATATGAAAAGAGTATTTTTGGAAAAATATAAAGGTTATTTCATGCACCATGACCTTAGAAATGAAGTCTTTAAGATGAACCAAATAGAGGATGAAAGCCTAGAAGATTTAGTGGAGAGATTTACTTATAATATCAAAAGATCTAAATTGCATAATTTAGGATCAGATGCATTAAAAACTCTCCTACTAAATGCTATAAAGGATGAATGGATTGATCTTCTTAATCTTGTGGGAAAAGGAGATGTCTATCAATTGCCATTTCAAGAAATTTGTGAACTGTGCAAAAACATATCAAGATGAAAAGCAAAGTGTGTAAGGTCCCCTCAAGATCCATTTATGGCAAAAGTAAGTAAGTCAGCATCAGGATTGGTAAGTCAAACTGAACCTAACAATTTGCTGAACATTCTTGGTAATTTAAATGAACAAACTGACATGCTAAGAATGCAAAACAAGCAAAAAGTTGCTTCATTTATATTTTGTCCTAAATGTAGAAAGAAACATGCTTTGCATGAATGTCCACTTGATAACATTAAAATGTGTAAAATTTGTACAGGATCACATACTACTGAATATTGCCCATCATTACCAGGGTTGAAGGCAATTTACCAGAAGAATAATGGAGCAAATCAAGCACAAGTGCAACTTTGTTATGTAGCTCCAAGAGGACTATGGCAGCCTCATCAACCCAATGTGATGCAATATCCTTATGCACAGTTTCAAGGTTATGCACAACAACCTCAAGGTAATTGGAAAACACCCTTGCCTTGGCAACCTTGGCCATCTCAATCCCAACCTCAAAACCAACCTTGGAAACCTTGGCCATCTCAATCCCAACCTCAAAACCAATATTGGCAATAAAGTTGGCAAAGGCCCTATAAAGGAAATCCACCATATCCTCAATCTTTCCCTCTCTATCCTCAATACCATCATCAATGTTATTCATACCATTCGCCTCCACCACAACATCAATATCACCCTCATTTGACCTCAATTCAACCTTTCCCATTATCATCCACACAAGCACCCCAAAAATTCATTCCCACTCCACTACCTTTACAACCATTTCATATCCCCAACAATAAAACACCTCAATCAACTTACAATTCTGAGGTATTGCAAAATGATTCACCAACTATCATTGAAGAACAACAACCAGAAGAAGAAGACTCAGATAAGGTCCAAGAATCATGGATGTCTATTGATAAAGAGGAGATATTGGAACCAGAGATTGAAAAGTCTCATGCATGCCTATCACTAGATTCTATGAATGAAGATCACATCTCCAAAGACTTGCATTTCATGATAGAGGAAAGACAAGGAAGACAAGATTACATTGAATCTTGGTTCAATTCAGTCATTGGATTCCAATGCTCAATTATTCAATATCTTCTGACATCATCTAAATCAAGACAGTTGGCATCTCATATACTGGTACATGTCAAAGAGTATTTTTCAAACCTGCATATGAGTTTATCTATCATCTTGTTACAGACATGGTTCCACTGGAAGTATTCATACACTTGAACAAGATTTTCTTTTTCAATTAGAGTAGGACATTAAAAAAATAAATAAATAAATAAATAAAAATAAAAAAAAAATAAAGAGAAAAATAAGTCCTATTGTGAAAACCAGCTTGCTGGCGCAATTGGACATGAGCTTTGCTTGAAAACCAGGCAACTGGCGGGCAAATTTCACAATAAGTTCTGCAATTTCATGATGGTTTCAATCTTTCATGGTTCTTCAAATCATTCTTGGTTCTATGCTCGAGTTGGATGATGTGGAATTCCTTAAGGTCCGCCTTCCAACAGATCTTGTCCCATCGACCTCAACACTTTATCTGGGATCAAGATTAGAGATTATTTGAAGTGCCTTGGAGCTTGCATTCATCAATGGCAAGCCTCCTCGTTGATAACAATGGGAATACAACAATGTCTCTTGATTGTCAAATCTTGCAGGGGACTCAATTTCGACACATTCATTCGTCCCTGTCAAGATGCACTGAGGTACCTTGACACTCATCTACATTATCGGTGAGTTGTCTCGCATTGGTTAACGATTTTCATTATTGATCGGTAATCCAATGATTTCTTCCCATGCTCGACTTTGACACATCTATTCGCATGGTAAGAATTGTACCATGAATGTTGGCTTTGATGAAGACTAATGGTTTTATGGAATCAACAACAACTTGTAGCAGTACATTTTATTAGTTTCTTGTAGCAGCATGTTCATCTTCTTGTCAATTCAACCACAGCTGTGAAAAGTGGAAGTTTCTGCAGCTATTGCTGAAGCAGCCTGTTTTCGTCTTTTTGCAACTTTTTCCAGAAGGCAGTTTTGGCGCAAATATTGCAAGAGATTGGAGCAGAAATAAAAAATTCTGAGCTTCTGGGTTTTCTCAGAATATGATAAATTGAGTATAACGCGGACAAAATTTGAAAAGAAACAATTTTTAAGGGCATTTCAGAAGGGTTTTTCAGGCAGATTTTCAATTTTCAGCATTATGGACAGAATATGACATATTTGAGTATTTTTGCACAGCAGCACCTTTTCTTCATCAAAATCAAATTCTGAAAGCATGTGGCAGTAGAGAAGGTAAAAATACACAGTTTCCCTTTGGAATCACTCAATTTGGCCTTAAAATGAGTCTGTGGCGTACTTTTTTTGTTGCAACATTGGGCAGAATGAAGGGTGAAACAGGACAGAAATTGATTTTATCATAACTTTCAAACCGTGCATTTGTTGGTCCTGAAATTTTTATGGTAAATGCATTGAGGTAGGGTGAATAAACACAGAAAATTTCAGAAAATTTCAGTGTGTATTTTTCAAGAAATTGGCCACTTTCACCTACAGCCATTTCTCATTTTCCGAGAGATCCGTGTAACCAATGGCAGAGATTTTTCGTCGGAAGATGCATAATAATATTGGTAACAACCTCAGAAAATTTCAGGGAATTCTGATGTACCATTTGAGAGAAATTGCAAAATTCATTTCATTCTACAATTCCACTCCATCTCACTCCACTTTCACTCCATCTCACGCCATTTTCATTTCATTTCACAAGTCCTATTCCACTTTCACTCCATTACATTTCACATCCATCTTCCATATTCATACTTCATTTCTTTTTACAGATTGCATGTTGCAGCCACATCTTATTCAACAATTCTGACATAATTGTACTGCCTACAAAGAGATGATGATTACAGGAAATTGAAGGATTCTGTTTTGAAGACCAACATGCTCAAAGAGGACCAAAGGAACAACATCAAGCACAGCAATTAACAAGGTCAAAATTCTGAGGTAAATTGTGAAAATTATTTTAATAGCAAAAAGTCAAAACATGAAATAGATACAATGTGTATAATCATATGTTTCCTAAACAACCTATCATTCGAATTGATTAGCCATATCCCTTATCCAACATTCCATATTTCACCACAAGGTCATCATAAATTCTCCATCAGATCCATAGCCACTTCATTTTCCCTTATAGCTTAATTACCTCCATCCATTCACCTCCATTACACTTTGCAGCCAATCCATCTCTAAGTGCAAAAAGGTAATTCTGAGGGTGAAGCATCATTCTTCAACTAATCCATCTTCAGACACAGAGATACAGTTTCAAAATAAAGCATTAGACTCTGTAGTCAATCTAGCTTCAAGCATAGAAAAGTAATTCTGAAAGGAAGATAATCTGCACAAAGGAGGAATGTGGCTAATTGTCAGGACACAATCAATTGAAGTCAAGTATTTGGAAGGATATCCACAAGTCAAGGAGCTACTACAATAAGAAGGGAGGCTAAATTTTATAGAGAAATTTGATGGCTTCCATAAGGAGATTACAAAATCTTTTGCCAAATCTTTTGATGGAGAAGAAGAAGAAAAACTGACATGGTTATTGAAAATAAACTTGACACTCCACTACAAGAGGAAGATGAAGAACTAATTTCTGAAAAGTTAACAGAGATTAGAAAATAGATTAGGGCCAAAAGAAGCAGAAAGATAAAGTTGGATGTTTTAACAGAGGTTACAGAGCACATGGAATAAGTTTTGATGAAATTGCATGAGGACATGCAATAGTCTTGCAGTGGGGGTGTGTTGAGCCCTAGAATTGCCTTCTCTTTTACAAACCTTCACTTCATTTCATCATTATTTTATCACTTCATAAGCCTAAAATCAATGAAGAATGATTAGGATTGCTTAAAGGTTACATGAAATTGATTAACATATTGTATTTTCATGATTTTTGCTATTTTAACAATTTTCTGCAAAATAGCTACAGAATACAGGCATTCCGTAGCTGATCACGAGTTCCGTAGCTGATCCCGCATTCTGCAGCTGTTTTAGAGTTTAAGTGGGTTACATGTGTCATCTCAAAGAAAGGCGCATATGGGCAAATTCCAGACTTCATCCACATCATTCCTTGCTCCCTACAAAGCCTGAACACAATTCTACATGTGGTTATGCACGTGGGAAACCAAAACCAAGAGGTAGAGTTCTACCGGGACACAGACTCTACAACTGTCTGCAGCAAAGTACGCAACCTTCAATAAGAGTTTTAATTCAAATAGGAATGGGAAAGACAGTAATCCCTGCATTATCTCAAGTTCTGTTATGTAATTTCATTATAAATATGACTTGGGAGACCAAGCAACGTTGGTTAGATTTTGGCTTTTGCTATTAAGTTTCAGAACCGTGAATACTCTGTTTTTTCAGTCTTTTTCTCCTTTAATGAAAGAAACATCATTTCTGTGAACGTGTTGAGTCGATTTTGAGTTAGATTGCGTGCTACCAGGTGGTGGAGGGCCCCTGCCTCCTGTGCAGATCTGTTTTATAATTTAGATAAGTATCTTGATTTCGTCTTTTTTAGTTTTTGAATCATAGTTAATTTCGTTAATCATTACATCTACACTTGTTCTAATAAACTCTTCCAAAAGATCAATACGATGAATAGGGAATGGCTATAGTGTTAGTTGCAATTTCTTTCGTTAAGTTATCACAGTGAAACTTATTCTAATAAAATTTTCCAAGATACCATTATGATGAATAATGTATAACTGTGGTACTGTAGGTTTTCATTGTTTGTTTATACTAAGTAACATAGCTAGTCTTACTCTTAAAAAAAGCTCTTCCAAAACGTCATAATAATGAGTAGGAAATAGCTGTGATATCTTAGTTTTTAAATTGTATTTGCTTTCAGTTTTTATGTTTGCGTTCAAATGCATTGAATTGTACAGCCAGGATTGTTCTAACAAGCTCTTCCAAAATACCATTCATGATGGACAAAATAGGCTATAGAATTCCATGAATTAGTTGCATGATTAATTTAGTTACAACACTCCGGAGGTAGAATGCATTCAGTTCAGCTTTGTTACTTCTTTTCCAGTTTGATGATGGCTTCTTGGTTTCATACAGTTCACTATACACTAATTTAGTTTTAGCTCACTGTATAAACATTTCAGCTTAGTTGCTATTCATTGCATTTTAAATTGCATTAGTTGTTAAATTTAAACACCACGGTCTTCATTATTTACAAAACTTCTTTTGTTCCAAATTCATAACTAACACATAATTATCTGGACAGAAGGTAGTATCAGTCTAAGGCCTAGTGGTGTTAAAACTGAGTTGCAGAACAGAATTAGAAGCTAGATTAGAGTAGAAACCTTACTATGTTACAAATGTTCTTTTCCAAATATATTCCAATAAACCTTTATTCATGGATGAGATGTTGTACATCAGGTTATTTGTTTGATTGTTGATTTAGGGGAACTTCATTATTTACACTTAGCATTCCATTTCTCAAGTTCATTTCAAGTTCATGTTGTTACTTGTTTCTTTGCCATAGAGTCATTATCAAGCTTTGTATTTGTTGTTTACCATCCATAGTTTAGGCTTCACTCTGTTTTGACCAATAGTTTCCCTTCATTTAGCACTTAGTTCTTTTCCTTTTCAAAATAAAACCATAAAACCAAAAACATCATAAAACACTAAACACAACGAAGTAGGAAGAGGTTACTTAGGCACATATGGTGCATGTCACTTCAGCAATTTACCAACCCTGTTTGACAATTAATGAACTCAATTTAGGAGACTAGGTTGAGCCCAAACACACTCCCTAGGCCCTAATGGCTCTCCAAGATTCTTTGCTGAAAAGGTACATGAAGATGATCTCTGTTGCCTCTTCAAACTACACCAATGGAAATGGAATGCTCAAATTACCCAAAGTAGACTCTTGGTTCACCTCAAATGGTCAACCAGAGCTCAGCACAACGTCAACCCCAAAGTGGACCTGGTGGCTCAAAAAGCTTCTCTGAAGCTAAATAGGCTAAATATCTACTCCAATGGATCTGAAACCTATCTCAATGGCTTCAAAATGTTGAGAAGATGTGAAATCAAAAAAAAATTGCTCCAAATGGAATCTCCTAGCAAAATTTTTGTCCAACTGAAGTTTTGCCCAGTTTGCCCTTGAAAAGCTCCACCAAATTTGGTGGAACTACCAGTTAACTCCACTAATTAGGGAGTGGCGCCAATCTGGGCATACTCCACCATAACCTCCACCTTCTAGCCTGCGTATTTAGGTGAACATTAAATGTTGACGGGGTCATGTGACTGCACCATCGACATAAATTATCCAACATAACGATCAGACTTAATGGTTTTCCAACCGTTATATTCATTTCTCCACCAGAACTGCCGCTTGACATGTGCACACGCTAACCATAACTGTTGCCGATAAATGTTAACTACAGAGTTTATGTCGAGGTTCCGAGCATGTGGTTATATGGATAGGGGGCTGGCCCCCTTTCAGCCCCGCCTGTATGAAATGTAAAATTCAAATAGCACTTAACTCTGTTGAATGTTAAGAACTAACAAAGTGGTGAGATGGTAAAATGTGGCACTGTTGAATTGCCAGTCATGGGTTCGATTCCAGTGGTTACCAAAAAATTTTACAATGCAATTCGTTTGAAATTCTAGGGCCACGTGGTGGCCTCCCGGCAAGCCACGTGGCGCCCTATGATTGGCCCCTCATAAAATATTCCATGGAATATTCTGTGGAATATTTTATAGAATATTCCCAAAATATTCCGTGGAATATTCCTTTTTTAATATTTTTTTTATCCAAAGTCAAATTGAGTCATATTGGGCTTTTTGCCTAAAATTGAGAAACTTCAAACTTGAATATCTTCCTCATACAGCATCGGATTTGAGCATCGTTTGTGGCTACAGGATTGCATCGTCGAGGCCTATCCGGTCGCTTAGGTTCCAACCAATTTTGAGAAAATAAAATTTTGAGCATTTTCTACAATAGGACATGATCACCTGATCAACTGTGCTGTAGTAGAGTCACCAAATATCTACAGTGCATATCCTCTAAGGTGTGTAAAATACCTTATTATGATGGTATAGGTAGTGTCAATTGTTTCTTAGATGAGTTCTAAGAGGTTTTTCCAGAGGCACAATGGTTACATGCGATCGACTTAGCTCTGTGCTCAACTCCAGCATGCTAGTGGGAGACACACAAGGACAACTTGGCGAATAACTAAGAATGTACCCATATGATGCAACTGCACTTTGGAAAACCCAATACCCGATTGGAAGGAACTTATGCAAGTAAAGAATATCTGTGCATACATTTAGATAGGTGGTTTGCAACTTGGGGAGAAGAGCTACAACTAGGATGGGTGCATACATTCGTCGATACTTTAATTAAGATTCCAATGAACTAGTACCTAGAGGTTGAACTACAATGAGGCATGATTGAATGGGATATGCTATGGGAAATCTTTATGTTAATGTTCATTTTTTAGATTAGATTTCCATGCAGCAGTACTGCCTTACAAACAATGCACGTTGCGGTCTTTGACACGATAGAGAAACCATAAGCACGAGCCATACTAGCTTAGGATGCACAGCTAAAGGATATCGTCGACTGTTGGAATGTGACTATTGAAGATAATGAAGAAGACCTAAGGAAAATAAACATTATGAAGTCTGAAGGACATCGTGCAGTTGTTGGGCCGCTGCTTGTAGTACAAGATGTGACTGAACCCATGAATATCAGGCAAGTCAACATAGGAATGGAAGACCAACCTAAGATTTCCAAATTTTTGGATTACTGGGATGAAGATACATTAGCTAAGGCTTTAGAGATGCTTTTTGAATATCAAGACTTATTCCCCATAATTTTTACTGAGTTCAAAGTTATTGCTAGGGATCAAGGTGTAATGAAGATTACACTGAAACCGTATGTGCGACCTGTCAAGCAACGTCCTGACAGGTTAACCCCCAAATACAAGCAGAAGGTAAAAGAGGAGCTGGAGAAGATGTTGGTTGCATGGATCATTAAACCAGTTGAAGAATTAGATTGGGTTAGACCTATGGTGGTCCAAGAAAAGAATACCAAAGGATAAATTAGGATATGTGTGGATCTGCGTAAGTTAAATGATGTTTGTGTGCATGACCCTTTTCCAGATCCATTTTCTGATGAAATATTAGACAATGTGGGAAGGTAGGAGGCCTACTCATTCAATGATGGCATTTCTGGATACCACCAAATAAGAATCGTGCCCAGTAACAGAAGTAAGACAACCTTTGCGATGGAATGGGGATCATTCCAATACACAGTCATGCCATTCGGTCTCAAGAATGCACCAACAATATTCTCGCATGTGGTGGTAGCTTCATTTAAGGAATATATACACAAATTATTAGAAGTATATTTTGATGACCAGACTAAATTTTTCCTAGTAAAGAAGCATGTTTCAAATATGTGCTTAATGTTGGATACTTTTTGGAAGCATAGTATCTCGCTGAATTTGAAGAAATGCATATTCTATGTCCCCTTTGGGATTTTTCTGGGTCATATTGTGTGTCAGTAGGGATTGATGGTGGATCCAACTAAGATTGATGTTATTGTTAACTTGGAGGTTCCAACAAACGTAAAACAATTGCGCTCAATTTTGGGGCATGCTGGATATTACAAGAACTTTATTCAAGACTATGCACTTATTACTGCGCCAATGGAGAAGCTACTAAAGAAATATGCCTCTTTTTTCTAGGACGAGGATTGTCTGAATATTTTTGAGCTACTTAAGGAGAAAATGGTAACCGCGCATATATTGGTTTCCCAGACTAGACAAAGGAATTAAATGTACATGTAGATGCTTAGTGTATCGTGCTAGGTGTTGTACTCACATAGCTAGGAGCCAGAGATATTGATCACCCAATTGCATTTGCGAACAGGAAATTGTGAAGCGCTGAATGAAACTACTCCACAACAGAAAGGGAAGGATTAGCTATGGTCTATGTGTTGTAGAAGTTTTGTCACTCTCTGCTGGGAGGTCATTTTAAGATGTTTATGGATCACTCTGATTTGAAGTACATGTTCAACAAGACTATGTTTGGGGGGAAGATCTGCAGATGGATTTTATTATTTCAGGAGGATAAATTTGAATTGATTGTGAAACCAGGGAGGTTGAACGCAGGTCCAGATCACCTATCGCGCATAAAAAGTGGAGAGGAGCCAACTAGTTTGGAGGAAATATTACCCAACACACATCTATTTTCCATCAAAGTAATCGATGATCACTTCACATATATTATCCATTTTCTTACCACTATTAGTGCGCCTATGGAGTATATAGTCAAGTAGAGGAAAGAATTGGTCTTGCACGCAACTGGCTTTACTTTTATTGATGGACAGTTTTATAAGATGGGTGCTGATGAGATATTGAGACGCTATGTGCCAGAATTTGAAAGACAAAGCATCCTAGTTGAAGCACATGTAGGGGTTGCATGAGGTAACTATGAAGGAAAACCAATTTCGCAGCAAATTTTCAGGGCTGGTTTGTAGTGGCCTACGGTACACAGTGATGTAAAGGAGTACTGTTGCACTTGTGATGTGTGTTCGAGAATAGGGAAACCTTTGCACAGAGATGAAATTCCACTACAACCACATGTGACTTTGCAGGCTTTTGATAAGTGGGCCATTGAATTTGTAGGACTGACCCACCCTCCCGAAAAGAAGACTAGTGTGTGCTATATCATTATTGCAACAAATTATTTAAACCTGTAGGTAGAAGCTAAGCTTGTGAAGGATTTCAGTGCAGAAACACCTGCGCACTTCATTTTTGGGAATATATTGACAAGGTTTGGGTGTCCTAAAATCTTGATGAGTGACCAGGGTACACACTTTGTGAATGAGACTATCAAAGCATTAACAATGGAGTTTAAGATGCACCATTAGAAGAGTACACCATATCATCCTTATGAAAATGGCATGGTAGAGGCCTTTAATAAGATTTTGGAGAATGCACTCACAAATTTTTGCAATTCTAATCAGAATGGTTGGGATATTCATGTACTTATGGTTCTATGGGAATATCAAAATACATGCAAGAAATTAACTGGGCAGACCCCCTTCACATTAGTATTTGGATAGGAAGCTGTTATGCCAATGGAGTACATTGTCCCTAGTCTACTCATTGCAACAGTCACTAACAT